>OZ035884.1:79630791-80830791 GCA_964034835.1 Muscina levida
GCTCCTTTTTTCGATTAGACGCTTAGTTTAAGAGATAATCGCATTTAAAGATTGCCATATGAAAATCCACCATTGGCCACCCATTTCATGCTGATATCCCCACCTATTACAAGTGATTTCTCAGTTATGTTATAATGATCACAAATTAAGCTCCTTTTTTCGATTAGACGCTTAGTTTAAGAGATAATCGCATTTAAAGATTGCCATATGAAAATCCACCATTGGCCACCCATTTCATGCTGATATCCCCTCCTATTGCAAGTGATTTCTCAGATATTTTATAATGATCACAAATTAAGCTCCTTTTTTCGATTAGACGCTTAGTTTACGAGATAATCGCATTTAAAGATTGCCATATGAAAATCCACCATTGGCCACCCATTTCATGCTGATATCCCCACCTATTACAAGTGATTTCTCAGTTATGTTATAGTGATCCCAAATTAAGCTCCTTTTTTCGATTAGACGCTTAGTTTACGAGATAATCGCATTTAAAGATTGCCATATGAAAATCCACCATTGGCCACCCATTTTGTGCTGATATCCCCACCTATTACAAGTGATTTCTTAATTAAGTTGAAGTGATCACAAATGATGCTCCTTTTTTCGATTAGACGCTTAGTTTACGAGATAATCGCATTTAAAGATTGCCATATGAAAATCCACCATTGGCCACCCATTTCATGCTGATATCCCCTCCTATTGCAAGTGATTTCTCAGATATTTTATAATGATCACAAATTAAGCTCCTTTTTTCGATTAGACGCTTAGTTTACGAGATAATCGCATTTAAAGATTGCCATATGAAAATCAACCATTGACCACCCATTTAATGCTGATATCCCCTCCTAGTGCAAGTGATTTCTTAAGTAATTTATAGTGATCCCAAATTAAGCTCCTTTTTTCGATTAGACGCTTAGTTTACGAGATAATCGCATTTAAAGATTGCCATATGAAAATCCACCATAGGCCACCCATTTTGTGCTGATATCCCCACCTATTACAAGTGATTTCTTAACTAAGTTGAAGTGATCCCAAATTAAGCTCCTTTTTTCGATTAGACGCTTAGTTTACGAGATAATCGCATTTAAAGATTGCCATATGAAAATCCACCATTGGCCACCCATTTAATGCTGATATCCCCTCCTAGTGCAAGTGATTTCTTAAGTAATTTATAGTGATCCCAAATTATGCTCCTTTTTTCGATTAGACGCTTAGTTTACGAGATAATCGCATTTAAAGATTGCCATATGAAAATCCACCATTGGTCACCCATTTCATGCTGATATCCCCTTCTATTGCAAGTGATTTCTCAGATATTTTATAATGATCACAAATTAAGCTCCTTTTTTCGATTAGACGCTTAGTTTACGAGATAATCGCATTTAAAGATTGCCATATGAAAATCCACCATTGGCCACCCATTTAATGCTTAGTGATTTATTCACTAAGTTGAAGTGATCACAAATGATGCTCCTTTTTTCGATTAGACGCTTAGTTTACGAGATAATCGCATTTAAAGATTGCCATATGAAAATCCACCATTGGCCACCCATTTAATGCTGATATCCCCTCCTAGTGCAAGTGATTTCCCAAATTAAGCTCCTTTTTTCGATTAGACGCTTAGTTTACGAGATAATCGCATTTAAAGATTGCCATATGAAAATCCACCATTGGCCACCCATTTCATGCTGATATCCCCTCCTATTGCAAGTGATTTCTCAGATATTTTATAATGATCACAAATTAAGCTCCTTTTTTCGATTAGACGCTTAGTTTACGAGATAATCGCATTTAAAGATTGCCATATGAAAATCCACCATTGGCCACCCATTTAATGCTGATATCCCCTCCTAGTGCAAGTGATTTCTTAAGTAATTTATAGTGATCCCAAATTAAGCTCCTTTTTTCGATTAGACGCTTAGTTTACGAGATAATCGCATTTAAAGATTGCCATATGAAAATCCAGCATAGGCCACCCATTTTGTGCTGATATCCCCACCTATTACAAGTGATTTCTTAACTAAGTTGAAGTGATCACAAATGATGCTCCTTTTTTCGATTAGACGCTTAGTTTACGAGATAATCGCATTTAAAGATTGCCATATGAAAATCCACCATTGGCCACCCATTTCATGCTGATATCCCCTCCTATTGCAAGTGAATTCTCAGATATTTTATAATGATCACAAATTAAGCTCCTTTTTTCGATTAGACGCTTAGTTTACGAGATAATCGCATTTAAAGATTGCAATATGAAAATCCACCATTGACCACCCATTTAATGCTGATATCCCCTCCTAGTGCAAGTGATTTCTTAAGTAATTTATAGTGATCCCAAATTAAGCTCCTTTTTTCGATTAGACGCTTAGTTTACGAGATAATCGCATTTAAAGATTGCCATATGAAAATCCACCATTGGCCACCCATTTTGTGCTGATATCCCCACCTATTACAAGTGATTTCTTAACTAAGTTGAAGTGATCACAAATGATGCTCCTTTTTTCGATTAGACGCTTAGTTTACGAGATAATCGCATTTAAAGATTGCCATATGAAAATCCACCATTGGCCACCCATTTCATGCTGATATCCCCTCCTATTGCAAGTGAATTCTCAGATATTTTATAATGATCACAAATTAAGCTCCTTTTTTCGATTAGACGCTTAGTTTACGAGATAATCGCATTTAAAGATTGCCATATGAAAATCCACCATTGACCACCCATTTAATGCTGATATCCCCTCCTAGTGCAAGTGATTTCTTAAGTAATTTATAGTGATCCCAAATTAAGCTCCTTTTTTCGATTAGACGCTTAGTTTACGAGATAATCGCATTTAAAGATTGCCATATGAAAATCCACCATTGGCCACCCATTTTGTGCTGATATCCCCACCTATTACAAGTGATTTCTTAACTAAGTTGAAGTGATCACAAATGATGCTCCTTTTTTCGATTAGACGCTTAGTTTACGAGATAATCGCATTTAAAGATTGCCATATGAAAATCCACCATTGACCACCCATTTAATGCTGATATCCCCTCCTAGTGCAAGTGATTTCTTAAGTAATTTATAGTGATCCCAAATTAAGCTCCTTTTTTCGATTAGACGCTTAGTTTACGAGATAATCGCATTTAAAGATTGCCATATGAAAATCCACCATAGGCCACCCATTTTGTGCTGATATCCCCACCTATTACAAGTGATTTCTTAACTAAGTTGAAGTGATCACAAATGATGCTCCTTTTTTCGATTAGACGCTTAGTTTACGAGATAATCGCATTTAAAGATTGCCATATGAAAATCCACCATTGGCCACCCATTTAATGCTGATATCCCCTCCTAGTGCAAGTGATTTCTTAAGTAATTTATAGTGATCCCAAATTAAGCTCCTTTTTTCGATTAGACGCTTAGTTTACGAGATAATCGCATTTAAAGATTGCCATATGAAAATCCACCATTGGCCACCCATTTCATGCTGATATCCCCACCTATTACAAGTGATTTCTTAACTAAGTTGAAGTGATCACAAATGATGCTCCTTTTTTCGATTAGACGCTTAGTTTACGAGATAATCGCATTTAAAGATTGCCATATGAAAATCCACCATTGGCCACCCATTTCATGCTGATATCCCCACCTATTACAAGTGATTTCTTAACTAAGTTGAAGTGATCACAAATGATGCTCCTTTTTTCGATTAGACGCTTAGTTTACGAGATAATCGCATTTAAAGATTGCCATATGAAAATCCACCATTGGCCACCCATTTAATGCTGATATCCCCTCCTAGTGCAAGTGATTTCTTAAGTAATTTATAGTGATCCCAAATTAAGCTCCTTTTTTCGATTAGACGCTTAGTTTACGAGATAATCGCATTTAAAGATTGCCATATGAAAATCCACCATTGGCCACCCATTTCATGCTGATATCCCCTCCTATTGCAAGTGATTTCTCACATATTTTATACTGATCACAAATTAAGCTCCTTTTTTCGATTAGACGCTTAGTTTACGAGATAATCGCATTTAAAGATTGCCATATGAAAATCCACCATTGGCCACCCATTTCATGCTGATATCCCCTCCTATTGCATGTGATTTCTCAGATATTTTATACTGATCACAAATTAAGCTCCTTTTTTCGATTAGACGCTTAGTTTACGAGATAATCGCATTTAAAGATTGCCATATGAAAATCCACCATTGGCCACCCATTTCATGCTGATATCGCCTCCTATTGCAAGTGATTTCTCAGATATTTTATAATGATCACAAACTAAGCTCCTTTTTTCGATTAGACGCTTAGTTTAAGAGATAATCGCATTTAAAGATTGCCATATGAAAATCCACCATTGGCCACCCATTTCATGCTGATATCCCCTCCTATTGCAAGTGATTTCTCAGATATTTTATACTGATCACAAATTAAGCTCCTTTTTTCGATTAGACGCTTAGTTTAAGAGATAATCGCATTTAAAGATTGCCATATGAAAATCCACCATTGGCCACCCATTTCATGCTGATATCCCCTCCTATTGCAAGTGATTTCTCAGATATTTTATAATGATCACAAATTAAGCTCCTTTTTTCGATTAGACGCTTAGTTTACGAGATAATCGCATTTAAAGATTGCCATATGAAAATCCACCATTGGCCACCCATTTCATGCTGATATCCCCACCTATTACAAGTGATTTATTCACTAAGTTGAAGTGATCACAAATGATGCTCCTTTTTTCGATTAGACGCTTAGTTGACGAGATAATCGCATTTAAAGATTGCCATATGAAAATCCACCATTGGCCACCCATTTCATGCTGATATCCCCACCTATTACAAGCGATTTCTCAGTTATGTTATAGTGATCCCAAATTAAGCTCCTTTTTTCGATTAGACGCTTAGTTGACGAGATAATCGCATTTAAAGATTGCCATATGAAAATCCACCATTGGCCACCCATTTCATGCTGATATCCCCTCCTATTGCAAGTGATTTCTCAGATATTTTATAATGATCACTAATTAAGCCCCTTTTTTCGATTAGACGCTTAGTTGACGAGATAATCGCATTTAAAGATTGCCATATGAAAATCCACCATTGGCCACCCATTTCATGCTGATATCCCCACCTATTACAAGTGATTTATTCACTAAGTTGAAGTGATCACAAATGATGCTCCTTTTTTCGATTAGACGCTTAGTTGACGAGATAATCGCATTTAAAGATTGCCATATGAAAATCCACCATTGGCCACCCATTTCATGCTGATATCCCCACCTATTACAAGCGATTTCTCAGTTATGTTATAGTGATCCCAAATTAAGCTCCTTTTTTCGATTAGACGCTTAGTTGACGAGATAATCGCATTTAAAGATTGCCATATGAAAATCCACCATTGGCCACCCATTTCATGCTGATATCCCCACCTATTACAAGCGATTTCTCAGTTATGTTATAATGATCCCAAATTAAGCTCCTTTTTTCGATTAGACGCTTAGTTGACGAGATAATCGCATTTAAAGATTGCCATATGAAAATCCACCATTGGCCACCCATTTCATGCTGATATCCCCACCTATTACAAGTGATTTCTCAGTTATGTTATAGTGATCCCAAATTAAGCTCTTTTTTTCGATTAGACGCTTAGTTGACGAGATAATCGCATTTAAAGATTGCCATATGAAAATCCACCATTGGCCACCCATTTTGTGCTGATATCCCCACCTATTACAAGTGATTTCTTAACTAAGTTGAAGTGATCACAAATGATGCTCCTTTTTTCGATTAGACGCTAAGTTTACGAGATAATCGCATTTAAAGATTGCCATATGAAAATCCACCATTGGCCACCCATTTCATGCTGATATCCCCTCCTATTGCAAGTGATTTCTCAGATATTTTATAATGATCACAAATTAAGCTCCTTTTTTCGATTAGACGCTTAGTTGACGAGATAATCGCATTTAAAGATTGCCATATGAAAATCCACCATTGGCCACCCATTTCATGCTGATATCCCCACCTGTTACAATTGATTTCTTAACTAAGTTGAAGTGATCACAAATGATGCTCCTTTTTTCGATTAGACGCTTAGTTTACGAGATAATCGCATTTAAAGATTGCCATATGAAAATCCACCATTGGCCACCCATTTCATGCTGATATCCCCACCTATTACAAGTGATTTCTTAACTAAGTTGAAGTGATCACAAATGATGCTCCTTTTTTCGATTAGACGCTTAGTTTACGAGATAATCGCATTTAAAGATTGCCATATGAAAATCCACCATTGGCCACCCATTTCATGCTGATATCCCCTCCTATTGCAAGTGATTTCTCACATGTTTTATACTGATCACAAATTAAGCTCCTTTTTTCGATTAGACGCTTAGTTTACGAGATAATCGCATTTAAAGATTGCCATATGAAAATCCACCATTGGCCACCCATTTCATGCTGATATCCCCTCCTATTGCATGTGATTTCTCAGATATTTTATACTGATCACAAATTAAGCTCCTTTTTTCGATTAGACGCTTAGTTTACGAGATAATCGCATTTAAAGATTGCCATATGAAAATCCACCATTGGCCACCCATTTCATGCTGATATCGCCTCCTATTGCAAGTGATTTCTCAGATATTTTATAATGATCACAAACTAAGCTCCTTTTTTCGATTAGACGCTTAGTTGACGAGATAATCGCATTTAAAGATTGCCATATGAAAATCCACCATTGGCCACCCATTTCATGCTGATATCCCCTCCTATTGCAAGTGATTTCTCAGATATTTTATAATGATCACAAATTAAGCTCCTTTTTTCGATTAGACGCTTAGTTTACGAGATAATCGCATTTAAAGATTGCCATATGAAAATCCACCATTGGCCACCCATTTCATGCTGATATCCCCTCCTATTGCAAGTGATTTCTCAGATATTTTATAATGATCACAAATTAAGCTCCTTTTTTCGATTAGACGCTTAGTTTACGAGATAATCGCATTTAAAGATTGCCATATGAAAATCCACCATTGGCCACCCATTTTGTGCTGATATCCCCACCTATTACAAGTGATTTATTCACTAAGTTGAAGTGATCACAAATGATGCTCCTTTTTTCGATTAGACGCTTAGTTGACGAGATAATCGCATTTAAAGATTGCCATATGAAAATCCACCATTGGCCACCCATTTTGTGCTGATATCCCCACCTATTACAAGTGATTTATTCACTAAGTTGAAGTGATCACAAATGATGCTCCTTTTTTCGATTAGACGCTTAGTTTACGAGATAATCGCATTTATAGATTGCCATATGAAAATCCACCATTGGCCACCCATTTTGTGCTGATATCCCCACCTATTACAAGTGATTTATTCACTAAGTTGAAGTGATCACAAATGATGCTCCTTTTTTCGATTAGACGCTTAGTTTACGAGATAATCGCATTTAAAGATTGCCATATGAAAATCCACCATTGGCCACCCATTTTGTGCTGATATCCACACCTATTACAAGTGATTTCTTAAGTAAGTTGAAGTGATCCCAAATTAAGCTCCTTTTTTCGATTAGACGCTTAGTTGACGAGATAATCGCATTTATAGATTGCCATATGAAAATCCACCATTGGCCACCCATTTCATGCTGATATCCCCTCCTAGTGCAAGTGATTTCTTAAGTAATTTATAGTGATCCCAAATTAAGCTCCTTTTTTCGATTAGACGCTTAGTTGACGAGATAATCGCATTTATAGATTGCCATATGAAAATCCACCATTGGCCACCCATTTCATGCTGATATCCCCTCCTAGTGCAAGTGATTTCTTAAGTAATTTATAGTGATCCCAAATTAAGCTCCTTTTTTCGATTAGACGCTTAGTTTACGAGATAATCGCATTTAAAGATTGCCATATGAAAATCCACCATTGGCCACCCATTTCATGCTGATATCCCCTCCTATTGCAAGTGATTTCTCAGATATTTTATAATGATCACAAATTAAGCTCCTTTTTTCGATTAGACGCTTAGTTTACGAGATAATCGCATTTAAAGATTGCCATATGAAAATCCACCATTGGCCACCCATTTTGTGCTGATATCCCCACCTATTACAAGTGATTTATTCACTAAGTTGAAGTGATCACAAATGATGCTCCTTTTTTCGATTAGACGCTTAGTTTACGAGATAATCGCATTTAAAGATTGCCATATGAAAATCCACCATTGGCCACCCATTTTGTGCTGATATCCACACCTATTACAAGTGATTTCTTAAGTAAGTTGAAGTGATCCCAAATTAAGCTCCTTTTTTCGATTAGACGCTTAGTTGACGAGATAATCGCATTTATAGATTGCCATATGAAAATCCACCATTGGCCACCCATTTCATGCTGATATCCCCTCCTAGTGCAAGTGATTTCTTAAGTAATTTATAGTGATCCCAAATTAAGCTCCTTTTTTCGATTAGACGCTTAGTTGACGAGATAATCGCATTTATAGATTGCCATATGAAAATCCACCATTGGCCACCCATTTCATGCTGATATCCCCTCCTAGTGCAAGTGATTTCTTAAGTAATTTATAGTGATCCCAAATTAAGCTCCTTTTTTCGATTAGACGCTTAGTTTACGAGATAATCGCATTTAAAGATTGCCATATGAAAATCCACCATTGGCCACCCATTTCATGCTGATATCCCCTCCTATTGCAAGTGATTTCTCAGATATTTTATAATGATCACAAATTAAGCTCCTTTTTTCGATTAGACGCTTAGTTTACGAGATAATCGCATTTAAAGATTGCCATATGAAAATCCACCATTGGCCACCCATTTAATGCTGATATCCCCTCCTAGTGCTAGTGATTTCTTAACTAAGTTGAAGTAATCACAAATGATGCTCCTTTTTTCGATTAGACGCTTAGTTTACGAGATAATCGCATTTAAAGATTGCCATATGAAAATCCACCATTGGCCACCCATTTAATGCTGATATCCCCTCCTAGTGCAAGTGATTTCTTAAGTAATTTATAGTGATCCCAAATTAAGCTCCTTTTTTTCGATTAGACGCTTAGTTTACGAGATAATCGCATTTAAAGATTGCCATATGAAAATCCACCATTGGCCACCCATTTAATGCTGATATCCCCTCCTAGTGCAAGTGATTTCTTAAGTAATTTATAGTGATCCCAAATTAAGCTCCTTTTTTTCGATTAGACGCTTAGTTTACGAGATAATCGCATTTAAAGATTGCCATATGAAAATCCACCATTGGCCACCCATTTAATGCTGATATCCCCTCCTAGTGCAAGTGATTTCTTAAGTAATTTATAGTGATCCCAAATTAAGCTCCTTTTTTTCGATTAGACGCTTAGTTTACGAGATAATCGCATTTAAAGATTGCCATATGAAAATCCACCATTGGCCACCCATTTAATGCTGATATCCCCACCTATTACAAGTGATTTCTTAACTAAGTTGAAGTGATCCCAAATTAAGCTCCTTTTTTCGATTAGACGCTTAGTTTACGACATAATCGCATTTAAAGATTGCCATATGAAAATCCACCATTGGCCACCCATTTAATGCTGATATCCCCTCCTAGTGCAAGTGATTTCTTAAGTAATTTATAGTGATCCCAAATTAAGCTCCTTTTTTCGATTAGACGCTTAGTTTACGAGATAATCGCATTTAAAGATTGCCATATGAAAATCCACCATTGGCCACCCATTTTGTGCTGATATCCCCTCCTATTACAAGTGATTTATTCAATAAGTTGAATTGATCACAAATGATGCTCGTTTTTTCGATTAGACGCTTAGTTTACGAGATAATCGCATTTAAAGATTGCCATATGAAAATCCACCATTGGCCACCCATTTAATGCTGATATCCCCTCCTAGTGCAAGTGATTTCTTAAGTAATTTATAGTGGTCCCAAATTAAGCTCCTTTTTTCGATTAGACGCTTAGTTTACGAGATAATCGCATTTAAAGATTGCCATATGAAAATCCACCATTGGCCACCCATTTTGTGCTGATATTCCCACCTATTACAAGTGATTTATTCACTAAGTTGAAGTGATCACAAATGATGCTCCTTTTTTCGATTAGACGCTTAGTTTACGAGATAATCGCATTTAAAGATTGCCATATGAAAATCCACCATTGGCCACCCATTTAATGCTGATATCCCCTCCTAGTGCAAGTGATTTCTTAAGTAATTTATAGTGGTCCCAAATTAAGCTCCTTTTTTCGATTAGACGCTTAGTTTACGAGATAATCGCATTTAAAGATTGCCATATGAAAATTCACCATTGGCCACCCATTTAGTGCTGATATCCCCTCCTAGTGCAAGTGATTTCTTAAGTAATTTATAGTGATCCCAAATTAAGCTCCTTTTTTCCATTAGACGCTTAGTTGACGAGATAATCGCATTTAAAGATTGCCATATGAAAATCCACCAGTGGCCACCCATTTTGTGCTGATATCCCCTCCTATTACAAGTGATTTATTCACTAAGTTGAATTGATCACAAATGATGCTCGTTTTTTCGATTAGACGCTTAGTTTACGAGATAATCGCATTTAAAGATTGCCATATGAAAATCCACCATTGGCCACCCATTTAATGCTGATATCCCCTCCTAGTGCAAGTGATTTCTTAAGTAATTTATAGTGATCCCAAATTAAGCTCCTTTTTTCGATTAGACGCTTAGTTTACGAGATAATCGCATTTAAAGATTGCCATATGAAAATTCACCATTGGCCACCCATTTAATGCTGATATCCCCTCCTAGTGCAAGTGATTTCTTAAGTAATTTATAGTGATCCCAAATTAAGCTCCTTTTTTCGATTAGACGCTTAGTTTACGAGATAATCGCATTTAAAGATTGCCATATGAAAATCCACCATTGGCCACCCATTTTGTGCTGATATTCCCACCTATTACAAGTGATTTATTCACTAAGTTGAAGTGATCACAAATGATGCTCCTTTTTTCGATTAGACGCTTAGTTTACGAGATAATCGCATTTAAAGATTGCCATATGAAAATCCACCATTGGCCACCCATTTAATGCTGATATCCCCTCCTAGTGCAAGTGATTTCTTAAGTAATTTATAGTGATCCCAAATTAAGCTCCTTTTTCGATTAGACGCTTAGTTGACGAGATAATCGCATTTAAAGATTGCCATATGAAAATCCACCATTGGCCACCCATTTTATGCTGATATCCCCACCTATTACAAGTGATTTCTTAACTAAGTTGAAGTGATCACAAATGATGCTCCTTTTTTCGATTAGACGCTTAGTTTACGAGATAATCGCATTTAAAGATTGCCATATGAAAATCCACCATTGGCCACCCATTTAATGCTGATATCCCCTCCTAGTGCAAGTGATTTCTTAAGTAATTTATAGTGATCCCAAATTAAGCTCCTTTTTTCGATTAGACGCTTAGTTGACGAGATAATCGCATTTAAAGATTGCCATATGAAAATCCACCATTGGCCACCCATTTCATGCTGATATCCCCACCTATTACAAGTGATTTCTTAACTAAGTTGAAGTGATCACAAATGATGCTCCTTTTTTCGATTAGACGCTTAGTTTACGAGATAATCGCATTTAAAGATTGCCATATGAAAATCCACCATTGGCCACCCATTTAATGCTGATATCCCCTCCTAGTGCAAGTGATTTCTTAAGTAATTTATAGTGATCCCAAATTAAGCTCCTTTTTTCGATTAGACGCTTAGTTTACGAGATAATCGCATTTAAAGATTGCCATATGAAAATTCACCATTGGCCACCCATTTAGTGCTGATATCCCCTCCTAGTGCAAGTGATTTCTTAAGTAATTTATAGTGATCCCAAATTAAGCTCCTTTTTTCCATTAGACGCTTAGTTGACGAGATAATCGCATTTAAAGATTGCCATATGAAAATCCACCAGTGGCCACCCATTTTGTGCTGATATCCCCTCCTATTACAAGTGATTTATTCACTAAGTTGAATTGATCACAAATGATGCCCCTTTTTTCGATTAGACGCTTAGTTTACGAGATAATCGCATTTAAAGATTGCCATATGAAAATCCACCATTGGCCACCCATTTAATGCTGATATCCCCTCCTAGTGCAAGTGATTTCTTAAGTAATTTATAGTGATCCCAAATTAAGCTCCTTTTTTCGATTAGACGCTTAGTTTACGAGATAATCGCATTTAAAGATTGCCATATGAAAATTCACCATTGGCCACCCATTTAATGCTGATATCCCCTCCTAGTGCAAGTGATTTCTTAAGTAATTTATAGTGATCCCAAATTAAGCTCCTTTTTTCGATTAGACGCTTAGTTTACGAGATAATCGCATTTAAAGATTGCCATATGAAAATCCACCATTGGCCACCCATTTTGTGCTGATATTCCCACCTATTACAAGTGATTTATTCACTAAGTTGAAGTGATCACAAATGATGCTCCTTTTTTCGATTAGACGCTTAGTTTACGAGATAATCGCATTTAAAGATTGCCATATGAAAATCCACCATTGGCCACCCATTTAATGCTGATATCCCCTCCTAGTGCAAGTGATTTCTTAAGTAATTTATAGTGATCCCAAATTAAGCTCCTTTTTCGATTAGACGCTTAGTTGACGAGATAATCGCATTTAAAGATTGCCATATGAAAATCCACCATTGGCCACCCATTTTATGCTGATATCCCCACCTATTACAAGTGATTTCTGAACTAAGTTGAAGTGATCACAAATGATGCTCCTTTTTTCGATTAGACGCTTAGTTTACGAGATAATCGCATTTAAAGATTGCCATATGAAAATCCACCATTGGCCACCCATTTAATGCTGATATCCCCTCCTAGTGCAAGTGATTTCTTAAGTAATTTATAGTGATCCCAAATTAAGCTCCTTTTTTCGATTAGACGCTTAGTTGACGAGATAATCGCATTTAAAGATTGCCATATGAAAATCCACCATTGGCCACCCATTTCATGCTGATATCCCCACCTATTACAAGTGATTTCTTAACTAAGTTGAAGTGATCACAAATGAAGCTCCTTTTTTCGATTAGACGCTTAGTTTACGAGATAATCGCATTTAAAGATTGCCATATGAAAATCCACCATTGGCCACCCATTTTATGCTGATATCCCCACCTATTACAAATGATTTCTTAACTAAGTTGAAGTGATCACAAATGAAGCTCCTTTTTTCGATTAGACGCTTAGTTTACGAGATAATCGCATTTAAAGATTGCCATATGAAAATCCACCATTGGCCACCCATTTTATGCTGATATCCCCACCTATTACAAGTGATTTCTTAACTAAGTTGAAGTGATCACAAATGAAGCTCCTTTTTTCGATTAGACGCTTAGTTTACGAGATAATCGCATTTAAAGATTGCCATATGAAAATCCACCATTGGCCACCCATTTTGTGCTGATATCCCCACCTAGTGCAAGTGATTTCTTAACTAAGTTGAAGTGATCACAAATGATGCTCCTTTTTTCGATTAGACGCTTAGTTTACGAGATAATCGCATTTAAAGATTGCCATATGAAAATCCACCATTGGTCACCCATTTCATGCTGATATCCCCTCCCATTGCAAGTGATTTCTTAAGTAATTTATAATGATCACAAATTAAGCTCCTTTTTTCGATTAGACGCTTAGTTTACGAGATAATCGCATTTAAAGATTGCCATATGAAAATCCACCATTGGCCACCCATTTAATGCTGCTATCCCCTCCTAGTGCAAGTGATTTCTTAAGTAATTTATAGTGATCCCAAATTAAGCTCCTTTTTTCGATTAGACGCTTAGTTGACGAGAAAATCGCATTTAAAGATTGCCATATGAAAATCGCATTTAAAGATTGCCATATGAAAATCCACCATTGGCCACCCATTTTGTGCTGATATCCCCTCCCATTGCAAGTGATTTCTTAAGTAATTTATAATGATCACAAATTAAGCTCCTTTTTTCGATTAGACGCTTAGTTTACGAGATAATCGCATTTAAAGATTGCCATATGAAAATCCACCATTGGCCACCCATTTTATGCAGATATCCCCTCCCATTGCAAATGATTTCTTAAGTAATTTATAATGATCACAAATTAAGCTCCTTTTTTCGATTAGACGCTTAGTTTACGAGATAATCGCATTTAAAGATTGCCATATGAAAATCCACCATTGGCCACCCATTTTGTGCTGATATCCCCACCTAGTGCAAGTGATTTCTTAACTAAGTTGAAGTGATCACAAATGATGCTCCTTTTTTCGATTAGACGCTTAGTTTGCGAGATAATCGCATTTAAAGATTGCCATATGAAAATCCACCATTGGCCACCCATTTAATGCTGATATCCCCTCCTAGTGCAAGTGATTTCTTAACTAAGTTGAAGTGATCACAAATGATGCTCCTTTTTTCGATTAGACGCTTAGTTTACGAGATAATCGCATTTAAAGATTGCCATATGAAAATCCACCATTGGTCACCCATTTCATGCTGATATCCCCTCCCATTGCAAGTGATTTCTTAAGTAATTTATAATGATCACAAATTAAGCTCCTTTTTTCGATTAGACGCTTAGTTTACGAGATAATCGCATTTAAAGATTGCCATATGAAAATCCACCATTGGCCACCCATTTAATGCTGCTATCCCCTCCTAGTGCAAGTGATTTCTTAAGTAATTTATAGTGATCCCAAATTAAGCTCCTTTTTTCGATTAGACGCTTAGTTGACGAGAAAATCGCATTTAAAGATTGCCATATGAAAATCGCATTTAAAGATTGCCATATGAAAATCCACCATTGGCCACCCATTTTGTGCTGATATCCCCTCCCATTGCAAGTGATTTCTTAAGTAATTTATAATGATCACAAATTAAGCTCCTTTTTTCGATTAGACGCTTAGTTTACGAGATAATCGCATTTAAAGATTGCCATATGAAAATCCACCATTGGCCACCCATTTTATGCTGATATCCCCACCTATTACAAGTGATTTCTTAACTAAGTTGAAGTGATCACAAATGAAGCTCCTTTTTTCGATTAGACGCTTAGTTTACGAGATAATCGCATTTAAAGATTGCCATATGAAAATCCACCATTGGCCACCCATTTTGTGCTGATATCCCCACCTATTACAAGTGATTTCTTAACTAAGTTGAAGTGATCACAAATGATGCTCCTTTTTCGATTAGACGCTTAGTTTACGAGATAATCGCATTTAAAGATTGCCATATGAAAATCCACCATTGGCCACCCATTTTATGCTGATATCCCCACCTATTACAAGTGATTTCTTAACTAAGTTGAAGTGATCACAAATGAAGCTCCTTTTTTCGATTAGACGCTTAGTTTACGAGATAATCGCATTTAAAGATTGCCATATGAAAATCCACCATTGGCCACCCATTTTATGCTGATATCCCCACCTATTACAAGTGATTTCTTAACTAAGTTGAAGTGATCACAAATGAAGCTCCTTTTTTCGATTAGACGCTTAGTTTACGAGATAATCGCATTTAAAGATTGCCATATGAAAATCCACCATTGGCCACCCATTTTATGCTGATATCCCCTCCCATTGCAAGTGATTTCTTAAGTAATTTATAATGATCACAAATTAAGCTCCTTTTTTCGATTAGACGCTTAGTTTACGAGATAATCGCATTTAAAGATTGCCATATGAAAATCCACCATTGGCCACCCATTTTGTGCTGATATCCCCACCTAGTGCAAGTGATTTCTTAACTAAGTTGAAGTGATCACAAATGATGCTCCTTTTTTCGATTAGACGCTTAGTTTGCGAGATAATCGCATTTAAAGATTGCCATATGAAAATCCACCATTGGCCACCCATTTAATGCTGATATCCCCTCCTAGTGCAAGTGATTTCTTAACTAAGTTGAAGTGATCACAAATGATGCTCCTTTTTTCGATTAGACGCTTAGTTTACGAGATAATCGCATTTAAAGATTGCCATATGAAAATCCACCATTGGTCACCCATTTCATGCTGATATCCCCTCCCATTGCAAGTGATTTCTTAAGTAATTTATAATGATCACAGATTAAGCTCCTTTTTTCGATTAGACGCTTAGTTTACGAGATAATCGCATTTAAAGATTGCCATATGAAAATCCACCATTGGCCACCCATTTAATGCTGCTATCCCCTCCTAGTGCAAGTGATTTCTTAAGTAATTTATAGTGATCCCAAATTAAGCTCCTTTTTTCGATTAGACGCTTAGTTGACGAGAAAATCGCATTTAAAGATTGCCATATGAAAATCGCATTTAAAGATTGCCATATGAAAATCCACCATTGGCCACCCATTTTGTGCTGATATCCCCTCCCATTGCAAGTGATTTCTTAAGTAATTTATAATGATCACAAATTAAGCTCCTTTTTTCGATTAGACGCTTAGTTTACGAGATAATCGCATTTAAAGATTGCCATATGAAAATCCACCATTGGCCACCCATTTTGTGCTGATATCCCCACCTATTTCTTAACTAAGTTGAAGTGATCACAAATGATGCTCCTTTTTTCGATTAGACGCTTAGTTTACGAGATAATCGCATTTAAAGATTGCCATATGAAAATCCACCATTGGTCACCCATTTCATGCTGATATCCTCTCCCATTGCAAGTGATTTCTTAAGTAATTTATAATGATCACAAATTAAGCTCCTTTTTTCGATTAGACGCTTAGTTTACGAGATAATCGCATTTAAAGATTGCCATATGAAAATCCACCATTGGCCACCCATTTAATGCTGCTATCCCCTCCTAGTGCAAGTGATTTCTTAACTAAGTTGAAGTGATCACAAATGATGCTCCTTTTTTCGATTAGACGCTTAGTTTACGAGATAATCGCATTTAAAGATTGCCATATGAAAATCCACCATTGGCCACCCATTTAATGCTGATATCTCCTCCTAGTGCAAGTGATTTCTTAAGTAATTTATAGTGATCCCAAATTAAGCTCCTTTTTTCGATTAGACGCTTAGTTTACGAGATAATCGCATTTAAAGATTGCCATATGAAAATCCACCATTGGCCACCCATTTAATGCTGATATCCCCTTCTTGTGCAAGTGATTTCTTAAGTAATTTATAGAGATCCCAAATTAAGCTCCTTTTTTCGATTAGACGCTTAGTTGACGAGATAATCGCATTTAAAGATTACTACTTACTTACTTAGCTGGTACTTCTATGCAATCCCAGTGGATTATATACCGCACGTAGAAAAATACTATAAGCGCCTCGATCTTCTGCGCTTCTTCTCCAGTTAGTCACACCGAGTTCTGTAAGGTTCTCAGTAACCTGGTCTTTCCAACGGAGTTTTGGTCGCCCTCTGCTACGCCGTCCATCGAGTTCATTGTCGAAGACTTTTCGAGCTGGAGCATTTTCATCCATGCGTACAACATGACCTAGCCAGCGCAGCCGTTGCACCTTAATGCGTTTGACCACGTCAATGTCAGTGTACAGCTCGTACAGCTCATGATTCATACGACGCCGATACTCTCCGTTAACGATGATGGGCCCATATATTTTACGGAGTATTTTTCTCTCGAATACCGCCAGAACCGATTCATCCGCTTGTGTCATAACCCAGGATTCTGAGCCATACATTAAGACAGGTAAAACCAGTATCTGGTATAGCTGGAGTTTTGTTCGTCGAGAGAGGGCTCTGTCATTGAATCGCTTGCTTAGTCCGTAGTAGCATTTATTTGCAAGCAGCTTCTTCTCCGGATTTCTAGGCTGACATTATTTGCTTTATTGATGGCGGATCCTAGGTAGACAAAGTTATCCACCACCTCGAAATTATAGTTGTCAACGTTCACGCAGTTTCCCAAACGAGTAGATTCTTTGTTCGTTGAAACTAATAACTTCGTTTTGTCCTCGTTCACCGTTAGGCCCATTTTCGCTGATTCCTTTTGTATACCTGAGAAAGCTGCAGTCACATCCCGCAGTTTTCGACCGATGATGTCTACGTCATCAGCGTACGCGAGTAGCATGTGGCTTTTGTTGAATATAGTGCCACTCGTGTTTACTGCAGCTTTTCTCATTATCATCTCCATCACAATGTTGAAGAGATCGCACGATAGGCCGTCGCCTTGTTTTAGGCCTCGTCTGGTATAGAATGGCTCCGTAAGGTCCTTGCCAATCTTCACTGAAGACTTCGTGTCAGTCAGCGTCATTCCGCAAAGACGTATCAGCTTCGCTGGAATACCAAACTCAGCCATGGCATCGAGTAATTTCTGCCGTATCGGGCTGTCGAAGGCAGCTTTATAGTCGACAAAAAGATGGTACGTGTCGATCTGTTTCTCTTGGGTCTTTTCCAGGATTTGCCGAAGTGTGAAAATCTGGTCAGTTGTTGATTTTCCGGGTCTAAAGCCACACTGATAAGGCCCGATCAGGTTGGATAACACTGGCTTTAGTCTTTCACATAGCACACTCGACAGGACCTTATATGCGATGGGTAGAAGGCTGATCCCGCGGTAGTTGGAGCACACACTTGGATCACCTTTTTTCAGCACAGGACATAATACGCTTACATTCCAATCGTCGGGCATGCACTCTTTAAGTAAAACCGTGCGCAGGAGCTGGTGCATTCTCGTTATCAACTCCTCGCCACCGGACTTGAAGAGCTCTGCGGGCAGACCGTCGGCACCGGCTGCTTTTTTGTTTTTCAGCCGCGATATTGCTCTTCTTACCTCGGCTTGACTTGGTGGTGGGCAATCTAAGCCGTCGTCGACAATTGGCGTGATAACTTTACGTGCGCTGCCTTCTGGAACCAGCAGTTGCTGGAAGTGTTCTCTCCATATGTGCAGCACACTCTGCGTATCCGTGACCAGATTTCCATCACTGTCCTTACAGGTGGGGAGGCCATTACCGTATCCATTTGTTCTTATTTTCTGGTAAAATTTTCGGGCCTCACCTCTATCCCTGTATCGCTCTATATCCTCGTTCTCCCGTTCCTTCATCTGACGTTTTTTTCGCCTAAATAGCTGTCTCGCCCGTTTTGCTTTCCCCTTATGCCGTTCCCTAACAGCACGGGTTGCAATTGGCTGTAGCGTTGCCCTATAAGCAGCATCCAGTTCCTCAGACGCACGGTTGTTGCGGCGGTTGCCATGGAATGCGCAATATGCTGCCACTGTGTATCGGGAACGTCAGAAGTAGAGGCGTTGTGTCGTAAAAGTTGGGAGAGCTGGTTGGAGTAGGCAGTAGCTATCTCTGGGGTTTGCAGCTTCGCGATGTCCAGCTTTCTTTGTGTTTAATTACGTGCGTTTTTCGCTCTGCTCAATCTTGTGCGCACCTTGGCTGCAACCAGATAATGATCCGAGCCAATATTAGCACCACGAATCACACGCACGTCCATGACACTAGATGCATGTCTGCCATCGATTACTACATGATCAATTTGATTTTTTGTGTTTTGATCGGGGGATAGCCAAGTTGCCTTGTGGATATCTTTGTGCTGGAATCTGGTTCCACTCACTACCATGTTCCTTCCCGCTGCGAAGCTAACCAGCCTAAACCCGTTGTCTGACGTGTCGGTATGCAGGCTGAATTTGCCGATCGATGGACCAAGAACATCTTCCCTTCCTATTTTTGCATTAAAGTCTCCTAGAACAATTTTAATGTCGTGAAGATTGCCATATGAAAATCCACCATTGGCCACCCATTTCATGCTGATATCCCCTCCTATTGCAAGTGATTTCTCAGATATTTTATAATGATCACAAATTAAGCTCCTTTTTTCGATTAGACGCTTAGTTTACGAGATAATCGCATTTAAAGATTGCCATATGAAAATCCACCATTGGCCACCCATTTCATGCTGATATCCCCACCTATTACAAGTGATTTCTCAGTTATGTTATAGTGATCCCAAATTAAGCTCCTTTTTTCGATTAGACGCTTAGTTTACGAGATAATCGCATTTAAAGATTGCCATATGAAAATCCACCATTGGCCACCCATTTCATGCTGATATCCCCACCTATTACAAGTGATTTCTCAGTTATGTTATAATGATCACAAATTAAGCTCCTTTTTTCGATTAGACGCTTAGTTTAAGAGATAATCGCATTTAAAGATTGCCATATGAAAATCCACCATTGGTCACCCATTTCATGCTGATATCCCCTCCTATTGCAAGTGATTTCTCAGATATTTTATAATGATCACAAATTAAGCTCCTTTTTTCGATTAGACGCTTAGTTTACGAGATAATCGCATTTAAAGATTGCCATATGAAAATCCACCATTGGCCACCCATTTCATGCTGATATCCCCACCTATTACAAGTGCTTTCTCAGTTATGTTATAGTGATCCCAAATTAAGCTCCTTTTTTCGATTAGACGCTTAGTTTACGAGATAATCGCATTTAAAGATTGCCATATGAAAATCCACCATTGGCCACCCATTTCATGCTGATATCCCCTCCTATTGCAAGTGATTTCTCAGATATTTTATAATGATCACAAATTAAGCTCCTTTTTTCGATTAGACGCTTAGTTTACGAGATAATCGCATTTAAAGATTGCCATATGAAAATCCACCATTGGCCACCCATTTCATGCTGATATCCCCACCTATTACAAGTGATTTCTCAGTTATGTTATAGTGATCCCAAATTAAGCTCCTTTTTTCGATTAGACGCTTAGTTTACGAGATAATCGCATTTAAAGATTGCCATATGAAAATCCACCATTGGCCACCCATTTCATGCTGATATCCCCTCCTATTGCAAGTGATTTCTCAGATATTTTATAATGATCACAAATTAAGCTCCTTTTTTCGATTAGACGCTTAGTTTACGAGATAATCGCATTTAAAGATTGCCAAATGAAAATCCACCATTGGCCACCCATTTAATGCTGATATCCCCTCCTAGTGCAAGTGATTTCTTAAGTAATTTATAATGATCACAAATTAAGCTCCTTTTTTAGATTAGACGCTTAGTTGACAAGATAATCGCATTTAAAGATTGCCATATGAAAATCCACCATTGGCCACCCATTTCATGCTGATATCCCAACCTATTACAAGTGATTTCTTAAGTAAGTTGAAGTGATCCCAAATTAAGCTCCTTTTTTCGATTAGACGCTTAGTTTACGAGATAATCGCATTTAAAGATTGCCATATGAAAATCCACCATTGGCCACCCATTTAATGCTGATATCCCCTCCTAGTGCAAGTGATTTCTTAAGTAATTTATAGTGATCCCAAATTAAGCTCCTTTTTTAGATTAGACGCTTAGTTGACAAGATAATCGCATTTAAAGATTGCCATATGAAAATCCACCATTGGCCACCCATTTCATGCTGATATCCCAACCTATTACAAGTGATTTCTTAAGTAAGTTGAAGTGATCCCAAATTAAGCTCCTTTTTTCGATTAGACGCTTAGTTGACGAGATAATCGCATTTAAAGATTGCCATATGAAGATCCACCATTGGCCACCCATTTTGTGCTGATATCCCCACCTATTACAAGTGATTTATTCACTAAGTTGAAGTGATCACAAATGATGCTCCTTTTTTCGATTAGACGCTTAGTTTACGAGATAATCGCATTTAAAGATTGCCATATGAAAATCCACCATTGGCCACCCATTTAATGCTGATATCCCCTCCTAGTGCAAGTGATTTCTTAAGTAATTTATAGTGATCCCAAATTAAGCTCCTTTTTTCGATTAGACGCTTAGTTTACGAGATAATCGCATTTAAAGATTGCCATATGAAAATCCACCATTGGCCACCCATTTTGTGCTGATATCCCCACCTATTACAAGTGATTTATTCACTAAGTTGAAGTGATCACAAATGATGCTCCTTTTTTCGATTAGACGCTTAGTTTACGAGATAATCGCATTTAAAGATTGCCATATGAAAATCCACCATTGGCCACCCATTTAATGCTGATATCCCCTCCTAGTGCAAGTGATTTCTTAAGTAATATATAGTGATCCCAAATTAAGCTCCTTTTTTCGATTAGACGCTTAGTTTACGAGATAATCGCATTTAAAGATTGCCATATGAAAATTCACCATTGGCCACCCATTTAATGCTGATATCCCCTCCTAGTGCAAGTGATTTCTTAAGTAATTTATAGTGATCCCAAATTAAGCTCCTTTTTTCGATTAGACGCTTAGTTTACGAGATAATCGCATTTAAAGATTGCCATATGTAAATCCACCATTGGCCACCCATTTTGTGCTGATATCCCCACCTATTACAAGTGATTTCTTAAGTAAGTTGAAGTGATCCCAAATTAAGCTCCTTTTTTCGATTAGACGCTTAGTTGACAAGATAATCGCATTTAAAGATTGCCATATGAAAATCCACCATTGGCCACTCATTTCATGCGGATATCCCAACCTATTACAAGTGATTTCTTAAGTAAGTTGAAGTGATCCCAAATTAAGCTCCTTTTTTCGATTAGACGCTTAGTTTACGAGATAATCGCATTTAAAGATTGCCATATGAAAATCCACCATTGGCCACCCATTTAATGCTGATATCCCCTCCTAGTGCAAGTGATTTCTTAAGTAATTTATAGTGATCCCAAATTAAGCTCCTTTTTTCGATTAGACGCTTAGTTGACGAGATAATCGCATTTAAAGATTGCCATATGAAAATCCACCATTGGCCACCCATTTTATGCTGATATCCCCACCTATTACAAGTGATTTCTTAACTAAGTTGAAGTGATCACAAATGATGCTCCTTTTTTCGATTAGACGCTTAGTTTACGAGATAATCGCATTTAAAGATTGACATATGAAAACCCACCATTGGCCACCCATTTTATGCTGATATCCCCACCTATTACAAGTGATTTATTCACTAAGTTGAAGTGATCACAAATAATGCTCCTTTTCTCGATTAGACGCTTAGTTTACGAGATAATCGCATTTAAAGATTGCCATATGAAAATCCACCATTGGCCACCCATTTAATGCTGATATCCCCTCCTAGTGCAAGTGATTTCTTAACTAAGTTGAAGTGATCACAAATTAAGCTCCTTTTTTCGATTAGACGCTTAGTTGACGAGATAATCGCATTTAAAGATTGCCATATGAAAATCCACCATTGGCCACCCATTTAATGCTGATATCCCCTCCTAGTGCAAGTGATTTCTTAAGTAATTTATAGTGATCCCAAATTAAGCTCCTTTTTTCGATTAGACGCTTAGTTGACGAGATAATCGCATTTAAAGATTGCCATATGAAAATCCACCATTGGCCACCCATTTAATGCTGATATCCCCTCCTAGTGCAAGTGATTTCTTAAGTAATTTATAGTGATCCCAAATTAAGCTCCTTTTTTCGATTAGACGCTTAGTTTACGAGATAATCGCATTTAAAGATTGCCATATGAAAATTCACCATTGGCCACCCATTTAATGCTGATATCCCCTCCTAGTGCAAGTGATTTCTTAAGTAATTTATAGTGATCCCAAATTAAGCTCCTTTTTTCGATTAGACGCTTAGTTGACGAGATAATCGCATTTAAAGATTGCCATATGAATATCCACCATTGGCCACCCATTTTGTGCTGATATCCCCACCTATTACAAGTGATTTCTTAAGTAAGTTGAAGTGATCCCAAATTAAGCTCCTTTTTTCGATTAGACGCTTAGTTGACGAGATAATCGCATTTAAAGATTGCCATATGAAAATCCACCATTGGCCACCCATTTTGTGCTGATATCCCCACCTATTATAAGTGATTTCTTAAGTAAGTTGAAGTGATCACAAATGATGCTCCTTTTTTCGATTAGACGCTTAGTTTACGAGATAATCGCATTTAAAGATTGCCATATGAAAATCCACCATTGGCCACCCATTTAATGCTGATATCCCCTCCTAGTGCAAGTGATTTCTTAAGTAATTTATAGTGATCCCAAATTAAGCTCCTTTTTTCGATTAGACGCTTAGTTGACGAGATAATCGCATTTAAAGATTGCCATATGAAAATCCACCATTGGCCACCCATTTTGTGCTGATATCCCCACCTATTACAAGTGATTTCTTAAGTAAGTTGAAGTGATCCCAAATTAAGCTCCTTTTTTCGATTAGACGCGATAATCGCATTTGACGAGATAATCGCATTTAAAGATTGCCATATGAAAATCCACCATTGGCCACCCATTTAATGCTGATATCCCCTCCTAGTGCAAGTGATTTGTTAAGTAATTTATAGTGATCCCAAATTAAGCTCCTTTTTTCGATTAGACGCTTAGTTGACGAGATAATCGCATTTAAAGATTGCCATATGAAAATCCACCATTGGCCACCCATTTAATGCTATCCCCTCCTAGTGCAAGTGCACCCATTTAATGCTGATATCCCCTCCTAGTGCAAGTGATTTCTTAAGTAATTTATAATGATCACAAATTAAGCTCCTTTTTTCGATTAGACGCTTAGTTGATGAGATAATCGCATTTAAAGATTGCCATATGAAAATCCACCATTGGCCACCCATTTTGTGCTGATATCCCCACCTATTACAAGTGATTTCTTAACTAAGTTGAAGTGATCACAAATGATGCTCCTTTTTTCGATTAGACGCTTAGTTTACGAGATAATCGCATTTAAAGATTGCCATATGAAAATCCACCATTGGCCACCCATTTAATGCTGATATCCCCTCCTAGTGCAAGTGATTTCTTAAGTAATTTATAGTGATCCCAAATTAAGCTCCTTTTTTCGATTAGACGCTTAGTTGACAAGATAATCGCATTTAAAGATTGCCATATGAAAATCCACTATTGGCCACCCATTTTGTGCTGATATCCCCACCTATTACAAGTGATTTCTTAACTAAGTTGAAGTGATCACAAATTAAGCTCCTTTTTCCGATTTGACGCTTAGTTGATGAGATAATCGCATTTAAAGATTGCCATATGAAAATCCACCATTTAATGCTGATATCCCCTCCTAGTGCAAGTGATTTCTTAAGTAATTTATAGTGATCCCAAATTAAGCTCCTTTTTTCGATTAGACGCTTAGTTGACGAGATAATCGCATTTAAAGATTGCCATATGAAAATCCACTATTGGCCACCCATTTTGTGCTGATATCCCCACCTATTACAAGTGATTTCTTAACTAAGTTGAAGTGATCACAAATTAAGCTCCTTTTTTCGATTTGACGCTTAGTTGATGAGATAATCGCATTTAAAGATTGCCATATGAAAATCCACCATTGGCCACCCATTTTGTGCTGATATCCCCACCTATTACAAGTGATTTCTTAAGTAAGTTGAAGTGATCACAAATGATGCTCCTTTTTTCGATTAGACGCTTAGTTTACGAGATAATCGCATTTAAAGATTGCCATATGAAAATCCACCATTGGTCACCCATTTAATGCTATCCCCTCCTAGTGCAAGTGCACCCATTTAATGCTGATATCCCCTCCTAGTGCAAGTGATTTCTTAAGTAATTTATAATGATCACAAATTAAGCTCCTTTTTTCGATTAGACGCTTAGTTGATGAGATAATCGCATTTAAAGATTGCCATATGAAAATCCACCATTGGCCACCCATTTTGTGCTGATATCCCCACCTATTACAAGTGATTTCTTAACTAAGTTGAAGTGATCACAAATGATGCTCCTTTTTTCGATTAGACGCTTAGTTTACGAGATAATCGCATTTAAAGATTGCCATATGAAAATCCACCATTGGCCACCCATTTAATGCTGATATCCCCTCCTAGTGCAAGTGATTTCTTAAGTAATTTATAGTGATCCCAAATTAAGCTCCTTTTTTCGATTAGACGCTTAGTTGACAAGATAATCGCATTTAAAGATTGCCATATGAAAATCCACTATTGGCCACCCATTTTGTGCTGATATCCCCACCTATTACAAGTGATTTCTTAACTAAGTTGAAGTGATCACAAATTAAGCTCCTTTTTCCGATTTGACGCTTAGTTGATGAGATAATCGCATTTAAAGATTGCCATATGAAAATCCACCATTTAATGCTGATATCCCCTCCTAGTGCAAGTGATTTCTTAAGTAATTTATAGTGATCCCAAATTAAGCTCCTTTTTTCGATTAGACGCTTAGTTGACGAGATAATCGCATTTAAAGATTGCCATATGAAAATCCACTATTGGCCACCCATTTTGTGCTGATATCCCCACCTATTACAAGTGATTTCTTAACTAAGTTGAAGTGATCACAAATTAAGCTCCTTTTTTCGATTTGACGCTTAGTTGATGAGATAATCGCATTTAAAGATTGCCATATGAAAATCCACCATTGGCCACCCATTTTGTGCTGATATCCCCACCTATTACAAGTGATTTCTTAAGTAAGTTGAAGTGATCACAAATGATGCTCCTTTTTTCGATTAGACGCTTAGTTTACGAGATAATCGCATTTAAAGATTGCCATATGAAAATCCACCATTGGTCACCCATTTAATGCTATCCCCTCCTAGTGCAAGTGCACCCATTTAATGCTGATATCCCCTCCTAGTGCAAGTGATTTCTTAAGTAATTTATAATGATCACAAATTAAGCTCCTTTTTTCGATTAGACGCTTAGTTGATGAGATAATCGCATTTAAAGATTGCCATATGAAAATCCACCATTGGCCACCCATTTTGTGCTGATATCCCCACCTATTACAAGTGATTTCTTAACTAAGTTGAAGTGATCACAAATGATGCTCCTTTTTTCGATTAGACGCTTAGTTTACGAGATAATCGCATTTAAAGATTGCCATATGAAAATCCACCATTGGCCACCCATTTAATGCTGATATCCCCTCCTAGTGCAAGTGATTTCTTAAGTAATTTATAGTGATCCCAAATTAAGCTCCTTTTTTCGATTAGACGCTTAGTTGACAAGATAATCGCATTTAAAGATTGCCATATGAAAATCCACTATTGGCCACCCATTTTGTGCTGATATCCCCACCTATTACAAGTGATTTCTTAACTAAGTTGAAGTGATCACAAATTAAGCTCCTTTTTCCGATTTGACGCTTAGTTGATGAGATAATCGCATTTAAAGATTGCCATATGAAAATCCACCATTTAATGCTGATATCCCCTCCTAGTGCAAGTGATTTCTTAAGTAATTTATAGTGATCCCAAATTAAGCTCCTTTTTTCGATTAGACGCTTAGTTGACGAGATAATCGCATTTAAAGATTGCCATATGAAAATCCACTATTGGCCACCCATTTTGTGCTGATATCCCCACCTATTACAAGTGATTTCTTAACTAAGTTGAAGTGATCACAAATTAAGCTCCTTTTTTCGATTTGACGCTTAGTTGATGAGATAATCGCATTTAAAGATTGCCATATGAAAATCCACCATTGGCCACCCATTTTGTGCTGATCTCCCCACCTATTACAAGTGATTTCTTAACTAAGTTGAAGTGATCACAAATGATGCTCCTTTTTTCGATTAGACGCTTAGTTTACGAGATAATCGCATTTAAAGATTGCCATATGAAAATCCACCATTGGCCACCCATTTCATGCTGATATCCCCTCCTATTGCAAGTGATTTCTCAGATATTTTATGATGATCACAAATTAAGCTCCTTTTTTCGATTAGACGCTTAGTTTACGAGATAATCGCATTTAAAGATTGCCATATGAAAATCCACCATTGGCCACCCATTTCATGCTGATATCCCCTCCTATTGCAAGTGATTTCTCAGATATTTTATAATGATCACAAATGATGCTCCTTTTTTCGATTAGACGCTTAGTTGACGAGATAATCGCATTTAAATATTGCCATATGAAAATCCACTATTGGCCACCCATTTTGTGCTGATATCCCCACCTATTACAAGTGATTTCTTAACTAAGTTGAAGTGATCACAAATTAAGCTCCTTTTTTCGATTTGACGCTTAGTTGATGAGATAATCGCATTTAAAGATTGCCATATGAAAATCCACCATTGGCCACCCATTTTGTGCTGATATCCCCACCTATTACAAGTGATTTCTTAACTAAGTTGAAGTGATCACAAATTAAGCTCCTTTTTTCGATTTGACGCTTAGTTGATGAGATAATCGCATTTAAAGATTGCCATATGAAATTCCACCATTGGCCACCCATTTTGTGCTGCTATCCCCACCTATTACAAGTGATTTCTTAACTAAGTTGAAGTGATCACAAATGATGCTCCTTTTTTCGATTAGACGCTTAGTTTACGAGATAATCGCATTTAAAGATTGCCATATGAAAATCCACCATTGGCCACCCATTTAATGCTGATATCCCCTCCTAGTGCAAGTGATTTCTTAAGTAATTTATAGTGATCCCAAATTAAGCTCCTTTTTTCGATTAGACGCTTAGTTGACAAGATAATCGCATTTAAAGATTGCCATATGAAAATCCACCATCGGCCACCCATTTTGTGCTGATATTCCCACCTATTACAAGTGATTTATTCAAATGATGCTCCTTTTTTCGATTAGACGCTTAGTTTACGAGATAATCGCATTTAAAGATTGCCATATGAAAATCCACCATTGGCCACCCATTTCATGCTGATATCCCCTCCTATTGCAAGTGATTTCTCAGATATTTTATAATGATCACAAATGATGCTCCTTTTTTCGATTAGACGCTTAGTTGACGAGATAATCGCATTTAAAGATTGCCATATGAAAATCCACTATTGGCCACCCATTTTGTGCTGATATCCCCACCTATTACAAGTGATTTCTTAACTAAGTTGAAGTGATCACAAATTAAGCTCCTTTTTTCGATTTGACGCTTAGTTGATGAGATAATCGCATTTAAAGATTGCCATATGAAAATCCACCATTGGCCACCCATTTTGTGCTGATATCCCCACCTATTACAAGTGATTTCTTAACTAAGTTGAAGTGATCACAAATGATGCTCCTTTTTTCGATTAGACGCTTAGTTTACGAGATAATCGCATTTAAAGATTGCCATATGAAAATCCACCATTGGCCACCCATTTAATGCTGATATCCCCTCCTAGTGCAAGTGATTTCTTAACTAAGTTGAAGTGATCACAAATGATGCTCCTTTTTTCGATTAGACGCTTAGTTTACGAGATAATCGCATTTAAAGATTGCCATATGAAAATCCACCATTGGCCACCCATTTTGTGCTGATATCCCCACCTAGTGCAAGTGATTTCTTAACTAAGTTGAAGTGATCACAAATGATGCTCCTTTTTTCGATTAGACGCTTAGCTTGCGAGATAATCGCATTTAAAGATTGCCATATGAAAATCCACCATTGGCCACCCATTTAATGCTGCTATCCCCTCCTAGTGCAAGTGATTTCTTAACTAAGTTGAAGTGATCACAAATGATGCTCCTTTTTTCGATTAGACGCTTAGTTTACGAGATAATCGCATTTAAAGATTGCCATATGAAAATCCACCATTGGTCACCCATTTCATGCTGATATCCCCTCCCATTGCAAGTGATTTCTTAAGTAATTTATAATGATCACAAATTAAGCTCCTTTTTTCGATTAGACGCTTAGTTTACGAGATAATCGCATTTAAAGATTGCCATATGAAAATCCACCATTGGCCACCCATTTAATGCTGCTATCCCCTCCTAGTGCAAGTGATTTCTTAACTAAGTTGAAGTGTTCACAAATGATGCTCCTTTTTTCGATTAGACGCTTAGTTTACGAGATAATCGCATTTAAAGATTGCCATATGAAAATCGCATTTAAAGATTGCCATATGAAAATCCACCATTGGCCACCCATTTTGTGCTGATATCCCCTCCCATTGCAAGTGATTTCTTAAGTAATTTATAATGATCACAAATTAAGCTCCTTTTTTCGATTAGACGCTTAGTTTACGAGATAATCGCATTTAAAGATTGCCATATGAAAATCCACCATTGGCCACCCATTTTGTGCTGATATCCCCACCTATTACAAGTGATTTCTTAACTAAGTTGAAGTGATCACAAATGATGCTCCTTTTTTCGATTAGACGCTTAGTTTACGAGATAATCGCATTTAAAGATTGCCATATGAAAATCCACCATTGGTCACCCATTTCATGCTGATATCCTCTCCCATTGCAAGTGATTTCTTAAGTAATTTATAATGATCACAAATTAAGCTCCTTTTTTCGATTAGACGCTTAGTTTACGAGATAATCGCATTTAAAGATTGCCATATGAAAATCCACCATTGGCCACCCATTTAATGCTGCTATCCCCTCCTAGTGCAAGTGATTTCTTAACTAAGTTGAAGTGATCACAAATGATGCTCCTTTTTTCGATTAGACGCTTAGTTTACGAGATAATCGCATTTAAAGATTGCCATATGAAAATCCACCATTGGCCACCCATTTAATGCTGATATCTCCTCCTAGTGCAAGTGATTTCTTAAGTAATTTATAGTGATCCCAAATTAAGCTCCTTTTTTCGATTAGACGCTTAGTTTACGAGATAATCGCATTTAAAGATTGCCATATGAAAATCCACCATTGGCCACCCATTTAATGCTGATATCCCCTTCTAGTGCAAGTGATTTCTTAAGTAATTTATAGAGATCCCAAATTAAGCTCCTTTTTTCGATTAGACGCTTAGTTGACGAGATAATCGCATTTAAAGATTACTACTTACTTACTTAGCTGGTACTTCTATGCAATCCCAGTGGATTATATACCGCACGTAGAAAAATACTATAAGCGCCTCGATCTTCTGCGCTTCTTCTCCAGTTAGTCACACCGAGTTCTGTAAGGTTCTCAGTAACCTGGTCTTTCCAACGGAGTTTTGGTCGCCCTCTTCTGCGCCGTCCATCGAGTTCATTGTCGAAGACTTTTCGAGCTGGAGCATTTTCATCCATGCGTACAACATGACCTAGCCAGCGCAGCCGTTGCACCTTAATGCGTTTGACCACGTCAATGTCAGTGTACAGCTCGTACAGCTCATGATTCATACGACGCCGATACTCTCCGTTAACGATGATGGGCCCATATATTTTACGGAGTATTTTTCTCTCGAATACCGCCAGAACCGATTCATCCGCTTGTGTCATAACCCAGGATTCTGAGCCATACATTAAGACAGGTAGAACCAGTATCTGGTATAGCTGGAGTTTTGTTCGTCGAGAGAGGGCTCTGTCATTGAATCGCTTGCTTAGTCCGTAGTAGCATTTATTTGCAAGCAGCTTCTTCTCCGGATTTCTAGGCTGACATTATTTGCTTTATTGGTGGCGGATCCTAGGTAGACAAAGTTATCCACCACCTCGAAATTATAGTTGTCAACGTTCACGCAGTTTCCCAAACGAGTAGATTCTTTGTTCGTTGAAACTAATAACTTCGTTTTGTCCTCGTTCACCGTTAGGCCCATTTTCGCTGATTCCTTTTGTATACCTGAGAAGGCTGCAGTCACATCCCGCAGTTTTCGACCGATGATGTCTACGTCATCAGCGTACGCGAGTAGCATGTGGCTTTTGTTGAATATAGTGCCACTCGTGTTTACTGCAGCTTTTCTCATTATCATCTCCATCACAATGTTGAAGAGATCGCACGATAGGCCGTCGCCTTGTTTTAGGCCTCGTCTGGTATAGAATGGCTCCGTAAGGTCCTTGCCAATCTTCACTGAAGACTTCGTGTCAGTCAGCGTCATTCCGCAAAGACGTATCAGCTTCGCTGGAATACCAAACTCAGCCATGGCATCGAGTAATTTCTGCCGTATCGGGCTGTCGAAGGCAGCTTTATAGTCGACAAAAAGATGGTACGTGTCGATCTGTTTCTCTTGGGTCTTTTCCAGGATTTGCCGAAGTGTGAAAATCTGGTCAGTTGTTGATTTTCCGGGTCTAAAGCCACACTGATAAGGCCCGATCAGGTTGGATAACACTGGCTTTAGTCTTTCACATAGCACACTCGACAGGACCTTATATGCGATGGGTAGAAGGCTGATCCCGCGGTAGTTGGAGCACACACTTGGATCACCTTTTTTCAGCACAGGACATAATACGCTTACATTCCAATCGTCGGGCATGCACTCTTTAAGTAAAACCGAGCGCAGGAGCTGGTGCATTCTCGTTATCAACTCCTCGCCACCGGACTTGAAGAGCTCTGCGGGCAGACCGTCGGCACCGGCTGCTTTTTTGTTTTTCAGCCGCGATATTGCTCTTCTTACCTCGGCTTGACTTGGTGGTGGGCAATCTAAGCCGTCGTCGACAATTGGCGTGATAACTTTACGTGCGCTGCCTTCTGGAACCAGCAGTTGCTGGAAGTGTTCTCTCCATATGTGCAGCACACTCTGCGTATCCGTGACCAGATTTCCATCACTGTCCTTACAGGTGGGGAGGCCATTACCGTATCCATTTGTTCTTATTTTCTGGTAAAATTTTCGGGCCTCACCTCTATCCCTGTATCGCTCTATATCCTCGTTCTCCCGTTCCTTCATCTGACGTTTTTTTCGCCTAAATAGCTGTCTCGCCCGTTTTGCTTTCCCCTTATGCCGTTCCCTAACAGCACGGGTTGCAATTGGCTGTAGCGTTGCCCTATAAGCAGCATCCAGTTCCTCAGACGCACGGTTGTTGCGGCGGTTGCCATGGAATGCGCAATATGCTGCCACTGTGTATCGGGAACGTCAGAAGTAGAGGCGTTGTGTCGTAAAAGTTGGGAGAGCTGGTTGGAGTAGGCAGTAGCTATCTCTGGGGTTTGCAGCTTCGCGATGTCCAGCTTTCTTTGTGTTTAATTACGTGCGTTTTTCGCTCTGCTCAATCTTGTGCGCACCTTGGCTGCAACCAGATAATGATCCGAGCCAATATTAGCACCACGAATCACACGCACGTCCATGACACTAGATGCATGTCTGCCATCGATTACTACATGATCAATTTGATTTTTTGTGTTTTGATCGGGGGATAGCCAAGTTGCCTTGTGGATATCTTTGTGCTGGAATCTGGTTCCACTCACTACCATGTTCCTTCCCGCTGCGAAGCTAACCAGCCTAAACCCGTTGTCTGACGTGTCGGTATGCAGGCTGAATTTGCCGATCGATGGACCAAGAACATCTTCCCTTCCTATTTTTGCATTAAAGTCTCCTAGAACAATTTTAATGTCGTGAAGATTGCCATATGAAAATCCACCATTGGCCACCCATTTCATGCTGATATCCCCTCCTATTGCAAGTGATTTCTCAGATATTTTATAATGATCACAAATTAAGCTCCTTTTTTCGATTAGACGCTTAGTTTACGAGATAATCGCATTTAAAGATTGCCATATGAAAATCCACCATTGGCCACCCATTTCATGCTGATATCCCCACCTATTACAAGTGATTTCTCAGTTATGTTATAGTGATCCCAAATTAAGCTCCTTTTTTCGATTAGACGCTTAGTTTACGAGATAATCGCATTTAAAGATTGCCATATGAAAATCCACCATTGGCCACCCATTTTGTGCTGATATCCCCACCTATTACAAGTGATTTCTTAAGTAAGTTGAAGTGATCCCAAATTAAGCTCCTTTTTTCGATTAGACGCTTAGTTGACGAGATAATCGCATTTATAGATTGCCATATGAAAATCCACCATTGGCCACCCATTTCATGCTGATATCCCCTCCTATTGCAAGTGATTTCTCAGATATTTTATAATGATCACAAATTAAGCTCCTTTTTTCGATTAGACGCTTAGTTTACGAGATAATCGCATTTAAAGATTGCCATATGAAAATCCACCATTGGCCACCCATTTAATGCTGATATCCCCTCCTAGTGCAAGTGATTTCTTAAGTAATTTATAGTGATCCCAAATTAAGCTCCTTTTTTCGATTAGACGCTTAGTTTACGAGATAATCGCATTTAAAGATTGCCATATGAAAACCCACCATCGGCCACCCATTTTATGCTGATATCCCCACCTATTACAAGTGATTTCTTAACTAAGTTGAAGTGATCACAAATGATGCTCCTTTTTTCGATTAGACGCTTAGTTTACGAGATAATCGCATTTAAAGATTCCCATATGAAAATCCACCATTGGCCACCCATTTAATGCTGATATCCCCTCCTAGTGCAAGTGATTTCTTAAGTAATTTATAGTGATCCCAAATTAAGCTCCTTTTTTCGATTAGACGCTTAGTTGACGAGATAATCGCATTTAAAGATTGCCATATGAAAATCCACCATTGGCCACCCATTTAATGCTGATATCCCCTCCTAGTGCAAGTGATTTCTTAAGTAATTTATAGTGATCCCAAATTAAGCTCCTTTTTTCGATTAGACGCTTAGTTGACGAGATAATCGCATTTAAAGATTGCCATATGAAAATCCACCATTGGCCACCCATTTAATGCTGATATCCCCTCCTAGTGCAAGTGATTTCTTAAGTAATTTATAGTGATCCCAAATTAAGCTCCTTTTTTCGATTAGACGCTTAGTTGACGAGATAATCGCATTTAAAGATTGCCATATGAAAATCCACCATTGGCCACCCATTTTGTGCTGATATCCCCACCTATTATAAGTGATTTCTTAAGTAAGTAGAAGTGATCACAAATGATGCTCCTTTTTTCGATTAGACGCTTAGTTTACGAGATAATCGCATTTAAAGATTGCCATATGAAAATCCACCATTGGCCACCCATTTAATGCTGATATCCCCTCCTAGTGCAAGTGATTTCTTAAGTAATTTATAGTGATCCCAAATTAAGCTCCTTTTTTCGGTTAGACGCTTAGTTTACGAGATAATCGCATTTAAAGATTGCCATAAGAAAATTCACCATTGGCCACCCATTTAATGCTGATATCCCCTCCTAGTGCAAGTGATTTCTTAAGTAATTTATAGTGATCCCAAATTAAGCTCCTTTTTTCGATTAGACGCTTAGTTGACGAGATAATCGCATTTAAAGATTGCCATATGAAAATCCACCATTGGCCACCCATTTCATGCTGATATCCCAACCTATTACAAGTGATTTCTTAACTAAGTTGAAGTGATCACAAATGATGCTCCTTTTTTCGATTAGACGCTAAGTTTACGAGATAATCGCATTTAAAGATTGCCATATGAAAATCCACTATTGGCCACCCATTTTGTGCTGATATCCCCACCTATTACAAGTGATTTCTTAACTAAGTTGAAGTGATCACAAATTAAGCTCCTTTTTTCGATTTGACGGTTAGTTGATGAGATAATCGCATTTAAAGATTGCCATATGAAAATCCACCATTGGCCACCCATTTAATGCTGATATCCCCTCCTAGTGCAAGTGATTTCTTAAGTAATTTATAGTGATCCCAAATTAAGCTCCTTTTTTCGATTAGACGCTTAGTTGACAAGATAATCGCATTTAAAGATTGCCATATGAAAATCCACCATTGGCCACCCATTTCATGCTGATATCCCCTCCTAGTGCAAGTGATTTCTTAAGTAATTTATAATGATCACAAATTAAGTTCCTTTTTTCGATTAGACGCTTAGTTGACGAGATAATCGCATTTAAAGATTGCCATATGAAAATCAACCATTGGCCACCCATTTTGTGCTGATATCCCCACCTATTACAAGTGATTTCTTAACTAAGTTGAAGTGATCACAAATGATGCTCCTTTTTTCGATTAGACGCTTAGTTTACGAGATAATCGCATTTAAAGATTGCCATATGAAAATCCACCATTGGCCACCCATTTCATGCTGATATCCCAACCTATTACAAGTGATTTCTTAACTAAGTTGAAGTGATCACAAATGATGCTCCTTTTTTCGATTAGACGCTTAGTTTACGAGATAATCGCATTTAAAGATTGCCATATGAAAATCCACCATTGGCCACCCATTTAATGCTGATATCCCCTCCTAGTGCAAGTGATTTCTTAAGTAATTTATAGTGATCCCAAATTAAGCTCCTTTTTTCTATTAGACGCTTAGTTGACAAGATAATCGCATTTAAAGATTGCCATATGAAAATCCACCATTGGCCACCCATTTCATGCTGATATCCCAACCTATTACAAGTGATTTCTTAACTAAGTTGAAGTGATCACAAATGATGCTCCTTTTTTCGATTAGACGCTTAGTTTACGAGATAATCGCATTTAAAGATTGCCATATGAAAATCCACCATTGGCCACCCATTTAATGCTGATATCCCCTCCTAGTGCAAGTGATTTCTTAAGTAATTTATAGTGATCCCAAATTAAGCTCCTTTTTTCTATTAGACGCTTAGTTGACAAGATAATCGCATTTAAAGATTGCCATATGAAAATCCACCATTGGCCACCCATTTTGTGCTGATATCCCCACCTATTACAAGTGATTTATTCACTAAGTTGAAGTGATCACAAATGATGCTCCTTTTTTCGATTAGACGCTTAGTTTACGAGATAATCGCATTTAAAGATTGCCATATGAAGATCCACCATTGGCCACCCATTTTGTGCTGATATCCCCACCTATTACAAGTGATTTATTCACTAAGTTGAAGTGATCACAAATGATGCTCCTTTTTTCGATTAGACGCTTAGTTTACGAGATAATCGCATTTAAAGATTGTCATATGAAAATCCACCATTGGCCACCCATTTAATGCTGATATCCCCTCCTAGTGCAAGTGATTTCTTAAGTAATTTATAGTGATCCCAAATTAAGCTCCTTTTTTCGATTAGACGCTTAGTTTACGAGATAATCGCATTTAAAGATTGCCATATGAAAATCCACCATTGGCCACCCATTTTGTGCTGATATCCCCACCTATTACAAGTGATTTCTCAGTTATTTTATAGTGATCACAAATTAAGCTCCTTTTTTCGATTAAACGCTTAGTTTACGAGATAATCGCATTTAAAGATTGCCATATGAAAATCCACCATTAGCCACCCATTTTGTGCTGATATCCCCACCTATTACAAGTGATTTCTTAAGTAATTTATAGTGATCACAAATTAAGCTCCTTTTTTCGATTAGACGCTTAGTTTACGAGATAATCGCATTTAAAGATTGCCATATGAAAATCCACCATTGGCCACCCATTTTGTGCTGATATCCCTACCTATTACAAGTGATTTATTCACTAAGTTGAAGTGATCACAAATGATGCTCCTTTTTTCGATTAGACGCTTAGTTTACGAGATAATCGCATTTAAAGATTGCCATATGAAAATTCACCATTGGCCACCCATTTAATGCTGATATCCCCTCCTAGTGCAAGTGATTTCTTAAGTAATTTATAGTGATCCCAAATTAAGCTCCTTTTTTCGATTAGACGCTTAGTTGACGAGATAATCGCATTTAAAGATTGCCATATGTAAATCCACCATTGGCCACCCATTTTGTGCTGATATCCCCACCTATTACAAGTGATTTCTTAAGTAAGTTGAAGTGATCCCAAATTAAGCTCCTTTTTTCGATTAGACGGTTAGTTGACGAGATAATCGCATTTAAAGATTGCCATATGAAAATCCACCATTGGCCACCCATTTTGTGCTGATATCCCCACCTATTACAAGTGATTTATTCACTAAGTTGAAGTGATCACAAATAATGCTCCTTTTCTCGATTAGACGCTTAGTTTACGAGATAATCGCATTTAAAGATTGCCATATGAAAATTCACCATTGGCCACCCATTTAATGCTGATATCCCCTCCTAGTGCAAGTGATTTCTTAAGTAATTTATAGTGATCCCAAATTAAGCTCCTTTTTTCGATTAGACGCTTAGTTGACGAGATAATCGCATTTAAAGATTGCCATATGAAAATCCACCATTGGCCACCCATTTAATGCTGATATCCCCTCCTAGTGCAAGTGATTTCTTAAGTAATTTATAGTGATCCCAAATTAAGCTCCTTTTTTCGATTAGACGCTTAGTTGACGAGATAATCGCATTTAAAGATGGCATATGAAAATCCACCATTGGCCACCCATTTTGTGCTGATATCCCCACCTATTACAAGTGATTTATTCACTAAGTTGAAGTGATCACAAATGATGCTCCTTTTTTCGATTAGACGCTTAGTTTACGAGATAATCGCATTTAAAGATTGCCATATGAAAATCCACCATTGGCCACCCATTTAATGCTGATATCCCCTCCTAGTGCAAGTGATTTCTTAAGTAATTTATAGTGATCCCAAATTAAGCTCCTTTTTTCGAGTAGACGCTTAGTTTACGAGATAATCGCATTTAAAGATTGCCATATGAAAATTCACCATTGGCCACCCATTTAATGCTGATATCGCCTCCTAGTGCAAGTGATTTCTTAAGTAATTTATAGTGATCCCAAATTAAGCTCCTTTTTTCGATTAGACGCTTAGTTGACGAGATAATCGCATTTAAAGATTGCCATATGAAAATCCACCATTGGCCACCCATTTTGTGCTGATACCCCCACCTATTACAAGTGATTTCTTAACTAAGTTGAAGTGATCACAAATTAAGCTCCTTTTTTCGATTTGACGCTTAGTTGATGAGATAATCGCATTTAAAGATTGCCATATGAAAATCCACCATTGGCCACCCATTTTGTGCTGATATCCCCACCTATTACAAGTGATTTCTTAACTAAGTTGAAGTGATCACAAATGATGCTCCTTTTTTCGATTAGACGCTTAGTTTACGAGATAATCGCATTTAAAGATTGCCATATGAAAATCCACCATTGGCCACCCATTTAATGCTGATATCCCCTCCTAGTGCAAGTGATTTCTTAAGTAATTTATAGTGATCCCAAATTAAGCTCCTTTTTTCGATTAGACGCTTAGTTGACGAGATAATCGCATTTAAAGATTGCCATATGAAAATCCACTATTGGCCACCCATTTTGTGCTGATATCCCCACCTATTACAAGTGATTTCTTAACTAAGTTGAAGTGATCACAAATTAAGCTCCTTTTTTCGATTTGACGCTTAGTTGATGAGATAATCGCATTTAAAGATTGCCATATGAAAATCCACCATTGGCCACCCATTTTGTGCTGATATCCCCACCTATTACAAGTGATTTCTTAACTAAGTTGAAGTGATCACAAATGATGCTCCTTTTTTCGATTAGACGCTTAGTTTACGAGATAATCGCATTTAAAGATTGCCATATGAAAATCCACCATTGGCCACCCATTTCATGCTGATATCCCCTCCTATTGCAATTGATTTCTCAGATATTTTATGATGATCACAAATTAAGCTCCTTTTTTCGATTAGACGCTTAGTTTACGAGATAATCGCATTTAAAGATTGCCATATGAAAATCCACCATTGGCCACCCATTTCATGCTGATATCCCCTCCTATTGCAAGTGATTTCTCAGATATTTTATAATGATCACAAATGATGCTCCTTTTTTCGATTAGACGCTTAGTTGACGAGATAATCGCATTTAAAGATTGCCATATGAAAATCCACCATTGGCCACCCATTTTGTGCTGATATTCCCACCTATTACAAGTGATTTATTCAAATGATGCTCCTTTTTTCGATTAGACGCTTAGTTTACGAGATAATCGCATTTAAAGATTGCCATATGAAAATCCACCATTGGCCACCCATTTAATGCTGATATCCCCTCCTAGTGCAAGTGATTTAGACGATTAGACGCTTAAGTAATATATAGTGATCCCAAATTAAGCTCCTTTTTTCGATTAGACGCTTAGTTTACGAGATAATCGCATTTAAACATTGCCATATGAAAATTCACCATTGGCCACCCATTTAATGCTGATATCCCCTCCTAGTGCAAGTGATTTCTTAAGTAATTTATAGTGATCCCAAATTAAGCTCCTTTTTTCGATTAGACGCTTAGTTGACGAGATAATCGCATTTAAAGATTGCCATATGAAAATCCACCATTGGCCACCCATTTTGTGCTGATATTCCCACCTATTACAAGTGATTTATTCAAATGATGCTCCTTTTTTCGATTAGACGCTTAGTTTACGAGATAATCGCATTTAAAGATTGCCATATGAAAATCCACCATTGGCCACCCATTTAATGCTGATATCCCCTCCTAGTGCAAGTGATTTAGACGATTAGACGCTTAAGTAATATATAGTGATCCCAAATTAAGCTCCTTTTTTCGATTAGACGCTTAGTTGACGAGATAATCGCATTTATAGATTGCCATATGACAATCCACCATTGGCCACCCATTTCATGCTGATATCCCCTCCTATTGCAAGTGATTTCTCAGATATTTTATAATGATCACAAATTAAGCTCCTTTTTTCGATTAGACGCTTAGTTTACGAGATAATCGCATTTAAAGATTGCCATATGAAAATCCACCATTGGCCACCCATTTAATGCTGATATCCCCTCCTAGTGCAAGTGATTTCTTAAGTAATTTATAGTGATCCCAAATTAAGCTCCTTTTTTCAATTAGACGCTTAGTTGACGAGATAATCGCATTTAAAGATTGCCATATGAAAATCCACCATTGGCCACCCATTTTATGCTGATATCCCCACCTATTACAAGTGATTTCTTAACTGAGTTGAAGTGATCACAAATGATGCTCCTTTTTTCGATTAGACGCTTAGTTTACGAGATAATCGCATTTAAAGATTGCCATATGAAAATCCATCATTGGCCACCCATTTTATGCTGATATCCCCACCTATTACAAGTGATTTCTTAACTAAGTTGAAGTGATCACAAATGATGCTCCTTTTTTCGATTAGACGCTTAGTTTACGAGATAATCGCATTTAAAGATTGCCATATGAAAATTCACCATTGGCCACCCATTTAATGCTGATATCCCCTCCTAGTGCAAGTGATTTCTTAAGTAATTTATAGTGATCCCAAATTAAGCTCCTTTTTTCGATTAGACGTTTAGTTTACGAGATAATCGCATTTAAAGATTGCCATATGAAAATCCACCATTGGCCACCCATTTAATGCTGATATCCCCTCCTAGTGCAAGTGAATTCTTAAGTAATTTATAATGATCACAAATTAAGCTCCTTTTTTCGATTAGACGCTTAGTTGACGAGATAATCGCATTTAAAGATTGCCATATGAAAATCCACCATTGGTCACCCATTTCATGCTGATATCCTCTCCCATTGCAAGTGATTTCTTAAGTAATTTATAATGATCACAAATTAAGCTCCTTTTTTCGATTAGACGCTTAGTTGACGAGATAATCGCATTTAAAGATTGCCATATGAAAATCCACCATTGGCCACCCATTTTGTGCTGATATCCCCACCTATTACAAGTGATTTCTTAACTAAGTTGAAGTGATCACAAATGATGCTCCTTTTTTCGATTAGACGCTTAGTTGACGAGATAATCGCATTTAAAGATTGCCATATGAAAATCCACCATTGGTCACCCATTTCATGCTGATATCCCCTCCCATTGCAAGTGATTTCTTAAGTAATTTATAATGATCACAAATTAAGCTCCTTTTTTCGATTAGACGCTTAGTTTACGAGATAATCGCATTTAAAGATTGCCATATGAAAATCCACCATTGGCCACCCATTTTGTGCTGATATCCCCACCTATTACAAGTGATTTCTTAACTAAGTTGAAGTGATCACAAATGATGCTCCTTTTTTCGATTAGACGCTTAGTTGACGAGATAATCGCATTTAAAGATTGCCATATGAAAATCCACCATTGGCCACCCATTTAATGCTGATATCCCCTCCTAGTGCAAGTGATTTAGACGATTAGACGCTTAAGTAATATATAGTGATCCCAAATTAAGCTCCTTTTTTCGATTAGACGCTTAGTTTACGAGATAATCGCATTTAAACATTGCCATATGAAAATTCACCATTGGCCACCCATTTAATGCTGATATCCCCTCCTAGTGCAAGTGATTTCTTAAGTAATTTATAGTGATCCCAAATTAAGCTCCTTTTTTCGATTAGACGCTTAGTTGACGAGATAATCGCATTTAAAGATTGCCATATGAAAATCCACCATTGGCCACCCATTTTGTGCTGATATTCCCACCTATTACAAGTGATTTATTCAAATGATGCTCCTTTTTTCGATTAGACGCTTAGTTTACGAGATAATCGCATTTAAAGATTGCCATATGAAAATCCACCATTGGCCACCCATTTAATGCTGATATCCCCTCCTAGTGCAAGTGATTTAGACGATTAGACGCTTAAGTAATATATAGTGATCCCAAATTAAGCTCCTTTTTTCGATTAGACGCTTAGTTTACGAGATAATCGCATTTAAACATTGCCATATGAAAATTCACCATTGGCCACCCATTTAATGCTGATATCCCCTCCTAGTGCAAGTGATTTCTTAAGTAATTTATAGTGATCCCAAATTAAGCTCCTTTTTTCGATTAGACGCTTAGTTGACGAGATAATCGCATTTAAAGATTGCCATATGAAAATCCACCATTGGCCACCCATTTTGTGCTGATATTCCCACCTATTACAAGTGATTTATTCAAATGATGCTCCTTTTTTCGATTAGACGCTTAGTTTACGAGATAATCGCATTTAAAGATTGCCATATGAAAATCCACCATTGGCCACCCATTTAATGCTGATATCCCCTCCTAGTGCAAGTGATTTAGACGATTAGACGCTTAAGTAATATATAGTGATCCCAAATTAAGCTCCTTTTTTCGATTAGACGCTTAGTTGACGAGATAATCGCATTTAAAGATTGCCATATGAAAATCCACCATTGGCCACCCATTTAATGCTGATATCCCCTCCTAGTGCAAGTGATTTCTTAAGTAATTTATAGTGATCCCAAATTAAGCTCCTTTTTTCGATTAGACGCTTAGTTGACGAGATAATCGCATTTAAAGATTGCCATATGAAAATCCACCATTGGCCACCCATTTTGTGCTGATATTCCCACCTATTACAAGTGATTTATTCAAATGATGCTCCTTTTTTCGATTAGACGCTTAGTTTACGAGATAATCGCATTTAAAGATTGCCATATGAAAATCCACCATTGGCCACCCATTTAATGCTGATATCCCCTCCTAGTGCAAGTGATTTAGACGATTAGACGCTTAAGTAATATATAGTGATCCCAAATTAAGCTCCTTTTTTCGATTAGACGCTTAGTTGACGAGATAATCGCATTTAAAGATTGCCATATGAAAATCCACCATTGGCCACCAATTTTGTGCTGATATCCCCACCTATTACAAGTGATTTCTTAAGTAAGTTGAAGTGATCCCAAATTAAGCTCCTTTTTTCGATTAGACGCTTAGTTTACGAGATAATCGCATTTAAAGATTGCCATATGAAAATCCACCATTGGCCACCCATTTCATGCTGATATCCCCTCCCATTGCAAGTGATTTCTTAAGTAATTTATAATGATCACAAATTAAGCTCCTTTTTTCGATTAGACGCTTAGTTTACGAGATAATCGCATTTAAAGATTGCCATATGAAAATCCACCATTGGCCACCCATTTTGTGCTGATATCCCCACCTATTGCAAGTGATTTCTTAAGTAATTTATAATGATCACAAATTAAGCTCCTTTTTTCGATTAGACGCTTAGTTGACGAGATAATCGCATTTAAAGATTGCCATATGAAAATCCACCATTGGTCACCCATTTCATGCTGATATCCTCTCCCATTGCAAGTGATTTCTTAAGTAATTTATAATGATCACAAATTAAGCTCCTTTTTTCGATTAGACGCTTAGTTGACGAGATAATCGCATTTAAAGATTGCCATATGAAAATCCACCATTGGCCACCCATTTTGTGCTGATATCCCCACCTATTACAAGTGATTTCTTAACTAAGTTGAAGTGATCACAAATGATGCTCCTTTTTTCGATTAGACGCTTAGTTGACGAGATAATCGCATTTAAAGATTGCCATATGAAAATCCACCATTGGCCACCCATTTAATGCTGATATCCCCTCCTAGTGCAAGTGATTTAGACGATTAGACGCTTAAGTAATATATAGTGATCCCAAATTAAGCTCCTTTTTTCGATTAGACGCTTAGTTTACGAGATAATCGCATTTAAACATTGCCATATGAAAATTCACCATTGGCCACCCATTTAATGCTGATATCCCCTCCTAGTGCAAGTGATTTCTTAAGTAATTTATAGTGATCCCAAATTAAGCTCCTTTTTTCGATTAGACGCTTAGTTGACGAGATAATCGCATTTAAAGATTGCCATATGAAAATCCACCATTGGCCACCCATTTTGTGCTGATATTCCCACCTATTACAAGTGATTTATTCAAATGATGCTCCTTTTTTCGATTAGACGCTTAGTTTACGAGATAATCGCATTTAAAGATTGCCATATGAAAATCCACCATTGGCCACCCATTTAATGCTGATATCCCCTCCTAGTGCAAGTGATTTAGACGATTAGACGCTTAAGTAATATATAGTGATCCCAAATTAAGCTCCTTTTTTCGATTAGACGCTTAGTTGACGAGATAATCGCATTTAAAGATTGCCATATGAAAATCCACCATTGGCCACCAATTTTGTGCTGATATCCCCACCTATTACAAGTGATTTCTTAAGTAAGTTGAAGTGATCCCAAATTAAGCTCCTTTTTTCGATTAGACGCTTAGTTGACGAGATAATCGCATTTATAGATTGCCATATGAAAATCCACCATTGGCCACCCATTTAATGCTGATATCCCCTCCTAGTGCAAGTGATTTAGACGATTAGACGCTTAAGTAATATATAGTGATCCCAAATTAAGCTCCTTTTTTCGATTAGACGCTTAGTTTACGAGATAATCGCATTTAAACATTGCCATATGAAAATTCACCATTGGCCACCCATTTAATGCTGATATCCCCTCCTAGTGCAAGTGATTTCTTAAGTAATTTATAGTGATCCCAAATTAAGCTCCTTTTTTCGATTAGACGCTTAGTTGACGAGATAATCGCATTTAAAGATTGCCATATGAAAATCCACCATTGGCCACCAATTTTGTGCTGATATCCCCACCTATTACAAGTGATTTCTTAAGTAAGTTGAAGTGATCACAAATGATGCTCCTTTTTTCGATTAGACGCTTAGTTTACGAGATAATCGCATTTAAAGATTGCCATATGAAAATCCACCATTGGCCACCCATTTAATGCTGATATCCCCTCCTAGTGCAAGTGATTTCTTAAGTAATTTATAGTGATCCCAAATTAAGCTCCTTTTTTCGATTAGACGCTTAGTTGACGAGATAATCGCATTTAAAGATTGCCATATGAAAATCCACCATTGGCCACCCATTTTGTGCTGATATCCCCACCTATTACAAGTGATTTCTTAAGTAATTTATAGTGATCACAAATTAAGCTCCTTTTTCGATTAGACGCTTAGTTTACGAGATAATCGCATTTAACGATTGCCATATGAAAATCCACCATTGGTCACCCATTTCATGCTGATATCCCCTCCCATTGCAAGTGATTTCTTAAGTAATTTATAATGATCACAAATTAAGCTCCTTTTTTCGATTAGACGCTTAGTTTACGAGATAATCGCATTTAAAGATTGCCATATGAAAATCCACCATTGGCCACCCATTTTGTGCTGATATCCCCACCTATTACAAGTGATTTCTTAACTAAGTTGAAGTGATCACAAATGATGCTCCTTTTTTCGATTAGACGCTTAGTTTACGAGATAATCGCATTTAAAGATTGCCATATGAAAATCCACCATTGGCCACCCATTTAATGCTGATATCCCCTCCCATTGCAAGTGATTTCTTAAGTAATTTATAATGATCACAAATTAAGCTCCTTTTTTCGATTAGACGCTTAGTTTACGAGATAATCGCATTTAAAGATTGCCATATGAAAATCCACCATTGGCCACCCATTTTGTGCTGATATCCCCACCTATTACAAGTGATTTCATAACTAAGTTGAAGTGATCACAAATGATGCTCCTTTTTTCGATTAGACGCTTAGTTGACGAGATAATCGCATTTAAAGATTGCCATATGAAAATCCACCATTGGCCACCCATTTTGTGCTGATATCCCCACCTATTGCAAGTGATTTCTTAAGTAATTTATAATGATCACAAATTAAGCTCCTTTTTTCGATTAGACGCTTAGTTGACGAGATAATCGCATTTAAAGATTGCCATATGAAAATCCACCATTGGCCACCCATTTTGTGCTGATATCCCCTCCTATTGCAAGTGATTTCTTAACTAAGTTGAAGTGATCACAAATGACGCTCCTTTTTTCGATTAGACGCTTAGATTGCGAGATAATCGCATTTTAAGATTGCCATATGAAAATCCACCATTGGCCACCCATTTTGTGCTGATATCCCCACCTATTACAAGTGATTTCTTAACTAAGTTGAAGTGATCACAAATGATGCTCCTTTTTTCGATTAGACGCTTAGTTTACGAGATAATCGCATTTAAAGATTGCCATATGAAAATCCACCATTGGCCACCCATTTAATGCTGCTATCCCCTCCTAGTGCAAGTGATTTCTTAACTAAGTTGAAGTGATCACAAATGATGCTCCTTTTTTCGATTAGACGCTTAGTTTACGAGATAATCGCATTTAAAGATTGCCATATGAAAATCCACCATTGGCCACCCATTTAATGCTATCCCCTCCTAGTGCAAGTGATTTCTTAAGTAATTTGTGCTGATATCCCATTTTGTGCTGATATCCCCACCTAGTGCAAGTGATTTCTTAACTAAGTTGAAGTGATCACAAATGATGCTCCTTTTTTCGATTAGACGCTTAGATTGCGAGATAATCGCATTTAAAGATTGCCATATGAAAATCCACCATTGGCCACCCATTTTGTGCTGATATCCCCACCTATTACAAGTGATTTCTTAAGTAATTTATAGTGATCACAAATTAAGCTCCTTTTTCGATTAGACGCTTAGTTTACGAGATAATCGTATTTAAAGATTGCCATATGAAAATCCACCATTGGTCACCCGTTTCATGCTGATATCCCCTCATAGTGCAAGTGATTTCTTAACTAAGTGCAAGTGATTTCTTAACTAAGTTGAAGTGATCACAAATGATGCTCCTTTTTTCGATTAGACGCTTAGTTTACGAGATAATCGCATTTAAAGATTGCCATATGAAAATCCACCATTGGCCACCCATTTAATGCTGATATCCCCTCCCATTGCAAGTGATTTCTTAAGTAATTTATAATGATCACAAATTAAACTCCTTTTTTCGATTAGACGCTTAGTTGACGAGATAATCGCATTTAAAGATTGCCATATGAAAATCCACCATTGGTTACCCATTTCATGCTGATATCCCCACCTATTACAAGTGATTTCTTAAGTAATTTATAGTGATCACAAATTAAGCTCCTTTTTTCGATTAGACGCTTAGATTGCGAGATAATCGCATTTAAAGATTGCCATATGAAAATCCACCATTGGCCACCCATTTTGTGCTGATATCCCCACCTATTACAAGTGATTTCTTAAGTAATTTATAGTGATCACAAATTAAGCTCCTTTTTCGATTAGACGCTTAGTTTACGAGATAATCGCATTTAAAGATTGCCATATGAAAATCCACCATTGGTCACCCGTTTCATGCTGATATCCCCTCCCATTGCAAGTGATTTCTTAAGTAATTTATAATGATCACAAATTAAGCTCCTTTTTTCGATTAGACGCTTAGTTTACGAGATAATCGCATTTAAAGATTGCCATATGAAAATCCACCATTGGCCACCCATTTTGTGCTGATATCCCCACCTATTACAAGTGATTTCTTAAGTAATTTATAGTGATCACAAATTAAGCTCCTTTTTCGATTAGACGCTTAGTTTACGAGATAATCGCATTTAAAGATTGCCATATGAAAATCCACCATTGGCCACCCATTTAATGCTGCTATCCCCTCCTAGTGCAAGTGATTTCTTAACTAAGTTGAAGTGATCACAAATGATGCTCCTTTTTTCGATTAGACGCTTAGTTTACGAGATAATCGCATTTAAAGATTGCCATATGAAAATCCACCATTGGTCACCCATTTCATGCTGATATCCTCTCCCATTGCAAGTGATTTCTTAAGTAATTTATAATGATCACAAATTAAGCTCCTTTTTTCGATTAGACGCTTAGTTTACGAGAAAATCGCATTTAAAGATTGCCATATGAAAATCTACCATTGGCCACCCATTTCATGCTGCTATCACCACCTATTACAAGTGATTTCTTAAGTAATTTATAGTGATCACAAATTAACCTCATTTTTCGATTAGACGCTTAGTTTACGAGATAATCGCATTTAAAGATTGCCATATGAAAATCCACCATTGGCCACCCATTTAATGCTGATATCCCCTCCTAGTGCAAGTGATTTCTTAAGTAATTTATAGTGATCCCAAATTAAGCTCCTTTTTTCGATTAGACGCTTAGTTTACGAGATAATCGCATTTAAAAAAAGCCATATGAAAATCCACCATTGGCCACCCATTTAATGCTGATATCCCCTCCTAGTGCAAGTGATTTCTTAAGTAATTTATAGTAATCACAAATTAAGCTCCTTTTTTCGATTAGACGCTTAGTTACGAGATAATCGCATTTAAAGATTGCCATATGAAAATCCACCATTGGTCACCCATTTCATGCTGATATCCTCTCCCATTGCAAGTGATTTCTTAAGTAATTTATAATGATCACAAATTAAGCTCCTTTTTTCGATTAGACGCTTAGTTTACGAGAAAATCGCATTTAAAGATTGCCATATGAAAATCTACCATTGGCCACCCATTTCATGCTGCTATCACCACCTATTACAAGTGATTTCTTAAGTAATTTATAGTGATCACAAATTAACCTCATTTTTCGATTAGACGCTTAGTTTACGAGATAATCGCATTTAAAGATTGCCATATGAAAATCCACCATTGGCCACCCATTTAATGCTGATATCCCCTCCTAGTGCAAGTGATTTCTTAAGTAATTTATAGTGATCCCAAATTAAGCTCCTTTTTCGATTAGACGCTTAGTTTACGAGATAATCGCATTTAAAGATTGCCATATGAAAATCCACCATTGGCCACCCATTTAATGCTGATATCCCCTCCTAGTGCAAGTGATTTCTTAAGTATTTTATAATGATCACAAATTAAGCTCCTTTTTTCGATTAGACGCTTAGTTTACGAGATAATCGCATTTAAAGATTGCCATATGAAAATCCACCATTGGCCACCCATTTCATGCTGATATCCCCTCCTATTGCAAGTGATTTCTCAGATATTTTATAATGATCACAAATTAAGCTCCTTTTTTCGATTAGACGCTTAGTTTACGAGATAATCGCATTTAAAGATTGCCATATGAAAATCCACCATTGGCCACCCATTTCATGCTGATATCCCCTCCTATTGCAAGTGAATTCTCAGATATTTTATACTGATCACAAATTAAGCTCCTTTTTTCGATTAGACGCTTAGTTTACGAGATAATCGCATTTAAAGATTGCCATATGAAAATCCACCATTGGCCACCCATTTAATGCTGATATCCCCTCCTAGTGCAAGTGATTTCTTAAGTAATTTATAGTGATCCCAAATTAAGCTCCTTTTTTCGATTAGACGCTTAGTTTACGAGATAATCGCATTTAAAGATTGCCATATGAAAATCCACCATTGGCCACCCATTTCATGCTGATATCCCCACCTATTACAAGTGATTTCTTAACTAAGTTGAAGTGATCACAAATGATGCTCCTTTTTTCGATTAGACGCTTAGTTTACGAGATAATCGCATTTAAAGATTGCCATATGAAAATCCACCATTGGCCACCCATTTAATGCTGATATCCCCTCCTAGTGCAAGTGATTTCTTAAGTAATTTATAGTGATCCCAAATTAAGCTCCTTTTTTCGATTAGACGCTTAGTTTACGAGATAATCGCATTTAAAGATTGCCATATGAAAATCCACCATTGGCCACCCATTTCATGCTGATATCCCCTCCTAGTGCAAGTGATTTCTTAAGTAATTTATAGTGATCCCAAATTAAGCTCCTTTTTTCGATTAGACGCTTATTTGACGAGATAATCGCATTTAAAGATTGCCATATGAAAATCCACCATTGGTTACCCATTTCATGCTGATATCCCCACCTATTACAAGTGATTTCTTAAGTAATTTATAGTGATCACAAATTAAGCTCCTTTTTTCGATTAGACGCTTAGTTTACGAGATAATCGCATTTAAAGATTGCCATATGAAAATCCACCATTGGCCACCCATTTTGTGCTGATATCCCCACCTATTACAAGTGATTTCTTAAGTAATTTATAGTGATCACAAATTAAGCTCCTTTTTTCGATTAGACGCTTAGTTTACGAGATAATCGCATTTAAAGATTGCCATATGAAAATCCACCATTGGCCACCCATTTCATGCTGATATCCCCTCCTATTGCAAGTGATTTCTCAGATATTTTATACTGATCACAAATTAAGCTCCTTTTTTCGATTAGACGCTTAGTTTATGAGATAATCGCATTTTTCGATTAGACGCTTAGTTGACGAGATAATCGCATTTAAAGATTGCCATATGAAAATCCACCATTGGCCACCCATTTCATGCTGATATCCCCTCCTATTGCAAGTGATTTCTCAGATATTTTATACTGATCACAAATTAAGCTCCTTTTTTCGATTAGACGCTTAGTTTATGAGATAATCGCATTTTTCGATTAGACGCTTAGTTGACGAGATAATCGCATTTAAAGATTGCCATATGAAAATCCACCATTGGCCACCCGTTTCATGCTGATATCCCCTCCCATTGCAAGTGATTTCTTAAGTAATTTATAATGATCACAAATTAAGCTCCTTTTTTCGATTAGACGCTTAGTTTATGAGATAATCGCATTTTTCGATTAGACGCTTATTTGACGAGATAATCGCATTTAAAGATTGCCATATGAAAATCCACCATTGGTTACCCATTTCATGCTGATATCCCCACCTATTACAAGTGATTTCTTAAGTAATTTATAGTGATCACAAATTAAGCTCCTTTTTTCGATTAGACGCTTAGCTTACGAGATAATCGCATTTAAAGATTGCCATATGAAAATCCACCATTGGCCACCCATTTTGTGCTGATATCCCCACCTATTACAAGTGATTTCTTAAGTAATTTATAGTGATCACAAATTAAGCTCCTTTTTCGATTAGACGATTAGTTTACGAGATAATCGCATTTAAAGATTGCCATATGAAAATCCACCATTGGCCACCCATTTAATGCTGCTATCCCCTCATAGTGCAAGTGATTTCTTAACTAAGTGCAAGTGATTTCTTAACTAAGTTGAAGTGATCACAAATGATGCTCCTTTTTTCGATTAGACGCTTAGTTTACGAGATAATCGCATTTAAAGATTGCCATATGAAAATCCACCATTGGCCACCCATTTCATGCTGATATCCCCTCCTATTGCAAGTGATTTCTCAGATATTTTATACTGATCACAAATTAAGCTCCTTTTTTCGATTAGACGCTTAGTTTATGAGATAATCGCATTTTTCGATTAGACGCTTAGTTGACGAGATAATCGCATTTAAAGATTGCCATATGAAAATCCACCATTGGCCACCCATTTCATGCTGATATCCCCACCTATTACAAGTGATTTCTTAAGTAATTTATAGTGATCACAATTAAGCTCCTTTTTTCGATTAGACGCTTAGTTTACGAGATAATCGCATTTAAAGATTGCCATATGAAAATCCACCATTGGCCACCCATTTTGTGCTGATATCCCCACCTATTACAAGTGATTTTCTTAAGTAATTTATAGTGATCACAAATTAAGCTCCTTTTTTCGATTAGACGCTTAGTTTACGAGATAATCGCATTTAAAGATTGCCATATGAAAATCCACCATTGGCCACCCATTTCATGCTGATATCCCCTCCTATTGCAAGTGATTTCTCAGATATTTTATACTGATCACAAATTAAGCTCCTTTTTTCGATTAGACGCTTAGTTTATGAGATAATCGCATTTTTCGATTAGACGCTTAGTTGACGAGATAATCGCATTTAAAGATTGCCATATGAAAATCCACCATTGGCCACCCATTTCATGCTGATATCCCCCTCTTATTGCAAGTGATTTCTCAGATATTTTATACTGATCACAAATTAAGCTCCTTTTTTCGATTAGACGCTTAGTTTATGAGATAATCGCATTTTTCGATTAGACGCTTAGTTGACGAGATAATCGCATTTAAAGATTGCATATGAAAATCCACCATTGGCCACCCGTTTCATGCTGATATCCCCTCCCATTGCAAGTGATTTCTTAAGTAATTTATAATGATCACAAATTAAGCTCCTTTTTCGATTAGACGCTTAGTTTACGAGATAATCGCATTTAAAGATTGCCATATGAAAATCCACCATTGGCCACCCATTTTGTGCTGATATCCCCACCTATTACAAGTGATTTCTTAAGTAATTTATAGTGATCACAAATTAAGCTCCTTTTTCGATTAGACGATTAGTTTACGAGATAATCGCATTTAAAGATTGCCATATGAAAATCCACCATTGGCCACCCATTTAATGCTGCTATCCCCTCATAGTGCAAGTGATTTCTTAACTAAGTGCAAGTGATTTCTTAACTAAGTTGAAGTGATCACAAATGATGCTCCTTTTTTCGATTAGACGCTTAGTTTACGAGATAATCGCATTTAAAGATTGCCATATGAAAATCCACCATTGGCCACCCATTTCATGCTGATATCCCCTCCTATTGCAAGTGATTTCTCAGATATTTTATACTGATCACAAATTAAGCCTCCTTTTTTCGATTAGACGCTTAGTTTATGAGATAATCGCATTTTCGATTAGACGCTTAGTTGACGAGATAATCGCATTTAAAGATTGCCATATGAAAATCCACCATTGGCCACCCATTTCATGCTGATATCCCCTCCTATTGCAAGTGATTTCTCAGATATTTTATACTGATCACAAATTAAGCTCCTTTTTTCGATTAGACGCTTAGTTTATGAGATAATCGCATTTTTCGATTAGACGCTTAGTTGACGAGATAATCGCATTTAAAGATTGCCATATGAAAATCCACCATTGGCCACCCGTTTCATGCTGATATCCCCTCCCATTGCAAGTGATTTCTTAAGTAATTTATAATGATCACAAATTAAGCTCCTTTTTTCGATTAGACGCTTAGTTTACGAGATAATCGCATTTAAAGATTGCCATATGAAAATCCACCATTGGCCACCCATTTTGTGCTGATATCCCCACCTATTACAAGTGATTTCTTAAGTAATTTATAGTGATCACAAATTAAGCTCCTTTTTCGATTAGACGATAGTTTACGAGATAATCGCATTTAAAGATTGCCATATGAAAATCCACCATTGGCCACCCATTTAATGCTGCTATCCCCTCATAGTGCAAGTGATTTCTTAACTAAGTGCAAGTGATTTCTTAACTAAGTTGAAGTGATCACAAATGATGCTCCTTTTTTCGATTAGACGCTTAGTTTACGAGATAATCGCATTTAAAGATTGCCATATGAAAATCCACCATTGGCCACCCATTTAATGCTGATATCCCCTCCCATTGCAAGTGATTTCTTAAGTAATTTATAATGATCACAAATTAAACTCCTTTTTTCGATTAGACGCTTAGTTGACGAGATAATCGCATTTAAAGATTGCCATATGAAAATCCACCATTGGTTACCCATTTCATGCTGATATCCCCACCTATTACAAGTGATTTCTTAAGTAATTTATAGTGATCACAAATTAAGCTCCTTTTTTCGATTAGACGCTTAGATTGCGAGATAATCGCATTTAAAGATTGCCATATGAAAATCCACCATTGGCCACCCATTTTGTGCTGATATCCCCACCTATTACAAGTGATTTCTTAAGTAATTTATAGTGATCACAAATTAAGCTCCTTTTTCGATTAGACGCTTAGTTTACGAGATAATCGCATTTAAAGATTGCCATATGAAAATCCACCATTGGTCACCCGTTTCATGCTGATATCCCCTCCCATTGCAAGTGATTTCTTAAGTAATTTATAATGATCACAAATTAAGCTCCTTTTTTCGATTAGACGCTTAGTTTACGAGATAATCGCATTTAAAGATTGCCATATGAAAATCCATCATTGGCCACCCATTTAATGCTGATATCCCCTCCTAGTGCAAGTGATTTCTTAAGTAATTTATAGTAATCACAAATTAAGCTCCTTTTTTCGATTAGACGCTTAGTTTACGAGATAATCGCATTTAAAGATTGCCATATGAAAATCCACCATTGGCCACCCATTTCATGCTGATATCCCCACCTATTACAAGTGATTTCTCAGTTATTTTATAATGATCACAAATTAAGCTCCTTTTTTCGATTAGACGCTTAGTTTACGAGATAATCGCATTTAAAGATTGCCATATGAAAATCCACCATTGGCCACCCATTTCATGCTGATATCCCCTCCTATTGCAAGTGATTTCTCAGATATTTTATAATGATCACAAATTAAGCTCCTTTTTTTCGATTAGACGCTTAGTTTACGAGATAATCGCATTTAAAGATTGCCATATGAAAATCCACCATTGGCCACCCATTTCATGCTGATATCCCCTCCTATTGCAAGTGAATTCTCAGATATTTTATACTGATCACAAATTAAGCTCCTTTTTTCGATTAGACGCTTAGTTTACGAGATAATCGCATTTAAAGATTGCCATATGAAAATCCACCATTGGCCACCCATTTCATGCTGATATCCCCTCCTATTGCAAGTGATTTCTCAGTGCAAGTGATTTCTTAACTAAGTTGAAGTGATCACAAATGATGCTCCTTTTTTCGATTAGACGCTTAGATTGCGAGATAATCGCATTTAAAGATTGCCATATGAAAATCCACCATTGGCCACCCATTTCATGCTGATATCCCCTCCTATTGCAAGTGATTTCTCAGTGCAAGTGATTTCTTAACTAAGTTGAAGTGATCACAAATGATGCTCCTTTTTTCGATTAGACGCTTAGTTTACGAGTTAATCGCATTTAAAGATTGCCATATGAAAATCCACCATTGGCCACCCATTTCATGCTGATATCCCCTCCTATTGCAAGTGATTTCTCAGTGCAAGTGATTTCTTAACTAAGTTGAAGTGATCACAAATGATGCTCCTTTTTTCGATTAGACGCTTAGATTGCGAGATAATCGCATTTAAAGATTGCCATATGAAAATCCACCATTGGCCACCCATTTTGTGCTGATATCCCCACCTATTACAAGTGATTTCTTAAGTAATTTAAAGTGATCACAAATTAAGCTCCTTTTTTCGATTAGACGCTTAGTTTACGAGATAATCGCATTTAAAGATTGCCATATGAAAATCCACCATTGGCCACCCATTTCATGCTGATATCCCCTCCTATTGCAAGTGATTTCTCAGATATTTTATACTGATCACAAATTAAGCTCCTTTTTTCGATTAGACGCTTAGTTTATGAGATAATCGCATTTTTCGATTAGACGCTTAGTTGACGAGATAATCGCATTTAAAGATTGCCATATGAAAATCCACCATTGGCCACCCATTTCATGCTGATATCCCCTCCTATTGCAAGTGATTTCTCAGATATTTTATACTGATCACAAATTAAGCTCCTTTTTTCGATTAGAACCTTAGTTTACGAGATAATCGCATTTAAAGATTGCCATATGAAAATCCACCATTGGCCACCCATTTCATGCTGATATCCCCTCCTATTGCAAGTGATTTCTCAGATATTTTATAATGATCACAATTTAAGCTCCTTTTTTCGATTAGACGCTTAGTTTAAGAGATAATCGCATTTAAAGATTGCCATATGAATATCCACCATTGGCCACCCATTTCATGCTGATATCCCCTCCTATTGCAAGTGATTTCTCAGATATTTTATACTGATCACAAATTAAGCTCCTTTTTTCGATTAGACGCTTAGTTTATGAGATAATCGCATTTTTCGATTAGACGCTTAGTTGACGAGATAATCGCATTTAAAGATTGCCATATGAAAATCCACCATTGGCCACCCATTTCATGCTGATATCCCCTCCTATTGCAAGTGAATTCTCAGATATTTTATACTGATCACAAATTAAGCTCCTTTTTTCGATTAGACGCTTAGTTTACGAGATAATCGCATTTAAAGATTGCCATATGAAAATCCACCATTGGCCACCCATTTAATGCTGATATCCCCTCCTATTGCAAGTGATTTCTCAGATATTTTATAATGATCACAAATTAAGCTCCTTTTTTCGATTAGACGCTTAGTTTACGAGATAATCGCATTTAAAGATTGCCATATGAAAATCCACCATTGGCCACCCATTTCATGCTGATATCCCCTCCTATTGCAAGTGAATTCTCAGATATTTTATACTGATCACAAATTAAGCTCCTTTTTTCGATTAGACGCTTAGTTTACGAGATAATCGCATTTAAAGATTGCCATATGAAAATCCACCATTGGCCACCCATTTAATGCTGATATCCCCTCCTATTGCAAGTGATTTCTCAGATATTTTATAATGATCACAAATTAAGCTCCTTTTTTCGATTAGACGCTTAGTTTACGAGATAATCGCATTTAAAGATTGCCATATGAAAATCCACCATTGGCCACCCATTTCATGCTGATATCCCCACCTATTACAAGTGATTTCTCAGTTATTTTATAATGATCACAAATGATGCTCCTTTTTTCGATTAGACGCTTAGTTTACGAGATAATCGCATTTAAAGATTGCCATATGAAAATCCACCATTGGCCACCCATTTCATGCTGATATCCCCTCCTATTGCAAGTGATTTCTCAGATATTTTATAATGATCCCAAATTAAGCTCCTTTTTTCGATTAGACGCTTAGTTTACGAGATAATCGCATTTAAAGATTGCCATATGAAAATCCACCATTGGCCACCCATTTCATGCTGATATCCCCTCCCATTGCAAGTGATTTCTTAAGTAATTTATAGTGATCCCAAATTAAGCTCCTTTTTTCGATTAGACGCTTAGTTTACGAGTTAATCGCATTTAAAGATTGCCATATGAAAATCCACCATTGGCCACCCATTTTGTGCTGATATCCCCACCTATTGCAAGTGATTTCTTAACTTAGTTGAAGTGATCACAAATGATGCTCCTTTTTTCGATTAGACGCTTAGTTTACGAGATAATCGCATTTAAAGATTGCCATATGAAAATCCACCATTGGCCACCCATTTCATGCTGATATCCCCTCCTATTGCAAGTGATTTCTCAGATATTTTATAATGATCACAAATTAAGCTCCTTTTTTCGATTAGACGCTTAGTTTACGAGATAATCGCATTTAAAGATTGCCATATGAAAATCCACCATTGGCCACCCATTTCATGCTGATATCCCCACCTATTACAAGTGATTTCTTAAGTAAGTTGAAGTGATCCCAAATTAAGCTCCTTTTTTCGATTAGACGCTTAGTTGACGAGATAATCGCATTTATAGATTGCCATATGACAATCCACCATTGGCCACCCATTTCATGCTGATATCCCCTCCTATTGCAAGTGATTTCTCAGATATTTTATAATGATCACAAATTAAGCTCCTTTTTTCGATTAGACGCTTAGTTTACGAGATAATCGCATTTAAAGATTGCCATATGAAAATCCACCATTGGCCACCCATTTAATGCTGATATCCCCTCCTAGTGCAAGTGATTTCTTAAGTAATTTATAGTGATCCCAAATTAAGCTCCTTTTTTCAATTAGACGCTTAGTTGACGAGATAATCGCATTTAAAGATTGCCATATGAAAATCCACCATTGGCCACCCATTTTATGCTGATATCCCCACCTATTACAAGTGATTTCTTAACTGAGTTGAAGTGATCACAAATGATGCTCCTTTTTTCGATTAGACGCTTAGTTTACGAGATAATCGCATTTAAAGATTGCCATATGAAAATCCATCATTGGCCACCCATTTTATGCTGATATCCCCACCTATTACAAGTGATTTCTTAACTAAGTTGAAGTGATCACAAATGATGCTCCTTTTTTCGATTAGACGCTTAGTTTACGAGATAATCGCATTTAAAGATTGCCATATGAAAATTCACCATTGGCCACCCATTTAATGCTGATATCCCCTCCTAGTGCAAGTGATTTCTTAAGTAATTTATAGTGATCCCAAATTAAGCTCCTTTTTTCGATTAGACGTTTAGTTTACGAGATAATCGCATTTAAAGATTGCCATATGAAAATCCACCATTGGCCACCCATTTAATGCTGATATCCCCTCCTAGTGCAAGTGAATTCTTAAGTAATTTATAATGATCACAAATTAAGCTCCTTTTTTCGATTAGACGCTTAGTTGACGAGATAATCGCATTTAAAGATTGCCATATGAAAATCCACCATTGGTCACCCATTTCATGCTGATATCCTCTCCCATTGCAAGTGATTTCTTAAGTAATTTATAATGATCACAAATTAAGCTCCTTTTTTCGATTAGACGCTTAGTTGACGAGATAATCGCATTTAAAGATTGCCATATGAAAATCCACCATTGGCCACCCATTTTGTGCTGATATCCCCACCTATTACAAGTGATTTCTTAACTAAGTTGAAGTGATCACAAATGATGCTCCTTTTTTCGATTAGACGCTTAGTTGACGAGATAATCGCATTTAAAGATTGCCATATGAAAATCCACCATTGGTCACCCATTTCATGCTGATATCCCCTCCCATTGCAAGTGATTTCTTAAGTAATTTATAATGATCACAAATTAAGCTCCTTTTTTCGATTAGACGCTTAGTTTACGAGATAATCGCATTTAAAGATTGCCATATGAAAATCCACCATTGGCCACCCATTTTGTGCTGATATCCCCACCTATTACAAGTGATTTCTTAACTAAGTTGAAGTGATCACAAATGATGCTCCTTTTTTCGATTAGACGCTTAGTTGACGAGATAATCGCATTTAAAGATTGCCATATGAAAATCCACCATTGGTCACCCATTTCATGCTGATATCCCCTCCCATTGCAAGTGATTTCTTAAGTAATTTATAATGATCACAAATTAAGCTCCTTTTTTCGATTAGACGCTTAGTTTACGAGATAATCGCATTTAAAGATTGCCATATGAAAATCCACCATTGGCCACCCATTTTGTGCTGATATCCCCACCTATTGCAAGTGATTTCTTAAGTAATTTATAATGATCACAAATTAAGCTCCTTTTTTCGATTAGACGCTTAGTTGACGAGATAATCGCATTTAAAGATTGCCATATGAAAATCCACCATTGGCCACCCATTTTGTGCTGATATCCCCACCTATTACAAGTGATTTCTTAACTAAGTTGAAGTGATCACAAATGATGCTCCTTTTTTCGATTAGACGCTTAGTTGACGAGATAATCGCATTTAAAGATTGCCATATGAAAATCCACCATTGGCCACCCATTTAATGCTGATATCCCCTCCTAGTGCAAGTGATTTAGACGATTAGACGCTTAAGTAATATATAGTGATCCCAAATTAAGCTCCTTTTTTCGATTAGACGCTTAGTTTACGAGATAATCGCATTTAAACATTGCCATATGAAAATTCACCATTGGCCACCCATTTAATGCTGATATCCCCTCCTAGTGCAAGTGATTTCTTAAGTAATTTATAGTGATCCCAAATTAAGCTCCTTTTTTCGATTAGACGCTTAGTTGACGAGATAATCGCATTTAAAGATTGCCATATGAAAATCCACCATTGGCCACCCATTTTGTGCTGATATTCCCACCTATTACAAGTGATTTATTCAAATGATGCTCCTTTTTTCGATTAGACGCTTAGTTTACGAGATAATCGCATTTAAAGATTGCCATATGAAAATCCACCATTGGCCACCCATTTAATGCTGATATCCCCTCCTAGTGCAAGTGATTTAGACGATTAGACGCTTAAGTAATATATAGTGATCCCAAATTAAGCTCCTTTTTTCGATTAGACGCTTAGTTGACGAGATAATCGCATTTAAAGATTGCCATATGAAAATCCACCATTGGCCACCCATTTTGTGCTGATATCCCCACCTATTACAAGTGATTTCTTAAGTAAGTTGAAGTGATCCCAAATTAAGCTCCTTTTTTCGATTAGACGCTTAGTTGACGAGATAATCGCATTTATAGATTGCCATATGACAATCCACCATTGGCCACCCATTTCATGCTGATATCCCCTCCTATTGCAAGTGATTTCTCAGATATTTTATAATGATCACAAATTAAGCTCCTTTTTTCGATTAGACGCTTAGTTTACGAGATAATCGCATTTAAAGATTGCCATATGAAAATCCACCATTGGCCACCCATTTAATGCTGATATCCCCTCCTAGTGCAAGTGATTTCTTAAGTAATTTATAGTGATCCCAAATTAAGCTCCTTCTTTCGATTAGACGCTTAGTTGACGAGATAATCGCATTTAAAGATTGCCAATTGAAAATCCACCATTGGCCACCCATTTAATGCTGATATCCCCTCCTAGTGCAAGTGATTTCTTAAGTAATTTATAGTGATCCCAAATTAAGCTCCTTTTTTCGATTAGACGCTTAGTTGACGAGATAATCGCATTTAAAGATTGCCATATGAAAATCCACCATTGGCCACCCATTTTGTGCTGATATCCCCACCTATTACAAGTGATTTCTTAACTAAGTTGAAGTGATCACAAATGATGCTCCTTTTTTCGATTAGACGCTTAGTTTACGAGATAATCGCATTTAAAGATTGCCATATGAAAATCCACCATTGGCCACCCATTTAATGCTGATATCCCCTCCTAGTGCAAGTGATTTCTTAAGTAATTTATAGTGATCCCAAATTAAGCTCCTTTTTTCGATTAGACGCTTAGTTGACGAGATAATCGCATTTAAAGATTGCCATATGAAAATCCACCATTGGCCACCCATTTTGTGCTGATATCCCCACCTATTACAAGTGATTTCTTAAGTAATTTATAGTGATCACAAATTAAGCTCCTTTTTCGATTAGACGCTTAGTTTACGAGATAATCGCATTTAAAGATTGCCATATGAAAATCCACCATTGGTCACCCATTTCATGCTGATATCCCCTCCCATTGCAAGTGATTTCTTAAGTAATTTATAATGATCACAAATTAAGCTCCTTTTTTCGATTAGACGCTTAGTTTACGAGATAATCGCATTTAAAGATTGCCATATGAAAATCCACCATTGGCCACCCATTTTGTGCTGATATCCCCACCTATTACAAGTGATTTCTTAACTAAGTTGAAGTGATCACAAATGATGCTCCTTTTTTCGATTAGACGCTTAGTTTACGAGATAATCGCATTTAAAGATTGCCATATGAAAATCCACCATTGGCCACCCATTTAATGCTGATATCCCCTCCTAGTGCAAGTGATTTCTTAAGTAATTTATAGTGATCCCAAATTAAGCTCCTTTTTTCGATTAGACGCTTAGTTGACGAGATAATCGCATTTAAAGATTGCCATATGAAAATCCACCATTGGCCACCCATTTTGTGCTGATATCCCCACCTATTACAAGTGATTTCTTAAGTAATTTATAGTGATCACAAATTAAGCTCCTTTTTCGATTAGACGCTTAGTTTACGAGATAATCGCATTTAAAGATTGCCATATGAAAATCCACCATTGGTCACCCATTTCATGCTGATATCCCCTCCCATTGCAAGTGATTTCTTAAGTAATTTATAATGATCACAAATTAAGCTCCTTTTTTCGATTAGACGCTTAGTTTACGAGATAATCGCATTTAAAGATTGCCATATGAAAATCCACCATTGGCCACCCATTTTGTGCTGATATCCCCACCTATTACAAGTGATTTCATAACTAAGTTGAAGTGATCACAAATGATGCTCCTTTTTTCGATTAGACGCTTAGTTGACGAGATAATCGCATTTAAAGATTGCCATATGAAAATCCACCATTGGCCACCCATTTTGTGCTGATATCCCCACCTATTGCAAGTGATTTCTTAAGTAATTTATAATGATCACAAATTAAGCTCCTTTTTTCGATTAGACGCTTAGTTGACGAGATAATCGCATTTAAAGATTGCCATATGAAAATCCACCATTGGCCACCCATTTTGTGCTGATATCCCCTCCTATTGCAAGTGATTTCTTAACTAAGTTGAAGTGATCACAAATGACGCTCCTTTTTTCGATTAGACGCTTAGATTGCGAGATAATCGCATTTTAAGATTGCCATATGAAAATCCACCATTGGCCACCCATTTTGTGCTGATATCCCCACCTATTACAAGTGATTTCTTAACTAAGTTGAAGTGATCACAAATGATGCTCCTTTTTTCGATTAGACGCTTAGTTTACGAGATAATCGCATTTAAAGATTGCCATATGAAAATCCACCATTGGCCACCCATTTAATGCTGCTATCCCCTCCTAGTGCAAGTGATTTCTTAACTAAGTTGAAGTGATCACAAATGATGCTCCTTTTTTCGATTAGACGCTTAGTTTACGAGATAATCGCATTTAAAGATTGCCATATGAAAATCCACCATTGGCCACCCATTTAATGCTATCCCCTCCTAGTGCAAGTGATTTCTTAAGTAATTTGTGCTGATATCCCATTTTGTGCTGATATCCCCACCTAGTGCAAGTGATTTCTTAACTAAGTTGAAGTGATCACAAATGATGCTCCTTTTTTCGATTAGACGCTTAGATTGCGAGATAATCGCATTTAAAGATTGCCATATGAAAATCCACCATTGGTCACCCGTTTCATGCTGATATCCCCTCCCATTGCAAGTAATTTCTTAAGTAATTTATAGTGATCACAAATTAAGCTCCTTTTTCGATTAGACGCTTAGTTTACGAGATAATCGCATTTAAAGATTGCCATATGAAAATCCACCATTGGTCACCCGTTTCATGCTGATATCCCCTCCCATTGCAAGTAATTTCTTAAGTAATTTATAATGATCACAAATTAAGCTCCTTTTTTCGATTAGACGCTTAGTTGACGAGATAATCGCATTTAAAGATTGCCATATGAAAATCCACCATTGGCCACCCATTTAATGCTGATATCCCCTCCTAGTGCAAGTGATTTCTTAAGTAATTTATAGTAATCACAAATTAAGCTCCTTTTTTCGATTAGACGCTTAGTTTACGAGATAATCGCATTTAAAGATTGCCATATGAAAATCCACCATTGGCCACCCATTTCATGCTGATATCCCCACCTATTACAAGTGATTTCTCAGTTATTTTATAATGATCACAAATTAAGCTCCTTTTTTCGATTAGACGCTTAGTTTACGAGATAATCGCATTTAAAGATTGCCATATGAAAATCCACCATTGGCCACCCATTTCATGCTGATATCCCCTCCTATTGCAAGTGAATTCTCAGATATTTTATACTGATCACAAATTAAGCTCCTTTTTCGATTAGACGCTTAGTTTACGAGATAATCGCATTTAAAGATTGCCATATGAAAATCCACCATTGGCCACCCATTTAATGCTGATATCCCCTCCTAGTGCAAGTGATTTCTTAAGTAATTTATAGTGATCCCAAATTAAGCTCCTTTTTTCGATTAGACGCTTAGTTTACGAGATAATCGCATTTAAAGATTGCCATATGAAAATCCACCATTGGCCACCCATTTCATGCTGATATCCCCACCTATTACAAGTGATTTCTTAACTAAGTTGAAGTGATCACAAATGATGCTCCTTTTTTCGATTAGACGCTTAGTTTACGAGATAATCGCATTTAAAGATTGCCATATGAAAATCCACCATTGGCCACCCATTTAATGCTGATATCCCCTCCTAGTGCAAGTGATTTCTTAAGTAATTTATAGTGATCCCAAATTAAGCTCCTTTTTTCGATTAGACGCTTAGTTTACGAGATAATCGCATTTAAAGATTGCCATATGAAAATCCACCATTGGCCACCCATTTCATGCTGATATCCCCTCCTAGTGCAAGTGATTTCTTAAGTAATTTATAGTGATCCCAAATTAAGCTCCTTTTTTCGATTAGACGCTTATTTGACGAGATAATCGCATTTAAAGATTGCCATATGAAAATCCACCATTGGTTACCCATTTCATGCTGATATCCCCACCTATTACAAGTGATTTCTTAAGTAATTTATAGTGATCACAAATTAAGCTCCTTTTTTCGATTAGACGCTTAGTTTACGAGATAATCGCATTTAAAGATTGCCATATGAAAATCCACCATTGGCCACCCATTTTGTGCTGATATCCCCACCTATTACAAGTGATTTCTTAAGTAATTTATAGTGATCACAAATTAAGCTCCTTTTTTCGATTAGACGCTTAGTTTACGAGATAATCGCATTTAAAGATTGCCATATGAAAATCCACCATTGGCCACCCATTTCATGCTGATATCCCCTCCTATTGCAAGTGATTTCTCAGATATTTTATACTGATCACAAATTAAGCTCCTTTTTTCGATTAGACGCTTAGTTTATGAGATAATCGCATTTTTCGATTAGACGCTTAGTTGACGAGATAATCGCATTTAAAGATTGCCATATGAAAATCCACCATTGGCCACCCATTTCATGCTGATATCCCCTCCTATTGCAAGTGATTTCTCAGATATTTTATACTGATCACAAATTAAGCTCCTTTTTTCGATTAGACGCTTAGTTTATGAGATAATCGCATTTTTCGATTAGACGCTTAGTTGACGAGATAATCGCATTTAAAGATTGCCATATGAAAATCCACCATTGGCCACCCGTTTCATGCTGATATCCCCTCCCATTGCAAGTGATTTCTTAAGTAATTTATAATGATCACAAATTAAGCTCCTTTTTTCGATTAGACGCTTAGTTTACGAGATAATCGCATTTAAAGATTGCCATATGAAAATCCACCATTGGCCACCCATTTTGTGCTGATATCCCCACCTATTACAAGTGATTTCTTAAGTAATTTATAGTGATCACAAATTAAGCTCCTTTTTCGATTAGACGATTAGTTTACGAGATAATCGCATTTAAAGATTGCCATATGAAAATCCACCATTGGCCACCCATTTAATGCTGCTATCCCCTCATAGTGCAAGTGATTTCTTAACTAAGTGCAAGTGATTTCTTAACTAAGTTGAAGTGATCACAAATGATGCTCCTTTTTTCGATTAGACGCTTAGTTTACGAGATAATCGCATTTAAAGATTGCCATATGAAAATCCACCATTGGCCACCCATTTCATGCTGATATCCCCTCCTATTGCAAGTGATTTCTCAGATATTTTATACTGATCACAAATTAAGCTCCTTTTTTCGATTAGACGCTTAGTTTATGAGATAATCGCATTTTTCGATTAGACGCTTAGTTGACGAGATAATCGCATTTAAAGATTGCCATATGAAAGTCCACCATTGGCCACCCATTTCATGCTGATATCCCCTCCTATTGCAAGTGATTTCTCAGATATTTTATACTGATCACAAATTAAGCTCCTTTTTTCGATTAGACGCTTAGTTTATGAGATAATCGCATTTTTCGATTAGACGCTTAGTTGACGAGATAATCGCATTTAAAGATTGCCATATGAAAATCCACCATTGGCCACCCATTTCATGCTGATATCCCCACCTATTACAAGTGATTTCTTAAGTAATTTATAGTGATCACAAATTAAGCTCCTTTTTTCGATTAGACGCTTAGTTTACGAGATAATCGCATTTAAAGATTGCTATATGAAAATCCACCATTGGCCACCCATTTTGTGCTGATATCCCCACCTATTACAAGTGATTTCTTAAGTAATTTATAGTGATCACAAATTAAGCTCCTTTTTTCGATTAGACGCTTAGTTTACGAGATAATCGCATTTAAAGATTGCCATATGAAAATCCACCATTGGCCACCCATTTCATGCTGATATCCCCTCCTATTGCAAGTGATTTCTCAGATATTTTATACTGATCACAAATTAAGCTCCTTTTTTCGATTAGACGCTTAGTTTATGAGATAATCGCATTTTTCGATTAGACGCTTAGTTGACGAGATAATCGCATTTAAAGATTGCCATATGAAAATCCACCATTGGCCACCCATTTCATGCTGATATCCCCTCCTATTGCAAGTGATTTCTCAGATATTTTATACTGATCACAAATTAAGCTCCTTTTTTCGATTAGACGCTTAGTTTATGAGATAATCGCATTTTTCGATTAGACGCTTAGTTGACGAGATAATCGCATTTAAAGATTGCCATATGAAAATCCACCATTGGCCACCCGTTTCATGCTGATATCCCCTCCCATTGCAAGTGATTTCTTAAGTAATTTATAATGATCACAAATTAAGCTCCTTTTTTCGATTAGACGCTTAGTTTACGAGATAATCGCATTTAAAGATTGCCATATGAAAATCCACCATTGGCCACCCATTTTGTGCTGATATCCCCACCTATTACAAGTGATTTCTTAAGTAATTTATAGTGATCACAAATTAAGCTCCTTTTTCGATTAGACGATTAGTTTACGAGATAATCGCATTTAAAGATTGCCATATGAAAATCCACCATTGGCCACCCATTTAATGCTGCTATCCCCTCATAGTGCAAGTGATTTCTTAACTAAGTGCAAGTGATTTCTTAACTAAGTTGAAGTGATCACAAATGATGCTCCTTTTTTCGATTAGACGCTTAGTTTACGAGATAATCGCATTTAAAGATTGCCATATGAAAATCCACCATTGGCCACCCATTTCATGCTGATATCCCCTCCTATTGCAAGTGATTTCTCAGATATTTTATACTGATCACAAATTAAGCTCCTTTTTTCGATTAGACGCTTAGTTTATGAGATAATCGCATTTTTCGATTAGACGCTTAGTTGACGAGATAATCGCATTTAAAGATTGCCATATGAAAATCCACCATTGGCCACCCATTTCATGCTGATATCCCCTCCTATTGCAAGTGATTTCTCAGATATTTTATACTGATCACAAATTAAGCTCCTTTTTTCGATTAGACGCTTAGTTTATGAGATAATCGCATTTTTCGATTAGACGCTTAGTTGACGAGATAATCGCATTTAAAGATTGCCATATGAAAATCCACTATTGGCCACCCATTTCATGCTGATATCCCCTCCTATTGCAAGTGATTTCTCAGATATTTTATACTGATCACAAATTAAGCTCCTTTTTTCGATTAGACGCTTAGTTTATGAGATAATCGCATTTTTCGATTAGACGCTTAGTTGACGAGATAATCGCATTTAAAGATTGCCATATGAAAATCCACCATTGGCCACCCGTTTCATGCTGATATCCCCTCCCATTGCAAGTGATTTCTTAAGTAATTTATAATGATCACAAATTAAGCTCCTTTTTTCGATTAGACGCTTAGTTTACGAGATAATCGCATTTAAAGATTGCCATATGAAAATCCACCATTGGCCACCCATTTTGTGCTGATATCCCCACCTATTACAAGTGATTTCTTAAGTAATTTATAGTGATCACAAATTAAGCTCCTTTTTCGATTAGACGATTAGTTTACGAGATAATCGCATTTAAAGATTGCCATATGAAAATCCACCATTGGCCACCCATTTAATGCTGCTATCCCCTCATAGTGCAAGTGATTTCTTAACTAAGTGCAAGTGATTTCTTAACTAAGTTGAAGTGATCACAAATGATGCTCCTTTTTTCGATTAGCCGCTTAGTTTACGAGATAATCGCATTTAAAGATTGCCATATGAAAATCCACCATTGGCCACCCATTTCATGCTGATATCCCCTCCTATTGCAAGTGATTTCTCAGATATTTTATACTGATCACAAATTAAGCTCCTTTTTTCGATTAGACGCTTAGTTTATGAGATAATCGCATTTTTCGATTAGACGCTTAGTTGACGAGATAATCGCATTTAAAGATTGCCATATGAAAATCCACCATTGGCCACCCATTTCATGCTGATATCCCCTCCTATTGCAAGTGATTTCTCAGATATTTTATACTGATCACAAATTAAGCTCCTTTTTTCGATTAGACGCTTAGTTTATGAGATAATCGCATTTTTCGATTAGACGCTTAGTTGACGAGATAATCGCATTTAAAGATTGCCATATGAAAATCCACCATTGGCCACCCGTTTCATGCTGATATCCCCTCCCATTGCAAGTGATTTCTTAAGTAATTTATAATGATCACAAATTAAGCTTCTTTTTTCGATTAGACGCTTAGTTTACGAGATAATCGCATTTAAAGATTGCCATATGAAAATCCACCATTGGCCACCCATTTTGTGCTGATATCCCCACCTATTACAAGTGATTTCTTAAGTAATTTATAGTGATCACAAATTAAGCTCCTTTTTCGATTAGACGATTAGTTTACGAGATAATCGCATTTAAAGATTGCCATATGAAAATCCACCATTGGCCACCCATTTAATGCTGCTATCCCCTCATAGTGCAAGTGATTTCTTAACTAAGTGCAAGTGATTTCTTAACTAAGTTGAAGTGATCACAAATGATGCTCCTTTTTTCGATTAGACGCTTAGTTTACGAGATAATCGCATTTAAAGATTGCCATATGAAAATCCACCATTGGCCACCCATTTAATGCTGATATCCCCTCCCATTGCAAGTGATTTCTTAAGTAATTTATAATGATCACAAATTAAACTCCTTTTTTCGATTAGACGCTTAGTTGACGAGATAATCGCATTTAAAGATTGCCATATGAAAATCCACCATTGGTTACCCATTTCATGCTGATATCCCCACCTATTACAAGTGATTTCTTAAGTAATTTATAGTGATCACAAATTAAGCTCCTTTTTTCGATTAGACGCTTAGATTGCGAGATAATCGCATTTAAAGATTGCCATATGAAAATCCACCATTGGCCACCCATTTTGTGCTGATATCCCCACCTATTACAAGTGATTTCTTAAGTAATTTATAGTGATCACAAATTAAGCTCCTTTTTCGATTAGACGCTTAGTTTACGAGATAATCGCATTTAAAGATTGCCATATGAAAATCCACCATTGGTCACCCGTTTCATGCTGATATCCCCTCCCATTGCAAGTGATTTCTTAAGTAATTTATAATGATCACAAATTAAGCTCCTTTTTTCGATTAGACGCTTAGTTTACGAGATAATCGCATTTAAAGATTGCCATATGAAAATCCACCATTGGCCACCCATTTTGTGCTGATATCCCCACCTATTACAAGTGATTTCTTAAGTAATTTATAGTGATCACAAATTAAGCTCCTTTTTCGATTAGACGCTTAGTTTACGAGATAATCGCATTTAAAGATTGCCATATGAAAATCCACCATTGGCCACCCATTTAATGCTGCTATCCCCTCCTAGTGCAAGTGATTTCTTAACTAAGTTGAAGTGATCACAAATGATGCTCCTTTTTTCGATTAGACGCTTAGTTTACGAGATAATCGCATTTAAAGATTGCCATATGAAAATCCACCATTGGTCACCCATTTCATGCTGATATCCTCTCCCATTGCAAGTGATTTCTTAAGTAATTTATAATGATCACAAATTAAGCTCCTTTTTTCGATTAGACGCTTAGTTTACGAGATAATCGCATTTAAAGATTGCCATATGAAAATCCACCATTGGCCACCCATTTCATGCTGATATCCCCTTCTATTGCAAGTGATTTCTCAGATATTTTATAATGATCACAAATTAAGCTCCTTTTTTTCGATTAGACGCTTAGTTTACGAGATAATCGCATTTAAAGATTGCCATATGAAAATCCACCATTGGCCACCCATTTCATGCTGATATCCCCTCCTATTGCAAGTGAATTCTCAGATATTTTATACTGATCACAAATTAAGCTCCTTTTTTCGATTAGACGCTTAGTTTACGAGATAATCGCATTTAAAGATTGCCATATGAAAATCCACCATTGGCCACCCATTTAATGCTGATATCCCCTCCTAGTGCAAGTGATTTCTTAAGTAATTTATAGTGATCCCAAATTAAGCTCCTTTTTTCGATTAGACGCTTAGTTTACGAGATAATCGCATTTAAAGATTGCCATATGAAAATCCACCATTGGCCACCCATTTCATGCTGATATCCCCACCTATTACAAGTGATTTCTTAAGTAATTTATAGTGATCCCAAATTAAGCTCCTTTTTTCGATTAGACGCTTAGTTTACGAGATAATCGCATTTAAAGATTGCCATATGAAAATCCACCATTGGCCACCCATTTCATGCTGATATCCCCACCTATTACAAGTGATTTCTTAACTAAGTTGAAGTGATCACAAATGATGCTCCTTTTTTCGATTAGACGCTTAGTTTACGAGATAATCGCATTTAAAGATTGCCATATGAAAATCCACCATTGGCCACCCATTTAATGCTGATATCCCCTCCTAGTGCAAGTGATTTCTTAAGTAATTTATAGTGATCCCAAATTAAGCTCCTTTTTTCGATTAGACGCTTAGTTTACGAGATAATCGCATTTAAAGATTGCCATATGAAAATCCACCATTGGCCACCCATTTCATGCTGATATCCCCTCCTAGTGCAAGTGATTTCTTAAGTAATTTATAGTGATCCCAAATTAAGCTCCTTTTTTCGATTAGACGCTTAGTTTATGAGATAATCGCATTTTTCGATTAGACGCTTAGTTGACGAGATAATCGCATTTAAAGATTGCCATATGAAAATCCACCATTGGCCACCCATTTCATGCTGATATCCCCTCCTATTGCAAGTGATTTCTCAGATATTTTATACTGATCACAAATTAAGCTCCTTTTTTCGATTAGAACCTTAGTTTACGAGATAATCGCATTTAAAGATTGCCATATGAAAATCCACCATTGGCCACCCATTTCATGCTGATATCCCCTCCTATTGCAAGTGATTTCTCAGATATTTTATACTGATCACAAATTAAGCTCCTTTTTTCGATTAGACGCTTAGTTTATGAGATAATCGCATTTTTCGATTAGACGCTTAGTTGACGAGATAATCGCATTTAAAGATTGCCATATGAAAATCCACCATTGGCCACCCATTTTGTGCTGATATCCCCACCTATTACAATTGATTTCTTAACTAAGTTGAAGTGATCACAAATTAAGCTCCTTTTTTCGATTAGACGCTTAGTTTACGAGATAATCGCATTTAAAGATTGCCATATGAAAATCCACCATTGGCCACCCATTTCATGCTGATATCCCCTCCTATTGCAAGTGATTTCTCAGTGCAAGTGATTTCTTAACTAAGTTGAAGTGATCACAAATGATGCTCCTTTTTTCGATTAGACGCTTAGATTGCGAGATAATCGCATTTAAAGATTGCCATATGAAAATCCACCATTGGCCACCCATTTTGTGCTGATATCCCCACCTATTACAAGTGATTTCTTAAGTAATTTAAAGTGATCACAAATTAAGCTCCTTTTTTCGATTAGACGCTTAGTTTACGAGATAATCGCATTTAAAGATTGCCATATGAAAATCCACCATTGGCCACCCATTTCATGCTGATATCCCCTCCTATTGCAAGTGAATTCTCAGATATTTTATACTGATCACAAATTAAGCTCCTTTTTTCGATTAGACGCTTAGTTTACGAGATAATCGCATTTAAAGATTGCCATATGAAAATCCACCATTGGCCACCCATTTAATGCTGATATCCCCTCCTATTGCAAGTGAATTCTCAGATATTTTATACTGATCACAAATTAAGCTCCTTTTTTCGATTAGACGCTTAGTTTACGAGATAATCGCATTTAAAGATTGCCATATGAAAATCCACCATTGGCCACCCATTTCATGCTGATATCCCCTCCTATTGCAAGTGAATTCTCAGATATTTTATACTGATCACAAATTAAGCTCCTTTTTTCGATTAGACGCTTAGTTTACGAGATAATCGCATTTAAAGATTGCCATATGAAAATCCACCATTGGCCACCCATTTAATGCTGATATCCCCTCCTATTGCAAGTGATTTCTCAGATATTTTATAATGATCACAAATTAAGCTCCTTTTTTCGATTAGACGCTTAGTTTACGAGATAATCGCATTTAAAGATTGCCATATGAAAATCCACCATTGGCCACCCATTTCATGCTGATATCCCCACCTATTACAAGTGATTTCTCAGTTATTTTATAATGATCACAAATTAAGCTCCTTTTTTCGATTAGACGCTTAGTTTACGAGATAATCGCATTTAAAGATTGCCATATGAAAATCCACCATTGGCCACCCATTTCATGCTGATATCCCCTCCTATTGCAAGTGATTTCTCAGATATTTTATAATGATCCCAAATTAAGCTCCTTTTTTCGATTAGACGCTTAGTTTACGAGATAATCGCATTTAAAGATTGCCATATGAAAATCCACCATTGGCCACCCATTTCATGCTGATATCCCCTCCCATTGCAAGTGATTTCTTAAGTAATTTATACTGATCACAAATTAAGCTCCTTTTTTCGATTAGACGCTTAGTTGACGAGATAATCGCATTTAAAGATTGCCATATGAAAATCCACCATTGGCCACCCATTTCATGCTGATATCCCCTCCCATTGCAAGTGATTTCTTAAGTAATTTATAATGATCCCAAATTAAGCTCCTTTTTTCGATTAGACGCTTAGTTGACGAGATAATCGCATTTAAAGATTGCCATATGAAAATCCACCATTGGCCACCCATTTCATGCTGATATCCCCACCTATTACAAGTGATTTCTTAACTAAGTTGAAGTGATCACAAATGATGCTCCTTTTTTCGATTAGACGCTTAGTTTACGAGATAATCGCATTTAAAGATTGCCATATGAAAATCCGCCTTTGGCCACCCATTTCATGCTGATATCCCCACCTATTACAAGTGATTTCTTAACTAAGTTGAAGTGATCACAAATGATGCTCCTTTTTTCGATTAGACGCTCAGTTTACGAGATAATCGCATTTAAAGATTGCCATATGAAAATCCACCATTGGCCACCCATTTAATGCTGATATCCCCTCCTAGTGCAAGTGATTTCTTAAGTAATTTATAGTGATCCCAAATTAAGCTCCTTTTTTCGATTAGACGCTTAGTTGACGAGATAATCGCATTTAAAGATTGCCATATGAAAATCCACCATTGGCCACCCATTTCATGCTGATATCCCCACCTATTACAAGTGATTTCTTAACTAAGTTGAAGTGATCACAAATGATGCTCCTTTTTTCGATTAGACGCTTAGTTTACGAGATAATCGCATTTAAAGATTGCCATATGAAAATCCACCATTGGCCACCCATTTCATGCTGATATCTCCACCTATTACAAGTGATTTCTTAACTAAGTTGAAGTGATCACAAATGATGCTCCTTTTTTCGATTAGACGCTTAGTTTACGAGATAATCGCATTTAAAGATTGCCATATGAAAATCCACCATTGGCCACCCATTTCATGCTGATATCTCCACCTATTACAAGTGATTTCTTAACTAAGTTGAAGTGATCACAAATGATGCTCCTTTTTTCGATTAGACGCTTAGTTTACGAGATAATCGCATTTAAAGATTGCCATATGAAAATCCACCATTGGCCACCCATTTCATGCTGATATCTCCACCTATTACAAGTGATTTCTTAACTAAGTTGAAGTGATCACAAATGATGCTCCTTTTTTCGATTAGACGCTTAGTTTACGAGATAATCGCATTTAAAGATTGCCATATGAAAATCCACCATTGGCCACCCATTTCATGCTGATATCCCCTCCTATTGCAAGTGATTTCTCAGATATTTTATACTGATCACAAATTAAGCTCCTTTTTTCGATTAGACGCTTAGTTTACGAGATAATCGCATTTAAAGATTGCCATATGAAAATCCACCATTGGCCACCCATTTCATGCTGATATCCCCTCCTATTGCAAGTGATTTCTCAGATATTTTATACTGATCACAAATTAAGCTCCTTTTTTCGATTAGACGCTTAGTTTACGAGATAATCGCATTTAAAGATTGCCATATGAAAATCCACCATTGGCCACCCATTTCATGCTGATATCCCCTCCTATTGCAAGTGATTTCTCAGATATTTTATAATGATCACAAATTCAGCTCCTTTTTTTCGATAGAGATATAATTGCATTTAAAGATTGCCATATGAAAATCCACCATTGGCCACCCATTTCATGCTGATATCCCCTCCTATTGCAAGTGATTTCTCAGATATTTTATAATGATCACAAATTAAGCTCCTTTTTTCGATTAGACGCTTAGTTTAAGAGATAATCGCATTTAAAGATTGACATATGAAAATCCACCATTGGCCACCCATTTCATGCTGATATCCCCTCCTATTGCAAGTGATTTCTCAGATATTTTATACTGATCACAAATTAAGCTCCTTTTTTCGATTAGACGCTTAGTTTATGAGATAATCGCATTTTTCGATTAGACGCTTAGTTGACGAGATAATCGCATTTAAAGATTGCCATATGAAAATCCACCATTGGCCACCTATTTCATGCTGATATCCCCACCTATTACAAGTGATTTCTCAGTTATGTTATAGTGATCACAAATGATGCTCCTTTTTTCGATTAGACGCTTAGTTTACGAGATAATCGCATTTAAAGATTGCCATATGAAAATCCACCATTGGTCACCCGTTTCATGCTGATATCCCCTCCCATTGCAAGTGATTTCTTAAGTAATTTATAATGATCACAAATTAGGCTCCTTTTTTCGATTAGACGCTTAGTTGACGAGATAATCGCATTTAAAGATTGCCATATGAAAATCCACCATTGGCCACCTATTTCATGCTGATATCCCCACCTATTACAAGTGATTTCTCAGTTATGTTATAGTGATCACAAATGATGCTCCTTTTTTCGATTAGACGCTTAGTTTACGAGATAATCGCATTTAAAGATTGCCATATGAAAATCCACCATTGGTCACCCGTTTCATGCTGATATCCCCTCCCATTGCAAGTGATTTCTTAAGTAATTTATAATGATCACAAATTAGGCTCCTTTTTTCGATTAGACGCTTAGTTTACGAGATAATCGCATTTAAAGATTGCCATATGAAAATCCACCATTGGCCACTCATTTTGTGCTGATATTCCCACCTATTACAAGTGATTTCTCAGTTATGTTATAATGATCACAAATTAAGCTCCTTTTTTCGATTAGACGCTTAGTTTAAGAGATAATCGCATTTAAAGATTGCCATATGAAAATCCACCATTGGCCACCCATTTCATGCTGATATCCCCTTCTATTGCAAGTGATTTCTCAGATATTTTATAATGATCACAAATTAAGCTCCTTTTTTCGATTAGACGCTTAGTTTACGAGATAATCGCATTTAAAGATTGCCATATGAAAATCCACCATTGGCCACCCATTTAATGCTGCTATCCCCACCTAGTGCAAGTGATTTCTTAACTAAGTTGAAGTGATCACAAATGATGCTCCTTTTTTCGATTAGACGCTTAGTTTACGAGATAATCGCATTTAAAGATTGCCATATGAAAATCCACCATTGGTCACCCATTTCATGCTGATATCCTCTCACATTGCAAGTGATTTCTTAAGTAATTTATAATGATCACAAATTAAGCTCCTTTTTTCGATTAGACGCTTAGTTTACGAGATAATCGCATTTAAAGATTGCCATATGAAAATCCACCATTGGCCACTCATTTTGTGCTGATATTCCCACCTATTACAAGTGATTTCTCAGTTATGTTATAATGATCACAAATTAAGCTCCTTTTTTCGATTAGACGCTTAGTTTAAGAGATAATCGCATTTAAAGATTGCCATATGAAAATCCACCATTGGCCACCCATTTCATGCTGATATCCCCTTCTATTGCAAGTGATTTCTCAGATATTTTATAATGATCACAAATTAAGCTCCTTTTTTCGATTAGACGCTTAGTTTACGAGATAATCGCATTTAAAGATTGCCATATGAAAATCCACCATTGGCCACCCATTTAATGCTGCTATCCCCACCTAGTGCAAGTGATTTCTTAACTAAGTTGAAGTGATCACAAATGATGCTCCTTTTTTCGATTAGACGCTTAGTTTACGAGATAATCGCATTTAAAGATTGCCATATGAAAATCCACCATTGGTCACCCATTTCATGCTGATATCCTCTCACATTGCAAGTGATTTCTTAAGTAATTTATAATGATCACAAATTAAGCTCCTTTTTTCGATTAGACGCTTAGTTTACGAGATAATCGCATTTAAAGATTGCCATATGAAAATCCACCATTGGCCACCTATTTCATGCTGATATCCCCACCTATTACAAGTGATTTCTCAGTTATGTTATAGTGATCACAAATGATGCTCCTTTTTTCGATTAGACGCTTAGTTTACGAGATAATCGCATTTAAAGATTGCCATATGAAAATCCACCATTGGTCACCCGTTTCATGCTGATATCCCCTCCCATTGCAAGTGATTTCTTAAGTAATTTATAATGATCACAAATTAGGCTCCTTTTTTCGATTAGACGCTTAGTTTACGAGATAATCGCATTTAAAGATTGCCATATGAAAATCCACCATTGGCCACTCATTTTGTGCTGATATTCCCACCTATTACAAGTGATTTCTCAGTTATGTTATAATGATCACAAATTAAGCTCCTTTTTTCGATTAGACGCTTAGTTTAAGAGATAATCGCATTTAAAGATTGCCATATGAAAATCCACCATTGGCCACCCATTTCATGCTGATATCCCCTTCTATTGCAAGTGATTTCTCAGATATTTTATAATGATCACAAATTAAGCTCCTTTTTTCGATTAGACGCTTAGTTTACGAGATAATCGCATTTAAAGATTGCCATATGAAAATCCACCATTGGCCACCCATTTAATGCTGCTATCCCCACCTAGTGCAAGTGATTTCTTAACTAAGTTGAAGTGATCACAAATGATGCTCCTTTTATCGATTAGACGCTTAGATTGCGAGATAATCGCATTTAAAGATTGCCATATGAAAATCCACCATTGGCCACCCATTTTGTGCTGATATCCCCACCTATTACAAGTGATTTCTTAAGTAATTTATAGTGATCACAAATTAAGCTCCTTTTTCGATTAGACGCTTAGTTTACGAGATAATCGCATTTAAAGATTGCCATATGAAAATCCACCATTGGTCACCCGTTTCATGCTGATATCCCCTCCCATTGCAAGTGATTTCTTAAGTAATTTATAATGATCACAAATTAGGCTCCTTTTTTCGATTAGACGCTTAGTTTACGAGATAATCGCATTTAAAGATTGCCATATGAAAATCCACCATTGGCCACCCATTTTGTGCTGATATCCCCACCTATTACAAGTGATTTCTTAAGTAATTTATAGTGATCACAAATTATGCTCCTTTTTTCGATTAGACGCTTAGTTTACGAGATAATCGCATTTAAAGATTGCCATATGAAAATCCACCATTGGCCACCCATTTTGTGCTGATATCCCCACCTATTACAAGTGATTTCTTAAGTAATTTATAGTGATCACAAATTATGCTCCTTTTTTCGATTAGACGCTTAGTTTACGAGATAATCGCATTTAAAGATTGCCATATGAAAATCCACCATTGGCCACCCATTTTGTGCTGATATCCCCACCTATTACAAGTGATTTCTTAAGTAATTTATAGTGATCACAAATTAAGCTCCTTTTTTCGATTAGACGCTTAGTTTACGAGATAATCGCATTTAAAGATTGCCATATGAAAATCCACCATTGGCCACCCATTTTGTGCTGATATCCCCACCTATTACAAGTGATTTCTTAAGTAATTTATAGTGATCACAAATTAAGCTCCTTTTTCGATTAGACGCTTAGTTTACGAGATAATCGCATTTAAAGATTGCCATATGAAAATCCACCATTGGCCACCCATTTTGTGCTGATATCCCCACCTATTACAAGTGATTTCTTAAGTAATTTATAGTGATCACAAATTATGCTCCTTTTTTCGATTAGACGCTTAGTTTACGAGATAATCGCATTTAAAGATTGCCATATGAAAATCCACCATTGGCCACCCATTTTGTGCTGATATCCCCACCTATTACAAGTGATTTCTTAAGTAATTTATAGTGATCCCAAATTAAGCTCCTTTTTTCGATTAGACGCTTAGTTTACGAGAAAATCGCATTTAAAGATTGCCATATGAAAATCGCATTTAAAGATTGCCATATGAAAATCCACCATTGGCCACCCATTTTGTGCTGATATCCCCTCCCATTGCAAGTGATTTCTTAAGTAATTTATAATGATCACAAATTAAGCTCCTTTTTTCGATTAGACGCTTAGTTTACGAGATAATCGCATTTAAAGATTGCCATATGAAAATCCACCATTGGCCACCCATTTAATGCTGCTATCCCCACCTAGTGCAAGTGATTTCTTAACTAAGTTGAAGTGATCACAAATGATGCTCCTTTTATCGATTAGACGCTTAGATTGCGAGATAATCGCATTTAAAGATTGCCATATGAAAATCCACCATTGGCCACCCATTTTGTGCTGATATCCCCACCTATTACAAGTGATTTCTTAAGTAATTTATAGTGATCACAAATTAAGCTCCTTTTTCGATTAGACGCTTAGATTGCGAGATAATCGCATTTAAAGATTGCCATATGAAAATCCACCATTGGCCACCCATTTCATGCTGATATCCCCACCTATTACAAGTGATTTCTCAGTTATGTTATAGTGATCCCAAATAAAGCTCCTTTTTTCGATTAGACGCTTAGTTTACGAGATAATCGCATTTAAAGATTGCCATATGAAAATCCACCATTGGTCACCCATTTCATGCTGATATCCTCTCACATTGCAAGTGATTTCTTAAGTAATTTATAATGATCACAAATTAAGCTCCTTTTTTCGATTAGACGCTTAGTTTACGAGAAAATCGCATTTAAAGATTGCCATATGAAAATCGCATTTAAAGATTGCCATATGAAAATCCACCATTGGCCACCCATTTTGTGCTGATATCCCCTCCCATTGCAAGTGATTTCTTAAGTAATTTATAATGATCACAAATTAAGCTCCTTTTTTCGATTAGACGCTTAGTTTACGAGATAATCGCATCTAAAGATTGCCATATGAAAATCCACCATTGGCCACCCATTTAATGCTGCTATCCCCACCTAGTGCAAGTGATTTCTTAACTAAGTTGAAGTGATCACAAATGATGCTCCTTTTATCGATTAGACGCTTAGATTGCGAGATAATCGCATTTAAAGATTGCCATATGAAAATCCACCATTGGCCACCCATTTTGTGCTGATATCCCCACCTATTACAAGTGATTTCTTAAGTAATTTATAGTGATCACAAATTAAGCTCCTTTTTCGATTAGACGCTTAGTTTACGAGATAATCGCATCTAAAGATTGCCATATGAAAATCCACCATTGGCCACCCATTTAATGCTGCTATCCCCACCTAGTGCAAGTGATTTCTTAACTAAGTTGAAGTGATCACAAATGATGCTCCTTTTATCGATTAGACGCTTAGATTGCGAGATAATCGCATTTAAAGATTGCCATATGAAAATCCACCATTGGCCACCCATTTCATGCTGATATCCCCACCTATTACAAGTGATTTCTCAGTTATGTTATAGTGATCCCAAATTAAGCTCCTTTTTTCGATTAGACGCTTAGTTTACGAGATAATCGCATTTAAAGATTGCCATATGAAAATCCACCATTGGCCACCCATTTTGTGCTGATATCCCCTCCCATTGCAAGTGATTTCTTAAGTAATTTATAATGATCACAAATTAAGCTCCTTTTTTCGATTAGACGCTTAGTTTACGAGATAATCGCATTTAAAGATTGCCATATGAAAATCCACCATTGGCCACCCATTTTGTGCTGATATCCCCTCCCATTGCAAGTGATTTCTTAAGTAATTTATAGTGATCACAAATTAAGCTCCTTTTTTCGATTAGACGCTTAGTTTACGAGATAATCGCATTTAAAGATTGCCATATGAAAATCCACCATTGGCCACCCATTTCATGCTGATATCCCCACCTATTACAAGTGATTTCTCAGTTATGTTATAGTGATCCCAAATTAAGCTCCTTTTTTCGATTAGACGCTTAGTTTACGAGAAAATCGCATTTAAAGATTGCCATATGAAAATCGCATTTAAAGATTGCCATATGAAAATCCACCATTGGCCACCCATTTTGTGCTGATATCCCCTCCCATTGCAAGTGATTTCTTAAGTAATTTATAATGATCACAAATTAAGCTCCTTTTTTCGATTAGACGCTTAGTTTACGAGATAATCGCATTTAAAGATTGCCATATGAAAATCCACCATTGGCCACCCATTTAATGCTGCTATCCCCACCTAGTGCAAGTGATTTCTTAACTAAGTTGAAGTGATCACAAATGATGCTCCTTTTATCGATTAGACGCTTAGATTGCGAGATAATCGCATTTAAAGATTGCCATATGAAAATCCACCATTGGCCACCCATTTTGTGCTGATATCCCCACCTATTACAAGTGATTTCTTAAGTAATTTATAGTGATCACAAATTAAGCTCCTTTTTCGATTAGACGCTTAGTTTACGAGATAATCGCATTTAAAGATTGCCATATGAAAATCCACCATTGGTCACCCATTTCATGCTGATATCCTCTCACATTGCAAGTGATTTCTTAAGTAATTTATAATGATCACAAATTAAGCTCCTTTTTTCGATTAGACGCTTAGTTTACGAGAAAATCGCATTTAAAGATTGCCATATGAAAATCGCATTTAAAGATTGCCATATGAAAATCCACCATTGGCCACCCATTTTGTGCTGATATCCCCTCCCATTGCAAGTGATTTCTTAAGTAATTTATAATGATCACAAATTAAGCTCCTTTTTTCGATTAGACGCTTAGTTTACGAGATAATCGCATTTAAAGATTGCCATATGAAAATCCACCATTGGCCACCCATTTAATGCTGCTATCCCCACCTAGTGCAAGTGATTTCTTAACTAAGTTGAAGTGATCACAAATGATGCTCCTTTTTTCGATTAGACGCTTAGTTTACGAGATAATCGCATTTAAAGATTGCCATATGAAAATCCACCATTGGTCACCCATTTCATGCTGATATCCTCTCACATTGCAAGTGATTTCTTAAGTAATTTATAATGATCACAAATTAAGCTCCTTTTTTCGATTAGACGCTTAGTTTACGAGAAAATCGCATTTAAAGATTGCCATATGAAAATCCACCATTGGCCACCCATTTTGTGCTGATATCCCCTCCCATTGCAAGTGATTTCTTAAGTAATTTATAATGATCACAAATTAAGCTCCTTTTTTCGATTAGACGCTTAGTTTACGAGATAATCGCATTTAAAGATTGCCATATGAAAATCGCATTTAAAGATTGCCATATGAAAATCCACCATTGGCCACCCATTTTGTGCTGATATCCCCTCCCATTGCAAGTGATTTCTTAAGTAATTTATAATGATCACAAATTAAGCTCCTTTTTTCGATTAGACGCTTAGTTTACGAGATAATCGCATTTAAAGATTGCCATATGAAAATCCACCATTGGCCACCCATTTAATGCTGCTATCCCCACCTAGTGCAAGTGATTTCTTAACTAAGTTGAAGTGATCACAAATGATGCTCCTTTTATCGATTAGACGCTTAGATTGCGAGATAATCGCATTTAAAGATTGCCATATGAAAATCCACCATTGGCCACCCATTTTGTGCTGATATCCCCACCTATTACAAGTGATTTCTTAAGTAATTTATAGTGATCACAAATTAAGCTCCTTTTTCGATTAGACGCTTAGTTTACGAGATAATCGCATTTAAAGATTGCCATATGAAAATCCACCATTGGCCACCCATTTAATGCTGCTATCCCCACCTAGTGCAAGTGATTTCTTAACTAAGTTGAAGTGATCACAAATGATGCTCCTTTTTTCGATTAGACGCTTAGTTTACGAGATAATCGCATTTAAAGATTGCCATATGAAAATCCACCATTGGTCACCCATTTCATGCTGATATCCTCTCACATTGCAAGTGATTTCTTAAGTAATTTATAATGATCACAAATTAAGCTCCTTTTTTCGATTAGACGCTTAGTTTACGAGAAAATCGCATTTAAAGATTGCCATATGAAAATCGCATTTAAAGATTGCCATATGAAAATCCACCATTGGCCACCCATTTTGTGCTGATATCCCCTCCCATTGCAAGTGATTTCTTAAGTAATTTATAATGATCACAAATTAAGCTCCTTTTTTCGATTAGACGCTTAGTTTACGAGATAATCGCATTTAAAGATTGCCATATGAAAATCGCATTTAAAGATTGCCATATGAAAATCCACCATTGGCCACCCATTTTGTGCTGATATCCCCTCCCATTGCAAGTGATTTCTTAAGTAATTTATAATGATCACAAATTAAGCTCCTTTTTTCGATTAGACGCTTAGTTTACGAGATAATCGCATTTAAAGATTGCCATATGAAAATCCACCATTGGCCACCCATTTAATGCTGCTATCCCCACCTAGTGCAAGTGATTTCTTAACTAAGTTGAAGTGATCACAAATGATGCTCCTTTTATCGATTAGACGCTTAGATTGCGAGATAATCGCATTTAAAGATTGCCATATGAAAATCCACCATTGGCCACCCATTTTGTGCTGATATCCCCACCTATTACAAGTGATTTCTTAAGTAATTTATAGTGATCACAAATTAAGCTCCTTTTTCGATTAGACGCTTAGTTTACGAGAAAATCGCATTTAAAGATTGCCATATGAAAATCGCATTTAAAGATTGCCATATGAAAATCCACCTTTTTTCGATTAGACGCTTAGTTTACGAGATAATCGCATTTAAAGATTGCCATATGAAAATCCACCATTGGTCACCCATTTCATGCTGATATCCTCTCACATTGCAAGTGATTTCTTAAGTAATTTATAATGATCACAAATTAAGCTCCTTTTTTCGATTAGACGCTTAGTTTACGAGAAAATCGCATTTAAAGATTGCCATATGAAAATCGCATTTAAAGATTGCCATATGAAAATCCACCATTGGCCACCCATTTTGTGCTGATATCCCCTCCCATTGCAAGTGATTTCTTAAGTAATTTATAATGATCACAAATTAAGCTCCTTTTTTCGATTAGACGCTTAGTTTACGAGATAATCGCATTTAAAGATTGCCATATGAAAATCCACCATTGGCCACCCATTTAATGCTGCTATCCCCACCTAGTGCAAGTGATTTCTTAACTAAGTTGAAGTGATCACAAATGATGCTCCTTTTTATCGATTAGACGCTTAGTTTACGAGATAATCGCATTTAAAGATTGCCATATGAAAATCCACCATTGGCCACCCAGTTAATGCTGATATCCCCTCCTAGTGCAAGTGATTTCTTAAGTAATTTATAGTGATCACAAATTATGCTCCTTTTTTCGATTAGACGCTTAGTTTACGAGATAATCGCATTTAAAGATTGCCATATGAAAATCCACCATTGGTCACCCATTTCATGCTGATATCCCCTTCTATTGCAAGTGATTTCTCAGATATTTTATAATGATCACAAATTAAGCTCCTTTTTTCGATTAGACGCTTAGTTTACGAGATAATCGCATTTAAAGATTGCCATATGAAAATCCACCATTGGCCACCCATTTCATGCTGATATCCCCACCTATTACAAGTGATTTCTCAGATATTTTATAATGATCACAAATTAAGCTCCTTTTTTCGATTAGACGCTTAGTTTACGAGATAATCGCATTTAAAGATTGCCATATGAAAATCCACCATTGGACACCCATTTCATGCTGATATCCCCTCCTATTGCAAGTGATTTCTCAGATATTTTATAATGATCACAAATTAAGCTCCTTTTTTCGATTAGACGCTTAGTTTACGAGATAATCGCATTTAAAGATTGCCATATGAAAATCCACCATTGGCCACCCATTTCATGCTGATACCCCCACCTATTACAAGTGATTTCTCAGATATTTTATAATGATCACAAATTAAGCTCTTTTTTTTGATTAGACGCTTAGTTTACGAGATAATCGCATTTAAAGATTGCCATATGAAAATCCACCATTGGACACCCATTTCATGCTGATATCCCCTACTATTGCAAGTGATTTCTCAGATATTTTATAATGATCACAAATTAAGCTCCTTTTTTCGATTAGACGCTTAGTTTACGAGATAATCGCATTTAAAGATTGCCATATGAAAATCCACCATTGGCCACCCATTTCATGCTGATATCCCCTCCTAGTGCAAGTGATTTCTTGAGTAATTTATAGTGATCCCAAATTAAGCTCCTTTTTTCGATTAGACGCTTAGTTTACGAGATAATCGCATTTAAAGATTGCCATATGAAAATCCACCATTGGCCACCCATTTTGTGCTGATATCCCCACCTATTACAAGTGATTTCTTAACTAAGTTGAAGTGATCACAAATGATGCTCCTTTTTTCGATTAGACGCTTAGTTTACGAGATAATCGCATTTAAAGATTGCCATATGAAAATCCACCATTGGCCACCCATTTCATGCTGATATCCCCTCCTATTGCAAGTGATTTCTCAGATATTTTATAATGATCACAAATTAAGCTCCTTTTTTCGATTAGACGCTTAGTTTACGAGATAATCGCATTTAAAGATTGCCATATGGAAATCCACCATTGGCCAACCATTTAATGCTGATATCCCCTCCTAGTGCAAGTGATTTCTTAAGTAATTTATAGTGATCCCAAATTAAGCTCCTTTTTTCGAATAGACGCTTAGTTTACGAGATAATCGCATTTAAAGATTGCCATATGAAAATCCACCATTGGCCACCCATTTCATGCTGATATCCCCTCCCATTGCAAGTGATTTCTTAAGTAATTTATAATGATCACAAATTAAGCTCCTTTTTTCGATTAGACGCTTAGTTTACGAGATAATCGCATTTAAAGATTGCCATATGAAAATCCACCATTGGCCACCCATTTCATGCTGATATCCCCACCTATTACAAGTGATTTCTTAACTAAGTTGAAGTGATCACAAATGATGCTCCTTTTTTCGATTAGACGCTTAGTTTACGAGATAATCGCATTTAAAGATTGCCATATGAAAATCCACCATTGGCCACCCATTTCATGCTGATATCCCCTCCTATTGCAAGTGATTTCTCAGATATTTTATACTGATCACAAATTAAGCTCCTTTTTTCGATTAGACGCTAAGTTTACGAGATAATCGCATTTAAAGATTGCCATATGAAAATCCACCATTGGCCACCCATTTCATGCTGATATCCCCTCCTATTGCAAGTGATTTCTCAGATATTTTATAATGATCACAAATTAAGCTCCTTTTTTCGATTAGACGCTTAGTTTAAGAGATAATCGCATTTAAAGATTGCCATATGAAAATCCACCATTGGCCACCCATTTCATGCTGATATCCCCTCCTATTGCAAGTGATTTCTCAGATATTTTATACTGATCACAAATTAAGCTCCTTTTTTCGATTAGACGCTTAGTTTATGAGATAATCGCATTTTTCGATTAGACGCTTAGTTGACGAGATAATCGCATTTAAAGATTGCCATATGAAAATCCACCATTGGCCACCCATTTCATGCTGATATCTCCACCTATTACAAGTGATTTCTCAGTTATGTTATAGTGATCCCAAATTAAGCTCCTTTTTTCGATTAGACGCTTAGTTGACGAGATAATCACAAATTAAGCTCCTTTTTTCGATTAGACGCTTAGTTTACGAGAAAATCGCATTTAAAGATTGCCATATGAAAATCGCATTTAAAGATTGCCATATGAAAATCCACCATTGGCCACCCATTTTGTGCTGATATCCCCTCCCATTGCAAGTGATTTCTTAAGTAATTTATAATGATCACAAATTAAGCTCCTTTTTTCGATTAGACGCTTAGTTTACGAGATAATCGCATTTAAAGATTGCCATATGAAAATCCACCATTGGCCACCCATTTAATGTGCAAGTGATTTCTTAACTAAGTTGAAGTGATCACAAATGATGCTCCTTTTTTCGATTAGACGCTTAGTTTACGAGATAATCGCATTTAAAGATTGCCATATGAAAATCCACCATTTCTCAGTTATGTTATAATGATCACAAATTAAGCTCCTTTTTTCGATTAGACGCTTAGTTTAAGAGATAATCGCATTTAAAGATTGCCATATGAAAATCCACCATTGGCCACCCATTTCATGCTGATATCCCCTCCTATTGCAAGTGATTTCTCAGATATTTTATAATGATCACAAATTAAGCTCCTTTTTTCGATTAGACGCTTAGTTTACGAGATAATCGCATTTAAAGATTGCCATATGAAAATCCACCATTGGCCACCCATTTCATGCTGATATCCCCACCTATTACAAGTGATTTCTCAGTTATGTTATAGTGATCCCAAATTAAGCTCCTTTTTTCGATTAGACGCTTAGTTGACGAGATAATCACAAATTAAGCTCCTTTTTTCGATTAGACGCTTAGTTTACGAGAAAATCGCATTTAAAGATTGCCATATGAAAATCCACCATTGGCCACCCATTTAATGCTGCTATCCCCTCCTAGTGCAAGTGATTTCTTAACTAAGTTGAAGTGATCACAAATGATGCTCCTTTTTTCTATTAGACGCTTAGTTTACGAGATAATCGCATTTAAAGATTGCCATATGAAAATCCACCATTGGTCACCCATTTCATGCTGATATCCTCTCACATTGCAATTGATTTCTTAAGTAATTTATAATGATCACAAATTAAGCTCCTTTTTTCGATTAGACGCTTAGTTTACGAGAAAATCGCATTTAAAGATTGCCATATGAAAATCGCATTTAAAGATTGCCATATGAAAATCCACCATTGGCCACCCATTTTGTGCTGATATCCCCTCCCATTGCAAGTGATTTCTTAAGTAATTTATAATGATCACAAATTAAGCTCCTTTTTTCGATTAGACGCTTAGTTTACGAGATAATCGCATTTAAAGATTGCCATATGAAAATCCACCATTGGCCACCCATTTAATGCTGCTATCCCCACCTAGTGCAAGTGGTTTCTTAACTAAGTTGAAGTGATCACAAATTAAGCTCCTTTTTCGATTAGACGCTTAGTTTACGAGATAATCGCATTTAACGATTGCCATATAAAAATCCACCATTGGCCACCCATTTAATGCTGCTATCCCCTCCTAGTGCAAGTGATTTCTTAACTAAGTTGAAGTGATCACAAATGATGCTCCTTTTTTCGATTAGACGCTTAGTTGACGAGATAATCGCATTTAAAGACTGCCATATGAAAATCCACCATTGGTCACCCATTTCATGCTGATATCCTCTCCCATTGCAAGTGATTTCTTAAGTAATTTATAATGATCACAAATTAAGCTCCTTTTTTCGATTAGACGCTTAGTTGACGAGATAATCGCATTTAAAGATTGCCATATGAAAATCCACCATTGGCCACCCATTTCATGCTGCTATCACCACCTATTACAAGTGATTTCTTAAGTAATTTATAGTGATCACAAATTAAGCTCCTTTTTCGATTAGACGCTTAGTTTACGAGATAATCGCATTTAAAGATTGCCATATGAAAATCCACCATTTCTCAGTTATGTTATAATGATCACAAATTAAGCTCCTTTTTTCGATTAGACGCTTAGTTTACGAGATAATCGCATTTAAAGATTGCCATATGAAAATCCACCATTGGCCACCCATTTTGTGCTGATATCCCCACCTATTACAAGTGATTTCTTAAGTAATTTATAGTGATCACAAATTAAGCTCCTTTTTCGATTAGACGCTTAGTTGACGAGATAATCGCATTTAAAGACTGCCATATGAAAATCCACCATTGGTCACCCATTTCATGCTGATATCCTCTCCCATTGCAAGTGATTTCTTAAGTAATTTATAATGATCACAAATTAAGCTCCTTTTTTCGATTAGACGCTTAGTTGACGAGATAATCGCATTTAAAGATTGCCATATGAAAATCCACCATTGGCCACCCATTTCATGCTGATATCCCCACCTATTACAAGTGATTTCTCAGATATTTTATAATGATCACAAATTAAGCTCTTTTTTTTGATTAGACGCTTAGTTTACGAGATAATCGCATTTAAAGATTGCCATATGAAAATCCACCATTGGACACCCATTTCATGCTGATATCCCCTACTATTGCAAGTGATTTCTCAGATATTTTATAATGATCACAAATTAAGCTCCTTTTTTCGATTAGACGCTTAGTTTACGAGATAATCGCATTTAAAGATTGCCATATGAAAATCCACCATTGGCCACCCATTTCATGCTGATATCCCCTCCTAGTGCAAGTGGTTTCTTGAGTAATTTATAGTGATCCCAAATTAAGCTCCTTTTTTCGATTAGACGCTTAGTTTACGAGATAATCGCATTTAAAGATTGCCATATGAAAATCCACCATTGGCCACCCATTTTGTGCTGATATCCCCACCTATTACAAGTGATTTCTTAACTAAGTTGAAGTGATCACAAATGATGCTCCTTTTTTCGATTAGACGCTTAGTTTACGAGATAATCGCATTTAAAGATTGCCATATGAAAATCCACCATTGGCCACCCATTTCATGCTGATATCCCCTCCTATTGCAAGTGATTTCTCAGATATTTTATAATGATCACAAATTAAGCTCCTTTTTTCGATTAGACGCTTAGTTTACGAGATAATCGCATTTAAAGATTGCCATATGAAAATCCACCATTGGCCAACCATTTAATGCTGATATCCCCTCCTAGTGCAAGTGATTTCTTAAGTAATTTATAGTGATCCCAAATTAAGCTCCTTTTTTCGAATAGACGCTTAGTTTACGAGATAATCGCATTTAAAGATTGCCATATGAAAATCCACCATTGGCCACCCATTTCATGCTGATATCCCCTCCCATTGCAAGTGATTTCTTAAGTAATTTATAATGATCACAAATTAAGCTCCTTTTTTCGATTAGACGCTTAGTTTACGAGATAATCGCATTTAAAGATTGCCATATGAAAATCCACCATTGGCCACCCATTTCATGCTGATATCCCCACCTATTACAAGTGATTTCTTAACTAAGTTGAAGTGATCACAAATGATGCTCCTTTTTTCGATTAGACGCTTAGTTTACGAGATAATCGCATTTAAAGATTGCCATATGAAAATCCACCATTGGCCACCCATTTCATGCTGATATCCCCTCCTATTGCAAGTGATTTCTCAGATATTTTATACTGATCACAAATTAAGCTCCTTTTTTCGATTAGACGCTTAGTTTACGAGATAATCGCATTTAAAGATTGCCATATGAAAATCCACCATTGGCCACCCATTTCATGCTGATATCCCCTCCTATTGCAAGTGATTTCTCAGATATTTTATAATGATCACAAATTAAGCTCCTTTTTTCGATTAGACGCTTAGTTTAAGAGATAATCGCATTTAAAGATTGCCATATGAAAATCCACCATTGGCCACCCATTTCATGCTGATATCCCCTCCTATTGCAAGTGATTTCTCAGATATTTTATACTGATCACAAATTAAGCTCCTTTTTTCGATTAGACGCTTAGTTTATGAGATAATCGCATTTTTCGATTAGACGCTTAGTTGACGAGATAATCGCATTTAAAGATTGCCATATGAAAATCCACCATTGGCCACCCATTTCATGCTGATATCCCCACCTATTACAAGTGATTTCTCAGTTATGTTATAGTGATCCCAAATTAAGCTCCTTTTTTCGATTAGACGCTTAGTTGACGAGATAATCACAAATTAAGCTCCTTTTTTCGATTAGACGCTTAGTTTACGAGAAAATCGCATTTAAAGATTGCCATATGAAAATCGCATTTAAAGATTGCCATATGAAAATCCACCATTGGCCACCCATTTTGTGCTGATATCCCCTCCCATTGCAAGTGATTTCTTAAGTAAATTATAATGATCACAAATTAAGCTCCTTTTTTCGATTAGACGCTTAGTTTACGAGATAATCGCATTTAAAGATTGCCATATGAAAATCCACCATTGGCCTCCCATTTAATGTGCAAGTGATTTCTTAACTAAGTTGAAGTGATCACAAATGATGCTCCTTTTTTCGATTAGACGCTTAGTTTACGAGATAATCGCATTTAAAGATTGCCATATGAAAATCCACCATTTCTCAGTTATGTTATAATGATCACAAATTAAGCTCCTTTTTTCGATTAGACGCTTAGTTTAAGAGATAATCGCATTTAAAGATTGCCATATGAAAATCCACCATTGGCCACCCATTTCATGCTGATATCCCCTCCTATTGCAAGTGATTTCTCAGATATTTTATAATGATCACAAATTAAGCTCCTTTTTTCGATTAGACGCTTAGTTTACGAGATAATCGCATTTAAAGATTGCCATATGAAAATCCACCATTGGCCACCCATTTCATGCTGATATCCCCACCTATTACAAGTGATTTCTCAGTTATGTTATAGTGATCCCAAATTAAGCTCCTTTTTTCGATTAGACGCTTAGTTGACGAGATAATCACAAATTAAGCTCCTTTTTTCGATTAGACGCTTAGTTTACGAGAAAATCGCATTTAAAGATTGCCATATGAAAATCCACCATTGGCCACCCATTTAGTGCTGCTATCCCCTCCTAGTGCAAGTGATTTCTTAACTAAGTTGAAGTGATCACAAATGATGCTCCTCTTTTCTATTAGACGCTTAGTTTACGAGATAATCGCATTTAAAGATTGCCATATGAAAATCCACCATTGGTCACCCATTTCATGCTGATATCCTCTCACATTGCAAGTGATTTCTTAAGTAATTTATAATGATCACAAATTAAGCTCCTTTTTTCGATTAGACGCTTAGTTTACGAGATAATCGCATTTAAAGATTGCCATATGAAAATCCACCATTGGCCTCCCATTTAATGTGCAAGTGATTTCTTAACTAAGTTGAAGTGATCACAAATGATGCTCCTTTTTTCGATTAGACGCTTAGTTTACGAGATAATCGCATTTAAAGATTGCCATATGAAAATCCACCATTTCTCAGTTATGTTATAATGATCACAAATTAAGCTCCTTTTTTCGATTAGACGCTTAGTTTAAGAGATAATCGCATTTAAAGATTGCCATATGAAAATCCACCATTGGCCACCCATTTCATGCTGATATCCCCTCCTATTGCAAGTGATTTCTCAGATATTTTATAATGATCACAAATTAAGCTCCTTTTTTCGATTAGACGCTTAGTTTACGAGATAATCGCATTTAAAGATTGCCATATGAAAATCCACCATTGGCCACCCATTTCATGCTGATATCCCCACCTATTACAAGTGATTTCTCAGTTATGTTATAGTGATCCCAAATTAAGCTCCTTTTTTCGATTAGACGCTTAGTTGACGAGATAATCACAAATTAAGCTCCTTTTTTCGATTAGACGCTTAGTTTACGAGAAAATCGCATTTAAAGATTGCCATATGAAAATCCACCATTGGCCACCCATTTAATGCTGCTATCCCCTCCTAGTGCAAGTGATTTCTTAACTAAGTTGAAGTGATCACAAATGATGCTCCTTTTTTCTATTAGACGCTTAGTTTACGAGATAATCGCATTTAAAGATTGCCATATGAAAATCCACCATTGGTCACCCATTTCATGCTGATATCCTCTCACATTGCAATTGATTTCTTAAGTAATTTATAATGATCACAAATTAAGCTCCTTTTTTCGATTAGACGCTTAGTTTACGAGAAAATCGCATTTAAAGATTGCCATATGAAAATCGCATTTAAAGATTGCCATATGAAAATCCACCATTGGCCACCCATTTTGTGCTGATATCCCCTCCCATTGCAAGTGATTTCTTAAGTAATTTATAATGATCACAAATTAAGCTCCTTTTTTCGATTAGACGCTTAGTTTACGAGATAATCGCATTTAAAGATTGCCATATGAAAATTCACCATTGGCCACCCATTTAATGCTGCTATCCCCACCTAGTGCAAGTGGTTTCTTAACTAAGTTGAAGTGATCACAAATTAAGCTCCTTTTTCGATTAGACGCTTAGTTTACGAGATAATCGCATTTAAAGATTGCCATATGAAAATCCACCATTGGTCACCCGTTTCATGCTGATATCCCCTCCCATTGCAAGTGATTTCTTAAGTAATTTATAATGATCACAAATTAGGCTCCTTTTTTCGATTAGACGCTTAGTTTACGAGATAATCGCATTTAAAGATTGCCATATAAAAATCCACCATTGGCCACCCATTTAATGCTGCTATCCCCTCCTAGTGCAAGTGATTTCTTAACTAAGTTGAAGTGATCACAAATGATGCTCCTTTTTTCTATTAGACGCTTAGTTTACGAGATAATCGCATTTAAAGATTGCCATATGAAAATCCACCATTGGTCACCCATTTCATGCTGATATCCTCTCACATTGCAATTGATTTCTTAAGTAATTTATAATGATCACAAATTAAGCTCCTTTTTTCGATTAGACGCTTAGTTTACGAGAAAATCGCATTTAAAGATTGCCATATGAAAATCGCATTTAAAGATTGCCATATGAAAATCCACCATTGGCCACCCATTTTGTGCTGATATCCCCTCCCATTGCAAGTGATTTCTTAAGTAATTTATAATGATCACAAATTAAGCTCCTTTTTTCGATTAGACGCTTAGTTTACGAGATAATCGCATTTAAAGATTGCCATATGAAAATTCACCATTGGCCACCCATTTAATGCTGCTATCCCCACCTAGTGCAAGTGGTTTCTTAACTAAGTTGAAGTGATCACAAATTAAGCTCCTTTTTCGATTAGACGCTTAGTTTACGAGATAATCGCATTTAAAGATTGCCATATGAAAATCCACCATTGGTCACCCGTTTCATGCTGATATCCCCTCCCATTGCAAGTGATTTCTTAAGTAATTTATAATGATCACAAATTAGGCTCCTTTTTTCGATTAGACGCTTAGTTTACGAGATAATCGCATTTAAAGATTGCCATATAAAAATCCACCATTGGCCACCCATTTAATGCTGCTATCCCCTCCTAGTGCAAGTGATTTCTTAACTAAGTTGAAGTGATCACAAATGATGCTCCTTTTTTCTATTAGACGCTTAGTTTACGAGATAATCGCATTTAAAGATTGCCATATGAAAATCCACCATTGGTCACCCATTTCATGCTGATATCCTCTCACATTGCAATTGATTTCTTAAGTAATTTATAATGATCACAAATTAAGCTCCTTTTTTCGATTAGACGCTTAGTTTACGAGAAAATCGCATTTAAAGATTGCCATATGAAAATCGCATTTAAAGATTGCCATATGAAAATCCACCATTGGCCACCCATTTTGTGCTGATATCCCCTCCCATTGCAAGTGATTTCTTAAGTAATTTATAATGATCACAAATTAAGCTCCTTTTTTCGATTAGACGCTTAGTTTACGAGATAATCGCATTTAAAGATTGCCATATGAAAATTCACCATTGGCCACCCATTTAATGCTGCTATCCCCACCTAGTGCAAGTGGTTTCTTAACTAAGTTGAAGTGATCACAAATTAAGCTCCTTTTTCGATTAGACGCTTAGTTTACGAGATAATCGCATTTAAAGATTGCCATATGAAAATCCACCATTGGTCACCCGTTTCATGCTGATATCCCCTCCCATTGCAAGTGATTTCTTAAGTAATTTATAATGATCACAAATTAGGCTCCTTTTTTCGATTAGACGCTTAGTTTACGAGATAATCGCATTTAAAGATTGCCATATGAAAATCCACCATTGGCCACCCATTTTGTGCTGATATCCCCACCTATTACAAGTGATTTCTTAAGTAATTTATAGTGATCACAAATTAAGCTCCTTTTTTCGATTAGACGCTTAGTTTACGAGATAATCGCATTTAAAGATTGCCATATAAAAATCCACCATTGGCCACCCATTTAATGCTGCTATCCCCTCCTAGTGCAAGTGATTTCTTAACTAAGTTGAAGTGATCACAAATGATGCTCCTTTTTTCGATTAGACGCTTAGTTGACGAGATAATCGCATTTAAAGACTGCCATATGAAAATCCACCATTGGTCACCCATTTCATGCTGATATCCTCTCCCATTGCAAGTGATTTCTTAAGTAATTTATAATGATCACAAATTAAGCTCCTTTTTTCGATTAGACGCTTAGTTGACGAGATAATCGCATTTAAAGATTGCCATATGAAAATCCACCATTGGCCACCCATTTCATGCTGCTATCACCACCTATTACAAGTGATTTCTTAAGTAATTTATAGTGATCACAAATTAAGCTCCTTTTTCGATTAGACGCTTAGTTTACGAGATAATCGCATTTAAAGATTGCCATATGAAAATCCACCATTTCTCAGTTATGTTATAATGATCACAAATTAAGCTCCTTTTTTCGATTAGACGCTTAGTTTAAGAGATAATCGCATTTAAAGATTGCCATATGAAAATCCACCATTGGCTACCCATTTCATGCTGATATCCCCTCCTATTGCAAGTGATTTCTCAGATATTTTATAATGATCACAAATTAAGCTCCTTTTTTCGATTAGACGCTTAGTTTACGAGATAATCGCATTTAAAGATTGTCATATGAAAATCCACCATTGGCCACCCATTTCATGCTGATATCCCCACCTATTACAAGTGATTTCTCGGCTCCACGAAAAGCCCCCCAATGAAATAACGCCCAAACGAGAAATGAAATATTCCCCAAATTTTTTTCATACATTTTTGGGTGTTATTTCATATGAAATAACTCCCAATTTTTTTGGGCCATTTTTCATTTTTCTTTGGGAATTATTTCATTCTTCATTTGGGGTTTTCAAATTATGAAATAATCTCCAATGAAATAACACCCAACCAATTTCTTAAATTTGGGGCTTGTTTCATACCGTATATAATTTGGGTGTTATTTCATTTTTTATTTTGGGGGTTATTTCATTTTTAAAGCTCTTGGTTTTTAGGGGTTATAATTACATAACTATATAAAAATAGGCCTTTTACAAGAATACTTTTAGCCTGTGAATATATTACAATATCTTTCGAACATTTACATATATTTCCATTTGTGTTCATATTGACGGATAGAAAATCAACAAAATGCACCGAGCATTTTTCATTTTGAGAATGATATCTTAGAATGGAAATTTTTTAAATTTGTAAGAGTTCTTCACAAGGAAGAATTCAATAAAAGCTGAGAGTTTGATTTGCTTGTAAACACTGGAGGTGGTTGTGTAAAGGCCAAACGTAAAAGGCAAATTGTCTTCCGAACTGCAAAAATAGAGCAGGGCTACAATGATCTACTATCCACACGATTCATTTCAATAATTTTGCGACTTTGCTGATGGTCCATATTGACTTTATGAAATCCTTGGTGAAACTGACTTTTATGAATTTTGGGCATAATTTCATTTTTGTTGCTGATGGGGTTTATTTCATTGGGGGTTATTTCATTTTCATCATTGGGTGTTATTTCATATGAAATAACTCCCAAATATTGGGGGTTGTTTCGTTTTCGCTTTGGGGTTTATTTCATTTATTTTTGGATGTTATTTCATTCACTGTTTTTGGGTGTTATTTCCAATTTTTTGGCGTTTATTTCATTGGGGGTTATTTCCTGGGGGTTATTTCATTGGGGGGCTTTTCGTGGAGCCGATTTCTCAGTTATGTTATAGTGATCCCAAATTAAGCTCCTTTTTTCGATTAGACGCTTAGTTGACGAGATAATCACAAATTAAGCTCCTTTTTTCGATTAGACGCTTAGTTTACGAGAAAATCGCATTTAAAGATTGCCATATGAAAATCGCATTTAAAGATTGCCATATGAAAATCCACCATTGGCCACCCATTTTGTGCTGATATCCCCTCCCATTGCAAGTGATTTCTTAAGTAATTTATAATGATCACAAATTAAGCTCCTTTTTTCGATTAGACGCTTAGTTTACGAGATAATCGCATTTAAAGATTGCCATATGAAAATCCACCATTGGCCACCCATTTAATGCTGCTATCCCCTCCTAGTGCAAGTGATTTCTTAACTAAGTTGAAGTGATCACAAATGATGCTCCTTTTTTCGATTAGACGCATAGTTTACGAGATAATCGCATTTAAACATTGCCATATGAAAATCCACCATTGGTCACCCATTTCATGCTGATATCCTCTCACATTGCAATTGATTTCTTAAGTAATTTATAATGATCACAAATTAAGCTCCTTTTTTCGATTAGACGCTTAGTTTACGAGAAAATCGCATTTAAAGATTGCCATATGAAAATCGCATTTAAAGATTGCCATATGAAAATCCACCATTGGCCACCCATTTTGTGCTGATATCCCCTCCCATTGCAAGTGATTTCTTAAGTAATTTATAATGATCACAAATTAAGCTCCTTTTTTCGATTAGACGCTTAGTTTACGAGATAATCGCATTTAAAGATTGCCATATGAAAATCCAGCATTGGCCACCCATTTAATGCTGCTATATCCACCTAGTGCAAGTGGTTTCTTAACTAAGTTGAAGTGATCACAAATTAAGCTCCTTTTTCGATTAGACGCTTAGTTTACGAGATAATCGCATTTAAAGATTGCCATATGAAAATCCACCATTGGTCACCCGTTTCATGCTGATATCCCCTCCCATTGCAAGTGATTTCTTAAGTAATTTATAATGATCACAAATTAGGCTCCTTTTTTCGATTAGACGCTTAGTTGACGAGATAATCGCATTTAAAGATTGCCATATGAAAATCCACCATTGGCCACCCATTTCATGCTGCTATCACCACCTATTACAAGTGATTTCTTAAGTAATTTATAGTGATCACAAATTAAGCTCCTTTTTTCGATTAGACGCTTAGTTTACGAGATAATCGCATTTAAAGATTGCCATATAAAAATCCACCATTGGCCACCCATTTAATGCTGCTATCACCTCCTAGTGCAAGTGATTTCTTAACTAAGTTGAAGTGATCACAAATGATGCTCCTTTTTTCGATTAGACGCTTAGTTTACGAGATAATCGCATTTAAAGATTGCCATATGAAAATCCAGCATTGGCCACCCATTTAATGCTGCTATATCCACCTAGTGCAAGTGGTTTCTTAACTAAGTTGAAGTGATCACAAATTAAGCTCCTTTTTCGATTAGACGCTTAGTTTACGAGATAATCGCATTTAAAGATTGCCATATGAAAATCCACCATTGGTCACCCGTTTCATGCTGATATCCCCTCCCATTGCAAGTGATTTCTTAAGTAATTTATAATGATCACAAATTAGGCTCCTTTTTTCGATTAGACGCTTAGTTGACGAGATAATCGCATTTAAAGATTGCCATATGAAAATCCACCATTGGCCACCCATTTCATGCTGCTATCACCACCTATTACAAGTGATTTCTTAAGTAATTTATAGTGATCACAAATTAAGCTCCTTTTTTCGATTAGACGCTTAGTTTACGAGATAATCGCATTTAAAGATTGCCATATAAAAATCCACCATTGGCCACCCATTTAATGCTGCTATCCCCTCCTAGTGCAAGTGATTTCTTAACTAAGTTGAAGTGATCACAAATGATGCTCCTTTTTTCGATTAGACGCTTAGTTGACGAGATAATCGCATTTAAAGATTGCCATATGAAAATCCACCATTGGCCACCCATTTCATGCTGATATCCCCACCTATTACAAGTGATTTCTTAACTAAGTTGAAGTGATCACAAATGATGCTCCTTTTTTCGATTAGACGCTTAGTTTACGAGATAATCGCATTTAAAGATTGCCATATGAAAATCCACCATTGGCCACCCATTTAATGCTGATATCCCCTCCTAGTGCAAGTGATTTCTTAAGTAATTTATAGTGATCCCAAATTAAGCTCCTTTTTTCGATTAGACGCTTAGTTTACGAGATAATCGCATTTAAAGATTGCCATATGAAAATCCACCATTGGCCACCCATTTCATGCTGATATCCCCACCTATTACAAGTGATTTCTTAACTAAGTTGAAGTGATCACAAATGATGCTCCTTTTTTCGATTAGACGCTTAGTTTACGAGATAATCGCATTTAAAGATTGCCATATGAAAATCCAGCATTGGCCACCCATTTAATGCTGCTATATCCACCTAGTGCAAGTGGTTTCTTAACTAAGTTGAAGTGATCACAAATTAAGCTCCTTTTTCGATTAGACGCTTAGTTTACGAGATAATCGCATTTAAAGATTGCCATATGAAAATCCACCATTGGTCACCCGTTTCATGCTGATATCCCATCCCATTGCAAGTGATTTCTTAAGTAATTTATAATGATCACAAATTAGGCTCCTTTTTTCGATTAGACGCTTAGTTGACGAGATAATCGCATTTAAAGATTGCCATATGAAAATCCACCATTGGCCACCCATTTCATGCTGCTATCACCACCTATTACAAGTGATTTCTTAAGTAATTTATAGTGATCACAAATTAAGCTCCTTTTTTCGATTAGACGCTTAGTTGACGAGATAATCGCATTTAAAGATTGCCATATGAAAATCCACCATTGGCCACCCATTTCATGCTGCTATCACCACCTATTACAAGTGATTTCTTAAGTAATTTATAGTGATCACAAATTAAGCTCCTTTTTTCGATTAGACGCTTAGTTTACGAGATAATCGCATTTAAAGATTGCCATATAAAAATCCACCATTGGCCACCCATTTAATGCTGCTATCCCCTCCTAGTGCAAGTGATTTCTTAACTAAGTTGAAGTGATCACAAATGATGCTCCTTTTTTCGATTAGACGCTTAGTTGACGAGATAATCGCATTTAAAGATTGCCATATGAAAATCCACCATTGGCCACCCATTTCATGCTGATATCCCCACCTATTACAAGTGATTTCTTAACTAAGTTGAAGTGATCACAAATGATGCTCCTTTTTTCGATTAGACGCTTAGTTTACGAGATAATCGCATTTAAAGATTGCCATATGAAAATCCACCATTGGCCACCCATTTAATGCTGATATCCCCTCCTAGTGCAAGTGATTTCTTAAGTAATTTATAGTGATCCCAAATTAAGCTCCTTTTTTCGATTAGACGCTTAGTTTACGAGATAATCGCATTTAAAGATTGCCATATGAAAATCCACCATTGGCCACCCATTTCATGCTGATATCCCCACCTATTACAAGTGATTTCTTAACTAAGTTGAAGTGATCACAAATGATGCTCCTTTTTTCGATTAGACGCTTAGTTTACGAGATAATCGCATTTAAAGATTGCCATATGAAAATCCACCATTGGCCACCCATTTTGTGCTGATATCCCCACCTATTACAAGTGATTTCTTTACTAAGTTAAAGTGATCACAAATGATGCTCCTTTTTTCGATTATACGCTTAGTTTACGAGATAATCGCATTTAAAGATTGCCATATGAAAATCCACCATTGGCCACCCATTTCATGCTGATATCTCCACCTATTACAAGTGATTTCTTAACTAAGTTGAAGTGATCACAAATGATGCTCCTTTTTTCGATTAGACGCTTAGTTTACGAGATAATCGCATTTAAAGATAGCCATATGAAAATCCACCATTGGCCACCCATTTCATGCTGATATCCCCTCCTATTGCAAGTGATTTCTCAGATATTTTATAATGATCACAAATGATGCTCCTTTTTTCGATTAGACGCTTAGTTGACGAGATAATCGCATTTAAAGATTGCCATATGAAAATCCACCATTGACCACCCATTTCATGCTGATATCCCCTCCCATTGCAAGTGATTTCTTAAGTAATTTATAATGATCACAAATTAGGCTCCTTTTTCGATTAGACGCTTAGTTGACGAGATAATCGCATTTAAAGACTGCCATATGAAAATCCACCATTGGCCACCCATTTCATGCTGCTATCACCACCTATTGCAAGTGATTTCTTAAGTAATTTATAGTGATCACAAATTAAGCTCCTTTTTCGATTAGACGCTTAGTTGACGAGATAATCGCATTTAAAGACTGCCATATGAAAATCCACCATTGGCCACCCATTTCATGCTGCTATCACCACCTATTGCAAGTGATTTCTTAAGTAATTTATAGTGATCACAAATTAAGCTCCTTTTTTCGATTAGACGCTTAGTTTACGAGATAATCGCATTTAAAGATTGCCATATGAAAATCCACCATTGGCCACCCATTTCATGCTGATATCCCCTCCTATTGCAAGTGAATTCTCAGATATTTTATAATGATCACAAATTAAGCTCCTTTTTTCGATTAGACGCTTAGTTTACGAGATAATCGCATTTAAAGATTGCCATATGAAAATCCACCATTGGCCACCCATTTCATGCTGCTATCACCACCTATTACAAGTGATTTCTCAGATATTTTATAATGATCACAAATTAAGCTCCTTTTTTCGATTAGACGCTTAGTTTACGAGATAATCGCATTTAAAGATTGCCATATGAAAATCCACCATTGGCCACCCATTTCATGCTGATATCTCCACCTATTACAAGTGATTTCTTAACTAAGTTGAAGTGATCACAAATGATGCTCCTTTTTTCGATTAGACGCTTAGTTTACGAGATAATCGCATTTAAAGACTGCCATATGAAAATCCACCATTGGCCACCCATTTCATGCTGCTATCACCACCTATTGCAAGTGATTTCTTAAGTAATTTATAGTGATCACAAATTAAGCTCCTTTTTCGATTAGACGCTTAGTTGACGAGATAATCGCATTTAAAGACTGCCATATGAAAATCCACCATTGGCCACCCATTTCATGCTGCTATCACCACCTATTGCAAGTGATTTCTTAAGTAATTTATAGTGATCACAAATTAAGCTCCTTTTTCGATTAGACGCTTAGTTGACGAGATAATCGCATTTAAAGACTGCCATATGAAAATCCACCATTGGCCACCCATTTCATGCTGCTATCACCACCTATTACAAGTGATTTCTCAGATATTTTATAATGATCACAAATTAAGCTCCTTTTTTCGATTAGACGCTTAGTTTACGAGATAATCGCATTTAAAGATTGCCATATGAAAATCCACCATTGGCCACCCATTTCATGCTGATATCCCCTCCTATTGCAGGTGAATTCTCAGATATTTTATAATGATCACAAATTAAGCTCCTTTTTTCGATTAGACGCTTAGTTTACGAGATAATCGCATTTAAAGATTGCCATATGAAAATCCACCATTGGCCACCCATTTCATGCTGCTATCACCACCTATTACAAGTGATTTCTCAGATATTTTATAATGATCACAAATTAAGCTCCTTTTTTCGATTAGACGCTTAGTTTACGAGATAATCGCATTTAAAGATTGCCATATGAAAATCCACCATTGGCCACCCATTTCATGCTGATATCTCCACCTATTACAAGTGATTTCTTAACTAAGTTGAAGTGATCACAAATGATGCTCCTTTTTTCGATTAGACGCTTAGTTTACGAGATAATCGCATTTAAAGATTGCCATATGAAAATCCACCATTGGCCACCCATTTCATGCTGATATCCCCTCCTATTGCAAGTGATTTCTCAGATATTTTATACTGATCACAAATTAAGCTCCTTTTTTCGATTAGACGCTTAGTTTACGAGATAATCGCATTTAAAGATTGCCATATGAAAATCCACCATTGGCCACCCATTTCATGCTGATATCCCCTCCTATTGCAAGTGATTTCTCAGATATTTTATACTGATCACAAATTAAGCTCCTTTTTTCGATTAGACGCTTAGTTTACGAGATAATCGCATTTAAAGATTGCCATATGAAAATCCACCATTGGCCACCCATTTCATGCTGATATCCCCTCCTATTGCAAGTGATTTCTCAGATATTTTATAATGATCACAAATTAAGCTCCTTTTTTCGATTAGACGCTTAGTTGACGAGATAATCGCATTTAAAGATTGCCATATGAAAATCCACCAGTGGCCACCCATTTCATGCTGATATCCCCTCCTATTGCAAGTGATTTCTCAGATATTTTATACTGATCACAAATTAAGCTCCTTTTTTCGATTAGACGCTTAGTTTACGAGATAATCGCATTTAAAGATTGCCATATGAAAATCCACCATTGGCCAACCATTTAATGCTGATATCCCCTCCTATTGCAAGTGATTTCTCAGATATTTTATAATGATCACAAATTAAGCTCCTTTTTTCGATTAGACGCTTAGTTGACGAGATAATCGCATTTAAAGATTGCCATATGAAAATCCACCATTGGCCACCCATTTCATGCTGATATCCCCTCCTATTGCAAGTGATTTCTCAGATATTTTATAATGATCACAAATTAAGCTCCTTTTTTCGATTAGACGCTTAGTTTACGAGATAATCGCATTTAAAGATTGCCATATGAAAATCCACCATTGGCCAACCATTTAATGCTGATATCCCCTCCTAGTGCAAGTGATTTCTTAGGTAATTTATAGTGATCCCAAATTAAGCTCCTTTTTTCGAATAGACGCTTAGTTTACGAGATAATCGCATTTAAAGATTGCCATATGAAAATCCACCATTGGCCACCCATTTCATGCTGATATCCCCTCCCATTGCAAGTGATTTCTTAAGTAATTTATAATGATCACAAATTAAGCTCCTTTTTTCGATTAGACGCTTAGTTTACGAGATAATCGCATTTAAAGATTGCCATATGAAAATCCACCATTGGCCACCCATTTCATGCTGATATCCCCTCCCATTGCAAGTGATTTCTTAAGTAATTTATAATGATCACAAATTAAGCTCCTTTTTTCGATTAGACGCTTAGTTTACGAGATAATCGCATTTAAAGATTGCCATATGAAAATCCACCATTGGCCACCCATTTCATGCTGATATCCCCACCTATTACAAGTGATTTCTTAACTAAGTTGAAGTGATCACAAATGATGCTCCTTTTTTCGATTAGACGCTTAGTTTACGAGATAATCGCATTTAAAGATTGCCATATGAAAATCCACCATTGGCCACCCATTTCATGCTGATATCTCCACCTATTACAAGTGATTTCTTAACTAAGTTGAAGTGATCACAAATGATGCTCCTTTTTTCGATTAGACGCTTAGTTTACGAGATAATCGCATTTAAAGATTGCCATATGAAAATCCACCATTGGCCAACCATTTAATGCTGATATCCCCTCCTAGTGCAAGTGATTTCTTAGGTAATTTATAGTGATCCCAAATTAAGCTCCTTTTTTCGAATAGACGCTTAGTTTACGAGATAATCGCATTTAAAGATTGCCATATGAAAATCCACCATTGGCCACCCATTTCATGCTGATATCCCCTCCCATTGCAAGTGATTTCTTAAGTAATTTATAATGATCACAAATTAAGCTCCTTTTTTCGATTAGACGCTTAGTTTACGAGATAATCGCATTTAAAGATTGCCATATGAAAATCCACCATTGGCCACCCATTTCATGCTGATATCCCCTCCCATTGCAAGTGATTTCTTAAGTAATTTATAATGATCACAAATTAAGCTCCTTTTTTCGATTAGACGCTTAGTTTACGAGATAATCGCATTTAAAGATTGCCATATGAAAATCCACCATTGGCCACCCATTTCATGCTGATATCCCCACCTATTACAAGTGATTTCTTAACTAAGTTGAAGTGATCACAAATGATGCTCCTTTTTTCGATTAGACGCTTAGTTGACGAGATAATCGCATTTAAAGATTGCCATATGAAAATCCACCATTGGCCACCCATTTCATGCTGATATCCCCTCCTATTGCAAGTGATTTCTCAGATATTTTATACTGATCACAAATTAAGTTCCTTTTTTCGATTAGACGCTTAGTTTACGAGATAATCGCATTTAAAGATTGCCATATGAAAATCCACCATTGGCCACCCATTTCATGCTGATATCCCCACCTATTACAAGTGATTTCTTAACTAAGTTGAAGTGATCACAAATGATGCTCCTTTTTTCGATTAGACGCTTAGTTTACGAGATAATCGCATTTAAAGATTGCCATATGAAAATCCACCATTGGCCACCCATTTCATGCTGATATCCCCTCCTATTGCAAGTGATTTCTCAGATATTTTATACTGATCACAAATTAAGCTCCTTTTTTCGATTAGACGCTTAGTTTACGAGATAATCGCATTTAAAGATTGCCATATGAAAATCCACCATTGGCCACCCATTTCATGCTGATATCCCCTCCTATTGCAAGTGATTTCTCAGATATTTTATACTGATCACAAATTAAGCTCCTTTTTTCGATTAGACGCTTAGTTTACGAGATAATCGCATTTAAAGATTGCCATATGAAAATCCACCATTGGCCACCCATTTCATGCTGATATCCCCTCCTATTGCAAGTGATTTCTCAGATATTTTATAATGATCACAAATTAAGCTCCTTTTTTCGATTAGACGCTTAGTTTAAGAGATAATCGCATTTAAAGATTGCCATATGAAAATCCACCATTGGCCACCCATTTCATGCTGATATCCCCTCCTATTGCAAGTGATTTCTCAGATATTTTATAATGATCACAAATTAAGCTCCTTTTTTCGATTAGACGCTTAGTTTATGAGATAATCGCATTTTTCGATTAGACGCTTAGTTGACGAGATAATCGCATTTAAAGATTGCCATATGAAAATCCACCATTGGCCACCCATTTCATGCTGATATCCCCACCTATTACAAGTGATTTCTCAGTTATGTTATAGTGATCACAAATGATGCTCCTTTTTTCGATTAGACGCTTAGTTTACGAGATAATCGCATTTAAAGATTGCCATATGAAAATCCACCATTGGCCACCCATTTTGTGCTGATATCCCCACATATTACAATTGATTTCTTAACTAAGTTGAAGTGATCACAAATGATGCTCCTTTTTTCGATTAGACGCTTAGTTTACGAGATAATCGCATTTAAAGATTGCCATATGAAAATCCACCATTGGCCACCCATTTCATGCTGATATCCCCTCCTAGTGCAAGTGATTTCTTAAGTAATTTATAGTGCTCCCAAATTAAGCTCCTTTTTTCGATTAGACGCTTAGTTGACGAGATAATCGCATTTAAAGATTGCCATATGAAAATCCACCATTGGCCACCCATTTCATGCTGATATCCCCTCCTAGTGCAAGTGATTTCTTAAGTAATTTATAGTGCTCCCAAATTAAGCTCCTTTTTTCGATTAGACGCTTAGTTTACGAGATAATCGCATTTAAAGATTGCCATATGAAAATCCACCATTGGCCACCCATTTTGTGCTGATATCCCCACATATTACAATTGATTTCTTAACTAAGTTGAAGTGATCACAAATGATGCTCCTTTTTTCGATTAGACGCTTAGTTTACGAGATAATCGCATTTAAAGATTGCCATATGAAAATCCACCATTGGCCACCCATTTCATGCTGATATCCCCTCCTAGTGCAAGTGATTTCTTAAGTAATTTATAGTGCTCCCAAATTAAGCTCCTTTTTTCGATTAGACGCTTAGTTGACGAGATAATCGCATTTAAAGATTGCCATATGAAAATCCACCATTGGCCACCCATTTCATGCTGATATCCCCTCCTAGTGCAAGTGATTTCTTAAGTAATTTATAGTGCTCCCAAATTAAGCTCCTTTTTTCGATTAGACGCTTAGTTTACGAGATAATCGCATTTAAAGATTGCCATATGAAAATCCACCATTGGCCACCCATTTTGTGCTGATATCCCCACATATTACAATTGATTTCTTAACTAAGTTGAAGTGATCACAAATGATGCTCCTTTTTTCGATTAGACGCTTAGTTTACGAGATAATCGCATTTAAAGATTGCCATATGAAAATCCACCATTGGCCACCCATTTCATGCTGATATCCCCTCCTATTGCAAGTGATTTCTCAGATATTTTATAATGATCACAAATTAAGCTCCTTTTTTCGATTAGACGCTTAGTTTACGAGATAATCGCATTTAAAGATTGCCATATGAAAATCCACCATTGGCCACCCATTTCATGCTGATATCCCCACCTATTACAAGTGATTTCTCAGTTATGTTATAGTGATCCCAAATTAAGCTCCTTTTTTCGATTAGACGCTTAGTTGACGAGATAATCGCATTTAAAGATTGCCATATGAAAATCCACCATTGGCCACCCATTTTGTGCTGATATCCCCACCTATTACAAGTGATTTCTTAACTAACTTGAAGTGATCACAAATGATGCTCCTTTTTTCGATTAGACGCTTAGTTTACGAGATAATCGCATTTAAAGATTGCCATATGAAAATCCACCATTGGCCACCCATTTCATGCTGATATCCCCACCTATTACAAGTGATTTCTCAGATATTTTATAATGATCACAAATTAAGCTCCTTTTTTCGATTAGACGCTTAGTTTACGAGATAATCGCATTTAAAGATTGCCATATGAAAATCCACCATTGGCCAACCATTTAATGCTGATATCCCCTCCTAGTGCAAGTGATTTCTTAAGTAATTTATAGTGATCCCAAATTAAGCTCCTTTTTTCGATTAGACGCTTAGTTTACGAGATAATCGCATTTAAAGATTGCCATATGAAAATCCACCATTGGCCACCCATTTAATGCTGATATCCCCTCCTAGTGCAAGTGATTTCTTAAGTAATTTATAGTGATCCCAAATTAAGCTCCTTTTTTCGATTAGACGCTTAGTTGACGAGATAATCGCATTTAAAGATTGCCATATGAAAATCCACCATTGGCCACCCATTTCATGCTGATATCCCCACCTATTACAAGTGATTTCTTAACTAAGTTGAAGTGATCACAAATGATGCTCCTTTTTTCGATTAGACGCCTAGTTGACGAGATAATCGCATTTAAAGATTGCCATATGAAAATCCACCATTGGCCACCCATTTAATGCTGATATCCCCTCCTAGTGCAAGTGATTTCTTAAGTAATTTATAGTGATCCCAAATTAAGCTCCTTTTTTCGATTAGACGCTTAGTTTACGAGATAATCGCATTTAAAGATTGCCATATGAAAATCCACCATTGGCCACCCATTTTGTGCTGATATCCCCACCTATTACAAGTGATTTCATAACTAAGTTGAAGTGATCACAAATGATGCTCCTTTTTTCGATTAGACGCTTAGTTTACGAGATAATCGCATTTAAAGATTGCCATATGAAAATCCACCACTGGCCACCCATTTAATGCTGATATCCCCTCCTAGTGCAAGTGATTTCTTAAGTAATTTATAGTGATCCCAAATTAAGCTCCTTTTTTCGATTAGACGCTTAGTTGACGAGATAATCGCATTTAAAGATTGCCATATGAAAATCCACCATTGGCCACCCATTTTGTGCTGATATCCCCACCTATTACAAGTGATTTCTTAACTAAGTTGAAGTGATCACAAATGATGCTCCTTTTTTCGATTAGACGCTTAGTTTACGAGATAATCGCATTTAAAGATTGCCATATGAAAATCCACCATTGGCCACCCATTTCATGCTGATATCCCCTCCTATTGCAAGTGATTCTCAGATATTTTATAATGATCACAAATTAAGCTCCTTTTTTCGATTAGACGCTTAGTTTAAGAGATAATCGCATTTAAAGATTGCCATATGAAAATCCACCATTGGCCACCCATTTCATGCTGATATCCCCTCCTATTGCAAGTGATTTCTCAGATATTTTATACTGATCACAAATTAAGCTCCTTTTTTCGATTAGACGCTTAGTTTATGAGATAATCGCATTTTTCGATTAGACGCTTAGTTGACGAGATAATCGCATTTAAAGATTGCCATATGAAAATCCACCATTGGCCACCCATTTAATGCTGATATCCCCTCCTAGTGCAAGTGATTTCTTAAGTAATTTATAGTGATCCCAAATTAAGCTCCTTTTTTCGATTAGACGCTTAGTTGACGAGATAATCGCATTTAAAGATTGCCATATGAAAATCCACCATTGGCCACCCATTTAATGCTGATATCTCCACCTATTACAAGTGATTTCTTAACTAAGTTGAAGTGATCACAAATGATGCTCCTTTTTTCGATTAGACGCTTAGTTTACGAGATAATCGCATTTAAAGATTGCCATATGAAAATCCACCATTGGCCACCCATTTCATGCTGATATCCCCTCCTATTGCAAGTGATTTCTCAGATATTTTATACTGATCACAAATTAAGCTCCTTTTTTCGATTAGACGCTTAGTTTACGAGATAATCGCATTTAAAGATTGCCATATGAAAATCCACCATTGGCCACCCATTTCATGCTGATATCCCCTCCTATTGCAAGTGATTCTCAGATATTTTGTAATGATCACAAATTAAGCTCCTTTTTTCGATTAGACGCTTAGTTTAAGAGATAATCGCATTTAAAGATTGCCATATGAAAATCCACCATTGGCCACCCATTTCATGCTGATATCCCCTCCTATTGCAAGTGATTTCTCAGATATTTTATACTGATCACAAATTAAGCTCCTTTTTTCGATTAGACGCTTAGTTTATGAGATAATCGCATTTTTCGATTAGACGCTTAGTTGACGAGATAATCGCATTTAAAGATTGCCATATGAAAATCCACCATTGGCCACCCATTTAATGCTGATATCCCCTCCTAGTGCAAGTGATTTCTTAAGTAATTTATAGTGATCCCAAATTAAGCTCCTTTTTTCGATTAGACGCTTAGTTTACGAGATAATCGCATTTAAAGATTGCCATATGAAAATCCACCATTGGCCACCCATTTTGTGCTGATATCCCCACCTATTACAAGTGATTTCATAACTAAGTTGAAGTGATGACAAATGATGCTCCTTTTTTCGATTAGACGCTTAGTTGACGAGATAATCGCATTTAAAGATTGCCATATGAAAATCCACCATTGGCCACCCATTTAATGCTGATATCCCCTCCTAGTGCAAGTGATTTCTTAAATAATTTATAGTGATCCCAAATTAAGCTCCTTTTTTCGATTAGACGCTTAGTTTACGAGATAATCGCATTTAAAGATTGCCATATGAAAATCCACCATTGGCCACCCATTTAATGCTGATATCCCCTCCTAGTGCAAGTGATTTCTTAAGTAATTTATAGTGATCCCAAATTAAGCTCCTTTTTTCGATTAGACGCTTAGTTGACGAGATAATCGCATTTAAAGATTGCCATATGAAAATCCACCATTGGCCACCCATTTAATGCTGATATCTCCACCTATTACAAGTGATTTCTTAACTAAGTTGAAGTGATCACAAATGATGCTCCTTTTTTCGATTAGACGCTTAGTTTACGAGATAATCGCATTTAAAGATTGCCATATGAAAATCCACCATTGGCCACCCATTTCATGCTGATATCCCCTCCTATTGCAAGTGATTTCTCAGATATTTTATACTGATCACAAATTAAGCTCCTTTTTTCGATTAGACGCTTAGTTTACGAGATAATCGCATTTAAAGATTGCCATATGAAAATCCACCATTGGCCACCCATTTCATGCTGATATCCCCTCCTATTGCAAGTGATTCTCAGATATTTTATAATGATCACAAATTAAGCTCCTTTTTTCGATTAGACGCTTAGTTTAAGAGATAATCGCATTTAAAGATTGCCATATGAAAATCCACCATTGGCCACCCATTTCATGCTGATATCCCCTCCTATTGCAAGTGATTTCTCAGATATTTTATACTGATCACAAATTAAGCTCCTTTTTTCGATTAGACGCTTAGTTTATGAGATAATCGCATTTTTCGATTAGACGCTTAGTTGACGAGATAATCGCATTTAAAGATTGCCATATGAAAATCCACCATTGGCCACCCATTTAATGCTGATATCCCCTCCTAGTGCAAGTGATTTCTTAAGTAATTTATAGTGATCCCAAATTAAGCTCCTTTTTTCGATTAGACGCTTAGTTTACGAGATAATCGCATTTAAAGATTGCCATATGAAAATCCACCATTGGCCACCCATTTTGTGCTGATATCCCCACCTATTACAAGTGGTTTCATAACTAAGTTGAAGTGATGACAAATGATGCTCCTTTTTTCGATTAGACGCTTAGTTGACGAGATAATCGCATTTAAAGATTGCCATATGAAAATCCACCATTGGCCACCCATTTAATGCTGATATCCCCTCCTAGTGCAAGTGATTTCTTAAATAATTTATAGTGATCCCAAATTAAGCTCCTTTTTTCGATTAGACGCTTAGTTTACGAGATAATCGCATTTAAAGATTGCCATATGAAAATCCACCATTGGCCACCCATTTCATGCTGATATCCCCACCTATTACAAGTGATTTCTTAACTAAGTTGAAGTGATCACAAATGATGCTCCTTTTTTCGATTAGACGCTTAGTTGACGAGATAATCGCATTTAAAGATTGCCATATGAAAATCCACCATTGGCCACCCATTTAATGCTGATATCCCCTCCTAGTGCAAGTGGTTTCTTAAGTAATTTATAGTGATCCCAAATTAAGCTCCTTTTTTCGATTAGACGCTTAGTTGACGAGATAATCGCATTTAAAGATTGCCATATGAAAATCCACCATTGGCCACCCATTTTGTGCTGATATCCCCACCTATTACAAGTGATTTCTTAACTAAGTTGAAGTGATCACAAATGATGCTCCTTTTTTCGATTAGACGCTTAGTTTACGAGATAATCGCATTTAAAGATTGCCATATGAAAATCCACCATTGGCCACCCATTTCATGCTGATATCTCCACCTATTACAAGTGATTTCTTAACTAAGTTGAAGTGATCACAAATGATGCTCCTTTTTTCGATTAGACGCTTAGTTTACGAGATAATCGCATTTAAAGATTGCCATATGAAAATCCATTTAATGCTGATATCCCCTCCTAGTGCAAGTGATTTCTTAAGTAATTTATAGTGATCCCAAATTAAGCTCCTTTTTTCGATTAGACGCTTAGTTGACGAGATAATCGCATTTAAAGATTGCCATATGAAAATCCACCATTGGCCACCCATTTTGTGCTGATATCCCCACCTATTACAATTGATTTCTTAACTAAGTTGAAGTGATCACAAATGATGCTCCTTTTTTCGATTAGACGCTTAGTTTACGAGATAATCGCATTTAAAGATTGCCATATGAAAATCCACCATTGGCCACCCATTTCATGCTGATATGTCCTCCTAGTGCAAGTGATTTCTTAACTAAGTTGAAGTGATCACAAATGATGCTCCTTTTTTCGATTAGACGCTTAGTTTACGAGATAATCGCATTTAAAGATTGCCATATGAAAATCCACCATTGGCCACCCATTTCATGCTGATATCCCCTCCTATTGCAAGTGATTTCTCACATATTTTATACTGATCACAAATTAAGCTCCTTTTTTCGATTAGACGCTTAGTTTACGAGATAATCGCATTTAAAGATTGCCATATGAAAATCCACCATTGGCCACCCATTTCATGCTGATATCCCCTCCTATTGCAAGTGATTTCTCAGATATTTTATAATGATCACAAATTAAGCTCCTTTTTCGATTAGACGCTTAGTTTAAGAGATAATCGCATTTAAAGATTGCCATATGAAAATCATCATTGGCCACCCATTTCATGCTGATATCCCCTCCTATTGCAAGTGATTTCTCAGATATTTTATACTGATCACAAATTAAGCTCCTTTTTTCGATTAGACGCTTAGTTTATGAGATAATCGCATTTTTCGATTAGACGCTTAGTTGACGAGATAATCGCAGTTAAAGATTGCCATATGAAAATCCACCATTGGCCACCCATTTAATGCTGATATCCCCTCCTAGTGCAAGTGATTTCTTAAGTAATTTATAGTGATCCCAAATTAAGCTCCTTTTTTCGATTAGACGCTTAGTTTACGAGATAATCGCATTTAAAGATTGCCATATGAAAATCCACCATTGGCCACCCATTTTGTGCTGATATCCCCACCTATTACAAGTGATTTCATAACTAAGTTGAAGTGATGACAAATGATGCTCCTTTTTTCGATTAGACGCTTAGTTGACGAGATAATCGCATTTAAAGATTGCCATATGAAAATCCACCATTGGCCACCCATTTAATGCTGATATCCCCTCCTAGTGCAAGTGATTTCTTTAATAATTTATAGTGATCCCAAATTAAGCTCCTTTTTTCGATTAGACGCTTAGTTTACGAGATAATCGCATTTAAAGATTGCCATATGAAAATCCACCATTGGCCACCCATTTCATGCTGATATCCCCACCTATTACAAGTGATTTCTTAACTAAGTTGAAGTGATCACAAATGATGCTCCTTTTTTCGATTAGACGCTTAGTTGACGAGATAATCGCATTTAAAGATTGCCATATGAAAATCCACCATTGGCCACCCATTTAATGCTGATATCCCCTCCTAGTGCAAGTGGTTTCTTAAGTAATTTATAGTGATCCCAAATTAAGCTCCTTTTTTCGATTAGACGCTTAGTTGACGAGATAATCGCATTTAAAGATTGCCATATGAAAATCCACCATTGGCCACCCATTTTGTGCTGATATCCCCACCTATTACAAGTGATTTCTTAACTAAGTTGAAGTGATCACAAATGATGCTCCTTTTTTCGATTAGACGCTTAGTTTACGAGATAATCGCATTTAAAGATTGCCATATGAAAATCCACCATTGGCCACCCATTTCATGCTGATATCTCCACCTATTACAAGTGATTTCTTAACTAAGTTGAAGTGATCACAAATGATGCTCCTTTTTTCGATTAGACGCTTAGTTTACGAGATAATCGCATTTAAAGATTGCCATATGAAAATCCATTTAATGCTGATATCCCCTCCTAGTGCAAGTGATTTCTTAAGTAATTTATAGTGATCCCAAATTAAGCTCCTTTTTTCGATTAGACGCTCAGTTTACGAGATAATCGCATTTAAAGATTGCCATATGAAAATCCACCATTGGCCACCCATTTTGTGCTGATATCCCCACCTATTACAAGTGATTTCTTAAGTAATTTATAGTGATCCCAAATTAAGCTCCTTTTTTCGATTAGACGCTTAGTTTACGAGATAATCGCATTTAAAGATTGCCATATGAAAATCCACCATTGGCCACCCATTTTGTGCTGATATCCCCACCTATTACAATTGATTTCTTAACTAAGTTGAAGTGATCACAAATAATGCTCCTTTTTTCGATTAGACGCTTAGTTTACGAGATAATCGCATTTAAAGATTGCCATATGAAAATCCACCATTGGCCACCCATTTTGTGCTGATATCCCCACCTATTACAATTGATTTCTTAACTAAGTTGAAGTGATCACAAATGATGCTCCTTTTTTCGATTAGACGCTTAGTTTACGAGATAATCGCATTTAAAGATTGCCATATGAAAATCCACCATTGGCCACCCATTTCATGCTGATATCCCCTCCTAGTGCAAGTGATTTCTTAACGAAGTTGAAGTGATCACAAATGATGCTCCTTTTTTCGATTAGACGCTTAGTTTACGAGATAATCGCATTTAAAGATTGCCATATGAAAATCCACCATTGGCCACCCATTTCATGCTGATATCCCAGATAGTGATTTCTCAGATATTTTATACTGATCACAAATTAAGCTCCTTTTTTCGATTAGACGCTTAGTTTACGAGATAATCGCATTTAAAGATTGCCATATGAAAATCCACCATTGGCCACCCATTTCATGCTGATATCCCCTCCTATTGCAAGTGATTTCTCACATATTTTATACTGATCACAAATTAAGCTCCTTTTTTCGATTAGACGCTTAGTTTACGAGATAATCGCATTTAAAGATTGCCATATGAAAATCCACCATTGGCCACCCATTTCATGCTGACATCCCCTCCTATTGCAAGTGATTTCTCAGATATTTTATAATGATCACAAATTAAGCTCCTTTTTCGATTAGACGCTTAGTTTAAGAGATAATCGCATTTAAAGATTGCCATATGAAAATCCACCATTGGCCACCCATTTCATGCTGATGTCCCCTCCTATTGCAAGTGATTTCTCAGATATTTTATACTGATCACAAATTAAGCTCCTTTTTTCGATAAGACGCTTAGTTTACGAGATAATCGCATTTAAAGATTGCCATATGAAAATCCACCATTGGCCACCCATTTCATGCTGATATCCCCTCCTATTGCAAGTGATTTCTCAGATATTTTATAATGATCACAAATTAAGCTCCTTTTTCGATTAGACGCTTAGTTTAAGAGATAATCGCATTTAAAGATTGCCATATGAAAATCCACCATTGGCCACCCATTTCATGCTGATATCCCCTCCTATTGCAAGTGATTTCTCAGATATTTTATAATGATCACAAATTAAGCTCCTTTTTTCGATTAGACGCTTAGTTTACGAGATAATCGCATTTAAAGATTGCCATATGAAAATCCACCATTGGCCACCCATTTCATGCTGATATCCCCTCCTATTGCAAGTGATTTCTCACATATTTTATACTGATCACAAATTAAGCTCCTTTTTTCGATTAGACGCTTAGTTTACGAGATAATCGCATTTAAAGATTGCCATATGAAAATCCACCATTGGCCACCCATTTCATGCTGACATCCCCTCCTATTGCAAGTGATTTCTCAGATATTTTATAATGATCACAAATTAAGCTCCTTTTTCGATTAGACGCTTAGTTTAAGAGATAATCGCATTTAAAGATTGCCATATGAAAATCCACCATTGGCCACCCATTTCATGCTGATATCCCCTCCTATTGCAAGTGATTTCTCAGATATTTTATACTGATCACAAATTAAGCTCCTTTTTTCGATTAGACGCTTAGTTTACGAGATAATCGCATTTAAAGATTGCCATATGAAAATCCACCATTGGCCACCCATTTCATGCTGATATCCCCTCCTATTGCAAGTGATTTCTCACATATTTTATACTGATCACAAATTAAGCTCCTTTTTTCGATTAGACGCTTAGTTTACGAGATAATCGCATTTAAAGATTGCCATATGAAAATCCACCATTGGCCACCCATTTCATGCTGACATCCCCTCCTATTGCAAGTGATTTCTCAGATATTTTATAATGATCACAAATTAAGCTCCTTTTTCGATTAGACGCTTAGTTTAAGAGATAATCGCATTTAAAGATTGCCATATGAAAATCCACCATTGGCCACCCATTTTGTGCTGATATCCCCACCTATTACAATTGATTTCTTAACTAAGTTGAAGTGATCACAAATGATGCTCCTTTTTTCGATTAGACGCTTAGTTTACGAGATAATCGCATTTAAAGATTGCCATATGAAAATCCACCATTGGCCACCCATTTCATGCTGATATCCCCTCCTAGTGCAAGTGATTTCTTAAGTAATTTATAGTGATCCCAAATTAAGCTCCTTTTTTCGATTAGACGCTTAGTTGACGAGATAATCGCATTTAAAGATTGCCATATGAAAATCCACCATTGGCCACCCATTTTGTGCTGATATCCCCACCTATTACAAGTGATTTCTCAGTTATGTTATAATGATCACAAATTAAGCTCCTTTTTTCGATTAGACGCTTAGTTAAGGAGATAATCGCATTTAAAGATTGCCATATGAAAATCCACCATTGGCCACCCATTTCATGCTGATATCCCCTCCTATTGCAAGTGATTTCTCAGATATTTTATAATGATCACAAATTAAGCTCCTTTTTTCGATTAGACGCTTAGTTTACGAGATAATCGCATTTAAAGATTGCCATATGAAAATCCACCATTGGCCACCCATTTCATGCTGATATCCCCACCTATTACAAGTGATTTCTCAGTTATGTTATAGTGATCCCAAATTAAGCTCCTTTTTTCGATTAGACGCTTAGTTTACGAGATAATCGCATTTAAAGATTGCCATATGAAAATCCACCATTGGCCACCCATTTCATGCTGATATCCCCACCTATTACAAGTGATTTCTCAGTTATGTTATAGTGATCCCAAATTAAGCTCCTTTTTTCGATTAGACGCTTAGTTGACGAGATAATCGCATTTAAAGATTGCCATATGAAAATCCACCATTGGCCACCCATTTCATGCTGATATCCCCTCCTAGTGCAAGTGATTTCTTAAGTAATTTATAATGATCCCAAATTAAGCTCCTTTTTTCGATTAGACGCTTAGTTGACGAGATAATCGCATTTAAAGATTGCCATATGAAAATCCACCATTGGCCACCCATTTCATGCTGATATCCCCACCTATTACAAGTGATTTCTTAACTAAGTTGAAGTGATCACAAATTATGCTCCTTTTTTCGATTAGACGCTTAGTTGACGAGATAATCGCATTTAAAGATTGCCATATGAAAATCCACCATTGGCCACCCATTTAATGCTGATATCCCCTCCTAGTGCAAGTGATTTCTTAAGTAATTTATAATGATCACAAACTAAGCTCCTTTTTTCGATTAGACGCTTAGTTGACGAGATAATCGCATTTAAAGATTGCCATATGAAAATCCACCATTGGCCACCCATTTTGTGCTGATATCCCCACCTATTACAAGTGATTTCTTAACTAAGTTGAAGTGATCACAAATGATGCTCCTTTTTTCGATTAGACGCTTAGTTTACGAGATAATCGCATTTAAAGATTGCCATATGAAAATCCACCATTGGCCACCCATTTTGTGCTACCTATTAGAAGTGATTTATTCACTAAGTTGAAGTGATCACAAATGATGCTCCTTTTTTCGATTAGACGCTTAGTTGACGAGATAATCGCATTTAAAGATTGCCATATGAAAATCCACCATTGGCCACCCATTTAATGCTGATATCCCCTCCTAGTGCAAGTGATTTCTTAAGTAATTTATAGTGATCCCAAATTAAGCTCTTTTTTTCGATTAGACGCTTAGTTGACGAGATAATCGCATTTAAAGATTGCCATATGAAAATCCACCATTGGCCACCCATTTAATGCTGATATCCCCTCCTATTACAAGTGATTTCTTAAGTAAGTTGAAGTGATCCCAAATTAAGCTCCTTTTTTCGATTAGACGCTTAGTTTACGAGATAATCGCATTTAAAGATTGCCATATGAAAATCCACCATTGGCCACCCATTTTGTGCTGATATCCCCACCTATTACAAGTGATTTCTTAAGTAAGTTGAAGTGATCCCAAATTAAGCTCCTTTTTTCGATTAGACGCTTAGTTTACGAGATAATCGCATTTAAAGATTGCCATATGAAAATCCACCATTGGCCACCCATTTTGTGCTGATATCCCCACCTATTACAAGTGATTTCTTAACTAAGTTGAAGTGATCCAAATTAAGCTCCTTTTTTCGATTAGACGCTTAGTTGACGAGATAATCGCATTTAAAGATTGCCATATGAAAATCCACCATTGGCCACCCATTTAATGCTGATATCCCCTCCTAGTGCAAGTGATTTCTTAAGTAATTTATAGTGATCCCAAATTAAGCTCCTTTTTTCGATTAGACGCTTAGTTTACGAGATAATCGCATTTAAAGATTGCCATATGAAAATCCACCATTGGCCACCCATTTAATGCTGATATCCCCTCCTAGTGCAAGTGATTTCTTAAGTAATTTATAGTGATCCCAAATTAAGCTCCTTTTTTCGATTAGACGCTTAGTTTACGAGATAATCGCATTTAAAGATTGCCATATGAAAATCCACCATTGGCCACCCATTTTGTGCTGATATCCCCACCTATTACAAGTGATTTCTTAAGTAAGTTGAAGTGATCCCAAATCAAGCTCCTTTTTTCGATTAGACGCTTAGTTTACGAGATAATCGCATTTAAAGATTGCCATATGAAAATCCACCATTGGCCACCCATTTAATGCTGATATCCCCTCCTAGTGCAAGTGATTTCTTAAATAATTTATAGTGATCCCAAATTAAGCTCCTTTTTTCGATTAGACGCTTAGTTTACGAGATAATCGCATTTAAAGATTGCCATATGAAAATCCACCATTGGCCACCCATTTTGTGCTGATATCCCCACCTATTACAAATGATTTATTCACTAAGTTGAAGTGATCACAAATGATGCTCCTTTTTTCGATTAGACGCTTAGTTTACGAGATAATCGCATTTAAAGATTGCCATATGAAAATCCACCATTGGCCACCCATTTAATGCTGATATCCCCTCCTAGTGCAAGTGATTTCTTAAGTAATTTATAGTGATCCCAAATTAAGCTCCTTTTTTCGATTAGACGCTTAGTTTACGAGATAATCGCATTTAAAGATTGCCATATGAAAATCCACCATTGGCCACCCATTTAATGCTGATATCCCCTCCTAGTGCAAGTGATTTCTTAAGTAATTTATAGTGATCCCAAATTAAGCTCCTTTTTTCGATTAGACGCTTAGTTTACGAGATAATCGCATTTAAAGATTGCCATATGAAAATCCACCATTGGCCACCCATTTTGTGCTGATATCCCCACCTATTACAAGTGATTTCTTAAGTAAGTTGAAGTGATCCCAAATCAAGCTCCTTTTTTCGATTAGACGCTTAGTTTACGAGATAATCGCATTTAAAGATTGCCATATGAAAATCCACCATTGGCCACCCATTTAATGCTGATATCCCCTCCTAGTGCAAGTGATTTCTTAAGTAATTTATAGTGATCCCAAATTAAGCTCCTTTTTTCGATTAGACGCTTAGTTTACGAGATAATCGCATTTAAAGATTGCCATATGAAAATCCACCATTGGCCACCCATTTTGTGCTGATATCCCCACCTATTACAAATGATTTATTCACTAAGTTGAAGTGATCACAAATGATGCTCCTTTTTTCGATTAGACGCTTAGTTTACGAGATAATCGCATTTAAAGATTGCCATATGAAAATCCACCATTGGCCACCCATTTAATGCTGATATCCCCTCCTAGTGCAAGTGATTTCTTAAGTAATTTATAGTGATCCCAAATTAAGCTCCTTTTTTCGATTAGACGCTTAGTTTACGATATAATCGCATTTAAAGATTGCCATATGAAAATTCACCATTGGCCACCCATTTAATGCTGATATCCCCTCCTAGTGCAAGTGATTTCTTAAGTAATTTATAGTGATCCCAAATTAAGCTCCTTTTTTCGATCAGACGCTTAGTTGACGAGATAATCGCATTTAAAGATTGCCATATGAAAATCCACCATTGGCCACCCATTTTGTGCTGATATCCCCACCTATTACAAATGATTTATTCACTAAGTTGAAGTGATCACAAATGATGCTCCTTTTTTCGATTAGAGGCTTAGTTTACGAGATAATCGCATTTAAAGATTGCCATATGAAAATCCACCATTGGCCACCCATTTAATGCTGATATCCCCTCCTAGTGCAAGTGATTTCTTAAGTAATTTATAGTGATCCCAAATTAAGCTCCTATTTTCGATTAGACGCTTAGTTTACGAGATAATCGCATTTAAAGATTGCCATATGAAAATTCACCATTGGCCACCCATTTAATGCTGATATCCCCTCCTAGTGCAAGTGATTACTTAAGTAATTTATAGTGATCCCAAATTAAGCTCCTTTTTTCGATTAGACGCTTAGTTGACGAGATAATCGCATTTAAAGATTGCCATATGAAAATCCACCATTGGCCACCCATTTCATGCTGATATCCCCTCCTAGTGCAAGTGATTTCTTAAGTAATTTATAGTGATCCCAAATTAAGCTCCTTTTTTCGATTAGACGCTTAGTTTGCGAGATAATCGCATTTAAGATTGCCATATGAAAATCCACCATTGGCCACCCATTTAATGCTGATATCCCCTCCTAGTGCAAGTGATTTCTTAAGTAATTTATAGTGATCCCAAATTAAGCTCCTTTTTTCGATTAGACGCTTAGTTTACGAGATAATCGCATTTAAAGATTGCCATATGAAAATCCACCATTGGCCACCCATTTTGTGCTGATATCCCCACCTATTACAAGTGATTTCTTAACTAAGTTGAAGTGAACACAAATGATGCTCCTTTTTTCGATTAGACGCTTAGTTTACAAGATAATCGCATTTAAAGATTGCCATATGAAAATCCACCATTGGCCACCCATTTATACTGATATCCCCCATAGTGCAAGTGATTTCTTAAGTAATTTATAGTGATCCCAAAATTAAGCTCCTTTTTTCGATTAGACGCTTAGTTGACGAGATAATCGCATTTAAAGATTGCCATATGAAAATCCACCATTGGCCACCCATTTTGTGCTGATATCCTCTCCCATTGCAAGTGATTTCTTAAGTAAGTTGAAGTGATCCCAAATTAAGCTCCTTTTTTCGATTAGACGCTTAGTTTACGAGATAATCGCATTTAAAGATTGCCATATGAAAATCCACCATTGGCCACCCATTTTGTGCTGATATCCCCACCTATTACAAGTGATTTCTTAACTAAGTTGAAGTGAACACAAATGATGCTCCTTTTTTCGATTAGACGCTTAGTTTACAAGATAATCGCATTTAAAGATTGCCATATGAAAATCCACCATTGGCCACCCATTTATACTGATATCCCCCATAGTGCAAGTGATTTCTTAAGTAATTTATAGTGATCCCAAATTAAGCTCCTTTTTTCGATTAGACGCTTAGTTGACGAGATAATCGCATTTAAAGATTGCCATATGAAAATCCACCATTGGCCACCCATTTTGTGCTGATATCCTCTCCCATTGCAAGTGATTTCTTAAGTAAGTTGAAGTGATCCCAAATTAAGCTCCTTTTTTCGATTAGACGCTTAGTTTACGAGATAATCGCATTTAAAGATTGCCATATGAAAATCCACCATTGGCCACCCATTTTGTGCTGATATCCCCACCTATTACAAGTGATTTCTTAACTAAGTTGAAGTGATCACAAATGATGCTCCTTTTTTCGATTAGACGCTTAGTTGACGAGATAATCGCATTTAAAGATTGCCATATGAAAATCCACCATTGGCCACCCATTTCATGCTGATATCCCCTCCTATTGCAAGTGATTTCTCAGATATTTTATAATGATCACAAATTAAGCTCCTTTTTTCGATTAGACGCTTAGTTTACGAGATAATCGCATTTAAAGATTGCCATATGAAAATCCACCATTGGCCACCCATTTAATGCTGATATCCCCTCCTAGTGCAAGTGATTTCTTAAGTAATTTATAGTGATCCCAAATTAAGCTCCTTTTTTCGATTAGACGCTTAGTTTACGAGATAATCGCATTTAAAGATTGCCATATGAAAATCCACCATTGGCCACCCATTTATACTGATATCCCCCATAGTGCAAGTGATTTCTTAAGTAATTTATAGTGATCCCAAATTAAGCTCCTTTTTTCGATTAGACGCTTAGTTTACGAGATAATCGCATTTAAAGATTGCCATATGAAAATCCACCATTGGCCACCCATTTAATGCTGATATCCCCTCCTAGTGCAAGTGATTTCTTAAATAATTTATAGTGATCCCAAATTAAGCTCCTTTTTTCGATTAGACGCTTAGTTTACGAGATAATCGCATTTAAAGATTGCCATATGAAAATCCACCATTGGCCACCCATTTTGTGCTGATATCCCCACCTATTACAAGTGATTTATTCACTAAGTTGAAGTGATCACAAATGATGCTCCTTTTTTCGATTAGACGCTTAGTTTACGAGATAATCGCATTTAAAGATTGCCATATGAAAATCCACCATTGGCCACCCATTTTGTGCTGATATCCCCACCTATTACAAGTGATTTATTCACTAAGTTGAAGTGATCACAAATGATGCTCCTTTTTTCGATTAGACGCTTAGTTTACGAGATAATCGCATTTAAAGATTGCCATATGAAAATCCACCATTGGCCACCCATTTAATGCTGATATCCCCTCCTAGTGTAAGTGATTTCTTAAGTAATTTATAGTGATCCCAAATTAAGCTCCTTTTTTCGATTAGACGCTTAGTTTACGAGATAATCGCATTTAAAGATTGCCATATGAAAATCCACCATTGGCCACCCATTTATACTGATATCCCCCATAGTGCAAGTGATTTCTTAAGTAATTTATAGTGATCCCAAATTAAGCTCCTTTTTTCGATTAGACGCTTAGTTTACGAGATAATCGCATTTAAAGATTGCCATATGAAAATCCACCATTGGCCACCCATTTAATGCTGATATCCCCTCCTAGTGCAAGTGATTTCTTAAGTAATTTATAGTGATCCCAAATTAAGCTCCTTTTTTCGATTAGACGCTTAGTTTACGAGATAATCGCATTTAAAGATTGCCATATGAAAATCCACCATTGGCCACCCATTTTGTGCTGATATCCCCACCTATTACAAGTGATTTCTTAAGTAATTTATAGTGATCCCAAATTAAGCTCCTTTTTTCGATTAGACGCTTAGTTTACGAGATAATCGCATTTAAAGATTGCCATATGAAAATCCACCATTGGCCACCCATTTAATGCTGATATCCCCTCCTAGTGCAAGTGATTTCTTAAATAATTTATAGTGATCCCAAATTAAGCTCCTTTTTTCGATTAGACGCTTAGTTTACGAGATAATCGCATTTAAAGATTGCCATATGAAAATCCACCATTGGCCACCCATTTTGTGCTGATATCCCCACCTATTACAAGTGATTTCTTAAGTAAGTTGAGGTGATCCCAAATTAAGCTCCTTTTTTCGATTAGACGCTTAGTTTACGAGATAATCGCATTTAAAGATTGCCATATGAAAATCCACCATTGGCCACCCATTTTGTGCTGATATCCCCACCTATTACAAATGATTTATTCACTAAGTTGAAGTGATCACAAATGATGCTCCTTTTTTCGATTAGACGCTTAGTTTACGAGATAATCGCATTTAAAGATTGCCATATGAAAATCCACCATTGGCCACCCATTTAATGCTGATATCCCCTCCTAGTGCAAGTGATTTCTTAAGTAATTTATAGTGATCCCAAATTAAGCTCCTTTTTTCGATTAGACGCTTAGTTTACGATATAATCGCATTTAAAGATTGCCATATGAAAATTCACCATTGGCCACCCATTTAATGCTGATATCCCCTCCTAGTGCAAGTGATTTCTTAAGTAATTTATAGTGATCCCAAATTAAGCTCCTTTTTTCGATTAGACGCTTAGTTGACGAGATAATCGCATTTAAAGATTGCCATATGAAAATCCACCATTGGCCACCCATTTTGTGCTGATATCCCCACCTATTACAAGTGATTTCTTAAGTAAGTTGAAGTGATCCCAAATTAAGCTCCTTTTTTCGATTAGACGCTTAGTTGACGAGATAATCGCATTTAAAGATTGCCATATGAAAATCCACCATTGGCCACCCATTTTGTGCTGATATCCCCACCTATTACAAATGATTTATTCACTAAGTTGAAGTGATCACAAATGATGCTCCTTTTTTCGATTAGAGGCTTAGTTTACGAGATAATCGCATTTAAAGATTGCCATATGAAAATCCACCATTGGCCACCCATTTAATGCTGATATCCCCTCCTAGTGCAAGTGATTTCTTAAGTAATTTATAGTGATCCCAAATTAAGCTCCTATTTTCGATTAGACGCTTAGTTTACGAGATAATCGCATTTAAAGATTGCCATATGAAAATTCACCATTGGCCACCCATTTAATGCTGATATCCCCTCCTAGTGCAAGTGATTTCTTAAGTAATTTATAGTGATCCCAAATTAAGCTCCTTTTTTCGATTAGACGCTTAGTTGACGAGATAATCGCATTTAAAGATTGCCATATGAAAATCCACCATTGGCCACCCATTTTGTGCTGATATCCCCACCTATTACAAGTGATTTCTTAACTAAGTTGAAGTGAACACAAATGATGCTCCTTTTTTCGATTAGACGCTTAGTTTACGAGATAATCGCATTTAAAGATTGCCATATGAAAATTCACCATTGGCCACCCATTTAATGCTGATATCCCCTCCTAGTGCAAGTGATTTCTTAAGTAATTTATAGTGATCACAAATGATGCTCCTTTTTTCGATTAGAGGCTTAGTTTACGAGATAATCGCATTTAAAGATTGCCATATGAAAATCCACCATTGGCCACCCATTTAATGCTGATATCCCCTCCTAGTGCAAGTGATTTCTTAAGTAATTTATAGTGATCCCAAATTAAGCTCCTTTTTTCGATTAGACGCTTAGTTGACGAGATAATCGCATTTAAAGATTGCCATATGAAAATCCACCATTGGCCACCCATTTTGTGCTGATATCCCCACCTATTACAAGTGATTTCTTAACTAAGTTGAAGTGAACACAAATGATGCTCCTATTTTCGATTAGACGCTTAGTTTACGAGATAATCGCATTTAAAGATTGCCATATGAAAATTCACCATTGGCCACCCATTTAATGCTGATATCCCCTCCTAGTGCAAGTGATTTCTTAAGTAATTTATAGTGATCACAAATGATGCTCCTTTTTTCGATTAGAGGCTTAGTTTACGAGATAATCGCATTTAAAGATTGCCATATGAAAATCCACCATTGGCCACCCATTTAATGCTGATATCCCCTCCTAGTGCAAGTGATTTCTTAAGTAATTTATAGTGATCCCAAATTAAGCTCCTATTTTCGATTAGACGCTTAGTTTACGAGATAATCGCATTTAAAGATTGCCATATGAAAATTCACCATTGGCCACCCATTTAATGCTGATATCCCCCCATAGTGCAAGTGATTTCTTAAGTAATTTATAGTGATCCCAAATTAAGCTCCTTTTTTCGATTAGACGCTTAGTTTACGAGATAATCGCATTTAAAGATTGCCATATGAAAATCCACCATTGGCCACCCATTTTGTGCTGATATCCCCACCTATTACAAGTGATTTCTTAACTAAGTTGAAGTGAACACAAATGATGCTCCTTTTTTCGATTAGACGCTTAGTTTACAAGATAATCGCATTTAAAGATTGCCATATGAAAATCCACCATTGGCCACCCATTTATACTGATATCCCCCATAGTGCAAGTGATTTCTTAAGTAATTTATAGTGATCCCAAATTAAGCTCCTTTTTTCGATTAGACGCTTAGTTGACGAGATAATCGCATTTAAAGATTGCCATATGAAAATCCACCATTGGCCACCCATTTATACTGATATCCCCCATAGTGCAAGTGATTTCTTAAGTAATTTATAGTGATCCCAAATTAAGCTCCTTTTTTCGATTAGACGCTTAGTTTACGAGATAATCGCATTTAAAGATTGCCATATGAAAATCCACCATTGGCCACCCATTTTGTGCTGATATCCCCACCTATTACAAGTGATTTCTTAACTAAGTTGAAGTGATCACAAATGATGCTCCTTTTTTCGATTAGACGCTTAGTTTAGGAGATAATCGCATTTAAAGATTGCCATATGAAAATCCACCATTGGCCACCCATTTAATGCTGATATCCCCTCCTATTGCAAGTGATTTCTCAGATATTTTATAATGATCACAAATTAAGCTCCTTTTTTCGATTAGACGCTTAGTTGACGAGATAATCGCATTTAAAGATTGCCATATGAAAATCCACCATTGGCCACCCATTTTGTGCTGATATCCCCACCTATTACAAGTGATTTCTTAACTAAGTTGAAGTGATCACAAATGATGCTCCTTTTTTCGATTAGACGCTTAGTTTACGAGATAATCGCATTTAAAGATTGCCATATGAAAATCCACTATTGGCCACCCATTTCATGCTGATATCCCCTCCTATTGCAAGTGATTTCTCAGATATTTTATAATGATCACAAATTAAGCTCCTTTTTTCGATTAGACGCTTAGTTTACGAGATAATCGCATTTAAAGATTGCCATATGAATATCCACCATTGGCCACCCATTTCATGCTGATATCCCCTCCTATTGCATGTGATTTCTCAGATATTTTATAATGATCACAAATTAAGCTCCTTTTTTCGATTAGACGCTTAGTTTACGAGATAATCGCATTTAAAGATTGGCATATGAAAATCCACCATTGGTCACCCATTTATACTGATATCCCCCATAGTGCAAGTGATTTCTTAAGTAATTTATAGTGATCCCAAATTAAGCTCCTTTTTTCGATTAGACGCTTAGTTGACGAGATAATCGCATTTAAAGATTGCCATATGAAAATCCACCATTGGCCACCCATTTTGTGCTGATATCCCCACCTATTACAAGTGACTTCTTAAGTAATTTATAGTGATCACAAATTAAGCTCCTTTTTCGATTAGACGCTTAGTTGACGAGATAATCGCATTTAAAGATTGCCATATGAAAATCCACCATTGGCCACCATTTCATGCTGATATCCCCACCTATTACAAGTGATTTCTTAACTAAGTTGAAGTGATCACAAATGATGCTCCTTTTTTCGATTAGACGCTTAGTTTACAAGATAATCGCATTTAAAGATTGCCATATGAAAATCCACCATTGGCCACCCATTTCATGCTGATATCCCCTCCTATTGCAAGTGATTTCTCAGATATTTTATAATGATCACAAATTAAGCTCCTTTTTTCGATTAGACGCTTAGTTTACGAGATAATCGCATTTAAAGATTGCCATATGAATATCCACCATTGGCCACCCATTTCATGCTGATATCCCCTCCTATTGCATGTGATTTCTCAGATATTTTATAATGATCACAAATTAAGCTCCTTTTTTCGATTAGACGCTTAGTTTACGAGATAATCGCATTTAAAGATTGGCATATGAAAATCCACCATTGGTCACCCATTTATACTGATATCCCCCATAGTGCAAGTGATTTCTTAAGTAATTTATAGTGATCCCAAATTAAGCTCCTTTTTTCGATTAGACGCTTAGTTGACGAGATAATCGCATTTAAAGATTGCCATATGAAAATCCACCATTGGCCACCCATTTTGTGCTGATATCCCCACCTATTACAAGTGACTTCTTAAGTAATTTATAGTGATCACAAATTAAGCTCCTTTTTCGATTAGACGCTTAGTTGACGAGATAATCGCATTTAAAGATTGCCATATGAAAATCCACCATTGGCCACCCATTTAATGCTGATATCCCCTCCTATTGCAAGTGATTTCTCAGATATTTTATAATGATCACAAATTAAGCTCCTTTTTTCGATTAGACGCTTAGTTGACGAGATAATCGCATTTAAAGATTGCCATATGAAAATCCACCATTGGCCACCCATTTTGTGCTGATATCCCCACCTATTACAAGTGATTTCTTAACTAAGTTGAAGTGATCACAAATGATGCTCCTTTTTTCGATTAGACGCTTAGTTTACGAGATAATCGCATTTAAAGATTGCCATATGAAAATCCACCATTGGCCACCCATTTCATGCTGATATCCCCTCCTATTGCAAGTGATTTCTCAGATATTTTATAATGATCACAAATTAAGCTCCTTTTTTCGATTAGACGCTTAGTTTACGAGATAATCGCATTTAAAGATTGCCATATGAAAATCCACCATTGGCCACCCATTTCATGCTGATATCCCCTCCTATTGCATGTGATTTCTCAGATATTTTATAATGATCACAAATTAAGCTCCTTTTTTCGATTAGACGCTTAGTTTACGAGATAATCGCATTTAAAGATTGGCATATGAAAATCCACCATTGGTCACCCATTTATACTGATATCCCCCATAGTGCAAGTGATTTCTTAAGTAATTTATAGTGATCCCAAATTAAGCTCCTTTTTTCGATTAGACGCTTAGTTGACGAGATAATCGCATTTAAAGATTGCCATATGAAAATCCACCATTGGCCACCCATTTTGTGCTGATATCCCCACCTATTACAAGTGATTTCTTAAGTAATTTATAGTGATCACAAATTATGCTCCTTTTTTCGATTAGACGCTTAGTTTACGAGATAATCGCATTTAAAGATTGCCATATGAAAATCCACCATTGGCCACCCATTTTGTGCTGATATCCCCACCTATTACAAGTGACTTCTTAAGTAATTTATAGTGATCCCAAATTAAGCTCCTTTTTTCGATTAGACGCTTAGTTGACGAGATAATCGCATTTAAAGATTGCCATATGAAAATCCACCATTGGTCACCTATTTTGTGCTGATATCCCCACCTATTACAAGTGATTTCTCAGTTATTTTATAGTGATCACAAATTAAGCTCCTTTTTTCGATTAGACGCTTAGTTTACGAGATAAACGCATTTAAAGATAGCCATATGAAAATCAACCATTGGCCACCCATTTCATGCTGATATCCCCACCTATTACAAGTGATTTCTTAAGTAATTTATAGTGATCACAAATTAAGCTCCTTTTTTCGATTATACGCTTAGTTTACGAGATAATCGCATTTAAAGATTGCCATATGAAACTCCACCATTGGCCACCCATTTTGTGCTGATATCCCCACCTATTACAAGTGATTTCTTAAGTAATTTATAATGATCCCAAATTAAGCTCCTTTTTTCGATTAGACGCTTAGTTGACGAGATAATCGCATTTAAAGATTGCCATATGAAAATCCACCATTGGCCACCCATTTCATGCTGATATCCCCTCCTATTGCAAGTGATTTCTCAGATATTTTATAATGATCACTAATTAAGCTCCTTTTTTCGATTAGACGCTAAGTTTACGAGATAATCGCATTTAAAGATTTTCCACCCATTTCATGCTGATATCCCCACCTATTACAAGTGATTTCTCAGTTATTTTATAATGATCACAAATTAAGCTCCTTTTTTCGATTAGACGCTTAGTTTAAGAGATAATCGCATTTAAAGATTGCCATATGAAAATCCACCATTGGCCACCCATTTCATGCTGATATCCCCTCATATTGCAAGTGATTTCTCAGATATTTTATAATGATCACAAATTGAGCTCCTTTTTTCGATTAGACGCTTAGCTTACGAGATAATCGCATTTAAAGATTGCCATATGAAAATCCACCATTGGCCACCCATTTAATGCTGATATCCCCTCCTAGTGCAAGTGATTTCTTAAGTAATTTATAGTGATCCCAAATTAAGCTCCTTTTTTCGATTAGACGCTTAGTTGACGAGATAATCGCATTTAAAGATTGCTATATGAAAATCCACCATTGGCCACCCATTTCATGCTGATATCCCCTCCTATTGCAAGTGATTTCTCAGATATTTTATAATGATCACAAATTGAGCTCCTTTTTTCGATTAGACGCTTAGCTTACGAGATAATCGCATTTAAAGATTGTCATATGAAAATCCACCATTGGTCACCCATTTATACTGATATCCCCCATAGTGCAAGTGATTTCTTAAGTAATTTATAGTGATCCCAAATTAAGCTCCTTTTTCGATTAGACGCTTAGTTTACGGGATAATCGCATTTAAAGATTACCATATGAAAATCCACCATTGGCCACGCATTTCATGCTAATATCCCCACCTATTACAAGTGATTTCTTAAGTAATTTATAGTGATCACAAAATAAGCCGCCTTTTTCGATTAGACGCTTAGTTTACGAGATAATCGCATTTAAAGATTGCCATATGAACTCCAACATTGGCCACCCATTTTGTGCTGATATCCCCACCTATTACAAGTGATTTCTTAAGTAATTTATAGTGATCACAAATTGAGCTCCTTTTTTTCGATTAGACGCTTAGTTTACGAGATAATCGCATTTAAAGATTGCCATATGAAACTCCACCATTGGCCACCCATTTTGTGCTGATATCCCCACCTATTACAAGTGATTTCTCAGTTATTTTATAGTGATCACAAATTGAGCTCCTTTTTTTCGATTAGACGCTTAGTTTACGAGATAATCGCATTTAAAGATTGCCATATGAAACTCCACCATTGTCCACCCATTTCATGCTGATATCCCCACCTATTACAAGTGATTTCTCAGTTATTTTATAGTGATCACAAATTAAGCTCCTTTTTTCGATTATACGCTTAGTTTACGAGATAATCGCATTTAAAGATTGCCATATGAAACTCCACCATTGTCCACCCATTTCATGCTGATATCCCCTCCTATTGCAAGTGATTTCTCAGATATTTTATAATGATCACAAATTGAGCTCCTTTTTTCGATTAGACGCTTAGCTTACGAGATAATCGCATTTAAAGATTGCCATATGAAAATCCACCATTGGCCACCCATTAAATGCTGATATCCCCTCCTAGTGCAAGTGATTTCTTAAGTAATTTATAGTGATCCCAAATTAAGCTCCTTTTTTCGATTAGACGCTTAGTTGACGAGATAATCGCATTTAAATTGCCATATGAAAATCCACCATTGGCCACCCATTTTGTGCTGATATCCCCACCTATTACAAGTGATTTCTTAACTAAGTTGAAGTGATCACAAATGATGCTCCTTTTTTCGATTAGACGCTTAGTTTACGAGATAATCGCATTTAAAGATTGCTATATGAAAATCCACCATTGACCACCCATTTCATGCTGATATCCCCACCTATTACAAGTGATTTCTTAAGTAATTTATAATGATCACAAATTGAGCTCCTTTTTTTCGATTAGACGCTTAGTTTACGAGATAATCGAATTTAAAGATTGCCATATGAAAATCCACCATTGACCACCCATTTCATGCTGATATCCCCACCTATTACAAGTGATTTCTTAAGTAATTTATAATGATCACAAATTAAGCTCCTTTTTTCGATTAGACGCTTAGCTTACGAGATAATCGCATTTAAAGATTGCCATATGAAAATCAACCATTGGCCACCCATTTCATGCTGATATCCCCTCCTAGTGCAAGTGATTTCTTAAGTAATTTATAGTGATCCCAAATTAAGCTCCTTTTTTCGATTAGACGCTTAGTTTACGAGATAATCGCATTTAAAGATTGCCATATGAAAATCAACCATTGGCCACCCATTTCATGCTGATATCCCCACCAATTACAAGTGATTTGTTAAGTAATTTATAGTGATCACAAATTATGCTCCTTTTTTCGATTAGACGCTTAGTTTACGAGATAATCGCATTTAAAGATTACCATATGAAAATCCACCATTGGCCACGCATTTCATGCTAATATCCCCACCTATTACAAGTGATTTCTTAAGTAATTTATAGTGATCACAAAATAAGCCGCCTTTTTCGATTAGACGCTTAGTTTACGAGATAATCGCATTTAAAGATTGCCATATGAACTCCAACATTGGCCACCCATTTTGTGCTGATATCCCCACCTATTACAAGTGATTTCTTAAGTAATTTATAGTGATCACAAATTGAGCTCCTTTTTTTCGATTAGACGCTTAGTTTACGAGATAATCGCATTTAAAGATTGCCATATGAAACTCCACCATTGGCCACCCATTTTGTGCTGATATCCCCACTTATTACAAGTGATTTCTCAGTTATTTTATAGTGATCACAAATTAAGCTCCTTTTTTCGATTATACGCTTAGTTTACGAGATAATCGCATTTAAAGATTGCCATATGAAACTCCACCATTGTCCACCCATTTCATGCTGATATCCCCACCTATTACAAGTGATTTCTCAGTTATTTTATAGTGATCACAAATTAAGCTCCTTTTTTCGATTATACGCTTAGTTTACGAGATAATCGCATTTAAAGATTGCCATATGAAACTCCACCATTGTCCACCCATTTCATGCTGATATCCCCTCCTATTGCAAGTGATTTCTCAGATATTTTATAATGATCACAAATTGAGCTCCTTTTTTCGATTAGACGCTTAGCTTACGAGATAATCGCATTTAAAGATTGCCATATGAAAATCCACCATTGGCCACCCATTTAATGCTGATATCCCCTCCTAGTGCAAGTGATTTCTTAAGTAATTTATAGTGATCCCAAATTAAGCTCCTTTTTTCGATTAGACGCTTAGATGACGAGATAATCGCATTTAAATTGCCATATGAAAATCCACCATTGGCCACCCATTTTGTGCTGATATCCCCACCTATTACAAGTGATTTCTTAACTAAGTTGAAGTGATCACAAATGATGCTCCTTTTTTCGATTAGACGCTTAGTTTACGAGATAATCGCATTTAAAGATTGCTATATGAAAATCCACCATTGGCCACCCATTTCATGCTGATATCCCCTCCTATTGCAAGTGATTTCTCAGATATTTTATAATGATCACAAATTGAGCTCCTTTTTTCGATTAGACGCTTAGCTTACGAGATAATCGCATTTAAAGATTGCCATATGAAAATCCACCATTGGCCACCCATTTAATGCTGACATCCCCTCCTAGTGCAAGTGATTTCTTAAGTAATGTATAGGGATCACAAATTAAGCTACTTTTTCGATTAGACGCTTAGTTTACGAGATAATCGCATTTAAAGATTGCCATATGAAAATCCACCATTGACCACCCATTTCATGCTGATATCCCCACCTATTACAAGTGATTTCTTAAGTAATTTATAATGATCACAAATTAAGCTCCTTTTTTCGATTAGACGCTTAGTTTACGGGATAATCGCATTTAAAGATTGCCATATGAAAATCAACCATTGGCCACCCATTTCATGCTGATATCCCCTCCTAGTGCAAGTGATTTCTTAAGTAATTTATAGTGATCCCAAATTAAGCTCCTTTTTTCGATTAGACGCTTAGTTTACGAGATAATCGCATTTAAAGATTGCCATATGAAAATCAACCATTGGCCACCCATTTCATGCTGATATCCCCACCTATTACAAGTGATTTCTTAAGTAATTTATAATGATCACAAATTAAGCTCCTTTTTTCGATTAGACGCTTAGTTTACGGGATAATCGCATTTAAAGATTGCCATATGAAAATCAACCATTGGCCACCCATTTCATGCTGATATCCCCTCCTAGTGCAAGTGATTTCTTAAGTAAGTTATAGTGATCCCAAATTAAGCTCCTTTTTTCGATTAGACGCTTAGTTTACGAGATAATCGCATTTAAAGATTGCCATATGAAAATCAACCATTGGCCACCCATTTCATGCTGATATCCCCACCTATTACAAGTGATTTGTTAAGTAATTTATAGTGATCACAAATTATGCTCCTTTTTTCGATTAGACGCTTAGTTTACGAGATAATCGCATTTAAAGATTGCCATATGAACTCCACCATTGGCCACCCATTTTGTGCTGATATCCCCACCTATTACAAGTGATTTCTTAAGTAATTTATAGTGATCACAAATTGAGCTCCTTTTTTCGATTAGACGCTTAGCTTACGAGATAATCGCATTTAAAGATTACCATATGAAAATCAACCATTGGCCACCCATTTCATGCTGATATCCCCACCTATTACAAGTGATTTCTTAAGTAATTTATAGCGATCACAAATTAAGCTCCTTTTTTTCGATTAGACGCTTAGTTTACGAGATAATCGCATTTAAAGATTGCCATATGAAAATCCACCATTGGTCACCTATTTTGTGCAGATATCCCCACCTATTACAAGTGATTTCTCAGTTATTTTATAGTAATCACAAATAAAGCTCCTTTTTTCGATTATACGCTTAGTTTACGAGATAATCGCATTTAAAGATTGCCATATGAAAATCCACCATTGGCCACCCATTTTGTGCTGATATCCCCACCTATTACAAGTGATTTCTTAAGTAATTTATAGTGATCACAAAATAAGCCGCCTTTTTCGATTAGACGCTTAGTTTACGAGATAATCGCATTTAAAGATTGCCATATGAAAATCAACCATTGGCCACCCATTTCATGCTGATATCCCCACCTATTACAAGTGATTTCTTAAGTAATTTATAGCGATCACAAATTAAGCTCCTTTTTTCGATTAGACGCTTAGTTTACGAGATAATCGCATTTAAAGATTGCCATATGAAAATCCACCATTGGCCACCCATTTCATGCTGATATCCCCACCTATTACAAGTGATATCTAAAGTAATTTATAGTGATCAGATAATCGCATTTAAAGATTGCCATATAAAAATCCACCATTGGCCACCCATTTCATGCTGATATCCCCACCTATTACAAGTGATATCTAAAGTAATTTATAGTGATCACAAATTAAGCTCTCTTTTTCGATTAGATGCTTAGTTTACGAGATAATCGCATTTAAAGATTGCCATATGAAAATCCACCATTGGCCACCCATTTCATGCTGCTATCACCACCAATTACAAGTGATTTCTTAAGTAATTTATAGTGATCACAAATTAAGCTCCTTTTTTCGATTAGACGCTTAGTTTACGAGATAATCGCATTTAAAGATTGCCATATGAAAATCCACCATTGGCCACGCATTTCATGCTGATATCCCCACCTATTACAAGTGATTTCCTAAGTAATTTATAGTGATCACAAATTAAGCTCCTTTTTTCGATTATATGCTTAGTTTACGAGATAATCGCATTTAAAGATTGCCATATGAAAATCCACCATTGTCCACCCATTTCATGCTGATATCCCCACCTATTACAAGTGATTTCTCAGTTATTTTATAGTGATCACAAATTAAGCTCCTTTTTCGATTAGACGCTTAGTTTACGAGATAATCGCATTTAAAGATTGCCATAGTTTACGAGATAATCGCATTTAAAGATTGCCATATGAAAATCCACCATTGGCCACCCATTTTGTGCTGATATCCCCACCTATTACAAGTGATTTCTTAAGTAATTTATAGTGATCACAAAATAAGCCGCCTTTTTCGATTAGACGCTTAGTTTACGAGATAATCGCATTTAAAGATTGCCATATGAAAATCAACCATTGGCCACCCATTTCATGCTGATATCCCCACCTATTACAAGTGATTTCTTAAGTAATTTATAGTGATCACAAAATAAGCCGCCTTTTTCGATTAGACGCTTAGTTTACGAGATAATCACATTTAAAGATTGTCATATGAAAATCCACCATTGGTCACCTATTTTGTGCAGATATCCCCACCTATTACAAGTGATTTCTCAGTTATTTTATAGTGATCACAAATTAAGCTCCTTTTTTCGATTATACGCTTAGTTTACGAGATAATCGCATTTAAAGATTGCCATATGAAAATCCACCATTGACCACCCATTTCATGCTGCTATCACCACCTATTACAAGTGATTTCTTAAGTAATTTATAGTGATCACAAAATAAGCCGCCTTTTTCGATTAGACGCTTAGTTTACGAGATAATCACATTTAAAGATTGTCATATGAAAATCCACCATTGGTCACCTATTTTGTGCTGATATCCCCACCTATTACAAGGGATTTCTTAAGTAATTTATAGTGATCACAAATTAAGCTCCTTTTTTCGATTAGACGCTTAGTTTACGCGATAATCGCATTTAAAGATTGCCATATGAAACTCCACCATTGTCCACCCAATTCATGCTGATATCCCCACCTATTACAAGTGATTTCTTAAGTAATTTATAGTAATCACAAATTAAGCTCCTTTTTTCGATTAGACGCTTAGTTTACGAGATAATCGCATTTAAAGATTGCCATATGAAAATCCGCCATTGGCCACCCATTTTGTGCTGATATCCCCACCTATTACAAGTGATTTCTCAGTTATTTTATAGTGATCACAAATTAAGCTCCTTTTTTCGTAGACGCTTAGTTTACGAGATACTCGCATTTAAAGATTGCCATATGAAAATCCACCATTGGCCACCCATTTCATGCTGATATCCCCACCTATTACAAGTGATTTCTTAAGTAATTTATAGTAATCACAAATTAAGCTCCTTTTTTCGATTACACGCTTAGTTTACGAGATAATCGCATTTAAAGATTGCCATATGAAAATCCACCATTGGCCACCTATTTTGTGCAGATATCCCCACCTATTACAAGTGATTTCTCAGTTATTTTATAGTGATCACAAATTAAGCTCCTTTTTTCGATTATACGCTTAGTTTACGAGATAATCGCATTTAAAGATTGCCATATGAAAATCCACCATTGGTCACCTATTTTGTGCAGATATCCCCACCTATTACAAGTGATTTCTCAGTTATTTTATAGTGATCACAAATTAAGCTCCTTTTTTCGATTATACGCTTAGTTTACGAGATAATCGCATTTAAAGATTGCCATATGAAAATCCACCATTGGTCACCTATTTTGTGCAGATATCCCCACCTATTACAAGTGATTTCTCAGTTATTTTATAGTGATCACAAATTAAGCTCCTTTTTTCGATTATACGCTTAGTTTACGAGATAATCGCATTTAAAGATTGCCATATGAAAATCCACCATTGACCACCCATTTCATGCTGCTATCACCACCTATTACAAGTGATTTCTTAAGTAATTTATAGTGATCACAAAATAAGCCGCCTTTTTCGATTAGACGCTTAGTTTACGAGATAATCACATTTAAAGATTGTCATATGAAAATCCACCATTGGTCACCTATTTTGTGCTGATATCCCCACCTATTACAAGTGATTTCTTAAGTAATTTATAGTGATCACAAATTAAGCTCCTTTTTTCGATTAGACGCTTAGTTTACGCGATAATCGCATTTAAAGATTGCCATATGAAAATCCACCATTGGCCACCCATTTCATGCTGATATCCTCACCAATTACAAGTGATTTCTCAGTGAGTTTATAGTAATCACAAATTAAGCTCCTTTTTTCGATTAGACGCTTAGTTTACGAGATAATCACATTTAAAGATTGTCATATGAAAATCCACCATTGGTCACCTATTTTGTGCTGATATCCCCACCTATTACAAGTGATTTCTCAGTTATTTTATAGTGATCACAAATTAAGCTCCTTTTTTCGATTATACGCTTAGTTTACGAGATAATCGCATTTAAAGATTGCCATATGAAAATCCACCATTGGCCACCCATTTCATGCTGATATCCTCACCAATTACAAGTGATTTCTCAGTGAGTTTATAGTAATCACAAAATAAGCTCCTTTTTTCGATTAGACGCTTAGTTTACGAGATAATCGCATTTAAAGATTGCCATATGAAAATCCACCATTGGCCACCCATTTCATGCTGATATCCTCCCCAATTACAAGTGATTTCTCAGTGAGTTTATAGTAATCACAAATTAAGCTCCTTTTTCGATTAGACGCTTAGTTTACGAGATAATCGCATTGAAAGATTGCCATATGAAAATCCACCATTGGCCACCTATTTCATGCTGATATCCTCACCAATTACAAGTGATTTCTCAGTTATTTTATAGTGATCACATTTAAGCTCCTTTTTCCGATTAGACGCTTAGTTTACGAGATACTCGCATTTAAAGATTGCCATATGAAAATCCACCATTGGCCACCCATTTCATGCTGATATCCCCACCTATTACAAGTGATATCTAAAGTAATTTATAGTGATCACAAATTAAGCTCCTTTTTTCGATTATACGCTTAGTTTACGAGATAATCGCATTTAAAGATTGCCATATGAAAATCCACCATTGGCCACCCATTTTGTGCTGATATCCCCACCTATTACAAGTGATTTCTTAAGTAATTTATAGTGATCACAAATTAAGCTCCTTTTTTCGTTAGACGCTTAGTTTACAAGATAATCGCATTTAAAGATTGCCATATGAAAATCCACAATTGGCCACCCATTTCATGCTGATATCCTCACCAATTACAAGTGATTTCTCAGTTATTTTATAGTGATCACAAATTAAGCTCCTTTTTTCGATTAGACGCTTAGTTTACGAGATAATCGCATTTAAAGATTGCCATATGAAAATCCACCATTGGCCACCCATTTCATGCTGATATCCTCACCAATTACAAGTGATTTCTCAGTTATTTTATAGTGATCACAAATTAAGCTCCTTTTTTCGATTAGACGCTTAGTTTACGAGATAATCGCATTTAAAGATTGCCATATGAAAATCCACCATTGGCCACCCATTTCATGCTGATATCCTCACCAATTACAAGTGATTTCTCAGTGAGTTTATAGTAATCACAAATTAAGCTCCTTTTTTCGATTAGACGCTTAGTTTACGAGATAATCGCATTGAAAGATTGCCATATGAAAATCCACCATTGGCCACCTATATCATGCTGATATCCTCACCAATTACAAGTGATTTCTCAGTTATTTTATAGTAATCACAAATTAAGCTCCTTTTTTCGATTAGACGCTTAGTTTACGAGATAATCGCATTTAAAGATTGCCATATGAAAATCCACAATTGGCCACCCATTTCATGCTGATATCCTCACCAAGAACAAGTGATTTCTCAGTGAGTTTATAGTAAACACAAATTAAGCTCCTTTTTTCGATTAGACGCTTAGTTTACGAGATAATCGCATTTAAAGATTGCCATATGAAAATCCACCATTGGCCACCTATTTCATGCTGATATCCTCACCTATTACAAGTGATTTCTTAAGTAATTTATAGTGATCACAAATTAAGCTCCTTTTTTCGTTAGACGCTTAGTTTACAAGATAATCGCATTTAAAGATTGCCATATGAAAATCCACAATTGGCCATCCATTTCATGCTGATATCCTCACCAAGAACAAGTGATTTCTCAGTGAGTTTATAGTAATCACAAATTAAGCTCCTTTTTCGATTAGACGCTTAGTTTACGAGATAATCGCATTTAAAGATTGCCATATGAAAATCCACCATTGGCCACCCATTTTGTGCTGATATCCCCACCTATTGCAAGTGATTTCCCAGTTATTTTATAGTGATCACAAATTAAGCTCCTTTTTTCGATTAGACGCTTAGTTTACGAGATAATCGCATTTAAAGATTGCCATATGAAAATCCACCATTGGCCACCCATTTCATGCTGATATCCCCACCTATTACAAGTGATTTCTTAAGTAATTTATAGTAATCACAAATTAAGCTCCTTTTTTCGATTAGACGCTTAGTTTACGAGATAATCGCATTTAAAGATTGCCATATGAAAATCCACCATTGGCCACCTATTTTGTGCAGATATCCCCACCTATTACAAGTGATTTCTCAGTTATTTTATAGTGATCACAAATTAAGCTCCTTTTTTCGATTAGACGCTTAGTTTACGAGATAATCGCATTTAAAGATTGCCATATGAAAATCCACCATTGGCCACCTATTTTGTGCAGATATCCCCACCTATTACAAGTGATTTCTCAGTTATTTTATAGTGATCACAAATTAAGCTCCTTTTTTCGATTATACGCTTAGTTTACGAGATAATCGCATTTAAAGATTGCCATATGAAACTCCACCATTGTCCACCCATTTCATGCTGATATCCCCACCTATTACAAGTGATTTCTTAAGTAATTTATAGTGATCACAAAATAAGCAGCCTTTTTCGATTAGACGCTTAGTTTACGAGATAATCGCATTTAAAGATTGCCATATGAAACTCCACCATTGTCCACCCATTTCATGCTGATATCCCCACCTATTACAAGTGATTTCTTAAGTAATTTATAGTGATCACAAAATAAGCAGCCTTTTTCGATTAGACGCTTAGTTTACGAGATAATCGCATTTAAAGATTGCCATATGAAACTCCACCATTGTCCACCCATTTCATGCTGATATCCCCACCTATTACAAGTGATTTCTTAAGTAATTTATAGCGATCACAAATTAAGCTCCTTTTTTCGATTAGACGCTTAGTTTACGAGTGTTTCGTGTCAAAATAAATTTCCCAGGAAATATTCGGGTATAAAAATAAAAACACAAAAAAAGTATTAATATTTTCATAAAACGTTATAAAACGTATGGTTTATTTGTAAGGATAAATAAGGGGTTTCGGGGGTTTAAGTGTTCGGGTAACTTACGTTCCGTTCGGGGTTTACAGGAGTAATAATAAAACAATTGTAAATTTACATGATACTAACCGGGATGTAAAGTATCATTTCGGGATAATCGAGAGCGAGAGAATAAAAAGAGAGAGAGAGAGAGAGAGAAGAGCGCGGATAACAATATAAATTACGGGGAAACTTAACTATACAATTTACGAGGGTAGTTTAATAATTATCCGCGTAAACATCCCGCCCCCCTTGCAGGATTGCAACAAAGGAGGATAGGAGCTATTGCGGGGAATTCGGGGGGTGAGAAAATAACAATTCATTTACTTAAAAACTACGGGATATTGTAATTCAATTCCAATTGCTACGACTTCAAAACGGGGTACTGATCTTGGATAAGATCACTAAAAGTTGCATAGGGGTGATTACAGCGTTTCGGGTAAATTAGGATACATATCGTCACGGGCTAGGCGATGTTGGGTGAGTATAATCTACATCTGGCGGGAATAAATAAATAAAACGAAAACTGAAAATAAAAGATAAGAAAAATAAAAAAGAGATAATAAATTAATTCGGACTAGAGAATTATTCCAAGGTAGAAAAACGAGAAGATGTATCTGAAAGTATTCTACTATCCTTTGTTCGGGGGCTACTCATTTCGGTGTGTTACGACCTTCTTTTCCAACGTCGGAGAAGTTCTGTCAATTACTGCTTCAATCTGTAGGCGTAAAATTCATATGAGGCATTTTTGATGATACATATTTCACGGGGAAAGTTGGGAAACGTGCTATGACATATTTATCGGGTGTTTAGAAGCAAATAATGTCGCTATCGCAGCTTTACATCTCTGTCGGGTTGTCTTTGGTATCAACGTGCGACCAGATCTTAGTTCCAACTTTTTGTAGTTGCTGCCGCTCTATTCGCAACAAAAGTAGGCCAATGGCATTCGGGATTTCGTACTAGTAATAATACTAGAGTGGAGTAATTCCACAGTGGAATCGAAAGATTCAATATATTTGGCCATTAAAGAGTCTCCAAAGAGCTCTAAGCGGGGTAATACACAAAACTAATGGGCGGTACTTTTGTTTTGGATGCAAGTTAATGCAATTTTATCTCGAAACGGGGAAGAGATGGCGCGAACACATAGAGGGCAGCAATTTTGATTAAAAAAAATATTTAAGTATAAATTTCGGGATTATTCGGGAGATTGATTCCGTTGACTAATGCGCTTATCCAAAACGTTCCATTGGGAAAGCCAATTATCGGGATTAAAACTTTTGGCGATTTCCGAGGGGCCTTTTATGGTATAATTTTTCGTTGCCTGCGTAATGGGGTTAATAAAGAAGCTTTTAGTTGTAGCATTCCAACGCAGTATTCGAGTCTTCGTAGTATTCGTATCTGAGGTTTTATCGTGTAAACAGGGATTCCGTTTTAAATTATATCTTCGATCGGGGTGACCATTTAATCGTTTTTTATAATTAAAACTGCCGGGAGACATTACATTCGCTGTCTTGTTCGAGGAATTAGTAGAGCGCGGTAGATAACAATCGAGTACATTGGTTTTCGGGTTATCTTTATTCCTACGTTTCTTAACCACATTGCTGTATTGTGTTCTGGTTTCCGATTTTGATGTTAATAAACATTCCTTTCGAAGCAGTGGGCGAGAGACATTACTTTGGCCTGCAGTTATTCGGGACGAGGCATTTTGTTGTATCGGGGAAGGATCAATATCTTCGTGCTTCACAGTTGAAACTTCTGGGTAATTCCGTTCATAGTTATTAGCTCTACCAGTGACAATCCAACCGAAAACAGTTTTTTGTGCAACTAAATTGCCATCGGGATGTTTTCTAATATCAGGCAGTATTATGTGGGAATACATATCTCCTCCAAGAAGTAAATCCATTTCTACTTTACTCTCGTCATTTACGGTACTTTCGGGACAAGCTGGTATACCTTGATTCATTAAACTGGATGGGACACAGGCATTAAGTCTATCGACGACATATGCTTCAGTTTCATATTCAAATTCGGGTTCAACGTTTGATACGAATGAAATTTTACAACGCTGCGAAGTTGTGGCCGCAACATTTCCCGTTAAACCACAAATTTCAGTCCTCGGGGTAGAATATGTCGGTATACACAGTTCTTTTTGCATTTTTCGGGAAATAAATGTTGCCTCAGATGCGGGATCAACTAATGCATGTGCAGAACGCGTTACATCGTTGGATTGTAATTGACAAGTAATAGTACCTAGAACAATCATTGATGTCGCATCTCCTTTAATGTGCGTGTTAAATGACTGCAAAGTACGGGATGAAGAGGAAGTGCCGGGTCCGTCATGGGGATTTTGTGCGAATTCGGAATTGTTATTATTCGGGTTTATATTATTGTCTGATACAACAGATACATTCGAAGTATCATCTCGGTGCAAAAGGGAATGGTGTTTTTGTTTACACAGAAAACAAACGTTAGGGCTCTTACAATTTCTGAAGTCGTGTGAGGTAGCGAGGCAATTTGTACAGCACTTAAATCTTTTCACGATTGCAAACCGTTCCTGTACGGTATTTCCAAGGAAAGTCGGGCAGAGTCTGAGTGGATGGCGGCCGGAACACAGAATGCATTTACCAATGCCTTGTCCTGTGTTGCCTTGGGTACTTGTCGCATATGACCGCATTTTTCTTGCATCATTTACGGGTTTTCTCGGGGAAGATGTCTTTTCGGTATTCGCGGTATTATCTGTATGACTTCCTCGTATATCTGATACTGATTCCAGCGTGTGGTAACGGGTTGTTAAAAATGAGTCCATATCTGACCATTTGGGAAGCGCGGAGCCGCGTGGTATATTCTGTTCCCATAGACAGAGAGTTGTTTCGGGTAACTTTGTCGAACAAAGATATACAAAAATTACGTCCCAATTTTTCGTATCGATATTTAGCAGTGTTAGATTTGATATACAATCATTTATCGTTCTCTGTAGATCCTTTAAATGTGGCCCTGTTTCCCTCGTGATGGGAGAAATATTGAATAATGTTTTCAATTGGGCATTTATGAGAACTCGTTTATTCTCATAACGATCCACTAAATTCTGCCAGGCAAGTGCGAAACCATCGTTTGTCAGGGGACATGTTTTAATAATGCCATGTGCCTCACCCTTAGTTTTTTGTAGTAGATAATAAAGTTTCTCCACGGGACTTAATCGAGCATTATTTTTGTAAAGGGCCGAGAACATATCTCGAAAAGTTGGCCAGTTGACATAATCGCCATAAAATATTTCAGTATCACACGGGGGAAGATTAATAATCGGAGGTGGTAATGATACTGGTAGCTGTGAACGTTGCTCTACGGGAGGAGTGGGAGTTTCTAATTGTCGACGGTATTCCGAAATAAAAGTCATACTACGAGCATATGTTTTGTACGAGTTCAAATATTTATTCCTGATTTCGGTAACAGGTAGTTCAGAATCACCTTCCGCTTCCAATAAGAGTTCGTCGTAAATCTCTCTTATTGGCTCCCATAACCGGTTTAATTCCTTTTCGTGTACCGCTAGTGATCCTAATTTATGTTCACTAGGGGGAATACCAGCTAATAGGGCTTCAAATTCAGCCAAACGGTCAGTAAAACGGATTAAATCGTTATATGTAGTCATTTTGCAGGGAAAATATATTCAATTTCGGGGAAATTGCGAATAAAAAAATCGAAAATAATACAAAATAATCGGGCTAATATGTTCAAAACTATCAATAAAAATTTAAATTGTCGAAGAAATGTTGAATATATATGTAAATTATATTATAAATCGGGGAAAATATAATAGATCGGGTATTATATGGTTACAAATATAATAAAATATCAATCAAATGTGGTAAAAATACGAATTTCGCAAGTATTTATTACTTAATTTCGGGTTAATTGTGCGGTTGGTGATGAAAACACGTAAAAATGAAAGCGGTTTATGCGTTTCACCCGTTGTAACCGGTTATTTATATTTGATTACAACACTAATATACTTCGAGAGATAGTGAATGATATAATACGAGACTATAGGCGGGTAAATTATTCGGATCGGGCCGAGAAACCATAAAAATATCACCGGTTTTTGCGTTGTATCCGGTTACTCTTAGTCAATAACAAAAACTAATATCTGTCGAGAGGTAATGTATAAAACAATTCGTGAGTATGTACGGGTATATTTTCCGGATAGGATGGTAAAAACCGTTAAATATCGTTGGTTTTCGCGATTTACCCGTTGTAACCGGTTATTTATATTCGATTACAACACTAATATTGTTCGAAAAATAGTGTATGATGTAATTCGGAGCTTTGTGCGGGTAAATAATTAGAATGGGACGAAAAACCGTAAAAATATCGCCGGGTTTTCCGTTTTACCCGTTAAAACCGGATATTTTCGTTCGTTTACAACACTTATATGTAAAGGGTAACAACGTGTGGTACGACGCGCGAGTTATTATAATGTTTATACCAACAATTGTATTTGTATAGTTATCAATTATACAAAAAACGTGAGATTTAAATTATGTATATATGAACCGGGTTATCTTATTGCTCAAAAACACACAGCACTATCTTTATTGTTATTCTCATTGCTTTTTATGCTATGTCCGTATCGATGAGACACACTACCAGGGCTGCCAACAATACTTCAAGAAAAAACGTCACTTTTTTAAAAAAAAATCGTCATAATCGGCACTTGCATTTAAAAAATCGGCAAAAAAAACGGCAATGTAAACAACATCAAAAGAAAACATATTTTTTTGATTAAAAATAAAAAAAAAGTATTTAATTTATATAAAAAATAGAAAATTAATATAACTATTTCAATAAAAAAAAACAGTTAATTTTTCTATTAAAAAAAATATATACTTTTCTAAAGTAATGTTATTACTTTATGTGCATAGTACATCAACTTTTTGTTAAAAAATAAAAAAATGTATAATTAATGAGATCTTTAAGATTACCGTATAATTGTCTTACAATAAGTACATGCTTCTATTACACATTCTGAGTGTCATTGTCAATTTTCTATAAAAAAATTTGAGTTATGAAATTTTAGGTAATCTTTTGAATAAATAATTCCTTCCAATGAGTCATTCTCAAGCGAGCTTCTAATTTTAGTTTTGTTAAGGTTTACCTGACTAAATGTTCGTTCCACATTTGTTGTGGAGTATGGAAGAACCATGATTGTTTGTACGACAAAACTGGAAATGCCAAAGTGGAATTCCCACGTTTAATTTTCGATTTATTTTTCCAAAAATTATCAAATTTATTTTAATATTTTCAAAAATTTCTTCAAAATTTAGAAAACTTAACTCCCTAAACTCTGAGTCGAATGATTGTCTTTCCTTTTCTGAAATAAAAGTGGGAAATTCCATTAAAGAATTATTTCTTTTCATCATTACTCTTTCATGATGAATAAGTTCTAACGATTTAAATGAATTTAAATTAAAATCAAAGCGTTTTAATATTTGGTTTTCTAGATTTATATAAAAATGAATGCTAATGTTAACTAATTTGTTTAATTCATTTTTGGGAAGTTTTGTTTCGGAAATAATTTCTTTTGAATATAAACCTAAATATACTTCATCACATTCTAATATGATTTTAAGCCATCAATTTTTTATGTTCATAAATTGACACTGTATTGAATCTTTATGTTTATATTACTTTAGAATAATTTTTGTCGATTGAAAAATATCGTCATTTCTGAGGCAAAAAACGGCAAATCGGCATTTTTAATTTTTTTGAGTGAAAAATCGTCAAAATGCCGATAAATCGTCAAAATTGGCAGCACTGCACACTACGCGTCTAACAGTGAGAGACCGAGGGAAACCTAGCTTTAGTTACTCAGAGAATAACTACGCGTGTGTTTTATTCCGCTTTGTGCTATGTCCTCGTCGATCGTTTTTAACACAGCAGCTTATTGATTCGAAGGGTATTCGCGGGGGGAACACATGTGAATTGGTAATGGTTGTGCGAGAGATCGTAGTTGCCTGTGTTTTGTTACTCTTTTTGCTATGTCCGCGTTGATCGTTGCAAAACAGCGGCTTATAAAGTCGAGGAGTTTTAGCGGGGGAATAAACACTGTGTTGGGAGAACAATATAAGCTGGTGTTTTGTTATTCTTTGTGCGATATACGCGTCGATCGCATAAACAACTATTGGTTAGTAGTTTTAAAGGGGAATCGCGGGGAAATGAACGCAGAATAGAGAATCCTATAAGGGATAATATATTCCACTGGTTGTATGATTGGAGGGGATATCGCGGGTAAAAGAACGCAAAATAGGGAGAGTTATGCGGGAGTATTGGGAATATTCGCGAGAGAAGTGCGTTAGAGTGTGTGTATTACTTTAACTCGGTTGTTTAGATAGATTAGTGGGTAAACGCGGGTAAGTGTTATTGTGCGATTACAATAACAACAATCAGCGAGATTTAAGGAGATACTTATATTCGCGGATAACGTTCTCAGAGCACTTTCGCGATTTGTTGGTATAAACTGTTGTCACTTGCAAACACAGAAAAAAGCATTTAACTTACCCTTTCTCTGAAGGTAAACAAGGGTGGGTGTATAATTACAGGAACAATCGGGGAATTAGTTCCTGGTTATAAAAAAGCGTTTAGTTCGGGAAGTTGGCGAGAATTTCTGAAAATATATATTTCTAGTGAAATTTATTTTAACTTGCGGGTGGATCTCGGTATCCGGCTCGAAGGACCAAAATGTTTCGTGTCAAAATAAATTTCCCAGGAAATATTCGGGTATAAAAATAAAAACACAAAAAGTATTAATATTTTCGAAAAACGTTATAAAACGAATGGTTTATTTATAGAAATAAATAAGGGATTTCGGGGGTTTATATGTTCGGGTAACTTACGTTCCGTTCGGGGTTTACAGGAGTAATAATAAAACAATTGTAAATTTACATGATACTAACCGGGATGTAAAGTATCATTTCGGGATAATCGAGAGCGAGAGAATAAAAAGAGAGAGAGAGAGAGAGAAGAGCGCGGATAACAATATAAATTACGGGGAAACTTAACTATACAATTTACGAGGGTAGTTTAATAATTATCCGCGTAAACAACGAGATAATCGCATTTAAAGATTGCCATATGAAAATCCACCATTGGTCACCTATTTTGTGCTGATATCCCCACCTATTACAAGTGATTTCTCAGTTATTTTATAGTAATCACAAATTAAGCTCCTTTTTTCGATTATACGCTTAGTTTACGAGATAATCGCATTTAAAGATTGCCATATGAAAATCCACCATTGGTCACCTATTCTGTGCTGATATCCCCACCTATTACAAGTGATTTCTCAGTTATTTTATAGTGATCACAAATTAAGCTCCTTTTTTCGATTATACGCTTAGTTTACGAGATAATCGCATTTAAAGATTGCCATATGAAAATCCACCATTGGCCACCCATTTCATGCTGCTATCACCACCAATTACAAGTGATTTCTTAAGTAATTTATAGTGATCACAAATTAAGCTCCTTTTTTCGATTAGACGCTTAGTTTACGAGATAATCGCATTTAAAGATTGCCATATGAAAATCCACCATTGGCCACGCATTTCATGCTGATATCCCCACCTATTACAAGTGATTTCTTAAGTAATTTATAGTGATCACAAATTAAGCTCCTTTTTTCGATTATACGCTTAGTTTACGAGATAATCGCATTTAAAGATTGCCATATGAAAATCCACCATTGTCCACCCATTTCATGCTGATATCCCCACCTATTACAAGTGATTTCTCAGTTATTTTATAGTGATCACAAATTAAGCTCCTTTTTTCGATTATACGCTTAGTTTACGAGATAATCGCATTTAAAGATTGCCATAGTTTACGAGATAATCGCATTTAAAGATTGCCATATGAAAATCCACCATTGGCCACCCATTTTGTGCTGATATCCCCACCTATTACAAGTGATTTCTTAAGTAATTTATAGTGATCACAAAATAAGCCGCCTTTTTCGATTAGACACTTAGTTTACGAGATAATCGCATTTAAAGATTGCCATATGAAAATCAACCATTGGCCACCCATTTCATGCTGATATCCCCACCTATTACAGGTGATTTCTTAAGTAATTTATAGCGATCACAAATTAAGCTCCTTTTTTCGATTAGACGCTTAGTTTACGAGATAATCGCATTTAAAGATTGCCATATGAAAATCCACCATTGGCCACCCATTTCATGCTGATATCCCCACCTATTACAAGTGATATCTAAAGTAATTTATAGTGATCAGATAATCGCATTTAAAGATTGCCATATGAAAATCCACCATTGGCCACCCATTTCATGCTGATATCCCCACCTATTACAAGTGATATCTAAAGTAATTTATAGTGATCACAAATTAAGCTCTCTTTTTCGATTATACGCTTAGTTTACGAGATAATCACATTTAAAGATTGCCATATGAAAATCCACCATTGGTCACCTATTTTGTGCAGATATCCCCACCTATTACAAGTGATTTCTCAGTTATTTTATAGTGATCACAAATTAAGCTCCTTTTTTCGATTAGACGCTTAGTTTACGAGATAATCGCATTTAAAGATTGCCATATGAAAATCCACCATTGACCACCCATTTCATGCTGCTATCACCACCTATTACAAGTGATTTCTTAAGTAATTTATAGTGATCACAAAATAAGCCGCCTTTTTCGATTAGACGCTTAGTTTACGAGATAATCACATTTAAAGATTGTCATATGAAAATCCACCATTGGTCACCTATTTTGTGCTGATATCCCCACCTATTACAAGTGATTTCTTAAGTAATTTATAGTGATCACAAATTAAGCTCCTTTTTTCGATTAGACGCTTAGTTTACGCGATAATCGCATTTAAAGATTGCCATATGAAAATCCACCATTGGCCACCCATTTTGTGCTGATATCCCCACCTATTACAAGTGATTTCTCAGTTATTTTATAGTGATCACAAATTAAGCTCCTTTTTTCGTAGACGCTTAGTTTACGAGATACTCGCATTTAAAGATTGCCATATGAAAATCCACCATTGGCCACCCATTTCATGCTGATATCCCCACCTATTACAAGTGATTTCTTAAGTAATTTATAGTAATCACAAATTAAGCTCCTTTTTTCGATTACACGCTTAGTTTACGAGATAATCGCATTTAAAGATTGCCATATGAAAATCCACCATTGGCCACCTATTTTGTGCAGATATCCCCACCTATTACAAGTGATTTCTCAGTTATTTTATAGTGATCACAAATTAAGCTCCTTTTTTCGATTATACGCTTAGTTTACGAGATAATCGCATTTAAAGATTGCCATATGAAAATCCACCATTGGTCACCTATTTTGTGCAGATATCCCCACCTATAACAAGTGATTTCTCAGTTATTTTATAGTGATCACAAATTAAGCTCCTTTTTTCGATTATACGCTTAGTTTACGAGATAATCGCGTTTAAAGATTGCCATATGAAAATCCACCATTGACCACCCATTTCATGCTGCTATCACCACCTATTACAAGTGATTTCTTAAGTAATTTATAGTGATCACAAAATAAGCCGCCTTTTTCGATTAGACGCTTAGTTTACGAGATAATCACATTTAAAGATTGTCATATGAAAATCCACCATTGGCCACCCATTTCATGCTGATATCCTCACCAATTACAAGTGATTTCTCAGTGAGGTTATAGTAATCACAAATTAAGCTCCTTTTTTCGATTAGACGCTTAGTTTACGAGATAATCACATTTAAAGATTGTCATATGAAAATCCACCATTGGTCACCTATTTTGTGCTGATATCCCCACCTATTACAAGTGATTTCTCAGTTATTTTATAGTGATCACAAATTAAGCTCCTTTTTTCGATTATACGCTTAGTTTACGAGATAATCGCATTTAAAGATTGCCATATGAAAATCCACCATTGGCCACCCATTTCATGCTGATATCCTCACCAATTACAAGTGATTTCTCAGTGAGTTTATAGTAATCACAAATTAAGCTCCTTTTTTCGATTAGACGCTTAGTTTACGAGATAATCGCATTTAAAGATTGCCATATGAAAATCCACCATTGGCCACCCATTTCATGCTGATATCCTCACCAATTACAAGTGATTTCTCAGTGAGTTTATAGTAATCACAAATTAAGCTCCTTTTTTCGATTAGACGCTTAGTTTACGAGATAATCGCATTGAAAGATTGCCATATGAAAATCCACCATTGGCCACCTATTTCATGCTGATATCCTCACCAATTACAAGTGATTTCTCAGTTATTTTATAGTGATCACATTTAAGCTCCTTTTTCCGATTAGACGCTTAGTTTACGAGATACTCGCATTTAAAGATTGCCATATGAAAATCCACCATTGGCCACCCATTTCATGCTGATATCCCCACCTATTACAAGTGATATCTAAAGTAATTTATAGTGATCACAAATTAAGCTCCTTTTTTCGATTATACGCTTAGTTTACGAGATAATCGCATTTAAAGATTGCCATATGAAAATCCACCATTGGCCACCCATTTTGTGCTGATATCCCCACCTATTACAAGTGATTTCTTAAGTAATTTATAGTGATCACAAATTAAGCTCCTTTTTTCGTTAGACGCTTAGTTTACAAGATAATCGCATTTAAAGATTGCCATATGAAAATCCACAATTGGCCACCCATTTCATGCTGATATCCTCACCAATTACAAGTGATTTCTCAGTTATTTTATAGTGATCACAAATTAAGCTCCTTTTTTCGATTAGACGCTTAGTTTACGATATAATCGCATTTAAAGATTGCCATAAGAATATCCACCATTGGCCACCCTTTTCATGCTGATATCCTCACCAAGAACAAGTGATTTCTCAGTGAGTTTATAGTAATCACAAATTAAGCTCCTTTTTTCGATTAGACGCTTAGTTTACGAGATAATCGCATTTAAAGATTGCCATATGAAAATCCACCATTGGCCACCCATTTTGTGCTGATATCCCCACCTATTGCAAGTAATTTCCCAGTTATTTTATAGCGATCACAAATTAAGCTCCTTTTTTCGATTAGACGCTTAGTTTACGAGATAATCGCATTTAAAGATTGCCATATGAAAATCCACCATTGGCCACCCATTTCATGCTGATATCCTCACCAATTACAAGTGATTTCTCAGTGAGTTTATAGTAATCACAAATTAAGCTCCTTTTTTCGATTAGACGCTTAGTTTACGAGATAATCGCATTGAAAGATTGCCATATGAAAATCCACCATTGGCCACCTATATCATGCTGATATCCTCACCAATTACAAGTGATTTCTCAGTTATTTTATAGTAATCACAAATTAAGCTCCTTTTTTCGATTAGACGCTTAGTTTACGAGATAATCGCATTTAAAGATTGCCATATGAAAATCCACAATTGGCCACCCATTTCATGCTGATATCCTCACCAAGAACAAGTGATTTCTCAGTGAGTTTATAGTAATCACAAATTAAGCTCCTTTTTTCGATTAGACGCTTAGTTTACGAGATAATCGCATTTAAAGATTGCCATATGAAAATCCACCATTGGCCACCTATTTCATGCTGATATCCTCACCTATTACAAGTGATTTCTTAAGTAATTTATAGTGATCACAAATTAAGCTCCTTTTTTCGTTAGACGCTTAGTTTACAAGATAATCGCATTTAAAGATTGCCATATGAAAATCCACAATTGGCCACCCATTTCATGCTGATATCCTCACCAAGAACAAGTGATTTCTCAGTGAGTTTATAGTAATCACAAATTAAGCTCCTTTTTTCGATTAGACGCTTAGTTTACGAGATACTCGCATTTAAAGATTGCCATAAGAAAATCCACCATTGGCCACCCATTTCATGCTGATATCCTCACCAATTACAAGTGATTTCTCAGTGAGTTTATAGTGATCACAAATTAAGCTCCTTTTTTCGATTAGACGCTTAGTTTACGAGATACTCGCATTTAAAGATTGCCATATGAAAATCCACCATTAGCCACCCGTTTTGTGCTGATATCCCCACCTATTGCAAGTGATTTCCCAGTTATTTTATGGTGATCACAAATTAAGCTCCTTTTTTCGATTAGACGCTTAGTTTACGAGATAATCGCATTTAAAGATTGCAATAGGAAAATCCACCATTGGCCACCCATTTCATGCTGATATCCCCAACAATTACAAGTGATTTCTTAAGTAATTTATAGTGATCACAAAATAAGCTCCTTTTTTCGATTAGACGCTTAGTTTACGAGATAATCGCATTTAAAGATTGCCATATGAAAATCCACCATTGGCCACCCATTTCATGCTGATATCCCCACCTATTACAAGGGATTTCTCAGTTATTTTATAATGATCACAAATTAAGCTCCTTTTTTCGATTAGACGCTTAGTTTATGAGATAATCACATTTAAAGATTTCCATATGAAAATCCACCATTGGCCACCCATTTCATGCTGATATCCCCACCTATTACAAGGGATTTCTCAGTTATTTTATAATGATCACAAATTAAGCTCCTTTTTTCGATTAGACGCTTAGTTTATGAGATAATCGCATTTAAAGATTTCCATATGAAAATCCACCATTGGCCACCCATTTTGTGCTGATATCCTCACCAATTACAAGTGATTTCTCAATGATTTTATAGTGATGACAAATTAAGCTGCTTTTTTCGATTAGACGCTTAGTTTACGAGATAATCGCATTTAAAGATTGCCATATGAAAATCCACCATTGGCCACCCATTTTGTGCTGATATCCCCACCTATTGCAAGTGATTTCCCAGTTATTTTATAGTGATCACAAATTAAGCTCCTTTTTTCGATTAGACGCTTAGTTTACGAGATAATCGCATTTAAAGATTGCAATAGGAAAATCCACCATTGGCCACCCATTTCATGCTGATATCCCCAACAATTACAAGTGATTTCTTAAGTAATTTATAGTGATCACAAAATAAGCTCCTTTTTTCGATTAGACGCTTAGTTTACGAGATAATCGCATTTAAAGATTGCCATATGAAAATCCACCATTGGCCACCCATTTCATGCTGATATCCCCACCTATTACAAGGGATTTCTCAGTTATTTTATAATGATCACAAATTAAGCTCCTTTTTTCGATTAGACGCTTAGTTTATGAGATAATCACATTTAAAGATTTCCATATGAAAATCCACCATTGGCCACCCATTTCATGCTGATATCCCCACCTATTACAAGGGATTTCTCAGTTATTTTATAATGATCACAAATTAAGCTCCTTTTTTCGATTAGACGCTTAGTTTATGAGATAATCGCATTTAAAGATTTCCATATGAAAATCCACCATTGGCCACCCATTTTGTGCTGATATCCTCACCAATTACAAGTGATTTCTCAATGATTTTATAGTGATCACAAATTAAGCTGCTTTTTTCGATTAGACGCTTAGTTTACGAGATAACCGCATTTAAAGATTGCCATATGAAAATCCACCATTGGCCACCCATTTCATGCTGATATCCTCAACAATTACAAGTGATTTCTTAAGTAATCTATAGTGATCACAAATTAAGCTCCTTTTTTCGATTAGACGCTTAGTTTACGAGATAATCGCATTTAAAGATTGCCATATGAAAATCCACCATTGGCCACCCATTTTGTGCTGATATCCCCACCTATTACAAGGGATTTCTCAGTTATTTTATAATGATCACAAATTAAGCTCCTTTTTTCGATTAGACGCTTAGTTTATGAGATAATCACATTTAAAGATTTCCATATGAAAATCCACCATTGGCCACCCATTTCATGCTGATATCCCCACCTATTACAAGGGATTTCTCAGTTATTTTATAATGATCACAAATTAAGCTCCTTTTTTCGATTAGACGCTTAGTTTATGAGATAATCGCATTTAAAGATTGCCATATGAAAATCCACAATTGGCCACCCATTTCATGCTAATATCCCCACCTATTACAAGTGATTTCTTAAGCAATTTATAGTGATCACAAATTAAGCTCCTTTTTTCGATTAGACGCTTAGTTTACGAGATAATCGCATTTAAAGATTGCTATATGAAAATCCACCATTGGCCACCCATTTCATGCTAATATCCCCACCTATTACAAGTGATTTCTTAAGCAATTTATAATGATCACAATTTAAGCTCCTTTTTTCGATTAGACGCTTAGTTTACGAGATAATCGCATTTAAAGATTGCCATATGAAAATCCACAATTGGCCACCCATTTCATGCTAATATCCCCACCTATTACAAGTGATTTCTTAAGCAATTTATAGTGATCACAAATTAAGCTCCTTTTTTCGATTAGACGCTTAGTTTACGAGATAATCGCATTTAAAGATTGCCATATGAAAATCCATCATTGGCCACCCATTTCATGCTAATATCCCCACCTATTACAAGTGATTTCTTAAGCAATTTATAATTATCACAAATGATGCTCCTTTTTTCGATTAGACGCTTAGTTTACGAGATAATCGCATTTAAAGATTGCCATATGAAAATCCACCATTGGCCACCCTTTTCATGCTAATATCCCCACCTATTACAAGTGATTTCTTAAGCAATTTATAGTGATCACAAATTAAGCTCCTTTTTTCGATTAGACGCTTAGTTTACGAGATAATCGCATTTAAAGATTGCCATATGAAAATCCACCATTGGCCACCCATTTCATGCTGATATCCCCACCTATTACAAGTGATTTCTCAGTTATTTTATAGTGATCACAAATTAAGCTCCTTTTTTCGATTAGACGCTTATTTGAAGGTTGCCATATGAAAATCCACCATTGGCCACCCATTTCATGCTAATATCCCCACCTATTACAAGTGATTTCTTAAGCAATTTATAGTGATCACAAATTAAGCTCCTTTTTTCGATTAGACGCTTAGTTTACGAGATAATCGCATTTAAAGATTGCTATATGAAAATCCACCATTGGCCACCCATTTCATGCTAATATCCCCACCTATTACAAGTGATTTCTTAAGCAATTTATAATGATCACAATTTAAGCTCCTTTTTTCGATTAGACGCTTAGTTTACGAGATAATCGCATTTAAAGATTGCCATATGAAAATCCACAATTGGCCACCCTTTTCATGCTGATATCCCCACCTATTACAAGTGATTTCTTAAGTAATCTTTAGTGATCACAAATTAAGCTCCTTTTTTCGACTAGACGCTTAGTTTACGAGATAATCGCATTTAAAGATTGCCATATGAAAATCCACCATTGGCCACCCATTTCATGCTGATATCCCCACCTATTACAAGTGATTTCTCAGTTATTTTATAGTGATCACAAATTAAGCTCCTTTTTTCGATTAGACGCTTATTTGAAGGTTGCCATATGAAAATCCACCATTGGCCACCCATTTCATGCTGATATCCCCACCTATTGCAAGTGATTTCTTAAGTAATTTATAGTGATCACAAATTAAGCTCCTTTTTTCGATTAGACGCTTAGTTTACGAGATAATCGCATTTAAAGATTGCTATATGAAAATCCACCATTGGCCACCCATTTCATGCTAATATCCCCACCTATTACAAGTGATTTCTTAAGCAATTTATAATGATCACAATTTAAGCTCCTTTTTTCGATTAGACGCTTAGTTTACGAGATAATCGCATTTAAAGATTGCCATATGAAAATCCACAATTGGCCACCCTTTTCATGCTGATATCCCCACCTATTACAAGTGATTTCTTAAGTAATCTTTAGTGATCACAAATTAAGCTCCTTTTTTCGACTAGACGCTTAGTTTACGAGATAATCGCATTTAAAGATTGCCATATGAAAATCCACCATTGGCCACCCATTTCATGCTGATATCCCCACCTATTACAAGTGATTTCTCAGTTATTTTATAGTGATCACAAATTAAGCTCCTTTGCTGATATCCCCACCTATTACAAGTGATTTCTCAGTTATTTTATAATGATCACAAATTAAGCTCCTTTTTCCGATTAGACGCTTAGTTTCCGAGATAATCGCATTTAAAGGTTGCCATATGAAAATCCACCATTGGTCACCCATTTCATGCTGATATCCCCACTTATTACAAGTGATTTCTTAAGTAATTTATAGTGATCACAAATTAAGTTCCTTTTTTCGATTAGACGCTTAGTTTCCGAGATAATCGCATTTAAAGGTTGCCATATGAAAATCCACCATTGGCCACCCATTTCATGCTGATATCCCCACCTATTACAAGTGATTTCTTAAGTAATCTTTAGTGATCACAAATTAAGCTCCTTTTTTCGACTAGACGCTTAGTTTACGAGATAATCGCATTTAGAGATTGCCATATGAAAATCCACCATTGGCCACCCATTTTATGCTGATATCCCCACCTATTGCAAGTGATTTCTTAAGTAATTTATAGTGATCACAAATTAAGCTCCTTTTTTCGATTAGACGCTTAGTTTACGAGATAATCGCATTTAAAGATTGCCATATGAAAATCCACCATTGGCCACCCATTTTGTGCTGATATCCCCACCTATTACAAGTGATTTCTTAAGTAATCTTTAGTGATCACAAATTAAGCTCCTTTTTTCGACTAGACGCTTAGTTTACGAGATAATCGCATTTAAAGATTGCCATATGAAAATCCACCATTGGCCACCCATTTCATGCTGATATCCCCACCTATTACAAGTGATTTCTTAAGCAATTTATAGTGATCACAAATTAAGCTCCTTTTTTCGATTAGACGCTTAGTTTACGAGATAATCGCATTTAAAGATTGCCATATGAAAATCCACAATTGGCCACCCATTTCATGCTAATATCCCCACCTATTACAAGTGATTTCTTAAGTAATTTATAGTGATCACAAATTAAGCTCCTTTTTTCGATTAGACGCTTAGTTTACGAGATAATCGCATTTAAAGATTGCCATATGAAAATCCACCATTGGCCACCCATTTTGTGCTGATATCCCCACCTATTACAAGTGATTTCTTAAGTAATCTTTAGTGATCACAAATTAAGCTCCTTTTTTCGACTAGACGCTTAGTTTACGAGATAATCGCATTTAAAGATTGCCATATGAAAATCCACCATTGGCCACCCATTTTGTGCTGATATCCCCACCTATTACAAGTAATTTCTTAAGTAATTTATAGTGATCACAAATTAAGTTCCTTTTTTCGATTAGACGCTTAGTTTCCGAGATAATCGCATTTAAAGGTTGCCATATGAAAATCCACCATTGGTCACCCATTTCATGCTGATATCCCCACTTATTACAAGTGATTTCTTAAGTAATCTTTAGTGATCACAAATTAAGCTCCTTTTTTCGACTAGACGCTTAGTTTACGAGATAATCGCATTTAAAGATTGCCATATGAAAATCCACCATTGGCCACCCATTTCATGCTGATATCCCCACCTATTACAAGTGATTTCTTAAGCAATTTATAGTGATCACAAATTAAGCTCCTTTTTTCGATTAGACGCTTAGTTTACGAGATAATCGCATTTAAAGATTGCCATATGAAAATCCACAATTGGCCACCCATTTCATGCTAATATCCCCACCTATTACAAGTGATTTCTTAAGCAATTTATAGTGATCACAAATTAAGCTCCTTTTTTCGATTAGACGCTTAGTTTACGAGATAATCGCATTTAAAGATTGCCATATGAAAATCCACAATTGGCCACCCTTTTCATGCTGATATCCCCACCTATTACAAGTGATTTCTTAAGTAATCTTTAGTGATCACAAATTAAGCTCCTTTTTTCGACTAGACGCTTAGTTTACGAGATAATCGCATTTAAAGATTGCCATATGAAAATCCACCATTGGCCACCCATTTCATGCTGATATCCCCACCTATTACAAGTGATTTCTCAGTTATTTTATAGTGATCACAAATTAAGCTCCTTTGCTGATATCCCCACCTATTACAAGTGATTTCTCAGTTATTTTATAATGATCACAAATTAAGCTCCTTTTTTCGATTAGACGCTTAGTTTCCGAGATAATCGCATTTAAAGGTTGCCATATGAAAATCCACCATTGGTCACCCATTTCATGCTGATATCCCCACTTATTACAAGTGATTTCTTAAGTAATTTATAGTGATCACAAATTAAGTTCCTTTTTTCGATTAGACGCTTAGTTTCCGAGATAATCGCATTTAAAGGTTGCCATATGAAAATCCACCATTGGCCACCCATTTCATGCTGATATCCCCACCTATTGCATGTGATTTCTTAAGTAATTTATAGTGATCACAAATTAAGCTCCTTTTTTCGATTAGACGCTTAGTTTACGAGATAATCGCATTTAAAGATTGCCATATGAAAATCCACCATTGGCCACCCAATTTGTGCTGATATCCCCACCTATTACAAGTGATTTCTCAGTTATTTTATAATGATCACAAATTAAGCTCCTTTTTTCGATTAGACGCTTAGTTTACGAGATAATCGCATTTAAAGATTGCCATATGAAAATCCACCATTGGCCACCCATTTCATGCTGATATCCCCACCTATTACAAGTGATTTCTTAAGCAATTTATAGTGATCACAAATTAAGCTCCTTTTTTCGACTAGACGCTTAGTTTACGAGATAATCGCATTTAAAGATTGCCATATGAAAATCCACCATTGGCCACCCATTTCATGCTGATATCCCCACCTATTACAAGTGATTTCTTAAGCAATTTATAGTGATCACAAATTAAGCTCCTTTTTTCGATTAGACGCTTAGTTTACGAGATAATCGCATTTAAAGATTGCCATATGAAAATCCACCATTGGCCACCCATTTTGTGCTGATATCCCCACCTATTACAAGTGATTTCTTAAGTAATCTTTAGTGATCACAAATTAAGCTCCTTTTTTCGACTAGACGCTTAGTTTACGAGATAATCGCATTTAAAGATTGCCATATGAAAATCCACCATTGGCCACCCATTTTGTGCTGATATCCCCACCTATTACAAGTGATTTCTTAAGTAATCTTTAGTGATCACAAATTAAGCTCCTTTTTTCGACTAGACGCTTAGTTTACGAGATAATCGCATTTAAAGATTGCCATATGAAAATCCACCATTGGCCACCCATTTCATGCTGATATCCCCACCTATTGCAAGTGATTTCTTAAGTAATTTATAGTGATCACAAATTAAGCTCCTTTTTTCGATTAGACGCTTAGTTCACGAGATAATCGCATTTAAAGATTGCCATATGAAAATCCACCATTGGCCACCCATTTTGTGCTGATATCCCCACCTATTACAAGTGATTTCTCAGTTATTTTATAATGATCACAAATTAAGCTCCTTTTTTCGATTAGACGCTTAGTTTACGAGATAATCGCATTTAAAGATTGCCATATGAAAATCCACCATTGGCCACCCATTTTGTGCTGATATCCCCACCTATTACAAGTAATTTCTTAAGTAATTTATAGTGATCACAAATTAAGCTCCTTTTTTCGATTAGACGCTTAGTTTACGAGATAATCGCATTTAAAGATTGCCATATGAAAATCCACCATTGGTCACCCATTTCATGCTGATATCCCCACCTATTACAAGTGATTTGTTAAGTAATTTATAGTGATTACAAATTAAGCTCCTTTTTTCGATTAGACGCTTAGTTTACGAGATAATCGCATTTAAAGATTGCCATATGAAAATCCACAATTGGCCACCCATTTCATGCTAATATCCCCACCTATTACAAGTGATTTCTTAAGCAATTTATAGTGATCACAAATTAAGCTCCTTTTTTCGATTAGACGCTTAGTTTACGAGATAATCGCATTTAAAGATTGCCATATGAAAATCCACCATTGGCCACCCATTTCATGCTGATATCCCCACCTATTGCAAGTGATTTCTTAAGTAATTTATAGTGATCACAAATTAAGCTCCTTTTTTCGATTAGACGCTTAGTTTACGAGATAATCGCATTTAAAGATTGCCATATGAAAATCCACCATTGGCCACCCATTTTGTGCTGATATCCCCACCTATTACAAGTGATTTCTCAGTTATTTTATAATGATCACAAATTAAGCTCCTTTTTTCGATTAGACGCTTAGTTTACGAGATAATCGCATTTAAAGATTGCCATATGAAAATCCACCATTGGCCACCCATTTTGTGCTGATATCCCCACCTATTACAAGTGATTTCTTAAGTAATCTTTAGTGATCACAAATTAAGCTCCTTTTTTCGACTAGACGCTTAGTTTACGAGATAATCGCATTTAAAGATTGCCATATGAAAATCCACCATTGGCCACCCATTTCATGCTGATATCCCCACCTATTGCAAGTGATTTCTTAAGTAATTTATAGTGATCACAAATTAAGCTCCTTTTTTCGATTAGACGCTTAGTTCACGAGATAATCGCATTTAAAGATTGCCATATGAAAATCCACCATTGGCCACCCATTTTGTGCTGATATCCCCACCTATTACAAGTGATTTCTCAGTTATTTTATAATGATCACAAATTAAGCTCCTTTTTTCGATTAGACGCTTAGTTTACGAGATAATCGCATTTAAAGATTGCCATATGAAAATCCACCATTGGCCACCCATTTTGTGCTGATATCCCCACCTATTACAAGTAATTTATAGTGATCACAAATTAAGCTCCTTTTTTCGATTAGACGCTTAGTTTACGAGATAATCGCATTTAAAGATTGCCATATGAAAATCCACCATTGGTCACCCATTTCATGCTGATATCCCCACCTATTACAAGTGATTTGTTAAGTAATTTATAGTGATTACAAATTAAGCTCCTTTTTTCGATTAGACGCTTAGTTTACGAGATAATCGCATTTAAAGATTGCCATATGAAAATCCACAATTGGCCACCCATTTCATGCTAATATCCCCACCTATTACAAGTGATTTCTTAAGCAATTTATAGTGATCACAAATTAAGCTCCTTTTTTCGATTAGACGCTTAGTTTACGAGATAATCGCATTTAAAGATTGCCATATGAAAATCCACCATTGGCCACCCATTTCATGCTGATATCCCCACCTATTGCAAGTGATTTCTTAAGTAATTTATAGTGATCACAAATTAAGCTCCTTTTTTCGATTAGACGCTTAGTTTACGAGATAATCGCATTTAAAGATTGCCATATGAAAATCCACCATTGGCCACCCAATTTGTGCTGATATCCCCACCTATTACAAGTGATTTCTCAGTTATTTTATAATGATCACAAATTAAGCTCCTTTTTTCGATTAGACGCTTAGTTTACGAGATAATCGCATTTAAAGATTGCCATATGAAAATCCACCATTGGCCACCCATTTTGTGCTGATATCCCCACCTATTACAAGTAATTTCTTAAGTAATTTATAGTGATCACAAATTAAGCTCCTTTTTTCGATTAGACGCTTAGTTTACGAGATAATCGCATTTAAAGATTGCCATATGAAAATCCACCATTGGTCACCCATTTCATGCTGATATCCCCACCTATTACAAGTGATTTGTTAAGTAATTTATAGTGATCACAAATTAAGCTCCTTTTTTCGATTAAACGCTTAGTTTACGAGATAATCGCATTAAAAGATTGCCATATGAAAATCCACCATTTGTCACCCATTTCATGCTGATATCCCCACCTATTACAAGTGATTTGTTAAGTAATTTATAGTGATCACAAATTAAGCTCCTTTTTTCGATTAGACGCTTAGTTTACGAGATAATCGCATTTAAAGATTGCCATATGAAAATCCACCATTGGTCACCCATTTCATGCTGATATCCCCACCTATTACAAGTGATTTGTTAAGTAATTTATAGTGATCACAAATTAAGCTCCTTTTTTCGACTAGACGCTTAGTTTACGAGATAATCGCATTTAAAGATTGCCATATGAAAATCCACCATTGGCCACCCATTTCATGCTGATATCCCCACCTATTGCAAGTGATTTCTTAAGTAATTTATAGTGATCACAAATTAAGCTCCTTTTTTCGATTAGACGCTTAGTTTACGAGATAATCGCATTTAAAGATTGCCATATGAAAATCCACCATTGGCCACCCATTTTGTGCTGATATCCCCACCTATTACAAGTGATTTCTCAGTTATTTTATAATGATCACAAATTAAGCTCCTTTTTTCGATTAGACGCTTAGTTTACGAGATAATCGCATTTAAAGATTGCCATATGAAAATCCACCATTGGCCACCCATTTTGTGCTGATATCCCCACCTATTACAAGTAATTTCTTAAGTAATTTATAGTGATCACAAATTAAGCTCCTTTTTTCGATTAGACGCTTAGTTTACGAGATAATCGCATTTAAAGATTGCCATATGAAAATCCACCATTGGTCACCCATTTCATGCTGATATCCCCACCTATTACAAGTGATTTGTTAAGTAATTTATAGTGATTACAAATTAAGCTCCTTTTTTCGATTAGACGCTTAGTTTACGAGATAATCGCATTTAAAGATTGCCATATGAAAATCCACAATTGGCCACCCATTTCATGCTAATATCCCCACCTATTACAAGTGATTTCTTAAGCAATTTATAGTGATCACAAATTAAGCTCCTTTTTTCGATTAGACGCTTAGTTTACGAGATAATCGCATTTAAAGATTGCCATATGAAAATCCACCATTGGCCACCCATTTCATGCTGATATCCCCACCTATTGCAAGTGATTTCTTAAGTAATTTATAGTGATCACAAATTAAGCTCCTTTTTTCGATTAGACGCTTAGTTTACGAGATAATCGCATTTAAAGATTGCCATATGAAAATCCACCATTGGCCACCCATTTTGTGCTGATATCCCCACCTATTACAAGTGATTTCTCAGTTATTTTATAATGATCACAAATTAAGCTCCTTTTTTCGATTAGACGCTTAGTTTACGAGATAATCGCATTTAAAGATTGCCATATGAAAATCCACCATTGGCCACCCATTTTGTGCTGATATCCCCACCTATTACAAGTGATTTCTTAAGTAATCTTTAGTGATCACAAATTAAGCTCCTTTTTTCGATTCCACCATTGGCCACCCATTTCATGCTGATATCCCCACCTATTGCAAGTGATTTCTTAAGTAATTTATAGTGATCACAAATTAAGCTCCTTTTTCGATTAGACGCTTAGTTCACGAGATAATCGCATTTAAAGATTGCCATATGAAAATCCACCATTGGCCACCCATTTTGTGCTGATATCCCCACCTATTACAAGTGATTTCTCAGTTATTTTATAATGATCACAAATTAAGCTCCTTTTTTCGATTAGACGCTTAGTTTACGAGATAATCGCATTTAAAGATTGCCATATGAAAATCCACCATTGGCCACCCATTTCATGCTGATATCCCCACTTATTACAAGTGATTTCTTAAGTAATTTATAGTGATCACAAATTAAGTTCCTTTTTTCGATTAGACGCTTAGTTTCCGAGATAATCGCATTTAAAGGTTGCCATATGAAAATCCACCATTGGTCACCCATTTCATGCTGATATCCCCACTTATTACAAGTGATTTCTTAAGTAATTTATAGTGATCACAAATTAAGTTCCTTTTTTCGATTAGACGCTTAGTTTCCGAGATAATCGCATTTAAAGGTTGCCATATGAAAATCCACCATTGGCCACCCATTTCATGCTGATATCCCCACCTATTACAAGTGATTTCTTAAGTAATCTTTAGTGATCACAAATTAAGCTCCTTTTTTCGACTAGACGCTTAGTTTACGAGATAATCGCATTTAAAGATTGCCATATGAAAATCCACCATTGGCCACCCATTTTATGCTGATATCCCCACCTATTGCAAGTGATTTCTTAAGTAATTTATAGTGATCACAAATTAAGCTCCTTTTTTCGATTAGACGCTTAGTTTACGAGATAATCGCATTTAAAGATTGCCATATGAAAATCCACCATTGGCCACCCATTTTGTGCTGATATCCCCACCTATTACAAGTGATTTCTTAAGTAATCTTTAGTGATCACAAATTAAGCTCCTTTTTTCGACTAGACGCTTAGTTTACGAGATAATCGCATTTAAAGATTGCCATATGAAAATCCACCATTGGCCACCCATTTCATGCTGATATCCCCACCTATTGCAAGTGATTTCTTAAGTAATTTATAGTGATCACAAATTAAGCTCCTTTTTTCGATTAGACGCTTAGTTCACGAGATAATCGCATTTAAAGATTGCCATATGAAAATCCACCATTGGCCACCCATTTTGTGCTGATATCCCCACCTATTACAAGTGATTTCTCAGTTATTTTATAATGATCACAAATTAAGCTCCTTTTTTCGATTAGACGCTTAGTTTACGAGATAATCGCATTTAAAGATTGCCATATGAAAATCCACCATTGGCCACCCATTTTGTGCTGATATCCCCACCTATTACAAGTAATTTCTTAAGTAATTTATAGTGATCACAAATTAAGCTCCTTTTTTCGATTAGACGCTTAGTTTACGAGATAATCGCATTTAAAGATTGCCATATGAAAATCCACCATTGGTCACCCATTTCATGCTGATATCCCCACCTATTACAAGTGATTTGTTAAGTAATTTATAGTGATCACAAATTAAGCTCCTTTTTTCGATTAGACGCTTAGTTTACGAGATAATCGCATTTAAAGATTGCCATATGAAAATCCACCATTGGTCACCCATTTCATGCTGATATCCCCACCTATTACAAGTGATTTGTTAAGTAATTTATAGTGATCACAAATTAAGCTCCTTTTTTCGATTAAACGCTTAGTTTACGAGATAATCGCATTTAAAGATTGCCATATGAAAATCCACCATTGGCCACCCATTTCATGCTGATATCCCCACCTATTACAAGTGATTTCTTAAGTAATTTATAGTGATCACAAATTAAGCTCCTTTTTTCGATTAGACGCTTAGTTTACGAGATAATCGCATTTAAAGATTGCCATATGAAAATCCACCATTGGCCACCCATTTTATGCTGATATCCCCACCTATTGCAAGTGATTTCTTAAGTAATTTATAGTGATCACAAATTAAGCTCCTTTTTTCGATTAGACGCTTAGTTTACGAGATAATCGCATTTAAAGATTGCCATATGAAAATCCACCATTGGCCACCCATTTTGTGCTGATATCCCCACCTATTACAAGTGATTTCTTAAGTAATCTTTAGTGATCACAAATTAAGCTCCTTTTTTCGACTAGACGCTTAGTTTACGAGATAATCGCATTTAAAGATTGCCATATGAAAATCCACCATTGGCCACCCATTTCATGCTGATATCCCCACCTATTGCAAGTGATTTCTTAAGTAATTTATAGTGATCACAAATTAAGCTCCTTTTTTCGATTAGACGCTTAGTTCACGAGATAATCGCATTTAAAGATTGCCATATGAAAATCCACCATTGGCCACCCATTTTGTGCTGATATCCCCACCTATTACAAGTGATTTCTCAGTTATTTTATAATGATCACAAATTAAGCTCCTTTTTTCGATTAGACGCTTAGTTTACGAGATAATCGCATTTAAAGATTGCCATATGAAAATCCACCATTGGCCACCCATTTTGTGCTGATATCCCCACCTATTACAAGTAATTTCTTAAGTAATTTATAGTGATCACAAATTAAGCTCCTTTTTTCGATTAGACGCTTAGTTTACGAGATAATCGCATTTAAAGATTGCCATATGAAAATCCACCATTGGTCACCCATTTCATGCTGATATCCCCACCTATTACAAGTGATTTGTTAAGTAATTTATAGTGATTACAAATTAAGCTCCTTTTTTCGATTAGACGCTTAGTTTACGAGATAATCGCATTTAAAGATTGCCATATGAAAATCCACAATTGGCCACCCATTTCATGCTAATATCCCCACCTATTACAAGTGATTTCTTAAGCAATTTATAGTGATCACAAATTAAGCTCCTTTTTTCGATTAGACGCTTAGTTTACGAGATAATCGCATTTAAAGATTGCCATATGAAAATCCACCATTGGCCACCCATTTCATGCTGATATCCCCACCTATTGCAAGTGATTTCTTAAGTAATTTATAGTGATCACAAATTAAGCTCCTTTTTTCGATTAGACGCTTAGTTTACGAGATAATCGCATTTAAAGATTGCCATATGAAAATCCACCATTGGCCACCCAATTTGTGCTGATATCCCCACCTATTACAAGTGATTTCTCAGTTATTTTATAATGATCACAAATTAAGCTCCTTTTTTCGATTAGACGCTTAGTTTACGAGATAATCGCATTTAAAGATTGCCATATGAAAATCCACCATTGGCCACCCATTTTGTGCTGATATCCCCACCTATTACAAGTAATTTCTTAAGTAATTTATAGTGATCACAAATTAAGCTCCTTTTTTCGATTAGACGCTTAGTTTACGAGATAATCGCATTTAAAGATTGCCATATGAAAATCCACCATTGGTCACCCATTTCATGCTGATATCCCCACCTATTACAAGTGATTTGTTAAGTAATTTATAGTGATCACAAATTAAGCTCCTTTTTTCGATTAAACGCTTAGTTTACGAGATAATCGCATTAAAAGATTGCCATATGAAAATCCACCATTTGTCACCCATTTCATGCTGATATCCCCACCTATTACAAGTGATTTGTTACGTAATTTATATATATATATATATATATATGTGTTCCTCTAACTCCCATTGGAGCATAGGGCGTCAATTACAGCCGTCCGCCATCGGACACGGTTTTGCGCAATCGATCTTAATTGGTTCCAGGATACGCCGAGGTTACTCATTTCGCTTTCGGTGGAGCGTCGCCATGTTATACGTGGTCTTCCACGCCGACGACCTGCCTGATGGAAGGGATTCCATTTAAGTGCTTGCTTAGCCACGTTGTCATCATTTCGTCGAAGAGTATGTCCAATCCACTGCCACTTACGCTTACGAATTTCCGTTGCCAGTGGTATTTGCCGTGATCGCGACAACAATTCTGCATTTGAAATGGTACGCGGCCAGAAAATACGAAGTATTCGTCTAAGGCAGCGGTTGACAAAAGTTTGAAGCCGATTGGTAATACTACTGGTAACTTTCCAAGTTGTACATCCATACAGCAGTACAGACTTCACACATGCTTCGAAAATTCGCAGTTTTGTATGGAGGCTAATTTTGTTATTTTGCCATATTGGAGCTAGTATACCGAACGACGATCTTGCCTTGTTTATTCTGCCCACTACATCTAAATCGGAACCTCCTTCAGCATCAATCTCACACCCCAGGTAGCAAAAGTTTGGAGCATATTTGTAGGTTTCATCACCTACCCTTAATGGAGCTGTTGTTTCGGTTCCTATGCTAAGAGTCTTTGTTTTGCTGGTGTTTATTTTAAGACCCGTATGTTGCAGCTTTTCCTGGAGATCTAATGTTGTCCGTTTTAGATCACACAGCCTATGAGAAAGCAAGCAAATATCGTCTGCGTAAGCCAGGTAATTTAGGTATTTGCCGTTGATTTGCCATTGTATTCCTTGGCTTCGGTTCTCGATGGAACTAAGAACATCTTCCATAACTACTAGGAATAATAGAGGTGACAATATGCATCCCTGACGCACTCCACTTTGAACATGGAATGGGTCTGAGAGCTTTCCTTTATGGAGAACGAAGCATCTGGCCTGGTTATAACTTTCCTTGATCAGAGATATTAATTTTTCAGGTATATATCTTCTTCGCAAGGCTAACCAAATGTATTCACGGTTGATGCTGTCAAACGCTTTCTCAAAGTCCACAAAGAGAAGATGAAGATTGGAATTGAATTCCAAACATTGTTCTACAATAATGCGCAGCGTATTGATGTGGTCTGCACAGGAATATCCACTGCGAAAACCTGCTTGACAGGAGCTAATACTATGTTCTAGGTGTTCTTTAATTCGGTTTAGAATTATTTTTGCCATTAGCTTTGCTATCGTTGGGAGAACACAAATTCCACGCCAGTTGTTACAATTTTTCAAGTCTCCTTTTTTTGCAATTTTGACAATTATCCCATCTTTCCATTCTTCAGGGAAGGACTCAGTTTCCCATGATTCATTAATGAGTGGGTGTAATAGCTCTGCAGTGAGTGTTGGATCACACTTATATATTTCAGCAGGGATACCATCTGTGCCGGCGTCTTTACCGTTCGGAAGTTGTTTTATCGCTGCTATAATTTCGGATAAACTAGGTGGTGAGGTTCCAATCCTGTAGTTTGTGGTATTTATTGAACTTGTAGGTATAGGTAGTTCAGCTGCAGGGTCTATAATGTTATTTAAGACTATAGAAAAATGTTCTTTCCACCTTTGCAGTTGTTCCTGGTCGGTGCTGAGAAGATTTCCAGTCAGATCTCGGATAGGATGTTCAGTGTGCAATTTGCGTTCCGCGAGTTTTTTGGTGACATGGAAAACTGTGCGAGTGTCGCCAGAATTTGCGGCATTTTCGGCCTGCTCAGCGAGACAATCTATACTTCTTCGTTTGTCCCTACGCACTGCACGCTGTACCGTTTTATGGCTTTCGTTATACTTATTTTCTAGAAAATTCTTCTCTTCGGGGTTCTTGGAAGCATTGAATTTATCTTTCAGCTCTTTGCGTTCTGCAATTAAACTCCAAGTAGCCTCAGACATCCAATCTTCTCTTCCTTTGGGGGTTGGTCCGATTGACTTATCTGCACATGACCGTATTATGTTTTTAAGATGGTACCATTTCGAATCAATGGAAGCAGGGGGTACATTTCCGGTGGTATTCATCGCCTGTCGGAGTTGGGAGGTAAAGTTGTTTCGGACGTTCATATTCCGTAATCTACCAACATCGTATTTCCTGGGTCGGAGTTTCTGTCTGTTGTTTTGTATGGCTGCGGTACATAAACGTATTTTGGCTACTACTAGGTAGTGGTCTCGAGATTGGCCAATATCCGCACCTCGTTTACTACGTACATCAAGCAGGCATTTTTTAAAACGGTGGCTGATGGCGCAGTGGTCAATTTGGTTCGCGGTGTTATGCCTGTCGGGAGACAGCCACGTTACCTTGTGACAATCTTTATGGGTAAAGAGAGTGCCACCGATAACTAACTTTCTAGCATTGCAAAAGTCAATAAACCGTTCCCCGTTGTCATTCCGTGTACCAAGCCCATGCTTGCCCATTACATGCTTCAGCAATTCATTGTCAGAACCGACCTTGGCGTTCAGGTCTCCCATGACTATTACGATATCACCTCGTGGAATATCGTCATACGTTGCATTCAGCTGACTGTAGAACGCGTTTTTCAAATCGTCTGTGGCAGCTTCGGTTGGAGCATAGCACTGTATTAGAGAGATATTTCTAACCTTAGATCCAAAACGGGCAAGAATAAGTCGGTCCGATACAGGCTTCCAATTTATGAGGCTCTTACGCGCATTTGTTGACAACATTATTCCAACGCCTGATTGGTGATTGCTTCCTGTTTCCTTTCCAGAATATAGCATGACCGACTGTGAGCTTGGAGACGAATACTCACCAGAGCCAGTCCATCGAATTTCACTTAAACCGAGGATAGCAAGGCCGTACCGTAACATTTCACGTTCTGCTTGCAAATACCTGGCGTTCAAACCGGTGGCGATGTTATCGCCGTCTCTGAGCGTTCTTACATTCCAGTATCCAATCATAGTCCTAGTTCGATATGCAAAGGTCGTCAACGAGTGTTTCGGTTTTTTATTTAGAGGCTGATTTTTTAACGATTCGTTAGCAATTTAGATTTCGGAAGATGTGGGTTGCTAACCCTCGTCTCCTAGATTGGTAATAGGGCTGCTATCTGCGCGTCCAATCCCACGATGCAACCATGCTTCAGCGGTTTAAGCCTACTTTCCTGAGACGTCTCTTTGACCATTCAGGATACATGGTTGTAATGCCTTCTAACTTTAGCTAACTTCTAAGCAGTTGCTTTGAAGTCATTGCCCGGGGAATACTTGGTCTAAGACCGGAAGTAGTTAGCTGCTTGGACAGTGCCACAAAGGAATCGATTCTGGTCACTCCCAAGTGAGTAACAATCAGTAACTTTCCACCTCTGGGCAAAGTCCCATTCCCCTTAGTGATCACAAATTATGCTCCTTTTTTCGATTAGACGCTTAGTTTACGAGATAATCGCATTTAAAGATTGCCATATGAAAATCCACCATTGGCCACCCATTTTGTGCTGATATCCCCACCTATTACAAGTGATTTGTTAAGTAATTTATAGTGATCACAAATTATGCTCCTTTTTTTGATTAGACGCTTAGTTTACGAGATAATCGCATTTAAAGATTGCCATATGAAAATCCACCATTGGCCACCCATTTTGTGCTGATATCCCCACCTATTACAAGTGATTTGTTAAGTAATTTATAGTGATCACAAATTATGCTCCTTTTTTCGATTAGACGCTTAGTTTACGAGATAATCGCATTTAAAGATTGCCATATGAAAATCCACCATTGGTCACCCATTTCATGCTGATATCCCCACCTATTACAAGTGATTTGTTAAGTAATTTATAGTGATCACAAATTAAGCTCCTTTTTTCGATTAGACGCTTAGTTTACGAGATAATCGCATTTAAAGATTGCCATATGAAAATCCACCATTGGCCACCCATTCTGTGCTGATATCCCCACCTATTACAAGTGATTTGTTAAGTAATTTATAGTGATCACAAATTAAGCTCCTTTTTTCGATTAGACGCTTAGTTTACGAGATAATCGCATTTAAAGATTGCCATATGAAAATCCACCATTGGCCACCCATTTCATGCTGATATCCCCACCTATTACAAGTGATTTGTTAAGTAATTTATAGTGATCACAAATTATGCTCCTTTTTTCGATTAGACGCTTAGTTTACGAGATAATCGCATTTAAAGATTGCCATATGAAAATCCACCATTGGCCACCCATTTTGTGCTGATATCCTCACCTATTACAAGTGATTTGTTAGACGCTTAGTTTACGAGATAATCGCATTTAAAGATTGCCATATGAAAATCCACCATTGGTCACCCATTTTGTGCTGATATCCCCACCTATTACAAGTGATTTGTTAGACGCTTAGTTTACGAGATAATCGCATTTAAAGATTGCCATATGAAAATCCACCATTGGTCACCCATTTCATGCTGATATCCCCACCTATTACAAGTGATTTGTTAAGTAATTTATAGTGATCACAAATTAAGCTCCTTTTTTCGATTAGACGCTTAGTTTACGAGATAATCGCATTTAAAGATTGCCATATGAAAATCCACCATTGGCCACCCATTTTGTGCTGATATCCCCACCTATTACAAGTGATTTGTTAAGTAATTTATAGTGATCACAAATTAAGCTCCTTTTTTCGATTAGACGCTTAGTTTACGAGATAATCGCATTTAAAGATTGCCATATGAAAATCCACCATTGGCCACCCATTTTGTGCTGATATCCCCACCTATTACAAGTGATTTGTTAAGTAATTTATAGTGATCACAAATTATGCTCCTTTTTTCGATTAGACGCTTAGTTTACGAGATAATCGCATTTAAAGATTGCCATATGAAAATCCACCATTGGTCACCCATTTCATGCTGATATCCCCACCTATTACAAGTGATTTGTTAAGTAATTTATAGTGATCACAAATTAAGAAAATCCACCATTGGCCACCCATTTTGTGCTGATATCCCCTCCTATTACAAGTGATTTGTTAAGTAATTTATAGTGATCACAAATAATGCTCCTTTTTTCGATTAGACGCTTAGTTTACGAGATAATCGCATTTAAAGATTGCCATATGAAAATCCACCATTGGCCACCCATTTTGTGCTGATATCCCCACCTATTGCAAGTGATTTGGTAAGTAATTTATAGTGATCACAAATTAAGCTCCTTTTTTCGATTAGACGCTTAGTTTACGAGATAATCGCATTTAAAGATTGCCATATGAAAATCCACCATTGGCCACCCATTTTGTGCTGATATCCCCACCTATTACAAGTGATTTGTTAAGTAATTTATAGTGATCACAAATAATGCTCCTTTTTTCGATTAGACGCTTAGTTTACGAGATAATCGCATTTAAAGATTGCCATATGAAAATCCACCATTGGTCACCCATTTCATGCTGATATCCCCACCTATTACAAGTGATTTGTTAAGTAATTTATAGTGATCACAAATTAAGCTCCTTTTTTCGATTAGACGCTTAGTTTACGAGATAATCGCATTTAAAGATTGCCATATGAAAATCCACCATTGGCCACCCATTTTGTGCTGATATCCCCACCTATTACAAGTGATTTCTTAAGTAAGTTATAGTGACCACAAATTATGCTCCTTTTTTCGATTAGACGCTTAGTTTACGAGATAACCGCATTTAAAGATTGCCATATGAAAATCCACCATTGGCCACCCATTTTATGCTGATATCCCCACCTATTACAAGTGATTTCTTAAGTAAGTTATAGTGACCACAAATTATGCTCCTTTTTTCGATTAGACGCTTAGTTTACGAGATAACCGCATTTAAAGATTGCCATATAAAAATCCACCATTGGCCACCCATTTTGTGCTGATATCCCCACCTATTACAAGTGATTTCTTAAGTAAGTTATAGTGATCACAAATTATGCTCCTTTTTTCGATTAGACGCTTAGTTTACGAGATAACCGCATTTAAAGATTGCCATATGAAAATCCACCATTGGCCACCCATTTTGTGCTGATATCCCCACCTATTACAAGGGATTTCTCAGTTATTTTATAATGATCACAAATTAAGCTCCTTTTTTCGATTAGACGCTTAGTTTACGAGATAATCGCATTTAAAGATTGCCATATGAAAATCCACCATTGGCCACCCATTTTGTGCTGATATCTCCACCTATTACAAGGGATTTCTCAGTTATTTTATAATGATCACAAGTTAAGCTCCTTTTTTCGATTAGACGCTTAGTTTACGAGATAATCGCATTTAAAGATTGCCATATGAAAATCCACCATTGGTCACCCATTTTGTGCTGATATCCCCACCTATTACAAGTGATTTCTTAAGTAAGTTATAGTGATCACAAATTATGCTGCTTTTTTCGATTAGACGCTTAGTTTACGAGATAACCGCATTTAAAGATTGCCATATGAAAATCCACCATTGGCCACCCATTTTGTGCTGATATCCCCTCCTATTACAAGGGATTTTTCAGTTATTTTATAATGATCACAAATTAAGCTCCTTTTTTCGATTAGACGCTTAGTTTACGAGATAATCGCATTTAAAGATTGCCATATGAAAATCCACCATTGGTCACCCATTTTGTGCTGATATCCCCACCTATTACAAGTGATTTGTTAAGTAATTTATAGTGATCACAAATTAAGCTCCTTTTTCGATTAGACGCTTAGTTTACGAGATAATCGCATTTAAAGATTGCCATATGAAAATCCACCATTGGCCACCCATTTTGTGCTGATATCTCCACCTATTACAAGGGATTTCTCAGTTATTTTATAATGATCACAAATTAAGCTCCTTTTTTCGATTAGACGCTTAGTTTACGAGATAATCGCATTTAAAGATTGCCATATGAAAATCCACCATTGGTCACCCATTTTGTGCTGATATCCCCTCCTATTACAAGGGATTTTTCAGTTATTTTATAATGATCACAAATTAAGCTCCTTTTTTCGATTAGACGCTTAGTTTACGAGATAATCGCATTTAAAGATTGCCATATGAAAATCCACCATTGGTCACCCATTTCATGCTGATATCCCCACCTATTACAAGTGATTTGTTAAGTAATTTATAGTGATCACAAATTAAGCTCCTTTTTCGATTAGACGCTTAGTTTACGAGATAATCGCATTTAAAGATTGCCATATGAAAATCCACCATTGGTCACCCATTTTGTGCTGATATCCCCTCCTATTACAAGGGATTTTTCAGTTATTTTATAATGATCACAAATTAAGCTCCTTTTTTCGATTAGACGCTTAGTTTACGAGATAATCGCATTTAAAGATTGCCATATGAAAATCCACCATTGGTCACCCATTTCATGCTGATATCCCCACCTATTACAAGTGATTTGTTAAGTAATTTATAGTGATCACAAATTAAGCTCCTTTTTTCGATTAGACGCTTAGTTTACGAGATAACCGCATTTAAAGATTGCCATATGAAAATCCACCATTGGCCACCCATTTTGCGCTGATATCCCCACCTATTACAAGTGATTTCTTAAGTAAGTTATAGTGATCACAAATTATGCTCCTTTTTTCGATTAGATGCTTAGTTTACGAGATAACCGCATTTAAAGATTGCCATATGAAAATCCACCATTGGTCACCCATTTCATGCTGATATCCCCACCTATTACAAGTGATTTGTTAAGTAATTTATACTGATCACAAATTATGCTCCTTTTTTCGATTAGACGCTTAGTTTACGAGATAATCGCATTTAAAGATTGCCATATGAAAATCCACCATTGGTCACCCATTTCATGCTGATATCCCCACCTATTACAAGTGATTTGTTAAGTAATTTATAGTGATCACAAATTATGCTCCTTTTTTCGATTAGACGCTTAGTTTACGAGATAATCGCATTTAAAGATTGCCATATGAAAATCCACCATTGGCCACCCATTTTGTGCTGATATCCCCACCTATTACAAGTGATTTCTTAAGTAAGTTATAGTGACCACAAATTATGCTCCTTTTTTCGATTAGACGCTTAGTTTACGAGATAACCGCATTTAAAGATTGCCATATGAAAATCCACCATTGGCCACCCATTTTATGCTGATATCCCCACCTATTACAAGTGATTTCTTAAGTAAGTTATAGTGACCACAAATTATGCTCCTTTTTTCGATTAGACGCTTAGTTTACGAGATAACCGCATTTAAAGATTGCCATATGAAAATCCACCATTGGCCACCCATTTTGTGCTGATATCCCCACCTATTACAAGTGATTTCTTAAGTAAGTTATAGTGATCACAAATTATGCTCCTTTTTTCGATTAGACGCTTAGTTTACGAGATAACCGCATTTAAAGATTGCCATATGAAAATCCACCATTGGCCACCCATTTTGTGCTGATATCCCCACCTATTACAAGGGATTTCTCAGTTATTTTATAATGATCACAAATTAAGCTCCTTTTTTCGATTAGACGCTTAGTTTACGAGATAATCGCATTTAAAGATTGCCATATGAAAATCCACCATTGGCCACCCATTTTGTGCTGATATCTCCACCTTTTACAAGGGATTTCTCAGTTATTTTATAATGATCACAAATTAAGCTCCTTTTTTCGATTAGACGCTTAGTTTACGAGATAATCGCATTTAAAGATTGCCATATGAAAATCCACCATTGGTCACCCATTTTGTGCTGATATCCCCACCTATTACAAGTGATTTCTTAAGTAAGTTATAGTGATCACAAATTATGCTGCTTTTTTCGATTAGACGCTTAGTTTACGAGATAACCGCATTTAAAGATTGCCATATGAAAATCCACCATTGGCCACCCATCTTGTGCTGATATCCCCTCCTATTACAAGGGATTTTTCAGTTATTTTATAATGATCACAAATTAAGCTCCTTTTTTCGATTAGACGCTTAGTTTACGAGATAATCGCATTTAAAGATTGCCATATGAAAATCCACCATTGGTCACCCATTTTGTGCTGATATCCCCTCCTATTACAAGTGATTTGTTAAGTAATTTATAGTGATCACAAATTAAGCTCCTTTTTCGATTAGACGCTTAGTTTACGAGATAATCGCATTTAAAGATTGCCATATGAAAATCCACCATTGGCCACCCATTTTGTGCTGATATCTCCACCTATTACAAGGGATTTCTCAGTTATTTTATAATGATCACAAATCAAGCTCCTTTTTTCGATTAGACGCTTAGTTTACGAGATAATCGCATTTAAAGATTGCCATATGAAAATCCACCATTGGTCACCCATTTTGTGCTGATATCCCCTCCTATTACAAGGGATTTTTCAGTTATTTTATAATGATCACAAATTAAGCTCCTTTTTTCGATTAGACGCTTAGTTTACGAGATAATCGCATTTAAAGATTGCCATATGAAAATCCACCATTGGTCACCCATTTCATGCTGATATCCCCACCTATTACAAGTGATTTGTTAAGTAATTTATAGTGATCACAAATTAAGCTCCTTTTTTCGATTAGACGCTTAGTTTACGAGATAATCGCATTTAAAGATTGCCATATGAAAATCCACCATTGGTCACCCATTTTGTGCTGATATCCCCTCCTATTACAAGGGATTTTTCAGTTATTTTATAATGATCACAAATTAAGCTCCTTTTTTCGATTAGACGCTTAGTTTACGAGATAATCGCATTTAAAGATTGCCATATGAAAATCCACCATTGGTCACCCATTTCATGCTGATATCCCCACCTATTACAAGTGATTTGTTAAGTAATTTATAGTGATCACAAATTAAGCTCCTTTTTTCGATTAGACGCTTAGTTTACGAGATAACCGCATTTAAAGATTGCCATATGAAAATCCACCATTGGCCACCCATTTTGCGCTGATATCCCCACCTATTACAAGGGATTTCTCAGTTATTTTATAATGATCACAAATTAAGCTCCTTTTTTCGATTAGACGCTTAGTTTACGAGATAATCGCATTTAAAGATTGCCATATGAAAATCCACCATTGGCCACCCATTTTGTGCTGATATCCCCACCTATTACAAGTGATTTCTTAAGTAAGTTATGGTGACCACAAATTATGCTCCTTTTTTCGATTAGACGCTTAGTTTACGAGATAATCGCATTTAAAGATTGCCATATGAAAATCCACCATTGGCCACCCATTTTGTGCTGATATCCCCACCTATTACAAGGGATTTCTCAGTTATTTTATAATGATCACAAATTAAGCTCCTTTTTTCGATTAGACGCTTAGTTTACGAGATAATCGCATTTAAAGATTGCCATATGAAAATCCACCATTGGTTACCCATTTCATGCTGATATCCCCACCTATTACAAGTGATTTCTTAAGTAATTTATAGTGATCACAAATTAAGCTCCTTTTTTCGATTAGACGCTTAGTTTACGAGATAATCGCATTTAAAGATTGCCATATGAAAATCCACCATTGGCCACCCATTTCATGCTGATATCCCCACCTATTACAAGTGATTTCTTAAGTAATTTATAATGATCACAATTTAAGCTCCTTTTTTCGATTAGACGCTTAGTTTACGAGATAATCGCATTTAAAGATTGCCATATGAAAATCCACCATTGGTCACCCATTTCATGCTGATATCCCCACCTATTACAAGTTATTTCTCAGTTATTTTATAGTGATCCCAAATTAAGCTCCTTTTTTCGATTAGACGCTTAGTTTACGAGATAATCGCATTTAAAGATTGCCATATGAAAATCCACCATTGGCCACCCATTTTATGCTGATATCCCCACCTATTACAAGTGATTTCTCAGTTATTTTATAGTGATCACAAATTAAGCTCCTTTTTTCGATTAGACGCTTAGTTTACGAGATAATCGCATGTAAAGATTGCCATATGAAAATCCACCATTGGCCACCCATTTTGTGCTGATATCCCCACCTATTACAAGGGATTTCACAGTTATTTTATAATGATCACAAATTAAGCTCCTTTTCGACTAGACGCTTAGTTTACGAGATAATCGCATTTAAAGATTGCCATATGAAAATCCACCATTGGCCACCCATTTTGTGCTGATATCCCCACCTATTACAAGTGATTTCTCAAGTAAGTTATAGTGATCACAAATTATGCTCCTTTTTTCGATTAGACGCTTAGTTTACGAGATAATCGCATTTAAAGATTGCTATATGAAAATCCACTATTGGCCACCCATTTTGTGCTGATATCCCCACCTATTACAAGTGATTTCTCAAGTAAGCTATAGTGATCACAAATTATGCTCCTTTTTTCGATTAGACGCTTAGTTTACGAGAAAATCGCATGTAAAGATTGCCATATGAAAATCCACCATTGGCCACCCATTTTTTGCTGATATCCCCACCTATTACAAGGGATTTCTCAGTTATTTTATAATGATCACAAATTAAGCTCCTTTTTTCGATTAGACGCTTAGTTTACGAGATAATCGCATTTAAAGATTGCCATATGAAAATCCACCATTGGCCACCCATTTTGTGCTGATATCCCCACCTATTACAAGTGATTTCTCAAGTAAGTTATAGTGATCACAAATTATGCTCCTTTTTTCGATTAGACGCTTAGTTTACTAGATAATCGCATTTAAAGATTGCCATATGAAAATCCACCATTGGCCACCCAGTTCATGCTGATATCCCCACCTATTACAAGTGATTTCTCAGTTATTTTATAGTGATCACATATTAAGCTCCTTTTTTCGATTAGACGCTTAGTTTACGAGATAATCGCATGTAAAGATTGCCATATGAAAATCCACCATTGGCCACCCATTTTGTGCTGATATCCCCACCTATTACAAGGGATTTCTCAGTTATTTTATAATGATCACAAATTAAGCTCCTTTTTTCGATTAGACGCTTAGTTTACGAAATAATCGCATTTAAAGATTGCCATATGAAAATCCACCATTGGTCACCCATTTCATGCTGATATCCACCTATTACAAGTTATTTCTTAGTTATTTTATAGTGATCCCAAATTAAGCTCCTTTTTTCGATTAGACGCTTAGTTTACGAAATAATCGCATTTAAAGATTGCCATATGAAAATCCACCATTGGCCACCCATTTCATGCTGATAAACACCTATTACAAGTTATTTCTCAGTTATTTTATAGTGATCCCAAATTAAGCTCCTTTTTTCGATTAGACGCTTAGTTTACGAAATAATCGCATTTAAAGATTGCCATATGAAAATCCACCATTGGCCACCAAGTTCATGCTGATATCCCCACCTATTACAAGTGATTTCTCAGTTATTTTATAGTGATCACAAATTAAGCTCCTTTTTTCGATTAGACGCTTAGTTTACGAGATAATCGCATGTAAAGATTGCCATATGAAAATCCACCATTGGCCACCCATTTTGTGCTGATATCCCCACCTATTACAAGGGATTTCTCAGTTATTTTATAATGATCACAAATTAAGCTCCTTTTTCGACTAGACGCTTAGTTTACGAGATAATCGCATTTAAAGATTGCCATATGAAAATCCACCATTGGCCACCCATTTTGTGCTGATATCCCCACCTATTACAAGTGATTTCTCAAGTAAGTTATAGTGATCACAAATTATGCTCCTTTTTTCGATTAGACGCTTAGTTTACGAGATAATCGCATTTAAAGATTGCTATATGAAAATCCACCATTGGCCACCCATTTTGTGCTGATATCCCCACCTATTACAAGGGATTTCTCAGTTATTTTATAATGATCACAAATTAAGCTCCTTTTTCGACTAGACGCTTAGTTTACGAGATAATCGCATTTAAAGATTGCCATATGAAAATCCACCATTGGCCACCCATTTTGTGCTGATATCCCCACCTATTACAAGTGATTTCTTAAGTAATCTTTAGTGATCACAAATTAAGCTCCTTTTTTCGACTAGACGCTTAGTTTACGAGATAATCGCATTTAAAGATTGCCATATGAAAATCCACCATTGGCCACCCATTTTGTGCTGATATCCCCACCTATTACAAGTGATTTCTTAAGTAATCTTTAGTGATCACAAATTAAGCTCCTTTTTTCGATTAGACGCTTAGTTTACGAGATAATCGCACTTAAAGATTGCCATATGAAAATCCACCATTGGCCACCCATTTTTTGCTGATATCCCCACCTATTACAAGGGATTTCTCAGTTATTTTATAATGATCACAAATTAAGCTCCTTTTTTCGATTAGACGCTTAGTTTACGAGATAATCGCATTTAAAGATTGCCATATGAAAATCCACCATTGGCCACCCATTTTGTGCTGACATCCCCACCTATTACAAGTGATTTCTCAAGTAAGTTATAGTGATCACAAATTATGCTCCTTTTTTCGATTAGACGCTTAGTTTACTAGATAATCGCATTTAAAGATTGCCATATGAAAATCCACCATTGGCCACCCAGTTCATGCTGATATCCCCACCTATTACAAGTGATTTCTCAGTTATTTTATAGTGTTCACATATTAAGCTCCTTTTTTCGATTAGACGCTTAGTTTACGAGATAATCGCATGTAAAGATTGCCATATGAAAATCCACCATTGGCCACCCATTTTGTGCTGATATCCCCACCTATTACAAGGGATTTCTCAGTTATTTTATAATGATCACAAATTAAGCTCCTTTTTTCGATTAGACGCTTAGTTTACGAAATAATCGCATTTAAAGATTGCCATATGAAAATCCACCATTGGTCACCCATTTCATGCTGATATCCACCTATTACAAGTTATTTCTTAGTTATTTTATAGTGATCCCAAATTAAGCTCCTTTTTTCGATTAGACGCTTAGTTTACGAAATAATCGCATTTAAAGATTGCCATATGAAAATCCACCATTGGCCACCCATTTCATGCTGATATCCACCTATTACAAGTTATTTTTTAGTTATTTTATAGTGATCCCAAATTAAGCTCCTTTTTTCGATTAGACGCTTAGTTTACGAAATAATCGCATTTAAAGATTGCCATATGAAAATCCACCATTGGCCACCCATTTCATGCTGATAAACACCTATTACAAGTTATTTCTCAGTTATTTTATAGTGATCCCAAATTAAGCTCCTTTTTTCGATTAGACGCTTAGTTTACGAAATAATCGCATTTAAAAGATTGCCATATGAAAATCCACCATTGGCCACCCAGTTCATGCTGATATCCCCACCTATTACAAGTGATTTCTCAGTTATTTTATAGTGATCACATATTAAGCTCCTTTTTTCGATTAGACGCTTAGTTTACGAGATAATCGCATGTAAAGATTGCCATATGAAAATCCACCATTGGCCACCCATTTTGTGCTGATATCCCCACCTATTACAAGTGATTTCTTAAGTAATCTATAGTGATCACAAATTAAGCTCCTTTTTTCGATTAGACGCTTAGTTTACGAGATAATCGCATTTAAAGATTGCCATATGAAAATCCACCATTGGCCACCCATTTTGTGCTGATATCCCCACCTATTACAAGTGATTTCTTAAGTAATCTATAGTGATCACAAATTAAGCTCCTTTTTTCGATTAGACGCTTAGTTTACGAGATAATCGCATTTAAAGATTGCCATATGAAAATCCACCATTGGCCACCCATTTTGTGCTGATATCCCCACCTATTACAAGGGATTTCTCAGTTATTTTATAATGATCACAAATTAAGCTCCTTTTATCGATTAGACGCTTAGTTTACGAGATAATCGCATTTAAAGATTGCCATATGAAAATCCACCATTGGCCACCCATTTTGTGCTGATATCCCCACCTATTACAAGTGACTTCTCAAGTGAGTTATAGTGATCACAAATTATGTTCTTTTTTTCGATTAGACGCTTAGTTTACGAGATAATCGCATTTAAAGATTGCCATATGAAAATCCACCATTGGCCACCCATTTCATGCTGATATTCCCACCTATTACAAGTGATTTCTTAAGTAATTTATAATGATCACAATTTAAGCTCCTTTTTTCGATTAGACGCTTAGTTTACGAGATAATCGCATTTAAAGATTGCCATATGAAAATCCACCATTGGCCACCCATTTTGTGCTGATATCCCCACCTATTACAAGTGATTTCTCAGTTATTTTATAGTGATCACAAATTAAGCTCCTTTTTTCGATTAGACGCTTAGTTTACGAGATAATCGCATGTAAAGATTGCCATATGAAAATCCACCATTGGCCACCCATTTCATGCTGATATCCCCACCTATGACAAGGGATTTCTCAGTTATTTTATAATGATCACAAATTAAGCTCCTTTTTTCGATTAGACGCTTAGTTTACGAGATAATCGCATTTAAAGATTGCCATATGAAAATCCACCATTGGCCACCCATTTTGTGCTGATATCCCCACCTATTACAAGTGATTTCTTAAGTAAGTTATAGTGATCACAAATTATGCTCCTTTTTTCGATTAGACGCTTAGTTTACGAGATAACCGCATTTAAAGATTGCCATATGAAAATCCACCATTGGCCACCCATTTTGCGCTGATATCCCCACCTATTACAAGTGATTTCTCAGTTATTTTATAATGATCACAAATTAAGCTCCTTTTTTCGATTAGACGCTTAGTTTACGCTATAATCGCATTTAAAGATTGCCATATGAAATTCCACCATTGGCCACCCATTTTGTGCTGATATCCCCACCTATTACAAGTGATTTCTCAGTTATTTTATAGTGATCACAAATTAAGCTCCTTTTTTCGATTAGACGCTTAGTTTACGAGATAATCGCATTTAAAGATTGCCATATGAAAATCCTCCATTGGCCACCCATTTTGTGCTGATATCCCCACCTATTACAAGTGATTTCTCAGTTATTTTATAGTGATCACATATTAAGCTCCTTTTTTCGATTAGACGCTTAGTTTACGAGATAATCGCATTTAAAGATTGCCATATGAAATTCCACCATTGGCCACCCATTTTGTGCTGATATCCCCACCTATTACAAGTGATTTCTCAGTTATTTTATAGTGATCACATATTAAGCTCCTTTTTTCGATTAGACGCTTAGTTTACGAGATAATCGCATTTAAAGATTGCCATACGAAAATCCACCATTGGCCACCCATCTTGTGCTGATATCCCCACCTATTACAAGTGATTTCTTAAGTAATTTTATAGTGATCACAAATTAAGCTCCTTTTTTCGATTAGACGCTTAGTTTACGAGATAATCGCATTTAAAGATTGCCATATGAAAATCCACCATTGGCCACCCATTTTGTGCTGATATCCCCACCTATTACAAGTGATTTCTTAAGTAATTATAGTGATCACAAATTAAGCTCCTTTTTTCGATTAGACGCTTAGTTTACGAGATAATCGCATTTAAAGATTGCCATATGAAAATCCACCATTGGCCACCCATTTTGTGCTGATATCCCCACCTATTACAAGTGATTTCTTAAGTAATTTATAGTGATCACAAATTAAGCTCCTTTTTTCGATTAGACGCTTAGTTTACGAGATAATCGCATTTAAAGATTGCCATATTAAAATCCACCATTGGCCACCCATTTTGTGCTGATATCCCCACCTATGTTCACAAATTAAGCTCCTTTTTTCGATTAGACGCTTAGTTTACGAGAAAATCGCATTTAAAGATTGCCATATGAAAATCCACCATTGGCCACCCATCTTGTGCTGATATCCCCACCTATTACAAGTGATTTCTTAAGTAATTTTATAGTGATCACAAATTAAGCTCCTTTTTTCGATTAGACGCTTAGTTTTCGAGATAATCGCATTTAAAGATTGCCATATGAAAATCCACCATTGGCCACCCATTTCATGCTGATATCCCCACCTATTGCAAGTGATTTCTTAAGTAATTTATAGTGATCACAAATTAAGCTCCTTTTTTCGATTAGACGCTTAGTTTACGAGATAATCGCATTTAAAGATTGCCATATTAAAATCCACCATTGGCCACCCATTTTGTGCGGATATCCCCACCTACTACAAGTCATTTCTTAAGTAATTTATAGTGATCACAAATTAAGCTCCTTTTTTCGATTAGACGCTTAGTTTACGCTATAATCGCATTTAAAGATTGCCATATGAAAATCCACCATTGGCCACCCATTTTGTGCTGATATCCCCACCTATTACAAGTGATTTCTTAAGTAATTTTATAGTGATCACAAATTAAGCTCCTTTTTTCGATTAGACGCTTAGTTTACGAGATAATCGCATTTAAAGATTGCCATATGAAAATCCACCATTGGCCACCCATTTTGTGCTGATATCCCCACCTATTACAAGTGGTTTCTCAGTCATTTTATAGTGATCACAAATTAAGCTCCTTTTTTTGATTAGACGCTTAGTTTACGAGATAATCGCATTTTAAGATTGCCATATGAAAATCCACCATTGGCCACCCATTTTGTGCTGATATCCCCACCTATTACAAGTGATTTCTCAAGTAATTTATAGTGATCACAAATTAAGCTCCTTTTTTCGATTAGACGCTTAGTTTACGAGATAATCGCATTTAAAGATTGCCATATGAAAATCCACCATTGGCCACCCATTTTGTGCTGATATCCCCACCCTTTTACAAGTGATTTCTTAAGTAATTTATAGTGATCACAAATCAAGCTCCTTTTTTCGATTAGACGCTTAGCTTACGAGATAATCGCATTTAAAGATTGCCATATGAAAATCCACCATTGGCCACCCATTTTGTGCGGATATCCCCACCTATTACAAGTGATTTCTTCAAGTGATTTTATAGTGATCACAAATTAAGCTCCTTTTTTCGATTAGACGCTTAGTTTACGAGATAATCGCATTTAAAGATTGCCATATGAAAATCCACCATTGGCCACCCATTTTGTGCTGATATCCCCACCTATTACAAGTGATTTCTCAGTTATTTTATAGTGATCACAAATTAAGCTCCTTTTTTCGATTAGACGCTTAGTTTACGAGATAATCGCATTTAAAGATTGCCATATGAAAATCCACCATTGGCCACCCATTTTGTGCGGATATCCCCACCTATTACAAGTCATTTCTTAAGTAATTTTATAGTGATCACAAATTAAACTCCTTTTTTCGATTAAACGCTTAGTTTACGAGATAATCGCATTTAAAGATTGCCATATGAAAATCCACCATGGGCCACCCATTTTGTGCTGATATCCCCACCTATTACAAGTGATTTCTCAGTTATTTTATAGTGATCACAAATTAAGCTCCTTTTTTCGATTAGACGCTTAGTTTACGAGATAATCGCATTTAAAGATTGCCATATGAAAATCCACCATTGGCCACCCATTTCGTGCTGATATCCCCACCTATTACAAGTGATTTCTCAGTTATTTTATAGTGACCACAAATTAAGCTCCTTTTTTCGATTAGACGCTTAGTTTACGAGATAATCGCATTTAAAGATTGCCATATTAAAATCCACCATTGGCCACCCATTTCGTGCTGATATCCCCACCTATTACAAGTTATTTTATAGTGATCACAAATTAAGCTCCTTTTTTCGATTAGACGCTTAGTTTACGAGATAATCGCATTTAAAGATTGCCATATGAAAATCCACCATTGGCCACCCATTTTGTGCTGATATCCCCACCTATTACAAGTGATTTCTCAGTTATTTTATAGTGATCACAAATTAAGCTCCTTTTTTCGATTAGACGCTTAGTTTACGAGATAATCGCATTTAAAGATTGCCATATGAAAATCCACCATTGGCCACCCATTTTGTGCGGATATCCCCACCTATTACAAGTCATTTCTTAAGTAATTTTATAGTGATCACAAATTAAACTCCTTTTTTCGATTAGACGCTTAGTTTACGAGATAATCGCATTTAAAGATTGCCATATGAAAATCCACCATTGGCCACCCATTTTGTGCTGATATCCCCACCTATTACAAGTGATTTCTCAGTTATTTTATAGTGATCACAAATTAAGCTCCTTTTTTCGATTAGACGCTTAGTTTACGAGATAATCGCATTTAAAGATTGCCATATGAAAATCCACCATTGGCCACCCATTTTGTGCTGATATCCCCACCCTTTTACAAGTGATTTCTTAAGTAATTTATAGTGATCACAAATCAAGCTCCTTTTTTCGATTAGACGCTTAGTTTACGAGATAATCGCATTTAAAGATTGCCATATGAAAATCCACCATTGGCCACCCATTTTGTGCGGATATCCCCACCTATTACAAGTGATTTCTTAAGTAATTTATAGTGATCACAAATTAAGCTCCTTTTTTCGATTAGACGCTTAGTTTACGAGATAATCGCATTTAAAGATTGCCATATTAAAATCCACCATTGGCCACCCATTTCGTGCTGATATCCCCACCTATTACAAGTGATTTCTCAGTTATTTTATAGTGACCACAAATTAAGCTCCTTTTTTCGATTAGACGCTTAGTTTACGAGATAATCGCATTTAAAGATTGCCATATGAAAATCCACCATTGGCCACCCATCTTGTGCTGATATCCCCACCTATTACAAGTGATTTCTTAAGTAATTTTATAGTGATCACAAATTAAGCTCCTTTTTTCGATAAGACGCTTAGTTTACGAGATAATCGCATTTAAAGATTGCCATATGAAAATCCTCCATTGGCCACCCATTTTGTGCTGATATCCCCACCTATTACAAGTGATTTCTTAAGTAATTTATAGTGATCACAAATTAAGCTCCTTTTTTCGATTAGACGCTTAGTTTACGAGATAATCGCATTTAAAGATTGCCATATTAAAATCCACCATTGGCCACCCATTTTGTGCTGATATCCCCACCTATTACAAGTGATTTCTCAGTTATTTTATAGTGACCACAAATTAAGCTCCTTTTTTCGATTAGACGCTTAGTTTACGAGATAATCGCTTTTAAAGATTGCCATATGAAAATCCACCATTGGCCACCCCATTTTGTGCTGATATCCCCACCTATTACAAGTGATTTCTCAGTTATTTTATAGTGACCACAAATTAAGCTCCTTTTTTCGATTAGACGCTTAGTTTACGAGATAATCGCATTTAAAGATTGCCATATGAAAATCCACCATTGGCCACCCATCTTGTGCTGATATCCCCCACCTATTACAAGTGATTTCTTAAGTAATTTTATAGTGATCACAAATTAAGCTCCTTTTTTCGATAAGACGCTTAGTTTACGAGATAATCGCATTTAAAGCCATATGAAAATCCTCCATTGGCCACCCATTTTGTGCTGATATCCCCACCTATTACAAGTGATTTCTTAAGTAATTTATAGTGATCACAAATTAAGCTCCTTTTTTCGATTAGACGCTTAGTTTACGAGATAATCGCATTTAAAGATTGCCATATTAAAATCCACCATTTGCCACCCATTTTGTGCTGATATCCCCACCTATTACAAGTGATTTCTTAAGTAATTATAGTGATCACAAATTAAGCTCCTTTTTTCGATTAGACGCTTAGTTTACGAGATAATCGCATTTAAAGATTGCCATATGAAAATCCACCATTGGCCACCCATTTTGTGCTGATATCCCCACCTATTACAAGTGATTTCTTAAGTAATTTATAGTGATCACAAATTAAGCTCCTTTTTTCGATTAGACGCTTAGTTTACGAGATAATCGCATTTAAAGATTGCCATATTAAAAATCCACCATTGGCCACCCATTTTGTGCTGATATCCCCACCTATTACAAGTCATTTCTTAAGTAATTTATAGTGATCACAAATTAAGCTCCTTTTTTCGATTAGACGCTTAGTTTACGAGATAATCGCATTTAAAGATTGCCATATTAAAATCCACCATTGGCCACCCATTTTGTGCGGATATCCCCACCTATTACAAGTCATTTCTTAAGTAATTTATAGTGATCACAAATTAAGCTCCTTTTTTCGATTAGACGCTTAGTTTACGCTATAATCGCATTTAAAGATTGCCATATGAAAATCCACCATTGGCCACCCATCTTGTGCTGATATCCCCACCTATTACAAGTGATTTCTCAGTTATTTTATAGTGATCACAAATTAAGCTCCTTTTTTCGATTAGACGCTTAGTTTACGAGATAATCGCATTTAAAGAATGCCATATTAAAATCCACCATTGGCCACCCATTTTGTGCGGATATCCCCACCTATTACAAGTGATTTCTTAAGTAATTTATAGTGATCACAAATTAAGCTCCTTTTTTCGATTAGACGCTTAGTTTACGAGATAATCGCATTTAAAGATTGCCATATTAAAATCCACCATTGGCCACCCATTTTGTGCTGATATCCCCACCTATTACAAGTGATTTCTCAGTTATTTTATAGTGATCACAAATTAAGCTCATATTTTCGATTAGACGCTTAGTTTACGAGATAATCGCATTTAAAGATTGCCATATTAAAATCCACCATTGGCCACCCATTTTGTGCTGATATCCCCACCTATTACAAGTGATTTCTCAGTTATTTTATAGTGATCACAAATTAAGCTCCTTTTTTCGATTAGACGCTTAGTTTACGAGATAATCGCATTTAAAGATTGCCATATGAAAATCCACCATTGGCCACCCATCTTGTGCTGATATCCCCACCTATTACAAGTGATTTCTTAAGTAATTTTATAGTGATCACAAATTAAGCTCCTTTTTTCGATAAGACGCTTAGTTTACGAGATAATCGCATTTAAAGATTGCCATATGAAAATCCTCCATTGGCCACCCATTTTGTGCTGATATCCCCACCTATTACAAGTGATTTCTTAAGTAATTTATAGTGATCACAAATTAAGCTCCTTTTTTCGATTAGACGCTTAGTTTACGAGATAATCGCATTTAAAGATTGCCATATTAAAATCCACCATTGGCCACCCATTTTGTGCTGATATCCCCACCTATTACAAGTGATTTCTCAGTTATTTTATAGTGACCACAAATTAAGCTCCTTTTTTCGATTAGACGCTTAGTTTACGAGATAATCGCTTTTAAAGATTGCCATATGAAAATCCACCATTGGCCACCCATTTTGTGCTGATATCCCCACCTATTACAAGTGATTTCTCAGTTATTTTATAGTGACCACAAATTAAGCTCCTTTTTTCGATTAGACGCTTAGTTTACGAGATAATCGCATTTAAAGATTGCCATATGAAAATCCACCATTGGCCACCCATCTTGTGCTGATATCCCCACCTATTACAAGTGATTTCTTAAGTAATTTTATAGTGATCACAAATTAAGCTCCTTTTTTCGATAAGACGCTTAGTTTACGAGATAATCGCATTTAAAGATTGCCATATGAAAATCCTCCATTGGCCACCCATTTTGTGCTGATATCCCCACCTATTACAAGTGATTTCTTAAGTAATTTATAGTGATCACAAATTAAGCTCCTTTTTTCGATTAGACGCTTAGTTTACGAGATAATCGCATTTAAAGATTGCCATATGAAAATCCACCATTGGCCACCCATTTTGTGCTGATATCCCCACCTATTACAAGTGATTTCTCAGTTATTTTATAGTGATCACAAATTAAGCTCCTTTTTTCGATTAGACGCTTAGTTTACGAGATAATCGCATTTAAAGATTGCCATATGAAAATCCACCATTGGCCACCCATTTTGTGCTGATATCCCCACCTATTACAAGTGATTTCTTAAGTAATTTATAGTGATCACAAATTAAGCTCCTTTTTTCGATTAGACGCTTAGTTTACGAGATAATCGCATTTAAAGATTGCCATATTAAAATCCACCATTGGCCACCCATTTTGTGCTGATATCCCCACCTATTACAAGTCATTTCTTAAGTAATTTATAGTGATCACAAATTAAGCTCCTTTTTTCGATTAGACGCTTAGTTTACGAGATAATCGCATTTAAAGATTGCCATATTAAAATCCACCATTGGCCACCCATTTTGTGCGGATATCCCCACCTATTACAAGTCATTTCTTAAGTAATTTATAGTGATCACAAATTAAGCTCCTTTTTTCGATTAGACGCTTAGTTTACGCTATAATCGCATTTAAAGATTGCCATATGAAAATCCACCATTGGCCACCCATCTTGTGCTGATATCCCCACCTATTACAAGTGATTTCTCAGTTATTTTATAGTGATCACAAATTAAGCTCCTTTTTTCGATTAGACGCTTAGTTTACGAGATAATCGCATTTAAAGAATGCCATATTAAAATCCACCATTGGCCACCCATTTTGTGCGGATATCCCCACCTATTACAAGTGATTTCTTAAGTAATTTATAGTGATCACAAATTAAGCTCCTTTTTTCGATTAGACGCTTAGTTTACGAGATAATCGCATTTAAAGATTGCCATATTAAAATCCACCATTGGCCACCCATTTTGTGCTGATATCCCCACCTATTACAAGTGATTTCTCAGTTATTTTATAGTGATCACAAATTAAGCTCATATTTTCGATTAGACGCTTAGTTTACGAGATAATCGCATTTAAAGATTGCCATATTAAAATCCACCATTGGCCACCCATTTTGTGCTGATATCCCCACCTATTACAAGTGATTTCTCAGTTATTTTATAGTGATCACAAATTAAGCTCCTTTTTTCGATTAGACGCTTAGTTTACGAGATAATCGCATTTAAAGATTGCCATATGAAAATCCACCATTGGCCACCCATCTTGTGCTGATATCCCCACCTATTACAAGTGATTTCTTAAGTAATTTATAGTGATCACAAATTAAGCTCCTTTTTTCGATTAGACGCTTAGTTTACGAGATAATAGCATTTAAAGATTGCCATATGAAAATCCACCATTGGTTTCCTATTACAAGTGATTTCTTAAGTAATTATAGTGATCACAAATTAAGCTCCTTTTTTCGATTAGACGCTTAGTTTACGAGATAATCGCATTTAAAGATTGCCATATTAAAATCCACCATTGGCCACCCATTTTGTGCTGATATCCCCACCTATTACAAGTGATTTCTTAAGTAATTTTATAGTGATCACAAATTAAGCTCCTTTTTTCGATTAGACGCTTAGTTTACGAGATAATCGCATTTAAAGATTGCCATATGAAAATCCACCATTGGCCACCCATTTTGTGCTGATATCCCCACCTATTACAAGTGATTTCTTAGTTATTTTATAGTGATCACAAATTAAGCTCCTTTTTTCGATTAGACGCTTAGTTTACGAGATAATCGCATTTAAAGATTGCCATATGAAAATCCACCATTGGCCACCCATTTTGTGCTGATATAACCATCTATTACAAGTGATTTCTTAAGTAATTTTATAGTGATCACAAATTAAGCTCCTTTTTTCGATTGGACGCTTAGTTTACGAGATAATCGCATTTAAAGATTGCCATATGAAAATCCACCATTTGCCACCCATTTTGTGCTGATATAACCATCTATTACAAGTGATTTCTTAAGTAATTTTATAGTGATCACAAATTAAGCTCCTTTTTTCGATTAGACGCTTAGTTTACGAGATAATCGCATTTAAAGATTGCCATATGAAAATCCACCATTGGCCACCCATTTTGTGCTGATATCCCCACCTATTACAAGTGATTTCTTAAGTAATTTATAGTGATCACAAATTAAGCTCCTTTTTTCGATTAGACGCTTAGTTTACGAGATAATCGCATTTAAAGATTGCCATATGAAAATCCACCATTGGCCACCCATTTTGTGCTGATATCCCCACCTATTACAAGTGATTTCTTAAGTAATTTATAGTGATCACAAATTAAGCTCCTTTTTTCGATTAGACGCTTAGTTTACGAGATAATCGCATTTAAAGATTGCCATATGAAAATCCACCATTGGCCACCCATTTTGTGCTGATATCCCCACCTATTACAAGTGATTTCTCAGTTATTTTATAGTGATCACAAATTAAGCTCCTTTTTTCGATTAGACGCTTAGTTTACGAGATAATCGTATTTAAAGATTGCCATATGAAAATCCACCATTGGCCACCCATTTTGTGCTGATATCCCCACCTATTACAAGTGATTTCTTAAGTAATTTATAGTGATAACAAATTAAGCTCCTTTTTTCGATTAGACGCTTAGTTTACGAGATAATCGCATTTAAAGATTGCCATATGAAAATCCACCATTGGCCACCCATTTTGTGCTGATATATCCCCACCTATTACAAGTGATTTCTCAGTTATTTTATAGTGATCACAAATTAAGCTCCTTTTTTCGATTAGACGCTTAGTTTACGAGATAATCCTTTTTTCGATTAGACGCTTAGTTTACGAGATAATCGCATTTAAAGATTGCCATATGAAAATCCACCATTGGCCACCCATTTTGTGCTGATATAACCATCTATTACAAGTGATTTCTTAAGTAATTTTATAGTGATCACAAATTAAGCTCCTTTTTTCGATTAGACGCTTAGTTTACGAGATAATCGCATTTAAAGATTGCCATATGAAAATCCACCATTGGCCACCCATTTTGTGCTGATATAACCATCTATTACAAGTGATTTCTTAAGTAATTTTATAGTGATCACAAATTAAGCTCCTTTTTTCGATTAGACGCTTAGTTTACGAGATAATCGCATTTAAAGATTGCCATATGAAAATCCACCATTGGCCACCCATTTTGTGCTGATATCCCCACCTATTACAAGTGATTTCTTAAGTAATTTATAGTGATCACAAATTAAGCTCCTTTTTTCGATTAGACGCTTAGTTTACGAGATAATCGCATTTAAAGATTGCCATATGAAAATCCACCATTGGCCACCCATTTTGTGCTGATATCCCCACCTATTACAAGTGATTTCTTAAGTAATTTATAGTGATCACAAATTAAGCTCATTTTTTCGATTAGACGCTTAGTTTACGAGATAATCGCATTTAAAGATTGCCATATGAAAATCCACCATTGGCCACCCATTTTGTGCTGATATCCCCACCTATTACAAGTGATTTCTCAGTTATTTTATAGTGATCACAAATTAAGCTCCTTTTTTCGATTAGACGCTTAGTTTACGAGATAATCGTATTTAAAGATTGCCATATGAAAATCCACCATTGGCCACCCATTTTGTGCTGATATCCCCACCTATTACAAGTGATTTCTTAAGTAATTTATAGTGATAACAAATTAAGCTCCTTTTTTCGATTAGACGCTTAGTTTACGAGATAATCGCATTTAAAGATTGCCATATGAAAATCCACCATTGGCCACCCATTTTGTGCTGATATATCCCCACCTATTACAAGTGATTTCTCAGTTATTTTATAGTGATCACAAATTAAGCTCCTTTTTTCGATTAGACGCTTAGTTTACGAGATAATCGCATTTAAAGATTGCCATATGAAAATCCACCATTGGCCACCCATTTTGTGCTGATATCCCCACCTATTACAAGTGATTTCTCAGTTATTTTATAGTGATCACAAATTAAGCTCCTTTTTTCGATTAGACGCTTAGTTTACGAGATAATCGCATTTAAAGATTGCCATATGAAAATCCACCATTGGCCACCCATTTTGTGCTGATATCCCCACCTATTACAAGTGATTTCTTAGTTATTTTATAGTGATCACAAATTAAGCTCCTTTTTTCGATTAGACGCTTAGTTTACGAGATAATCGCATTTAAAGATTGCCATATGAAAATCCACCATTGGCCACCCATTTTGTGCTGATATCCCCACCTATTACAAGTGATTTCTTAGTTATTTTATAGTGATCACAAATTAAGCTCCTTTTTTCGATTAGACGCTTAGTTTACGAGATAATCGTATTTAAAGATTGCCATATGAAAATCCACCATTGGCCACCCATTTTGTGCTGATATCCCCACCTATTACAAGTGATTTCTTAAGTAATTTATAGTGATAACAAATTAAGCTCCTTTTTTCGATTAGACGCTTAGTTTACGAGATAATCGCATTTAAAGATTGCCATATGAAAATCCACCATTGGCCACCCATTTTGTGCTGATATATCCCCACCTATTACAAGTGATTTCTCAGTTATTTTATAGTGATCACAAATTAAGCTCCTTTTTTCGATTAGACGCTTAGTTTACGAGATAATCGCATTTAAAGATTGCCATATGAAAATCCACCATTGGCCACCCATTTTGTGCTGATATCCCCACCTATTACAAGTGATTTCTCAGTTATTTTATAGTGATCACAAATTAAGCTCCTTTTTTCGATTAGACGCTTAGTTTACGAGATAATCGCATTTAAAGATTGCCATATGAAAATCCACCATTGGCCACCCATTTTGTGCTGATATATCCCCACCTATTACAAGTGATTTCTCAGTTATTTTATAGTGATCACAAATTAAGCTCCTTTTTTCGATTAGACGCTTAGTTTACGAGATAATCGCATTTAAAGATTGCCATATGAAAATCCACCATTGGCCACCCATTTTGTGCTGATATCCCCACCTATTACAAGTGATTTCTTAAGTAATTTTATAGTGATCACAAATTAAGCTCCTTTTTTCGATTAGACGCTTAGTTTACGAGATAATCGCATTTAAAGATTGCCATATGAAAATCCACCATTGGCCACCCATTTTGTGCTGATATCCCCACCTATTACAAGTGATTCCTCAGTTATTTTATAGTGATCACAAATAAAGCTCCTTTTTTCGATTAGACGCTTAGTTTACGAGATAATCGCATTTAAAGATTGCCATATGAAAATCCACCATTGGCCACCCATTTTGTGCTGTTATCCCCACCTATTACAAGTGATTTCTCAGTTATTTTATAGTGATCACAAATTAAGCTCCTTTTTTCGATTCGACGCTTAGTTTACGAGATAATCGCATTTAAAGATTGCCATATGAAAATCCACCATTGGCCACCCATTTTGTGCTGATATAACCATCTATTACAAGTGATTTCTTAAGTAATTTTATAGTGATCACAAATTAAGCTCCTTTTTTCGATTAGACGCTTAGTTTACGAGATAATCGCATTTAAAGATTGCCATATGAAAATCCACCATTGGCCACCCATTTTGTGCTGATATCCCCACCTATTACAAGTGATTTCTCAGTTATTTTATAGTGATCACAAATTAAGCTCCTTTTTTCGATTAGACGCTTAGTTTACGAGATAATCGCATTTAAAGATTGCCATATGAAAATCCACCATTGGCCACCCATTTTGTGCTGATATCCCCACCTATTACAAGTGATTTCTGAAGTAATTTATAGTGATCACAAATTAAGCTCCTTTTTTCGATTAGACGCTTAGTTTACGAGATAATCGCATTTAAAGATTGCCATATGAAAATCCACCATTGGCCACCCATTTTGTGCTGATATCCCCACCTATTACAAGTGATTTCTCAGTTATTTTATAGTGATCACAAATTAAGCTCCTTTTTTCGATTAGACGCTTAGTTTACGAGATAATCGCATTTAAAGATTGCCATTTGAAAATCAACCATTGGCCACCCATTTTGTGCTGATATCCCCACCTATTACAAGTGATTTCTCAGTTATTTTATAGTGATCACAAATTAAGCTCCTTTTTTCGATTAGACGCTTAGTTTACGAGATAATCGCATTTAAAGATTGCCATATGAAAATCCACCATTGGCCACCCATTTTGTGCTGATATCCCCACCTATTACAAGTGATTTCTCAGTTATTTTATAGTGATCACAAATTAAGCTCCTTTTTTCGATTAGACGCTTAGTTTACGAGATAATCGCATTTAAAGATTGCCATTTGAAAATCAACCATTGGCCACCCATTTTGTGCTGATATCCCCACCTATTACAAGTGATTTCTTAAGTAATTTATAGTGATCACAAATTAAGCTCCTTTTTTCGATTAGACGCTTAGTTTACGAGATAATCGCATTTAAAGATTGCCATATGAAAATCCACCATTGGCCACCCATTTTGTGCTGATATCCCCACCTATTACAAGTGATTTCTTAAGTAATTTATAGTGATCACAAATTAAGCTCCTTTTTTCGATTAGACGCTTAGTTTACGAGATAATCGCATTTAAAGATTGCCATATGAAAATCCACCATTGGCCACCCATTTTGTGCTGATATCCCCACCTATTACAAGTGATTTCTCAGTTATTTTATAGTGATCACAAATTAAGCTCCTTTTTTCGATTAGACGCTTAGTTTACGAGATAATCGCATTTAAAGATTGCCATATGAAAATCCACCATTGGCCACCCATATTGTGCTGATATCCCCACCTATTACAAGTGATTTCTCAGTTATTTTATAGTGATCACAAATTAAGCTCCTTTTTTCGATTAGACGCTTAGTTTACGAGATAATCGCATTTAAAGATTGCCATATGAAAATCCACCATTGGCCACCCATTTTGTGCTGATATCCCCACCTATTACAAGTGATTTCTCAGTTATTTTATAGTGATCACAAATTAAGCTCCTTTTTTCGATTAGACGCTTAGTTTACGAAATAATCGCATTTAAAGATTGCCATATGAAAATCCACCATTGGCCACCCATTTTGTGCTGATATCCCCACCTATTACAAGTGATTTCTTAAGTAATTTATAGTGATCACAAATTAAGCTCCTTTTTTCGATTAGACGCTTAGTTTACGAGATAAACGCATTTAAAGATTGCCATATGAAAATCTACCATTGGCCACCCATTTTGTGCTGATATCCCCACCTATTACAAGTGATTTCTGAGTTATTTTATAGTGATCACAATTTAAGCTCCTTTTTTCGATTAGACGCTTAGTTTACGAGATAAACGCATATAAAGATTGCCATATGAAAATCCACCATTGGCCACCCATTTCATGCTTATATCCCCACCTATTACAAGTGATTTCTCAGTTATTTTATAGTGTTCACTAATTATGCTCCTTTTTTCGATTAGACGCTTAGTTTACGAGATAATCGCATTTAAAGACTTAGTTTACGAGATAAACGCATTTAAAGATTGCCATATGAAAATCTACCATTGGCCACCCATTTCATGCTGATATCCCCACCTATTACAAGTGATTTCTTAAGTAATTTATAGTGATCACAAATTAAGCTCCTTTTTTCGATTAGACGCTTAGTTTACGAGATAAACGCATTTAAAGATTGCCATATGAAAATCCACCATTGGCCACCCATTTTGTGCTGATATCCCCACCTATTACAAGTGATTTCTTAAGTAATTTATAGTGATCACAAATTAAGCTCCTTTTTTCGATTAGACGCTTAGTTTACGAAATAATCGCATTTAAAGATTGCCATATGAAAATCCACCATTGGCCACCCATTTTGTGCTGATATCCCCACCTATTACAAGTGATTTCTTAAGTAATTTATAGTGATCACAAATTAAGCTCCTTTTTTCGATTAGACGCTTAGTTTACGAGATAAACGCATTTAAAGATTGCCATATGAAAATCTACCATTGGCCACCCATTTTGTGCTGATATCCCCACCTATTACAAGTGATTTCTTAAGTAATTTATAGTGATCACAAATTAAGCTCCTTTTTTCAATTAGACGCTTAGTTTACGAGATAATCGCATTAAAGATTAAGTAATTTATAGTGATCACAAATTAGGCTCCTTTTTTCGATTAGACGCTTAGTTTACGAGATAAACGCATTTAAAGATTGCCATATGAAAATCCACCATTGGCCACCCATTTCATGCTGATATCCCCACCTATTACAAGTGATTTCTTAAGTAATTTATAGTGATCACAAATTAAGCTCCTTTTTTCTATTAGACGCTTAGTTTACGAGATAATCGCATTTAAAGATTGCCATATGAAAATCCACTATTGGCCACCCATTTCATGCTGATATCCCCACCTATTACAAGTGATTTGTTAAGTAATTTATAGTGATCACAAATTATGCTCCTTTTTTCGATTAGACGCTTAGTTTACGAGATAATCGCATTTAAAGATTGCCATATGAAAATCCACCATTGGCCACCCATTTTGTGCTGATATCCTCACCTATTACAAGTGATTTCTTAAGTAATTTATAGTGATCACAAATTAAGCTCCTTTTTTCAATTAGACGCTTAGTTTACGAGATAATCGCATTAAAGATTAAGTAATTTATAGTGATCACAAATTATGCTCCTTTTTTCGATTAGACGCTTAGTTTACGAGATAATCGCATTTAAAGATTGCCATATGAAAATCCACCATTGGCCACCCATTTTGTGCTGATATCCTTACCTATTACAAGTGATTTGTTAGACGCCTAGTTTACGAGATAATCGCATTTAAAGATTGCCATATGAAAATCCACCATTGGCCACCCATTTTGTGCTGATATCCTCACCTATTACAAGTGATTTGTTAGACGCTTAGTTTACGAGATAATCGCATTTAAAGATTGCCATATGAAAATCCACCATTGGCCACCCATTTCATGCTGATATCCCCACCTATTACAAGTGATTTGTTAAGTAATTTATAGTGATCACAAATTATGCTCCTTTTTTCGATTAGACGCTTAGTTTACGAGATAATCGCATTTAAAGATTGCCATATGAAAATCTACCATTGGCCACCCATTTCATGCTGATATGCTCACCTATTACAAGTGATTTCTTAAGTAATTTATAGTGATCACAAATTAAGCACCTTTTTTCAATTAGACGCTTAGTTTACGAGATAATCGCATTTAAAGATTGCCATATGAAAATCTACCATTGGCCACCCATTTTGTGCTGATATCCCCACCTATTACAAGTGATTTCTCAGTTATTTTATAGTGATCACAATTTAAGCTCCTTTTTTCGATTAGACGCTTAGTTTACGAGATAATCGCATTTAAAGATTGCCATATGAAAATCTACCATTGGCCACCCATTTTGTGCTGATATCCCCACCTATTACAAGTGATTTCTTAAGTAATTTATAGTGATCACAAATTAAGCTCCTTTTTTCAATTAGACGATTAGTTTACGAGATAATCGCATTAAAGATTAAGTAATTTATAGTGATCACAAATTAAGCTCCATTTTGTGCTGATATCCCCACCTATTACAAGTGATTTCTCAGTTATTTTATAGTGATCACAAATTAAGCTCCTTTTTTCGATTAGACGCTTAGTTTACGAGGTAATCGCATTTAAAGATTGCCATATGAAAATCCACCATTGGCCACCCATTTCATGCTGATATCCCCACCTATTACAAGTGATTTCTTAAGTAATTTATAGTGATCACAAATTAAGCTCCTTTTTTCTATTAGACGCTTAGTTTACGAGATAATCGCATTTAAAGATTGCCATATGAAAATCCACTATTGGCCACCCATTTCATGCTGATATCCCCACCTATTACAAGTGATTTGTTAAGTAATTTATAGTGATCACAAATTATGCTCCTTTTTTCGATTAGACGCTTAGTTTACGAGATAATCGCATTTAAAGATTGCCATATGAAAATCCACCATTGGCCACCCATTTTGTGCTGATATCCTCACCTATTACAAGTGATTTCTTAAGTAATTTATAGTGATCACAAATTAAGCTCCTTTTTTCAATTAGACGCTTAGTTTACGAGATAATCGCATTAAAGATTAAGTAATTTATAGTGATCACAAATTATGCTCCTTTTTTCGATTAGACGCTTAGTTTACGAGATAATCGCATTTAAAGATTGCCATATGAAAATCCACCATTGGCCACCCATTTTGTGCTGATATCCTTACCTATTACAAGTGATTTGTTAGACGCCTAGTTTACGAGATAATCGCATTTAAAGATTGCCATATGAAAATCCACCATTGGCCACCCATTTTGTGCTGATATCCTCACCTATTACAAGTGATTTGTTAGACGCTTAGTTTACGAGATAATCGCATTTAAAGATTGCCATATGAAAATCCACCATTGGCCACCCATTTCATGCTGATATCCCCACCTATTACAAGTGATTTGTTAAGTAATTTATAGTGATCACAAATTATGCTCCTTTTTTCGATTAGACGCTTAGTTTACGAGATAATCGCATTTAAAGATTGCCATATGAAAATCTACCATTGGCCACCCATTTCATGCTGATATGCTCACCTATTACAAGTGATTTCTTAAGTATTTTATAGTGTTCACAAATTAAGCTCCTTTTTTCGATTAGACGCTTAGGTTACGAGATAAACGCATTTAAAGATTGCCATATGAAAATCTACCATTGGCCACCCATTTTGTGCTGATATCCCCACCTATTACAAGTGATTTCTCAGTTATTTTATAGTGATCACAATTTAAGCTCCTTTTTTCGATTAGACGCTTAGTTTACGAGATAATCGCATTTAAAGATTGCCATATGAAAATCTACCATTGGCCACCCATTTTGTGCTGATATCCCCACCTATTACAAGTGATTTCTTAAGTAATTTATAGTGATCACAAATTAAGCTCCTTTTTTCAATTAGACGCTTAGTTTACGAGATAATCGCATTAAAGATTAAGTAATTTATAGTGATCACAAATTAAGCTCCATTTTGTGCTGATATCCCCACCTATTACAAGTGATTTCTCAGTTATTTTATAGTGATCACAAATTAAGCTCCTTTTTTCGATTAGACGCTTAGTTTACGAGGTAATCGCATTTAAAGATTGCCATATGAAAATCCACCATTGGCCACCCATTTTGTGCTGATATCCCCACCTATTACAAGTGATTTCTTAAGTAATTTATAGTGATCACAAATTAAGCTCCTTTTTTCGATTAGACGCTTAGTTTACGAGATAAACGCATTTAAAGATTGCCATATGAAAATCTACCATTGGCCACCCATTTTGTGCTGATATCCCCACCTATTACAAGTGATTTCTTAAGTAATTTATAGTGATCACAAATTAAGCTCCTTTTTTCAATTAGACGCTTAGTTTACGAGATAATCGCATTAAAGATTAAGTAATTTATAGTGATCACAAATTAAGCTCCATTTTGTGCTGATATCCCCACCTATTACAAGTGATTTCTCAGTTATTTTATAGTGATCACAAATTAAGCTCCTTTTTTCGATTAGACGCTTAGTTTACGAGGTAATCGCATTTAAAGATTGCCATATGAAAATCCACCATTGGCCACCCATTTTGTGCTGATATCCCCACCTATTACAAGTGATTTCTTAAGTAATTTATAGTGATCACAAATTAAGCTCCTTTTTTCGATTAGACGCTTAGTTTACGAGATAATCGCATTTAAAGATTGCCATATGAAAATCCACCATTGGCCACCCATTTTGTGCTGATATCCCCACCTATTACAAGTGATTTCTTAAGTAATTTATAGTGATCACAAATTAAGCTCCTTTTTTCGATTAGACGCTTAGTTTACGAGATAAACGCATTTAAAGATTGCCATATGAAAATCTACCATTGGCCACCCATTTGGTGCTGATATCCCCACATATTACAAGTGATTTCTCAGTTATTTTATAGTGATCACAATTTAAGCTCCTTTTTTCGATTAGACGCTTAGTTTACGATATAAACGCATTTAAAGATTGCCATATGAAAATCTACCATTGGCCACCCATTTGGTGCTGATATCCCCACATATTACAAGTGATTTCTCAGTTATTTTATAGTGATCACAATTTAAGCTCCTTTTTTCGATTAGACGCTTAGTTTACGAGATAATCGCATTTAAAGATTGCCATATGAAAATCCACCATTGGCCACCCATTTTGTGCTGATATCCCCACCTATTACAAGTGATTTCTCAATTATTTTATAGTGATCACAAATTAAGCTCCTTTTTTCGATTAGACGCTTAGTTTACGAGATAATCGCTTTTAAAGATTGCCATATGAAAATCCACCATTGGCCACCCATTTTGTGCTGATATCCCCACCTATTACAAGTGATTTCTCAGTTATTTTATAGTGATCACAATTTAAGCTCCTTTTTTCGATTAGACGCTTAGTTAACGAGATAAACGCATTTAAAGATTGCCATATGAAAATCTACCATTGGCCACCCATTTTGTGCTGATATCCCCACCTATTACAAGTGATTTCTTAAGTAATTTATAGTGATCACAAATTAAGCTCCTTTTTTCGATTAGACGCTTAGTTTACGAGATAATCGCTTTTAAAGATTGCCATATGAAAATCCACCATTGGCCACCCATTTTGTGCTGATATCCCCACCTATTACAAGTGATTTCTCAGTTATTTTATAGTGATCACAAATTAAGCTCCTTTTTTCGATTAGACGCTTAGTTTACGAGATAATCGCATTTAAAGATTGCCATATGAAAATCTACCATTGGCCACCCATTTTGTGCTGATATCCCCACATACTACAAGTGATTTCTCAGTTATTTTATAGTGATCACAATTTAAGCTCCTTTTTTCGATTAGACGCTTAGTTTACGAGATAAACGCATTTAAATATTGCCATATGAAAATCTACCATTGGCCACCCATTTTGTGCTGATATCCCCACATATTACAAGTGATTTCTAAGTTATTTTATAGTGATCACAATTTAAGCTCCTTTTTTCGATTAGACGCTTAGTTTACGAGATAAACGCATTTAAAGATTGCCATATGAAAATCTACCATTGGCCACCCATTTTGTGCTGATATCCCCACCTATTACAAGTGATTTCTCAGTTATTTTATAGTGATCACAAATTAAGCTCCTTTTTTCGATTAGACGCTTAGTTTACGAGATAATCGCTTTTAAAGATTGCCATATGAAAATCCACCATTGGCCACCCATTTTGTGCTGATATCCCCACCTATTACAAGTGATTTCTCAGTTATTTTATAGTGATCACAAATGATGCTCCTTTTTTCGATTAGACGCCTAGTTGACGAGATAATCGCATTTAAAGATTGCCATATGAAAATCCACCATTGGCCACCCATTTAATGCTGATATCCCCTCCTAGTGCAAGTGATTTCTTAAGTAATTTATAGTGATCCCAAATTAAGCTCCTTTTTTCGATTAGACGCTTAGTTTACGAGATAATCGCATTTAAAGATTGCCATATGAAAATCCACCATTGGCCACCCATTTTGTGCTGATATCCCCACCTATTACAAGTGATTTCATAACTAAGTTGAAGTGATCACAAATGATGCTCCTTTTTTCGATTAGACGCTTAGTTTACGAGATAATCGCATTTAAAGATTGCCATATGAAAATCCACCATTGGCCACCCATTTAATGCTGATATCCCCTCCTAGTGCAAGTGATTTCTTAAGTAATTTATAGTGATCCCAAATTAAGCTCCTTTTTTCGATTAGACGCTTAGTTGACGAGATAATCGCATTTAAAGATTGCCATATGAAAATCCACCATTGGCCACCCATTTTGTGCTGATATCCCCACCTATTACAAGTGATTTCTTAACTAAGTTGAAGTGATCACAAATGATGCTCCTTTTTTCGATTAGACGCTTAGTTTACGAGATAATCGCATTTAAAGATTGCCATATGAAAATCCACCATTGGCCACCCATTTCATGCTGATATCTCCACCTATTACAAGTGATTTCTTAACTAAGTTGAAGTGATCACAAATGATGCTCCTTTTTTCGATTAGACGCTTAGTTTACGAGATAATCGCATTTAAAGATTGCCATATGAAAATCCACCATTGGCCACCCATTTCATGCTGATATCCCCTCCTATTGCAAGTGATTTCTCAGATATTTTATACTGATCACAAATTAAGCTCCTTTTTTCGATTAGACGCTTAGTTTACGAGATAATCGCATTTAAAGATTGCCATATGAAAATCCACCATTGGCTACCCATTTCATGCTGATATCCCCTCCTATTGCAAGTGATTCTCAGATATTTTATAATGATCACAAATTAAGCTCCTTTTTTCGATTAGACGCTTAGTTTAAGAGATAATCGCATTTAAAGATTGCCATATGAAAATCCACCATTGGCCACCCATTTCATGCTGATATCCCCTCCTATTGCAAGTGATTTCTCAGATATTTTATACTGATCACAAATTAAGCTCCTTTTTTCGATTAGACGCTTAGTTTATGAGATAATCGCATTTAAAGATTGCCATATGAAATTCCACCATTGGCCACCCATTTTGTGCTGATATCCCCACCTATTACAAGTGATTTCTCAGTTATTTTATAGTGATCACAAATTAAGCTCCTTTTTTCGATTAGACGCTTAGTTTACGAGATAATCGCTTTTAAAGATTGCCATATGAAAATCCACCATTGGCCACCCATTTTGTGCTGATATCCCCACCTATTACAAGTGATTTCTCAGTTATTTTATAGTGATCACAAATTAAGCTCCTTTTTTCGATTAGACGCTTAGTTTACGAGATAATCGCATTTAAAGATTGCCATATGAAAATCCACCATTGGCCACCCATTTTGTGCTGATATCCCCACCTATTACAAGTGATTTCTTAAGTAATTTATAGTGATCACAAATTAAGCTCCTTTTTTCGATTAGACGCTTAGTTTACGAGATAATCGCATTTAAAGATTGCCATATGAAAATCCACCATTGGCCACCCATTTTGTGCTGATATCCCCACCTATTACAAGTGATTTCTCAGTTATTTTATAGTGATCACAAATTAAGCTCCTTTTTTCGATTAGACGCTTAGTTTACGAGATAATCGCATTTAAAGATTGCCATATGAAAATCCACCATTGGCCACCCATTTTGTGCTGATATCCCCACCTATTACAAGTGATTTCTTAAGTAATTTATAGTGATCACAAATTAAGCTCCTTTTTTCGATTAGACGCTTAGTTTACGAGATAATCGCATTTAAAGATTGCCATATGAAAATCCACCATTGGCCACCCATTTTGTGCTGATATCCCCACCTATTACAAGTGATTTCTCAGTTATTTTATAGTGATCACAAATTAAGCTCCTTTTTTCGATTAGACGCTTAGTTTACGAGATAATCGCATTTAAAGATTGCCATATGAAAATCCACCATTGGCCACCCATTTTGTGCTGATATCCCCACCTATTACAAGTGATTTCTTAAGTAATTTATAGTGATCACAAATTAAGCTCCTTTTTTCGATTAGACGCTTAGTTTACGAGATAATCGCATTTAAAGATTGCCATATGAAAATCCACCATTGGCCACCCATTTTGTGCTGATATCCCCACCTATTACAAGTGATTTCTCAGTTATTTTATAGTGATCACAAATTAAGCTCCTTTTTTCGATTAGACGCTTAGTTTACGAGATAATCGCATTTAAAGATTGCCATATGAAAATCCACCATTGGCCACCCATTTTGTGCTGATATCCCCACCTATTACAAGTGATTTCTTAAGTAATTTATAGTGATCACAAATTAAGCTCCTTTTTTCGATTAGACGCTTAGTTTACGAGATAATCGCATTTAAAGATTGCCATATGAAAATCCACCATTGGCCACCCATTTTGTGCTGATATCCCCACCTATTACAAGTGATTTCTCAGTTATTTTATAGTGATCACAAATTAAGCTCCTTTTTTCGATTAGACGCTTAGTTTACGAGATAATCGCATTTAAAGATTGCCATATGAAAATCCACCATTGGCCACCCATATTGTGCTGATATCCCCACCTATTACAAGTGATTTCTCAGTTATTTTATAGTGATCACAAATTAAGCTCCTTTTTTCGATTAGACGCTTAGTTTACGAGATAATCGCATTTAAAGATTGCCATATGAAAATCCACCATTGGCCACCCATTTTGTGCTGATATCCCCACCTATTACAAGTGATTTCTCAGTTATTTTATAGTGATCACAAATTAAGCTCCTTTTTTCGATTAGACGCTTAGTTTACGAAATAATCGCATTTAAAGATTGCCATATGAAAATCCACCATTGGCCACCCATTTTGTGCTGATATCCCCACCTATTACAAGTGATTTCTTAAGTAATTTATAGTGATCACAAATTAAGCTCCTTTTTTCGATTAGACGCTTAGTTTACGAGATAAACGCATTTAAAGATTGCCATATGAAAATCTACCATTGGCCACCCATTTTGTGCTGATATCCCCACCTATTACAAGTGATTTCTCAGTTATTTTATAGTGATCACAATTTAAGCTCCTTTTTTCGATTAGACGCTTAGTTTACGAGATAAACGCATATAAAGATTGCCATATGAAAATCCACCATTGGCCACCCATTTCATGCTTATATCCCCACCTATTACAAGTGATTTCTTAAGTAATTTATAGTGATCACAAATTAAGCTCCTTTTTTCGATTAGACGCTTAGTTTACGAGATAAACGCATTTAAAGATTGCCATATGAAAATCCACCATTGGCCACCCATTTTGTGCTGATATCCCCACCTATTACAAGTGATTTCTTAAGTAATTTATAGTGATCACAAATTAAGCTCCTTTTTTCGATTAGACGCTTAGTTTACGAAATAATCGCATTTAAAGATTGCCATATGAAAATCCACCATTGGCCACCCATTTTGTGCTGATATCCCCACCTATTACAAGTGATTTCTTAAGTAATTTATAGTGATCACAAATTAAGCTCCTTTTTTTGATTAGACGCTTAGTTTACGAGATAAACGCATTTAAAGATTGCCATATGAAAATCTACCATTGGCCACCCATTTTGTGCTGATATCCCCACCTATTACAAGTGATTTCTTAAGTAATTTATAGTGATCACAAATTAAGCTCCTTTTTTCAATTAGACGCTTAGTTTACGAGATAATCGCATTAAAGATTGCCATATGAAAATCCACCATTGGCCACCCATTTCATGCTGATATCCCCACCTATTATTTTATAGTGTTCACTAATTATGCTCCTTTTTTCGATTAGACGCTTAGTTTACGAGATAATCGCATTTAAAGACTTAGTTTACGAGATAAACGCATTTAAAGATTGCCATATGAAAATCTACCATTGGCCACCCATTTCATGCTGATATCCCCACCTATTACAAGTGATTTCTTAAGTAATTTATAGTGATCACAAATTAAGCTCCTTTTTTCGATTAGACGCTTAGTTTACGAGATAAACGCATTTAAAGATTGCCATATGAAAATCCACCATTGGCCACCCATTTTGTGCTGATATCCCCACCTATTACAAGTGATTTCTTAAGTAATTTATAGTGATCACAAATTAAGCTCCTTTTTTCGATTAGACGCTTAGTTTACGAAATAATCGCATTTAAAGATTGCCATATGAAAATCCACCATTGGCCACCCATTTTGTGCTGATATCCCCACCTATTACAAGTGATTTCTTAAGTAATTTATAGTGATCACAAATTAAGCTCCTTTTTTCGATTAGACGCTTAGTTTACGAGATAAACGCATTTAAAGATTGCCATATGAAAATCTACCATTGGCCACCCATTTTGTGCTGATATCCCCACCTATTACAAGTGATTTCTTAAGTAATTTATAGTGATCACAAATTAAGCTCCTTTTTTCAATTAGACGCTTAGTTTACGAGATAATCGCATTAAAGATTAAGTAATTTATAGTGATCACAAATTAGGCTCCTTTTTTCGATTAGACGCTTAGTTTACGAGATAAACGCATTTAAAGATTGCCATATGAAAATCCACCATTGGCCACCCATTTCATGCTGATATCCCCACCTATTACAAGTGATTTCTTAAGTAATTTATAGTGATCACAAATTAAGCTCCTTTTTTCTATTAGACGCTTAGTTTACGAGATAATCGCATTTAAAGATTGCCATATGAAAATCCACTATTGGCCACCCATTTCATGCTGATATCCCCACCTATTACAAGTGATTTGTTAAGTAATTTATAGTGATCACAAATTATGCTCCTTTTTTCGATTAGACGCTTAGTTTACGAGATAATCGCATTTAAAGATTGCCATATGAAAATCCACCATTGGCCACCCATTTTGTGCTGATATCCTCACCTATTACAAGTGATTTCTTAAGTAATTTATAGTGATCACAAATTAAGCTCCTTTTTTCAATTAGACGCTTAGTTTACGAGATAATCGCATTAAAGATTAAGTAATTTATAGTGATCACAAATTATGCTCCTTTTTTCGATTAGACGCTTAGTTTACGAGATAATCGCATTTAAAGATTGCCATATGAAAATCCACCATTGGCCACCCATTTTGTGCTGATATCCTCACCTATTACAAGTGATTTGTTAGACGCTTAGTTTACGAGATAATCGCATTTAAAGATTGCCATATGAAAATCCACCATTGGCCACCCATTTTGTGCTGATATCCTCACCTATTACAAGTGATTTGTTAGACGCTTAGTTTACGAGATAATCGCATTTAAAGATTGCCATATGAAAATCCACCATTGGCCACCCATTTCATGCTGATATCCCCACCTATTACAAGTGATTTGTTAAGTAATTTATAGTGATCACAAATTATGCTCCTTTTTTCGATTAGACGCTTAGTTTACGAGATAATCGCATTTAAAGATTGCCATATGAAAATCTACCATTGGCCACCCATTTCATGCTGATATGCTCACCTATTACAAGTGATTTCTTAAGTAATTTATAGTGATCACAAATTAAGCACCTTTTTTCAATTAGACGCTTAGTTTACGAGATAATCGCATTTAAAGATTGCCATATGAAAATCCACCATTGGCCACCCATTTTGTGCTGATATCCCCACCTATTCCAAGTGATATCGCAGTTATTTTATAGTGTTCACAAATTAAGCTCCTTTTTTCGATTAGACGCTTAGTTTACGAGATAATCGCATTTAAAGATTGCCATATGAAAATCTACCATTGGCCACCCATTTTGTGCTGATATCCTCACCTATTACAAGTGATTTGTTAGACGCTTAGTTTACGAGATAATCGCATTTAAAGATTGCCATATGAAAATCTACCATTGGCCACCCATTTCATGCTGATATGCTCACCTATTACAAGTGATTTCTTAAGTAATTTATAGTGATCACAAATTAAGCACCTTTTTTCAATTAGACGCTTAGTTTACGAGATAATCGCATTTAAAGATTGCCATATGAAAATCTACCATTGGCCACCCATTTTGTGCTGATATCCCCACCTATTACAAGTGATTTCTCAGTTATTTTATAGTGATCACAATTTAAGCTCCTTTTTTCGATTAGACGCTTAGTTTACGAGATAATCGCATTTAAAGATTGCCATATGAAAATCCACCATTGGCCACCCATTTTGTGCTGATATCCTCACCTATTACAAGTGATTTGTTAGACGCTTAGTTTACGAGATAATCGCATTTAAAGATTGCCATATGAAAATCTACCATTGGCCACCCATTTCATGCTGATATGCTCACCTATTACAAGTGATTTCTTAAGTAATTTATAGTGATCACAAATTAAGCACCTTTTTTCAATTAGACGCTTAGTTTACGAGATAATCGCATTTAAAGATTGCCATATGAAAATCTACCATTGGCCACCCATTTTGTGCTGATATCCCCACCTATTACAAGTGATTTCTCAGTTATTTTATAGTGATCACAATTTAAGCTCCTTTTTTCGATTAGACGCTTAGTTTACGAGATAATCGCATTTAAAGATTGCCATATGAAAATCTACCATTGGCCACCCATTTTGTGCTGATATCCCCACCTATTACAAGTGATTTCTTAAGTAATTTATAGTGATCACAAATTAAGCTCCTTTTTTCAATTAGACGCTTAGTTTACGAGATAATCGCATTAAAGATTAAGTAATTTATAGTGATCACAAATTAAGCTCCATTTTGTGCTGATATCCCCACCTATTACAAGTGATTTCTCAGTTATTTTATAGTGATCACAAATTAAGCTCCTTTTTTCGATTAGACGCTTAGTTTACGAGGTAATCGCATTTAAAGATTGTCATATGAAAATCCACCATTGGCCACCCATTTTGTGCTGATATCCCCACCTATTACAAGTGATTTCTTAAGTAATTTATAGTGATCACAAATTAAGCTCCTTTTTTCGATTAGACGCTTAGTTTACGAGATAAACGCATTTAAAGATTGCCATATGAAAATCTACCATTGGCCACCCATTTTGTGCTGATATCCCCACCTATTACAAGTGATTTCTTAAGTAATTTATAGTGATCACAAATTAAGCTCCTTTTTCAATTAGACGCTTAGTTTACGAGATAATCGCATTAAAGATTAAGTAATTTATAGTGATCACAAATTAAGCTCCATTTTGTGCTGATATCCCCACCTATTACAAGTGATTTCTCAGTTATTTTATAGTGATCACAAATTAAGCTCCTTTTTTCGATTAGACGCTTAGTTTACGAGGTAATCGCATTTAAAGATTGCCATATGAAAATCCACCATTGGCCACCCATTTTGTGCTGATATCCCCACCTATTACAAGTGATTTCTTAAGTAATTTATAGTGATCACAAATTAAGCTCCTTTTTTCGATTAGACGCTTAGTTTACGAGATAATCGCATTTAAAGATTGCCATATGAAAATCCACCATTGGCCACCCATTTTGTGCTGATATCCCCACCTATTACAAGTGATTTCTTAAGTAATTTATAGTGATCACAAATTAAGCTCCTTTTTTCGATTAGACGCTTAGTTTACGAGATAAACGCATTTAAAGATTGCCATATGAAAATCTACCATTGGCCACCCATTTGGTGCTGATATCCCCACATATTACAAGTGATTTCTCAGTTATTTTATAGTGATCACAATTTAAGCTCCTTTTTTCGATTAGACGCTTAGTTTACGATATAAACGCATTTAAAGATTGCCATATGAAAATCTACCATTGGCCACCCATTTGGTGCTGATATCCCCACATATTACAAGTGATTTCTCAGTTATTTTATAGTGATCACAATTTAAGCTCCTTTTTTCGATTAGACGCTTAGTTTACGAGATAATCGCATTTAAAGATTGCCATATGAAAATCCACCATTGGCCACCCATTTTGTGCTGATATCCCCACCTATTACAAGTGATTTCTCAATTATTTTATAGTGATCACAAATTAAGCTCCTTTTTTCGATTAGACGCTTAGTTTACGAGATAATCGCTTTTAAAGATTGCCATATGAAAATCCACCATTGGCCACCCATTTTGTGCTGATATCCCCACCTATTACAAGTGATTTCTCAGTTATTTTATAGTGATCACAATTTAAGCTCCTTTTTTCGATTAGACGCTTAGTTAACGAGATAAACGCATTTAAAGATTGCCATATGAAAATCTACCATTGGCCACCCATTTTGTGCTGATATCCCCACCTATTACAAGTGATTTCTTAAGTAATTTATAGTGATCACAAATTAAGCTCCTTTTTTCGATTAGACGCTTAGTTTACGAGATAATCGCTTTTAAAGATTGCCATATGAAAATCCACCATTGGCCACCCATTTTGTGCTGATATCCCCACCTATTACAAGTGATTTCTCAGTTATTTTATAGTGATCACAAATTAAGCTCCTTTTTTCGATTAGACGCTTAGTTTACGAGATAATCGCATTTAAAGATTGCCATATGAAAATCTACCATTGGCCACCCATTTTGTGCTGATATCCCCACATACTACAAGTGATTTCTCAGTTATTTTATAGTGATCACAATTTAAGCTCCTTTTTTCGATTAGACGCTTAGTTTACGAGATAAACGCATTTAAATATTGCCATATGAAAATCTACCATTGGCCACCCATTTTGTGCTGATATCCCCACATATTACAAGTGATTTCTCAGTTATTTTATAGTGATCACAATTTAAGCTCCTTTTTTCGATTAGACGCTTAGTTTACGAGATAAACGCATTTAAAGATTGCCATATGAAAATCTACCATTGGCCACCCATTTTGTGCTGATATCCCCACCTATTACAAGTGATTTCTCAGTTATTTTATAGTGATCACAAATTAAGCTCCTTTTTTCGATTAGACGCTTAGTTTACGAGATAATCGCTTTTAAAGATTGCCATATGAAAATCCACCATTGGCCACCCATTTTGTGCTGATATCCCCACCTATTACAAGTGATTTCTCAGTTATTTTATAGTGATCACAAATGATGCTCCTTTTTTCGATTAGACGCCTAGTTGACGAGATAATCGCATTTAAAGATTGCCATATGAAAATCCACCATTGGCCACCCATTTAATGCTGATATCCCCTCCTATTACAAGTGATTTCTTAAGTAATTTATAGTGATCCCAAATTAAGCTCCTTTTTTCGATTAGACGCTTAGTTTACGAGATAATCGCATTTAAAGATTGCCATATGAAAATCCACCATTGGCCACCCATTTTGTGCTGATATCCCCACCTATTACAAGTGATTTCATAACTAAGTTGAAGTGATCACAAATGATGCTCCTTTTTTCGATTAGACGCTTAGTTTACGAGATAATCGCATTTAAAGATTGCCATATGAAAATCCACCATTGGCCACCCATTTAATGCTGATATCCCCTCCTAGTGCAAGTGATTTCTTAAGTAATTTATAGTGATCCCAAATTAAGCTCCTTTTTTCGATTAGACGCTTAGTTGACGAGATAATCGCATTTAAAGATTGCCATATGAAAATCCACCATTGGCCACCCATTTTGTGCTGATATCCCCACCTATTACAAGTGATTTCTTAACTAAGTTGAAGTGATCACAAATGATGCTCCTTTTTTCGATTAGACGCTTAGTTTACGAGATAATCGCATTTAAAGATTGCCATATGAAAATCCACCATTGGCCACCCATTTCATGCTGATATCTCCACCTATTACAAGTGATTTCTTAACTAAGTTGAAGTGATCACAAATGATGCTCCTTTTTTCGATTAGACGCTTAGTTTACGAGATAATCGCATTTAAAGATTGCCATATGAAAATCCACCATTGGCCACCCATTTCATGCTGATATCCCCTCCTATTGCAAGTGATTCTCAGATATTTTATAATGATCACAAATTAAGCTCCTTTTTTCGATTAGACGCTTAGTTTAAGAGATAATCGCATTTAAAGATTGCCATATGAAAATCCACCATTGGCCACCCATTTCATGCTGATATCCCCTGCTATTGCAAGTGATTTCTCAGATATTTTATACTGATCACAAATTAAGCTCCTTTTTTCGATTAGACGCTTAGTTTATGAGATAATCGCATTTAAAGATTGCCATATGAAATTCCACCATTGGCCACCCATTTTGTGCTGATATCCCCACCTATTACAAGTGATTTCTCAGTTATTTTATAGTGATCACAAATTAAGCTCCTTTTTTCGATTAGACGCTTAGTTTACGAGATAAACGCATTTAAATATTGCCATATGAAAATCTACCATTGGCCACCCATTTTGTGCTGATATCCCCACATATTACAAGTGATTTCTCAGTTATTTTATAGTGATCACAATTTAAGCTCCTTTTTTCGATTAGACGCTTAGTTTACGAGATAAACGCATTTAAAGATTGCCATATGAAAATCTACCATTGGCCACCCATTTTGTGCTGATATCCCCACCTATTACAAGTGATTTCTTAAGTAATTTATAGTGATCACAAATTAAGCTCCTTTTTTCAATTAGACGCTTAGTTTATGAGATAATCGCATTAAAAAGTTTAAGTAATTTATAGTGATCACAAATTTAGCTCCATTTTGTGCTGATATCCCCACCTATTACAATTGATTTCTTAAGTAATTTATAGTGATCACAAATTAAACTCCTTTTTTCGATTAGACGCTTAGTTTACGAGATAATCGCTTTTAAAGATTGCCATATGAAAATCCACCATTGGCCACCCATTTTGTGCTGATATCCCCACCTATTACAAGTGATTTCTCAGTTATTTTATAGTGATCACAAATTAAGCTCCTTTTTTCGATTAGACGCTTAATTTACGAGATAATCACTTTTAAAGATTGCCATATGAAAATCCACCATTGGCCACCAATTTTGTGCTGATATCCCCACCTATTACAAGTGATTTCTCAGTTATTTTATAGTGATCACAAATTAAGCTCCTTTTTTCGATTAGACGCTTAGTTTACGAGATAATCGCATTTAAAGATTGCCATATGAAAATCCACCATTGGCCACCCATTTTGTGCTGATATCCCCACCTATTACAAGTGATTTTTCAGTTATTTTATAGTGATCACAAATTAAGCTCCTTTTTTCGATTAGACGCTTAGTTTACGAGATAATCGCATTTAAAGATTGCCATATGAAAATCCACCATTGGCCACCCATTTTGTGCTGATGTCCCCACCTATTACAAGTGATTTCTTAAGTAATTTATAGTGATCACAAATTAAGCTCCTTTTTTCGATTAGACGCTTAGTTTACGAGATAAACGCATTTAAAGATTGCCATATGAAAATCTACCATTGGCCACCCATTTTGTGCTGATATCCCCACCTATTACAAGTGATTTCTCAGTTATTTTATAGTGATCACAAATTAAGCTCCTTTTTTCGATTAGACGCTTAGTTTACGAGATAATCGCATTTAAAGATTGCCATATGAAAATCCACCATTGGCCACCCATTTTGTGCTGATATCCCCACCTATTACAAGTGATTTTTCAGTTATTTTATAGTGATCACAAATTAAGCTCCTTTTTTCGATTAGACGCTTAGTTTACGAGATAATCGCATTTAAAGATTGCCATATGAAAATCCACCATTGGCCACCCATTTTATGCTGATATCCCCACCTATTCCAAGTGATATCTCAGTTATTTTATAGTGTTCACAAATTATGCTCCTTTTTTCGATTAGACGCTTAGTTTACGAGATAATCGCATTTAAAGATTGCCATATGAATTCCACCATTGGCCACCCATTTTGTGCTGATATCCCCACCTATTACAAGTGATTTCTCAGTTATTTTATAGTGATCACAAATTAAGCTCCTTTTTTCGATTAGACGCTTAGTTTACGAGATAAACGCATTTAAAGATTGCCATATGAAAATCTACCATTGGCCACCCATTTCATGCTGATATCCCCACCTATTACAAGTAATTTCTTAAGTAATTTATAGTGATCACAAATTAAGCTCCTTTTTTCAATTAGACGCTTAGTTAACGAGATAAACGTATTTAAAGATTGCCATATGAAAATCCACCATTGGCCACCCATTTCATGCTGATATCCCCACCTATTACAAGTGATTTCTTAAGTAATTTATAGTGATCACAAATTAAGCTCCTTTTTTCTATTAGACGCTTAGTTTACGAGATAATCGCATTTAAAGATTGCCATATGAAAATCCACCATTGGCCACCCATTTTGTGCTGATATCCCCACCTATTCCAAGTGATATCTCAGTTATTTTATAGTGTTCACAAATTATGCTCCTTTTTTCGATTAGACGCTTAGTTTACGAGATAATCGCATTTAAAGATTGCCATATGAAAATCTACCATTGGCCACCCATTTTGTGCTGATATCCCCACCTATTACAAGTGATTTCTTAAGTAATTTATAGTGATCACAAATTAAGCTCCTTTTTTCAATTAGACGCTTAGTTTACGAGATAATCGCATTTAAAGATTGCCATATGAAAATCCACCATTGGCCACCCATTTTGTGCTGATATCCCCACCTATTCCAAGTGATATCTCAGTTATTTTATAGTGTTCACAAATTATGCTCCTTTTTTCGATTAGACGCTTAGTTTACGAGATAATCGCATTTAAAGATTGCCATATGAAAATCTACCATTGGCCACCCATTTTGTGCTGATATCCCCACTTATTGCAAGTGATTTCTTAAGTAATTTATAGTGATCACAAATTAAGCTCCTTTTTTCGATTAGACGCTTAGTTTACGAGATAAACGCATTTAAAGATTGCCATATGAAAATCTACCATTGGCCACCCATTTTGTGCTGATATCCCCACCTATTACAAGTGATTTCTTAAGTAATTTATAGTGATCACAAATTAAGCTCCTTTTTTCAATTAGACGCTTAGTTTATGAGATAATCGCATTAAAGATTAAGTAATTTATAGTGATCACAAATTTAGCTCCATTTTGTGCTGATATCCCCACCTATTACAAGTGATTTCTTAAGTAATTTATAGTGATCACAAATTAAGCTCCTTTTTTCGATTAGACGCTTAGTTTACGAGATAATCGCTTTTAAAGATTGCCATATGAAAATCCACCATTGGCCACCCATTTTGTGCTGATATCCCCACCTATTACAAGTGATTTCTCAGTTATTTTATAGTGATCACAAATTAAGCTCCTTTTTTCGATTAGACGCTTAGTTTACGAGATAATCGCTTTTAAAGATTGCCATATGAAAATCCACCATTGGCCACCCATTTTGTGCTGATATCCCCACCTATTACAAGTGATTTCTCAGTTATTTTATAGTGATCACAAATTAAGCTCCTTTTTTCGATTAGACGCTTAGTTTACGAGATAATCGCATTTAAAGATTGCCATATGAAAATCTACCATTGGCCACCCATTTTGTGCTGATATCCCCACCTATTACAAGTGATTTCTTAAGTAATTTATAGTGATCACAAATTAAGCTCCTTTTTTCGATTAGACGCTTAGTTTACGAGATAAACGCATTTAAAGATTGCCATATGAAAATCTACCATTGGCCACCCATTTTGTGCTGATATCCCCACCTATTACAAGTGATTTCTCAGTTATTTTATAGTGATCACAATTTAAGCTCCTTTTTTCGATTAGACGCTTAGTTTACGAGATAATCGCATTTAAAGATTGCCATATGAAAATCTACCATTGGCCACCCATTTTGTGCTGATATCCCCACCTATTACAAGTGATTTCTTAAGTAATTTATAGTGATCACAAATTAAGCTCCTTTTTTCGATTAGACGCTTAGTTTACGAGATAATCGCTTTTAAAGATTGCCATATGAAAATCCACCATTGGCCACCCATTTTGTGCTGATATCCCCACCTATTACAAGTGATTTCTCAGTTATTTTATAGTGATCACAAATTAAGCTCCTTTTTTCGATTAGACGCTTAGTTTACGAGATAATCGCTTTTAAAGATTGCCATATGAAAATCCACCATTGGCCACCCATTTTGTGCTGATATTCCCACCTATTACAAGTGATTTCTTAAGTAATTTATAGTGATCACAAATTAAGCTCCTTTTTTCAATAAGACGCTTAGTTTACGAGATAATCGCATTTAAAGATTGCCATATGAAAATCCACCATTGGCCACCCATTTTGTGCTGATATCCCCACCTATTACAAGTGATTTCTTAAGTAATTTATAGTGATCACAAATTAAGCTCCTTTTTTCGATTAGACGCTTAGTTTACGAGATAATCGCATTTAAAGATTGCCATATGAAAATCCACCATTGGCCACCCATTTTGTGCTGATATCCCCACCTATTACAAGTGATTTCTTAACTAATTTATAGTGATCACAAATTATGCTCCTTTTTTCGATTAGACGCTTAGTTTACGAGATAATCGCATTTAAAGATTGCCATATGAAAATCTACCATTGGCCACCCATTTTGTGCTGATATCCCCACCTATTACAAGTGATTTCTTAAGTAATTTATAATGATCACAAATTATACTCCTTTTTTCGATTAGACGCTTAGTTTACGAGATAATCGCATTTAAAGATTGCCATATGAAAATCCACCAATGGCCACCCATTTTGTGCTGATATCCCCACCTATTCCAAGTGATATCTCAGTTATTTTATAGTGATCACAAATTAAGCTCCTTTTTTTCGATTAGACGCTTAGTTTACGAGATAATCGCATTTAAAGATTGCCATATGAAAATCTACCATTGGCCACCCATTTCATGCTGATATCCCCACCTATTCAAGTGATTTCTTAAGTAATTTATAATGATCACAAATTAAGCTCCTTTTTTCGATTAGACGCTTAGTTTACGAGATAATCGCATTTAAAGATTGCCATATGAAAATCCACCATTGGCCACCCATTTTGTGCTGATATCCCCACCTATTACAAGTGATTTCTTAAGTAATTTATAGTGATCACAAATTAAGCTCCTTTTTTCGATTAGACGCTTAGTTTACGAGATAAACGCATTTAAAGATTGCCATATGAAAATCTACCATTGGCCACCCATTTTGTGCTGATATCCCCACCTATTACAAGTGATTTCTTAAGTAATTTATAGTGATCACAAATTAAGCTCCTTTTTTCGATTAGACGCTTAGTTTACGAGATAAACGCATTTAAAGATTGCCATATGAAAATCTACCATTGGCCACCCATTTCATGCTGATATCCCCACCTATTCAAGTGATTTCTTAAGTAATTTATAATGATCACAAATTATACTCCTTTTTTCGATTAGACGCTTAGTTTACGAGATAATCGCATTTAAAGATTGCCGTATGAAAATCCACCATTGGCCACCCATTTTGTGCTGATATCCCCACCTATTACAAGTGATTTCTTAAGTAATTTATAGTGATCACAAATTAAGCTCCTTTTTTCGATTAGACGCTTAGTTTACGAGATAAACGCATTTAAAGATTGCCATATGAAAATCTACCATTGGCCACCCATTTTGTGCTGATATCCCCACCTATTACAAGTGATTTCTTAAGTAATTTATAGTGATCACAAATTAAGCTCCTTTTTTCGATTAGACGCTTAGTTTACGAGATAAACGCATTTAAAGATTGCCATATGAAAATCTACCATTGGCCACCCATTTCATGCTGATATCCCCACCTATTCAAGTGATTTCTTAAGTAATTTATAATGATCACAAATTATACTCCTTTTTTCGATTAGACGCTTAGTTTACGAGATAATCGCATTTAAAGATTGCCGTATGAAAATCCACCATTGGCCACCCATTTTGTGCTGATATCCCCACCTATTACAAGTGATTTCTTAAGTAATTTATAGTGATCACAAATTAAGCTCCTTTTTTCGATTAGACGCTTAGTTTACGAGATAAACGCATTTAAAGATTGCCATATGAAAATCTACCATTGGCCACCCATTTTGTGCTGATATCCCCACCTATTACAAGTGATTTCTTAAGTAATTTATAATGATCACAAATTATACTCCTTTTTTCGATTAGACGCTTAGTTTACGAGATAATCGCATTTAAAGATTGCCGTATGAAAATCCACCATTGGCCACCCATTTTGTGCTGATATCCCCACCTATTACAAGTGATTTCTTAAGTAATTTATAGTGATCACAAATTAAGCTCCTTTTTTCGATTAGACGCTTAGTTTACGAGATAAACGCATTTAAAGATTGCCATATGAAAATCTACCATTGGCCACCCATTTTGTGCTGATATCCCCACCTATTACAAGTGATTTCTTAAGTAATTTATAGTGATCACAAATTAAGCTCCTTTTTTCGATTAGACGCTTAGTTTACGAGATAAACGCATTTATAGATTGCCATATGAAAATCTACCATTGGCCACCCATTTCATGCTGATATCCCCACCTATTCAAGTGATTTCTTAAGTAATTTATAATGATCACAAATTATACTCCTTTTTTCGATTAGACGCTTAGTTTACGAGATAAACGCATTTAAAGATTGCCATATGAAAATCTACCATTGGCCACCCATTTTGTGCTGATATCCCCACCTATTACAAGTGATTTCTTAAGTAATTTATAGTGATCACAAATTAAGCTCCTTTTTTCGATTAGACGCTTAGTTTACGAGATAAACGCATTTAAAGATTGCCATATGAAAATCTACCATTGGCCACCCATTTCATGCTGATATCCCCACCTATTCAAGTGATTTCTTAAGTAATTTATAGTGATCACAAATTAAGCTCCTTTTTTCGATTAGACGCTTAGTTTACGAGATAATCGCATTTAAAGATTGCCATATGAAAATCCACCATTGGCCACCCATTTTGTGCTGATATCCCCACCTATTACAAGTGATTTCTTAAGTAATTTATAGTGATCACAAATTAAGCTCCTTTTTTCGATTAGACGCTTAGTTTACGAGATAAACGCATTTAAAGATTGCCATATGAAAATCTACCATTGGCCACCCATTTTGTGCTGATATCCCCACCTATTACAAGTGATTTCTTAAGTAATTTATAGTGATCACAAATTAAGCTCCTTTTTTCGATTAGACGCTTAGTTTACGAGATAAACGCATTTAAAGATTGCCATATGAAAATCTACCATTGGCCACCCATTTCATGCTGATATCCCCACCTATTCAAGTGATTTCTTAAGTAATTTATAATGATCACAAATTATACTCCTTTTTTCGATTAGACGCTTAGTTTACGAGATAATCGCATTTAAAGATTGCCGTATGAAAATCCACCATTGGCCACCCATTTTGTGCTGATATCCCCACCTATTACAAGTGATTTCTTAAGTAATTTATAATGATCACAAATTATACTCCTTTTTTCGATTAGACGCTTAGTTTACGAGATAATCGCATTTAAAGATTGCCATATGAAAATCCACCAATGGCCACCCATTTTGTGCTGATATCCCCACCTATTCCAAGTGATTTCTCAGTTATTTTATAGTGATCACAAATTAAGCTCCTTTTTTCGATTAGACGCTTAGTTTACGAGGTAATCGCATTTAAAGATTGCCATATGAAAATCCACCATTGGCCACCCATTTTGTGCTGATATCCCCACCTATTACAAGTGATTTCTTAAGTAATTTATAGTGATCACAAATTAAGCTCCTTTTTTCAATTAGACGCTTAGTTTACGAGATAATCGCATTTAAAGATTGCCATATGAAAATCCACCATTGGCCACCCATTTTGTGCTGATATCCCCACCTATTACAAGTGATTTCTTAAGTAATTTATAGTGATCACAAATTAAGCTCCTTTTTTCGATTAGACGCTTAGTTTACGAGATAAACGCATTTAAAGATTGCCATATGAAAATCTACCATTGGCCACCCATTTCATGCTGATATGCTCACCTATTACAAGTGATTTCTTAAGTAATTTATAGTGATCACAAATTAAGCTCCTTTTTTCAATTAGACGCTTAGTTTACGAGATAATCGCATTTAAAGATTGCCATATGAAAATCTACCATTGGCCACCCATTTCATGCTGATATGCTCACCTATTACAAGTGATTTCTTAAGTAATTTATAGTGATCACAAATTAAGCTCCTTTTTTCAATTAGACGCTTAGTTTACGAGATAATCGCATTTAAAGATTGCCATATGAAAATCCACCATTGGCCACCCATTTTGTGCTGATATCCCCACCTATTACAAGTGATTTCTCAGTTATTTTATAGTGATCACAATTTAAGCTCCTTTTTTCGATTAGACGCTTAGTTTACGAGATAATCGCATTTAAAGATTGCCATATGAAAATCCACCATTGGCCACCCATTTTGTGCTGATATCCCCACCTATTACAAGTGATTTCTTAAGTAATTTATAGTGATCACAAATTAAGCTCCTTTTTTCAATTAGACGCTTAGTTTACGACATAAACGCATTTAAAGATTGCCATATGAAAATCTACCATTGGCCACCCATTTCTTGCTGATATGCTCACCTATTACAAGTGATTTCTTAAGTAATTTATAGTGATCACAAATTAAGCTCCTTTTTTCAATTAGACGCTTAGTTTACGAGATAATCGCATTAAAGGTTAAGTAATTTATAGTGATCACAAATTAAGCTTCTTTTTTCGATTAGACGCTTAGTTTACGAGATAAACGCATTTAAAGATTGCCATATGAAAATCCACCATTGGCCACCCATTTCATGCTGATATCCCCACCTATTACAAGTGATTTCTCAGTTATTTTATAGTGATCACAATTTAAGCTCCTTTTTTCGATTAGACGCTTAGTTTACGAGATAAACGCATTTAAAGATTGCCATATGAAAATCTACCATTGGCCACCCATTTCATGCTGATATGCTCACCTATTACAAGTGATTTCTTAAGTAATTTATAGTGATCACAAATTAAGCTCCTTTTTTCAATTAGACGCTTAGTTTACGAGATAATCGCATTAAAGATTAAGTAATTTATAGTGATCACAAATTAAGCTTCTTTTTTCGATTAGACGCTTAGTTTACGAGATAAACGCATTTAAAGATTGCCATATGAAAATCCACCATTGGCCACCCATTTTGTGCTGATATCCCCACCTATTACAAGTGATTTCTCAGTTATTTTATAGTGATCACAATTTAAGCTCCTTTTTTCGATTAGACGCTTAGTTTACGAGATAATCGCATTTAAAGATTGCCATATGAAAATCCACCAATGGCCACCCATTTTGTGCTGATATCCCCACCTATTCCAAGTGATATCTCAGTTATTTTATAGTGATCACAAATTAAGCTCCTTTTTTTTCGATTAGACGCTTAGTTTACGAGATAATCGCATTTAAAGATTGCCATATGAAAATCCACCATTGGCCACCCATTTCATGCTGATATCCCCACCTATTACAAGTGATTTCTCAGTTATTTTATAGTGATCACAATTTAAGCTCCTTTTTTCGATTAGACGCTTAGTTTACGACATAAACGCATTTAAAGATTGCCATATGAAAATCTACCATTGGCCACCCATTTCATGCTGATATGCTCACCTATTACAAGTGATTTCTTAAGTAATTTATAGTGATCACAAATTAAGCTCCTTTTTTCAATTAGACGCTTAGTTTACGAGATAATCGCATTAAAGATTAAGTAATTTATAGTGATCACAACTTAAGCTCCTTTTTTCGATTAGACGCTTAGTATACGAGATAAACGCATTTAAAGATTGCCATATGAAAATCCACCATTGGCCACCCATTTTGTGCTGATATCCCCACCTATTACAAGTGATTTCTCAGTTATTTTATAGTGATCACAATTTAAGCTCCTTTTTTCGATTAGACGCTTAGTTTACGACATAAACGCATTTAAAGATTGCCATATGAAAATCTACCATTGGCCACCCATTTCATGCTGATATGCTCACCTATTACAAGTGATTTCTTAAGTAATTTATAGTGATCACAAATTAAGCTCCTTTTTTCAATTAGACGCTTAGTTTACGAGATAATCGCATTTAAAGATTGCCATATGAAAATCCACCATTGGCCACCCATTTCATGCTGATATCCCCACCTATTACAAGTGATTTCTCAGTTATTTTATAGTGATCACAATTTAAGCTCCTTTTTTCGATTAGACGCTTAGTTTACGACATAAACGCATTTAAAGATTGCCATATGAAAATCTACCATTGGCCACCCATTTCATGCTGATATGCTCACCTATTACAAGTGATTTCTTAAGTAATTTATAGTGATCACAAATTAAGCTCCTTTTTTCAATTAGACGCTTAGTTTACGAGATAATCGCATTAAAGATTAAGTAATTTATAGTGATCACAAATTAAGCTTCTTTTTTCGATTAGACGCTTAGTTTACGAGATAAACGCATTTAAAGATTGCCATATGAAAATCCACCATTGGCCACCCATTTCATGCTGATATCCCCACCTATTACAAGTGATTTCTCAGTTATTTTATAGTGATCACAATTTAAGCTCCTTTTTTCGATTAGACGCTTAGTTTACGAGATAAACGCATTTAAAGATTGCCATATGAAAATCTACCATTGGCCACCCATTTCATGCTGATATGCTCACCTATTACAAGTGATTTCTTAAGTAATTTATAGTGATCACAAATTAAGCTCCTTTTTTCAATTAGACGCTTAGTTTACGAGATAATCGCATTAAAGATTAAGTAATTTATAGTGATCACAAATTAAGCTTCTTTTTTCGATTAGACGCTTAGTTTACGAGATAAACGCATTTAAAGATTGCCATATGAAAATCCACCATTGGCCACCCATTTTGTGCTGATATCCCCACCTATTACAAGTGATTTCTCAGTTATTTTATAGTGATCACAATTTAAGCTCCTTTTTTCGATTAGACGCTTAGTTTACGAGATAATCGCATTTAAAGATTGCCATATGAAAATCCACCAATGGCCACCCATTTTGTGCTGATATCCCCACCTATTCCAAGTGATATCTCAGTTATTTTATAGTGATCACAAATTAAGCTCCTTTTTTCGATTAGACGCTTAGTTTACGAGATAATCGCATTTAAAGATTGCCATATGAAAATCTACCATTGGCCACCCATTTTGTGCTGATATCCCCACCTATTACAAGTGATTTCTCAGTTATTTTATAGTGATCACAATTTAAGCTCCTTTTTTCGATTAGACGCTTAGTTTACGAGATAATCGCATTTAAAGATTGCCATATGAAAATCCACCATTGGCCACCCATTTCATGCTGATATGCTCACCTATTACAAGTGATTTCTTAAGTAATTTATAGTGATCACAAATTAAGCTCCTTTTTTCAATTAGACGCTTAGTTTACGAGATAATCGCATTAAAGATTAAGTAATTTATAGTGATCACAATTTAAGCTCCTTTTTTCGATTAGACGCTTAGTTTACGAGATAAACGCATTTAAAGATTGCCATATGAAAATCTACCATTGGCCACCCATTTCATGCTGATATGCTCACCTATTACAAGTGATTTCTTAAGAAATTTATAGTGATCACAAATTAAGCTCCTTTTTTCAATTAGACGCTTAGTTTACGAGATAATCGCATTAAAGATTAAGTAATTTATAGTGATCACAAATTAAGCTCCTTTTTTCGATTAGACGCTTAGTATACGAGATAAACGCATTTAAAGATTGCCATATGAAAATCCACCATTGGCCACCCATTTTGTGCTGATATCCCCACCTATTACAAGTGATTTCTCAGTTATTTTATAGTGATCACAATTTAAGCTCCTTTTTTCGATTAGACGCTTAGTTAACGAGATAAACGCATTTAAAGATTGCCATATGAAAATCTACCATTGGCCACCCATTTTGTGCTGATATCCCCACCTATTACAAGTGATTTCTCAGTTATTTTATAGTGATCACAAATTAAGCTCCTTTTTTCGATTAGACGCTTAGTTTACGAGATAAACGCATTTAAAGATTGCCATATGAAAATCTACCATTGGCCACCCATTTTGTGCTGATATCCCCACCTATTACAAGTGATTTCTTAAGTAATTTATAGTGATCACAAATTAAGCTCCTTTTTTCGATTAGACGCTTAGTTTACGAGATAAACGCATTTAAAGATTGCCATATGAAAATCTACCATTGGCCACCCATTTTGTGCTGATATCCCCACCTATTACAAGTGATTTCTCAGTTATTTTATAGTGATCACAATTTAAGCTCCTTTTTTCGATTAGACGCTTAGTTTACGAGATAATCGCATTTAAAGAATGCCATATGAAAATCTACCATTGGCCACCCATTTTGTGCTGATATCCCCACCTATTACAAGTGATTTCTTAAGTATTTTATAGTGTTCACAATTTAAGCTCCTTTTTTCGATTAGACGCTTAGTTAACGAGATAAACGCATTTAAAGATTGCCATATGAAAATCTACCATTGGCCACCCATTTTGTCCTGATATCCCCACCTATTACAAGTGATTTCTTAAGTAATTTATAGTGATCACAAATTAAGCTCCTTTTTTCGATTAGACGCTTAGTTTACGAGATAAACGCATTTAAAGATTGCCATATGAAAATCTACCACCCATTTTGTGCTGATATCCCCACCTATTACAAGTGATTTCTCAGTTATTTTATAGTGATCACAATTTAAGCTCCTTTTTTCGTTTAGACGCTTAGTTAACGAGATAAACGCATTTAAAGATTGCCATATGAAAATGTACCATTGGCCACCCATTTTGTGCTGATATCCCCACCTATTACAAGTGATTTCTCAGTTATTTTATAGTGATCACAATTTAAGCTCCTTTTTTCGATTAGACGCTTAGTTTACGATATAATCGCATTTAAAGATTGCCATATGAAAATCTACCATTGGCCACCCATTTTGTCCTGATATCCCCACCTATTACAAGTGATTTCTTAAGTAATTTATAGTGATCACAAATTAAGCTCCTTTTTTCGATTAGACGCTTAGTTTACGAGATAAACGCATTTAAAGATTGCCATATGAAAATCTACCATTGGCCACCCATTTTGTGCTGATATCCCCACCTATTACAAGTGATTTCTTAAGTAATTTATAGTGATCACAAATTAAGCTCCTTTTTTCGATTAGACACTTAGTTTACGAGATAAACGCATTTAAAGATTGCCATATGAAAATCTACCATTGGCCACCCATTTTGTCCTGATATCCCCACCTATTACAAGTGATTTCTTAAGTAATTTATAGTGATCACAAATTAAGCTCCTTTTTTCGATTAGACGCTTAGTTTACGAGATAATCGCATTTAAAGATTGCCATATGAAAATGTACCATTGGCCACCCATTTTGTGCTGATATCCCCACCTATTACAAGTGATTTCTCAGTTATTTTATAGTGATCACAATTTAAGCTCCTTTTTTCGATTAGACGCTTAGTTTACGAGATAATCGCATTTAAAGATTGCCATATGAAAATCTACCATTGGCCACCCATTTTGTCCTGATATCCCCACCTATTACAAGTGATTTCTTAAGTAATTTATAGTGATCACAAATTAAGCTCCTTTTTTCGATTAGACGCTTAGTTTACGAGATAAACGCATTTAAAGATTGCCATATGAAAATCTACCATTGGCCACCCATTTTGTGCTGATATCCCCACCTATTCCAAGTGATATCTCAGTTATTTTATAGTGATCACAAATTAAGCTCCTTTTTTCGATTAGACGCTTAGTTTACGTGATAAACGCATTTAAAGATTGCCATATGAAAATCTACCATTGGCCACCCATTTTGTGCTGATATCCCCACCTATTACAATTGATTTCTTAAGTAATTTATAGTGATCACAAATTAAGCTCCTTTTTTCGATTAGACGCTTAGTTTACGAGATAAACGCATTTAAAGATTGCCATATGAAAATCTACCATTGGCCACCCACCTATTACAAGTGATTTCTCAGTTATTTTATAGTGATCACAATTTAAGCTCCTTTTTTCGATTAGACGCTTAGTTTACGAGATAAACGCATTTAAAGATTGCCATATGAAAATCTACCATTGGCCACCCATTTTGTGCTGATATCCCCACCTATTACAAGTGATTTCTTAAGTAATTTATAGTGATCACAAATTAAGCTCCTTTTTTCGATTAGACGCTTAGTTTACGAGATAAACGCATTTAAAGATTGCCATATGAAAATCTACCATTGGCCACCCACCTATTACAAGTGATTTCTCAGTTATTTATAGTGATCACAAATTAAGCTCCTTTTTTCGATTAGACGCTTAGTTTACGAGATAATCGCATTTAAAGATTGCCATATGAAAATCCACCATTGGCCACCCATTTTGTGCTGATATTCCCACCTATTACAAGTGATTTCTTAAGTAATTTATAGTGATCACAAATTAAGCTCCTTTTTTCAATTAGACGCTTAGTTTACGAGATAATCGCATTTAAAGATTGCCATATGAAAATCCACCATTGGCCACCCATTTTGTGCTGATATCCCCACCTATTACAAGTGATTTCTTAAGTAATTTATAGTGATCACAAATTAAGCTCCTTTTTTCGATTAGACGCTTAGTTTACGAGATAATCGCATTTAAAGATTGCCATATGAAAATCCACCATTGGCCACCCATTTTGTGCTGATATCCCCACCTATTACAAGTGATTTCTTAAGTAATTTATAGTGATCACAAATTATGCTCCTTTTTTCGATTAGACGCTTAGTTTACGAGATAATCGCATTTAAAGATTGCCATATGAAAATCTACCATTGGCCACCCATTTTGTGCTGATATTCCCACCTATTACAAGTGATTTCTTAAGTAATTTATAGTGATCACAAATTAAGCTCCTTTTTTCAATTAGATGCTTAGTTTACGAGATAATCGCATTTAAAGATTGCCATATGAAAATCCACCATTGTGCCACCCATTTTGTGCTGATACCCCACCTATTACAAGTGATTTCTTAAGTAATTTATAGTGATCACAAATTAAGCTCCTTTTTTCGATTAGACGCTTAGTTTACGAGATAAACGCATTTAAAGATTGCCATATGAAAATCTACCATTGGCCACCCATTTTGTGCTGATATCCCCACCTATTACAAGTGATTTCTTAAGTAATTTATAGTGATCACAAATTAAGCTCCTTTTTTCAATTAGACGCTTAGTTTACGAGATAATCGCATTTAAAGATTGCCATATGAAAATCTACCATTGGCCACCCATTTTGTGCTGATATCCCCACCTATTACAAGTGATTTCTCAGTTATTTTATAGTGATCACAATTTAAGCTTCTTTTTTCGATTAGACGCTTAGTTTACGAGATAAACGCATTTAAAGATTGACATATGAAAATCCACCATTGGCCACCCATTTCATGCTTATATCCCCACCTATTACAAGTGATTTCTTAAGTAATTTATAGTGATCACAAATTAAGCTCCTTTTTTCAATTAGACGCTTAGTTTACGAGATAATCGCATTTAAAGATTGCCATATGAAAATCCACCATTGGCCACCCATTTTGTGCTGATATCCCCACCTATTACAAGTGATTTCTCAGTTATTTTATAGTGATCACAATTTAAGCTTCTTTTTTCGATTAGACGCTTAGTTTACGAGATAATCGCTTTTAAAGATTGCCATATGAAAATCCACCATTGGCCACCCATTTTGTGCTGATATCCCCACCTATTACAAGTGATTTCTCAGTTATTTTATAGTGATCACAATTTAAGCTTCTTTTTTCGATTAGACGCTTAGTTTTACGAGATAATCGCATTTAAAGATTGCCATATGAAAATCTACCATTGGCCACCCATTTTGTGCTGATATCCCCACCTATTACAAGTGATTTCTGAAGTAATTTATAGTGATCACAAATTAAGCTCCTTTTTTCGATTAGACGCTTAGTTTACGAGATAATCGCTTTTAAAGATTGCCATATGAAAATCCACCATTGGCTACCCATTTTGTGCTGATATCCCCACCTTTTACAAGTGATTTCTCAGTTATTTTATAGTGATCACAAATTAAGCTCCTTTTTTCGATTAGACGCTTAGTTTACGAGATAATCGCTTTTAAAGATTGCCATATGAAAATCCACCATTGGCCACCCATTTTGTGCTGATATCCCCACCTATTACAAGTGATTTCTCAGTTATTTTATAGTGATCACAAATTAAGCTCCTTTTTTCAATTAGACGCTTAGTTTACGAGATAATCGCATTTAAAGATTGCCATATGAAAATCTACCATTGGCCACCCATTTTGTGCTGATATCCCCACCTATTACAAGTGATTTCTGAAGTAATTTATATTGATCACAAATTAAGCTCCTTTTTTCGATTAGACGCTTAGTTTACGAGATAATCGCTTTTAAATATTGCCATATGAAAATCCACCATTGGCTACCCATTTTGTGCTGATATCCCCACCTTTTACAAGTGATTTCTCAGTTATTTTATAGTGATCACAAATTAAGCTCCTTTTTTCGATTAGACGCTTAGTTTACGAGATAATCGCTTTTAAAGATTGCCATATGAAAATCCACCATTGGCCACCCATTTTGTGCTGATATCCCCACCTATTACAAGTGATTTCTTAAGTAATTTATAGTGATCACAAATTAAGCTCCTTTTTTCAATTAGACGCTTAGTTTACGAGATAATCGCATTTAAAGATTGCCATATGAAAATCTACCATTGGCCACCCATTTTGTGCTGATATCCCCACCTATTACAAGTGATTTCTGAAGTAATTTATATTGATCACAAATTAAGCTCCTTTTTTCGATTAGACGCTTAGTTTACGAGATAATCGCTTTTAAAGATTGCCATATGAAAATCCACCATTGGCCACCCATTTTGTGCTGATATCCCCACCTATTACAAGTGATTTCTTAAGTAATTTATAGTGATCACAAATTAAGCTCCTTTTTTCAATTAGACGCTTAGTTTACGAGATAATCGCATTTAAAGATTGCCATATGAAAATCCACCATTGGCCACCCATTTTGTGCTGATATCCCCACCTATTACAAGTGATTTCTTAAGTAATTTATAGTGATCACAAATTAAGCTCCTTTTTTCGATTAGACGCTTAGTTTACGAGATAATCTCATTTAAAGATTGCCATATGAAAATCCACCATTGGCCACCCATTTTGTGCTGATATCCCCACCTATTACAAGTGATTTCTTAAGTAATTTATAGTGATCACAAATTATGCTCCTTTTTTCGATTAGACGCTTAGTTTACGAGATAATCGCATTTAAAGATTGCCATATGAAAATCTACCATTGGCCACCCATTTTGTGCTGATATTCCCACCTATTACAAGTGATTTCTTAAGTAATTTATAGTGATCACAAATTAAGCTCCTTTTTTCAATTAGATGCTTAGTTTACGAGATAATCGCATTTAAAGATTGCCATATGAAAATCCACCATTGGCCACCCATTTTGTGCTGATATCCCCACCTATTACAAGTGATTTCTTAAGTAATTTATAGTGATCACAAATTAAGCTCCTTTTTTCGATTAGACGCTTAGTTTACGAGATAAACGCATTTAAAGATTGCCATATGAAAATCTACCATTGGCCACCCATTTTGTGCTGATATCCCCACCTATTACAAGTGATTTCTTAAGTAATTTATAGTGATCACAAATTAAGCTCCTTTTTTCAATTAGACGCTTAGTTTACGAGATAATCGCATTTAAAGATTGCCATATGAAAATCTACCATTGGCCACCCATTTTGTGCTGATATCCCCACCTATTACAAGTGATTTCTCAGTTATTTTATAGTGATCACAATTTAAGCTTCTTTTTTCGATTAGACGCTTAGTTTACGAGATAAACGCATTTAAAGATTGACATATGAAAATCCACCATTGGCCACCCATTTCATGCTTATATCCCCACCTATTACAAGTGATTTCTTAAGTAATTTATAGTGATCACAAATTAAGCTCCTTTTTTCAATTAGACGCTTAGTTTACGAGATAATCGCATTTAAAGATTGCCATATGAAAATCCACCATTGGCCACCCATTTTGTGCTGATATCCCCACCTATTACAAGTGATTTCTCAGTTATTTTATAGTGATCACAATTTAAGCTTCTTTTTTCGATTAGACGCTTAGTTTACGAGATAATCGCTTTTAAAGATTGCCATATGAAAATCCACCATTGGCCACCCATTTTGTGCTGATATCCCCACCTATTACAAGTGATTTCTCAGTTATTTTATAGTGATCACAATTTAAGCTTCTTTTTTCGATTAGACGCTTAGTTTACGAGATAATCGCATTTAAAGATTGCCATATGAAAATCTACCATTGGCCACCCATTTTGTGCTGATATCCCCACCTATTACAAGTGATTTCTGAAGTAATTTATAGTGATCACAAATTAAGCTCCTTTTTTCGATTAGACGCTTAGTTTACGAGATAATCGCTTTTAAAGATTGCCATATGAAAATCCACCATTGGCTACCCATTTTGTGCTGATATCCCCACCTTTTACAAGTGATTTCTCAGTTATTTTATAGTGATCACAAATTAAGCTCCTTTTTTCGATTAGACGCTTAGTTTACGAGATAATCGCTTTTAAAGATTGCCATATGAAAATCCACCATTGGCCACCCATTTTGTGCTGATATCCCCACCTATTACAAGTGATTTCTCAGTTATTTTATAGTGATCACAAATTAAGCTCCTTTTTTCAATTAGACGCTTAGTTTACGAGATAATCGCATTTAAAGATTGCCATATGAAAATCTACCATTGGCCACCCATTTTGTGCTGATATCCCCACCTATTACAAGTGATTTCTGAAGTAATTTATATTGATCACAAATTAAGCTCCTTTTTTCGATTAGACGCTTAGTTTACGAGATAATCGCTTTTAAAGATTGCCATATGAAAATCCACCATTGGCTACCCATTTTGTGCTGATATCCCCACCTTTTACAAGTGATTTCTCAGTTATTTTATAGTGATCACAAATTAAGCTCCTTTTTTCGATTAGACGCTTAGTTTACGAGATAATCGCTTTTAAAGATTGCCATATGAAAATCCACCATTGGCCACCCATTTTGTGCTGATATCCCCACCTATTACAAGTGATTTCTTAAGTAATTTATAGTGATCACAAATTAAGCTCCTTTTTTCAATTAGACGCTTAGTTTACGAGATAATCGCATTTAAAGATTGCCATATGAAAATCTACCATTGGCCACCCATTTTGTGCTGATATCCCCACCTATTACAAGTGATTTCTGAAGTAATTTATATTGATCACAAATTAAGCTCCTTTTTTCGATTAGACGCTTAGTTTACGAGATAATCGCTTTTAAAGATTGCCATATGAAAATCCACCATTGGCCACCCATTTTGTGCTGATATCCCCACCTATTACAAGTGATTTCTCAGTTATTTTATAGTGATCACAATTTAAGCTTCTTTTTTCGATTAGACGCTTAGTTTACGAGATAAACGCATTTAAAGATTGACATATGAAAATCCACCATTGGCCACCCATTTCATGCTTATATCCCCACCTATTACAAGTGATTTCTTAAGTAATTTATAGTGATCACAAATTAAGCTCCTTTTTTCAATTAGACGCTTAGTTTACGAGATAATCGCATTTAAAGATTGCCATATGAAAATCCACCATTGGCCACCCATTTTGTGCTGATATCCCCACCTATTACAAGTGATTTCTCAGTTATTTTATAGTGATCACAATTTAAGCTTCTTTTTTCGATTAGACGCTTAGTTTACGAGATAATCGCTTTTAAAGATTGCCATATGAAAATCCACCATTGGCCACCCATTTTGTGCTGATATCCCCACCTATTACAAGTGATTTCTCAGTTATTTTATAGTGATCACAATTTAAGCTTCTTTTTTCGATTAGACGCTTAGTTTACGAGATAATCGCATTTAAAGATTGCCATATGAAAATCTACCATTGGCCACCCATTTTGTGCTGATATCCCCACCTATTACAAGTGATTTCTGAAGTAATTTATAGTGATCACAAATTAAGCTCCTTTTTTCGATTAGACGCTTAGTTTACGAGATAATCGCATTTAAAGATTGCCATATGAAAATCTACCATTGGCCACCCATTTTGTCCTGATATCCCCACCTATTACAAGTGATTTCTTAAGTAATTTATAGTGATCACAAATTAAGCTCCTTTTTTCGATTAGACGCTTAGTTTACGAGATAAACGCATTTAAAGATTGCCATATGAAAATCTACCATTGGCCACCCATTTTGTGCTGATATCCCCACCTATTCCAAGTGATATCTCAGTTATTTTATAGTGATCACAATTTAAGCTTCTTTTTTCGATTAGACGCTTAGTTTACGAGATAATCGCATTTAAAGATTGCCATATGAAAATCCACCATTGGCTACCCATTTTGTGCTGATATCCCCACCTTTTACAAGTGATTTCTCAGTTATTTTATAGTGATCACAAATTAAGCTCCTTTTTTCAATTAGACGCTTAGTTTACGAGATAATCGCTTTTAAAGATTGCCATATGAAAATCCACCATTGGCTACCCATTTTGTGCTGATATCCCCACCTTTTACAAGTGATTTCTCAGTTATTTTATAGTGATCACAAATTAAGCTCCTTTTTTCGATTAGACGCTTAGTTTACGAGATAATCGCTTTTAAAGATTGCCATATGAAAATCCACCATTGGCCACCCATTTTGTGCTGATATCCCCACCTATTACAAGTGATTTCTCAGTTATTTTATAGTGATCACAAATTAAGCTCCTTTTTTCAATTAGACGCTTAGTTTACGAGATAATCGCATTTAAAGATTGCCATATGAAAATCTACCATTGGCCACCCATTTTGTGCTGATATCCCCACCTATTACAAGTGATTTCTGAAGTAATTTATATTGATCACAAATTAAGCTCCTTTTTTCGATTAGACGCTTAGTTTACGAGATAATCGCTTTTAAAGATTGCCATATGAAAATCCACCATTGGCTACCCATTTTGTGCTGATATCCCCACCTTTTACAAGTGATTTCTCAGTTATTTTATAGTGATCACAAATTAAGCTCCTTTTTTCGATTAGACGCTTAGTTTACGAGATAATCGCTTTTAAAGATTGCCATATGAAAATCCACCATTGGCCACCCATTTTGTGCTGATATCCCCACCTATTACAAGTGATTTCTTAAGTAATTTATAGTGATCACAAATTAAGCTCCTTTTTTCAATTAGACGCTTAGTTTACGAGATAATCGCATTTAAAGATTGCCATATGAAAATCCACCATTGGCCACCCATTTTGTGCTGATATCCCCACCTATTCCAAGTGATATCTCAGTTATTTTATAGTGTTCACAAATTAAGCTCCTTTTTTCGATTAGACGCTTAGTTTACGAGATAATCGCTTTTAAAGATTGCCATATGAAAATCCACCATTGGCCACCCATTTTGTGCTGATATCCCCACCTATTACAAGTGATTTCTCAGTTATTTTATAGTGATCACAATTTAAGCTTCTTTTTTCGATTAGACGCTTAGTTTACGAGATAAACGCATTTAAAGATTGACATATGAAAATCCACCATTGGCCACCCATTTCATGCTTATATCCCCACCTATTACAAGTGATTTCTTAAGTAATTTATAGTGATCACAAATTAAGCTCCTTTTTTCAATTAGACGCTTAGTTTACGAGATAATCGCATTTAAAGATTGCCATATGAAAATCCACCATTGGCCACCCATTTTGTGCTGATATCCCCACCTATTACAAGTGATTTCTCAGTTATTTTATAGTGATCACAATTTAAGCTTCTTTTTTCGATTAGACGCTTAGTTTACGAGATAATCGCTTTTAAAGATTGCCATATGAAAATCCACCATTGGCCACCCATTTTGTGCTGATATCCCCACCTATTACAAGTGATTTCTCAGTTATTTTATAGTGATCACAATTTAAGCTTCTTTTTTCGATTAGACGCTTAGTTTACGAGATAATCGCATTTAAAGATTGCCATATGAAAATCTACCATTGGCCACCCATTTTGTGCTGATATCCCCACCTATTACAAGTGATTTCTGAAGTAATTTATAGTGATCACAAATTAAGCTCCTTTTTTCGATTAGACGCTTAGTTTACGAGATAATCGCATTTAAAGATTGCCATATGAAAATCTACCATTGGCCACCCATTTTGTCCTGATATCCCCACCTATTACAAGTGATTTCTTAAGTAATTTATAGTGATCACAAATTAAGCTCCTTTTTTCGATTAGACGCTTAGTTTACGAGATAAACGCATTTAAAGATTGCCATATGAAAATCTACCATTGGCCACCCATTTTGTGCTGATATCCCCACCTATTCCAAGTGATATCTCAGTTATTTTATAGTGATCACAATTTAAGCTTCTTTTTTCGATTAGACGCTTAGTTTACGAGATAATCGCATTTAAAGATTGCCATATGAAAATCCACCATTGGCTACCCATTTTGTGCTGATATCCCCACCTTTTACAAGTGATTTCTCAGTTATTTTATAGTGATCACAAATTAAGCTCCTTTTTTCAATTAGACGCTTAGTTTACGAGATAATCGCTTTTAAAGATTGCCATATGAAAATCTACCATTGGCCACCCATTTTGTGCTGATATCCCCACCTATTACAAGTGATTTCTCAGTTATTTTATAGTGATCACAAATTAAGCTCCTTTTTTCGATTAGACGCTTAGTTTACGAGATAATCGCATTTAAAGATTGCCATATGAAAATCTACCATTGGCCACCCATTTTGTGCTGATATCCCCACCTATTACAAGTGATTTTTTAAGTAATTTATAGTGATCACAAATTAAGCTCCTTTTTTCGATTAGACGCTTAGTTTACGAGATAATCGCTTTTAAAGATTGCCATATGAAAATCCACCATTGGCCACCCATTTCATGCTGATATCCCCACCTATTACAAGTGATTTCTCAGTTATTTTATAGTGATCACAATTTAAGCTCCTTTTTTTCGATTAGACGCTTAGTTTACGAGATAATCGCATTTAAAGATTGCCATATGAAAATCTACCATTGGCCACCCATTTCATGCTGATATGCTCACCTATTACAAGTGATTTCTTAAGTAATTTATAGTGATCACAAATTAAGCCCCTTTTTTCAATTAGACGCTTAGTTTACGAGATAATCGCATTTAAAGATTGCCATATGAAAATCCACCATTGGCCACCCATTTTGTGCTGATATCCCCACCTATTACAAGTGATTTCTCAGTTATTTTATAGTGATCACAATTTAAGCTCCTTTTTTCGATTAGACGCTTAGTTTACGACATAAACGCATTTAAAGATTGCCATATGAAAATCTACCATTGGCCACCCATTTCATGCTGATATGCTCACCTATTACAAGTGATTTCTTAAGTAATTTATAGTGATCACAAATTAAGCTCCTTTTTTCAATTAGACGCTTAGTTTACGAGATAATCGCATTAAAGGTTAAGTAATTTATAGTGATCACAAATTAAGCTTCTTTTTTCGATTAGACGCTTAGTTTACGAGATAAACGCATTTAAAGATTGCCATATGAAAATCCACCATTGGCCACCCATTTCATGCTGATATCCCCACCTATTACAAGTGATTTCTCAGTTATTTTATAGTGATCACAATTTAAGCTCCTTTTTTCGATTAGACGCTTAGTTTACGAGATAAACGCATTTAAAGATTGCCATATGAAAATCTACCATTGGCCACCCATTTCATGCTGATATGCTCACCTATTACAAGTGATTTCTTAAGTAATTTATAGTGATCACAAATTAAGCTCCTTTTTTCAATTAGACGCTTAGTTTACGAGATAATCGCATTAAAGATTAAGTAATTTATAGTGATCACAAATTAAGCTTCTTTTTTCGATTAGACGCTTAGTTTACGAGATAAACGCATTTAAAGATTGCCATATGAAAATCCACCATTGGCCACCCATTTTGTGCTGATATCCCCACCTATTACAAGTGATTTCTCAGTTATTTTATAGTGATCACAATTTAAGCTCCTTTTTTCGATTAGACGCTTAGTTTACGAGATAATCGCATTTAAAGATTGCCATATGAAAATCCACCAATGGCCACCCATTTCATGCTGATATGCTCACCTATTACAAGTGATTTCTTAAGTAATTTATAGTGATCACAAATTAAGCTCCTTTTTTCAATTAGACGCTTAGTTTACGAGATAATCGCATTAAAGATTAAGTAATTTATAGTGATCACAATTTTAGCTCCTTTTTTCGATTAGACGCTTAGTTTACGAGATAAACGCATTTAAAGATTGCCATATGAAAATCTACCATTGGCCACCCATTTCATGCTGATATGCTCACCTATTACAAGTGATTTCTTAAGTAATTTATAGTGATCACAAATTAAGCTCCTTTTTTCAATTAGACGCTTAGTTTACGAGATAATCGCATTAAAGATTAAGTAATTTATAGTGATCACAATTTAAGCTCCTTTTTTCGATTAGACGCTTAGTTTACGAGATAAACGCATTTAAAGATTGCCATATGAAAATCTACCATTGGCCACCCATTTCATGCTGATATGCTCACCTATTACAAGTGATTTCTTAAGTAATTTATAGTGATCACAAATTAAGCTCCTTTTTTCAATTAGACGCTTAGTTTACGAGATAATCGCATTAAAGATTAAGTAATTTATAGTGATCACAAATTATGCTTCTTTTTTCAATTAGACGCTTAGTTTACGAGATAAACGCATTTAAAGATTGCCATATGAAAATCCACCATTGGCCACCCATTTCATGCTGATATCCCCACCTATTACAAGTGATTTCTCAGTTATTTTATAGTGATCACAATTTAAGCTCCTTTTTTTCGATTAGACGCTTAGTTTACGAGATAATCGCATTTAAAGATTGCCATATGAAAATCTACCATTGGCCACCCATTTCATGCTGATATGCTCACCTATTACAAGTGATTTCTTAAGTAATTTATAGTGATCACAAATTAAGCTCCTTTTTTCAATTAGACGCTTAGTTTACGAGATAATCGCATTAAAGATTAAGTAATTTATAGTGATCACAAATTATGCTTCTTTTTTCAATTAGACGCTTAGTTTACGAGATAAACGCATTTAAAGATTGCCATATGAAAATCCACCATTGGCCACCCATTTCATGCTGATATCCCCACCTATTACAAGTGATTTCTCAGTTATTTTATAGTGATCACAATTTAAGCTCCTTTTTTTCGATTAGACGCTTAGTTTACGAGATAATCGCATTTAAAGATTGCCATATGAAAATCCACCAATGGCCACCCATTTTGTGCTGATATCCCCACCTATTCCAAGTGATATCTCAGTTATTTTATAGTGATCACAAATTAAGCTCCTTTTTTCGATTAGACGCTTAGTTTACGAGATAAACGCATTTAAAGATTGCCATATGAAAATCTACCATTGGCCACCCATTTTGTGCTGATATCCCCACCTATTACAAGTGATTTCTCAGTTATTTTATAGTGATCACAATTTAAGCTCCTTTTTTCGATTAGACGCTTAGTTAACGAGATAAACGCATTTAAAGATTGCCATATGAAAATCTACCATTGGCCACCCATTTTGTGCTGATATATCAAATTAAGCTCCTTTTTTCGATTAGACGCTTAGTTTACGAGATAAACGCATTTAAAGATTGCCATATGAAAATCTACCATTGGCCACCCATTTCATGCTGATATGCTCACCTATTACAAGTGATTTCTTAAGTAATTTATAGTGATCACAAATTAAGCTCCTTTTTTCAATTAGACGCTTAGTTTACGAGATAATCGCATTAAAGATTAAGTAATTTATAGTGATCACAAATTAAGCTCCTTTTTTCGATTAGACGCTTAGTATACGAGATAAACGCATTTAAAGATTGCCATATGAAAATCCACCATTGGCCACCCATTTTGTGCTGATATCCCCACCTATTACAAATGATTTCTCAGTTATTTTATAGTGATCACAATTTAAGCTCCTTTTTTCGATTAGACGCTTAGTTTACGAGATAAACGCATTTAAAGATTGCCATATGAAAATCTACCATTGGCCACCCATTTCATGCTGATATGCTCACCTATTACAAGTGATTTCTTAAGTAATTTATAGTGATCACAAATTAAGCTCCTTTTTTCAATTAGACGCTTAGTTTACGAGATAATCGCATTAAAGATTAAGTAATTTATAGTGATCACAAATTAAGCTCCTCTTTTCGATTAGACGCTTAGTATACGAGATAAACGCATTTAAAGATTGCCATATGAAAATCCACCATTGGCCACCCATTTTGTGCTGATATCCCCACCTATTACAAGTGATTTCTCAGTTATTTTATAGTGATCACAATTTAAGCTTCTTTTTTCGATTAGACGCTTAGTTTACGAGATAATCGCATTTAAAGATTGCCATATGAAAATCTACCATTGGCCACCCATTTTGTGCTGATATCCCCACCTATTACAAGTGATTTCTGAAGTAATTTATAGTGATCACAAATTAAGCTCCTTTTTTCGATTAGACGCTTAGTTTACGAGATAAACGCATTTAAAGATTGCCATATGAAAATCTACCATTGGCCACCCATTTTGTGCTGATATGCTCACCTATTACAAGTGATTTCTTAAGTAATTTATAGTGATCACAAATTAAGCTCCTTTTTTCAATTAGACGCTTAGTTTACGAGATAATCGCATTAAAGATTAAGTAATTTATAGTGATCACAAATTAAGCTCCTCTTTTCGATTAGACGCTTAGTATACGAGATAAACGCATTTAAAGATTGCCATATGAAAATCCACCATTGGCCACCCATTTCATGCTGATATGCTCACCTATTACAAGTGATTTCTTAAGTAATTTATAGTGATCACAAATTAAGCTCCTTTTTTCAATTAGACGCTTAGTTTACGAGATAATCGCATTAAAGATTAAGTAATTTATAGTGATCACAAATTAAGCTCCTCTTTTCGATTAGACGCTTAGTATACGAGATAAACGCATTTAAAGATTGCCATATGAAAATCCACCATTGGCCACCCATTTTGTGCTGATATCCCCACCTATTACAAGTGATTTCTCAGTTATTTTATAGTGATCACAATTTAAGCTTCTTTTTTCGATTAGACGCTTAGTTTACGAGATAATCGCATTTAAAGATTGCCATATGAAAATCTACCATTGGCCACCCATTTTGTGCTGATATCCCCACCTATTACAAGTGATTTCTGAAGTAATTTATAGTGATCACAAATTAAGCTCCTCTTTTCGATTAGACGCTTAGTATACGAGATAAACGCATTTAAAGATTGCCATATGAAAATCCACCATTGGCCACCCATTTTGTGCTGATATCCCCACCTATTACAAGTGATTTCTCAGTTATTTTATAGTGATCACAATTTAAGCTCCTTTTTTCGATTAGACGCTTAGTTTACGAGATAAACGCATTTAAAGATTGCCATATGAAAATCTACCATTGGCCACCCATTTCATGCTGATATGCTCACCTATTACAAGTGATTTCTTAAGTAATTTATAGTGATCACAAATTAAGCTCCTTTTTTCAATTAGACGCTTAGTTTACGAGATAATCGCATTAAAGATTAAGTAATTTATAGTGATCACAAATTAAGCTCCTCTTTTCGATTAGACGCTTAGTATACGAGATAAACGCATTTAAAGATTGCCATATGAAAATCCACCATTGGCCACCCATTTTGTGCTGATATCCCCACCTATTACAAGTGATTTCTCAGTTATTTTATAGTGATCACAATTTAAGCTTCTTTTTTCGATTAGACGCTTAGTTTACGAGATAATCGCATTTAAAGATTGCCATATGAAAATCCACCATTGGCCACCCATTTTGTGCTGATATCCCCACCTATTACAAGTGATTTCTCAGTTATTTTATAGTGATCACAATTTAAGCTCCTTTTTTCGATTAGACGCTTAGTTTACGAGATAAACGCATTTAAAGATTGCCATATGAAAATCTACCATTGGCCACCCATTTTGTGCTGATATCCCCACCTATTACAAGTGATTTCTCAGTTATTTTATAGTGATCACAAATTAAGCTCCTTTTTTCGATTAGACGCTTAGTTTACGAGATAAACGCATTTAAAGATTGCCATATGAAAATCTACCATTGGCCACCCATTTTGTGCTGATATCCCCACCTATTACAAGTGATTTCTCAGTTATTTTATAGTGATCACAATTTAAGCTCCTTTTTTCGATTAGACGCTTAGTTTACGAGATAATCGCATTTAAAGAATGCCATATGAAAATCTACCATTTGCCACCCATTTTGTGCTGATATCCCCACCTATTACAAGTGATTTTTCAGTTATTTTATAGTGTTCACAATTTAAGCTCCTTTTTTCGATTAGACGCTTAGTTAACGAGATAAACGCATTTAAAGATTGCCATATGAAAATCTACCATTGGCCACCCATTTTGTCCTGATATCCCCACCTATTACAAGTGATTTCTTAAGTAATTTATAGTGATCACAAATTAAGCTCCTTTTTTCGATTAGACGCTTAGTTTACGAGATAAACGCATTTAAAGATTGCCATATGAAAATCTACCACCCATTTTGTGCTGATATCCCCACCTATTACAAGTGATTTCTCAGTTATTTTATAGTGATCACAATTTAAGCTCCTTTTTTCGATTAGACGCTTAGTTAACGAGATAAACGCATTTAAAGATTGCCATATGAAAATCTACCATTGGCCACCCATTTTGTGCTGATATCCCCACCTATTACAAGTGATTTCTCAGTTATTTTATAGTGATCACAATTTAAGCTCCTTTTTTCGATTAGACGCTTAGTTTACGAGATAAACGCATTTAAAGATTGCCATATGAAAATCTACCATTGGCCACCCATTTTGTGCTGATATCCCCACCTATTACAAGTGATTTCTTAAGTAATTTATAGTGATCACAAATTAAGCTCCTTTTTTCAATTAGACGCTTAGTTTACGAGATAATCGCATTAAAGATTGCCATATGAAAATCTACCATTGGCCACCCATTTTGTGCTGATATCCCCACCTATTACAAGTGATTTCTCAGTTATTTTATAGTGATCACAAATTAAGCTCCTTTTTTCGATTAGACGCTTAGTTTACGAGATAAACGCATTTAAAGATTGCCATATGAAAATCTACCATTGGCCACCCATTTTGTGCTGATATCCCCACCTATTACAAGTGATTTCTTAAGTAATTTATAGTGATCACAATTTAAGCTCCTTTTTTCGATTAGACGCTTAGTTTACGAGATAATCGCATTTAAAGATTGCCATATGAAAATCTACCATTGGCCACCCATTTTGTGCTGATATCCCCACCTATTACAAGTGATTTCTCAGTTATTTTATAGTGATCACAAATTAAGCTCCTTTTTCGATTAGACGCTTAGTTTACGAGATAAACGCATTTAAAGATTGCCATATGAAAATCTACCATTGGCCACCCATTTTGTGCTGATATCCCCACCTATTACAAGTGATTTCTTAAGTAATTTATAGTGATCACAAATTAAGCTCCTTTTTTCGATTAGACGCTTAGTTTACGAGATAAACGCATTTAAAGATTGCCATATGAAAATCTACCATTGGCCACCCACCTATTACAAGTGATTTCTCAGTTATTTTATAGTGATCACAATTTAAGCTCCTTTTTTCGATTAGACGCTTAGTTTACGAGATAAACGCATTTAAAGATTGCCATATGAAAATCTACCATTGGCCACCCATTTTGTGCTGATATCCCCACCTATTACAAGTGATTTCTTAAGTAATTTATAGTGATCACAAATTAAGCTCCTTTTTTCGATTAGACGCTTAGTTTACGAGATAAACGCATTTAAAGATTGCCATATGAAAATCTACCATTGGCCACCCACCTATTACAAGTGATTTCTCAGTTATTTTATAGTGATCACAAATTAAGCTCCTTTTTTCAATTAGACGCTTAGTTTACGAGATAATCGCATTTAAAGATTGCCATAGGAAAATCCACCATTGGCCACCCATTTTGTGCTGATATCCCCACCTATTACAAGTGATTTCTTAAGTAATTTATAGTGATCACAAATTAAGCTCCTTTTTTCGATTAGACGCTTAGTTTACGAGATAATCGCATTTAAAGATTGCCATATGAAAATCCACCATTGGCCACCCATTTTGTGCTGATATTCCCACCTATTACAAGTGATTTCTTAAGTAATTTATAGTGATCACAAATTAAGCTCCTTTTTTCAATTAGACGCTTAGTTTACGAGATAATCGCATTTAAAGATTGCCATATGAAAATCCACCATTGGCCACCCATTTTGTGCTGATATCCCCACCTATTACAAGTGATTTCTTAAGTAATTTATAGTGATCACAAATTAAGCTCCTTTTTTCGATTAGACGCTTAGTTTACGAGATAATCGCATTTAAAGATTGCCATATGAAAATCCACCATTGGCCACCCATTTTGTGCTGATATCCCCACCTATTACAAGTGATTTCTTAAGTATTTTATAGTGATCACAAATTATGCTCCTTTTTTCGATTAGACGCTTAGTTTACGAGATAATCGCATTTAAAGATTGCCATATGAAAATCTACCATTGGCCACCCATTTTGTGCTGATATCCCCACCTATTACAAGTGATTTCTTAAGTAATTTATAGTGATCACAAATTAAGCTCCTTTTTTCGATTAGACGCTTAGTTTACGAGATAAACGCATTTAAAGATTGCCATATGAAAATCCACCATTGGCCACCCATTTTGTGCTGATATCCCCACCTATTACAAGTGATTTCTTAAGTAATTTATAGTGATCCCAAATTAAGCTCCTTTTTTCGATTAGATGCTTAGTTTACGAGATAATCGCATTTAAAGATTGCCATATGAAAATCCACCATTGGCCACCCATTTTGTGCTGATATCCCCACCTATTACAAGTGATTTCTTAAGTAATTTATAGTGATCACAAATTAAGCTCCTTTTTTCGATTAGACGCTTAGTTTACGAGATAATCGCATTTAAAGATTGCCATATGAAAATCCACCATTGGCCACCCATTTTGTGCTGATATCCCCACCTATTACAAGTGATTTCTTAAGTAATTTATAGTGATCACAAATTAAGCTCCTTTTTTCGATTAGACGCTTAGTTTACGAGATAATCGCATTTAAAGATTGCCATATGAAAATCCACCATTGGCCACCCATTTTGTGCTGATATCCCCACCTATTACAAGTGATTTCTTAAGTAATTTATAGTGATCACAAATTATGCTCCTTTTTTCGATTAGACGCTTAGTTTACGAGATAATCGCATTTAAAGATTGCCATATGAAAATCTACCATTGGCCACCCATTTTGTGCTGATATCCCCACCTATTACAAGTGATTTCTTAAGCAATTTATAGTGATCACAAATTAAGCTCCTTTTTTCAATTAGACGCTTAGTTTACGAGATAATCGCATTTAAAGATTGCCATATGAAAATCTACCATTGGCCACCCATTTTGTGCTGATATCCCCACCTATTACAAGTGATTTCTCAGTTATTTTATAGTGATCACAAATTAAGCTCCTTTTTTCGATTAGACGCTTAGTTTACGAGATAATCGCTTTTAAAGATTGCCATATGAAAATCTACCATTGGCCACCCATTTTGTGCTGATATCCCCACCTATTACAAGTGATTTCTTAAGCAATTTATAGTGATCACAAATTAAGCTCCTTTTTTCAATTAGACGCTTAGTTTACGAGATAATCGCATTTAAAGATTGCCATATGAAAATCTACCATTGGCCACCCATTTTGTGCTGATATCCCCACCTATTACAAGTGATTTCTTAAGCAATTTATAGTGATCACAAATTAAGCTCCTTTTTTCAATTAGACGCTTAGTTTACGAGATAATCGCATTTAAAGATTGCCATATGAAAATCTACCATTGGCCACCCATTTTGTGCTGATATCCCCACCTATTACAAGTGATTTCTTAAGCAATTTATAGTGATCACAAATTAAGCTCCTTTTTTCAATTAGACGCTTAGTTTACGAGATAATCGCATTTAAAGATTGCCATATGAAAATCCACCATTGGCTACCCATTTTGTGCTGATATCCCCACCTATTACAAGTGATTTCTCAGTTATTTTATAGTGATCACAAATTAAGCTCCTTTTTTCGATTAGACGCTTAGTTTACGAGATAATCGCTTTTAAAGATTGCCATATGAAAATCCACCATTGGCCACCCATTTTGTGCTGATATCCCCACCTATTACAAGTGATTTCTCAGTTATTTTATAGTGATCACAAATTAAGCTCCTTTTTTCGATTAGACGCTTAGTTTACGAGATAATCGCATTTAAAGATTGCCATATGAAAATCTACCATTGGCCACCCATTTTGTGCTGATATCCCCACCTATTACAAGTGATTTCTTAAGTAATTTATAGTGATCACAAATTAAGCTCCTTTTTTCAATTAGACGCTTAGTTTACGAGATAATCGCATTTAAAGATTGCCATATGAAAATCCACCATTGGCCACCCATTTTGTGCTGATATCCCCACCTATTCCAAGTGATATCTCAGTTATTTTATAGTGTTCACAAATTATGCTCCTTTTTTCGATTAGACGCTTAGTTTACGAGATAATCGCATTTAAAGATTGCCATATGAAAATCTACCATTGGCCACCCATTTTGTGCTGATATCCCCACCTATTACCAGTGATTTCTTCAGTAATTTATAGTGATCACAAATTAAGCTCCTTTTTTCAATTAGACGCTTAGTTTACGAGATAATCGCATTTAAAGATTGCCATATGAAAATCCACCATTGGCCACCCATTTTGTGCTGATATCCCCACCTATTACAAGTGATTTCTTAAGTAATTTATAGTGATCACAAATTAAGCTCCTTTTTTCAATTAGACGCTTAGTTTACGAGATAATCGCATTAAAGATTGCCATATGAAAATCTACCATTGGCCACCCATTTTGTGCTGATATCCCCACCTATTACAAGTGATTTCTCAGTTATTTTATAGTGATCACAAATTAAGCTCCTTTTTTCGATTAGACGCTTAGTTTACGAGATAAACGCATTTAAAGATTGCCATATGAAAATCTACCATTGGCCACCCATTTTGTGCTGATATCCCCACCTATTACAAGTGATTTCTTAAGTAATTTATAGTGATCACAATTTAAGCTCCTTTTTTCGATTAGACGCTTAGTTTACGAGATAATCGCATTTAAAGATTGCCATATGAAAATCTACCATTGGCCACCCATTTTGTGCTGATATCCCCACCTATTACAAGTGATTTCTCAGTTATTTTATAGTGATCACAAATTAAGCTCCTTTTTCGATTAGACGCTTAGTTTACGAGATAAACGCATTTAAAGATTGCCATATGAAAATCTACCATTGGCCACCCATTTTGTGCTGATATCCCCACCTATTACAAGTGATTTCTTAAGTAATTTATAGTGATCACAAATTAAGCTCCTTTTTTCGATTAGACGCTTAGTTTACGAGATAAACGCATTTAAAGATTGCCATATGAAAATCTACCATTGGCCACCCATTTCATGCTGATATGCTCACCTATTACAAGTGATTTCTTAAGTAATTTATAGTGATCACAAATTAAGCTCCTTTTTTCAATTAGACGCTTAGTTTACGAGATAATCGCATTAAAGATTAAGTAATTTATAGTGATCACAAATTAAGCTCCTCTTTTCGATTAGACGCTTAGTATACGAGATAAACGCATTTAAAGATTGCCATATGAAAATCCACCATTGGCCACCCATTTTGTGCTGATATCCCCACCTATTACAAGTGATTTCTCAGTTATTTTATAGTGATCACAATTTAAGCTTCTTTTTTCGATTAGACGCTTAGTTTACGAGATAATCGCATTTAAAGATTGCCATATGAAAATCTACCATTGGCCACCCATTTTGTGCTGATATCCCCACCTATTACAAGTGATTTCTGAAGTAATTTATAGTGATCACAAATTAAGCTCCTCTTTTCGATTAGACGCTTAGTATACGAGATAAACGCATTTAAAGATTGCCATATGAAAATCCACCATTGGCCACCCATTTTGTGCTGATATCCCCACCTATTACAAGTGATTTCTCAGTTATTTTATAGTGATCACAATTTAAGCTCCTTTTTTCGATTAGACGCTTAGTTTACGAGATAAACGCATTTAAAGATTGCCATATGAAAATCTACCATTGGCCACCCATTTCATGCTGATATGCTCACCTATTACAAGTGATTTCTTAAGTAATTTATAGTGATCACAAATTAAGCTCCTTTTTTCAATTAGACGCTTAGTTTACGAGATAATCGCATTAAAGATTAAGTAATTTATAGTGATCACAAATTAAGCTCCTCTTTTCGATTAGACGCTTAGTATACGAGATAAACGCATTTAAAGATTGCCATATGAAAATCCACCATTGGCCACCCATTTTGTGCTGATATCCCCACCTATTACAAGTGATTTCTCAGTTATTTTATAGTGATCACAATTTAAGCTTCTTTTTTCGATTAGACGCTTAGTTTACGAGATAATCGCATTTAAAGATTGCCATATGAAAATCCACCATTGGCCACCCATTTTGTGCTGATATCCCCACCTATTACAAGTGATTTCTCAGTTATTTTATAGTGATCACAATTTAAGCTCCTTTTTTCGATTAGACGCTTAGTTTACGAGATAAACGCATTTAAAGATTGCCATATGAAAATCTACCATTGGCCACCCATTTTGTGCTGATATCCCCACCTATTACAAGTGATTTCTCAGTTATTTTATAGTGATCACAAATTAAGCTCCTTTTTTCGATTAGACGCTTAGTTTACGAGATAAACGCATTTAAAGATTGCCATATGAAAATCTACCATTGGCCACCCATTTTGTGCTGATATCCCCACCTATTACAAGTGATTTCTCAGTTATTTTATAGTGATCACAATTTAAGCTCCTTTTTTCGATTAGACGCTTAGTTTACGAGATAATCGCATTTAAAGAATGCCATATGAAAATCTACCATTTGCCACCCATTTTGTGCTGATATCCCCACCTATTACAAGTGATTTTTCAGTTATTTTATAGTGTTCACAATTTAAGCTCCTTTTTTCGATTAGACGCTTAGTTAACGAGATAAACGCATTTAAAGATTGCCATATGAAAATCTACCATTGGCCACCCATTTTGTCCTGATATCCCCACCTATTACAAGTGATTTCTTAAGTAATTTATAGTGATCACAAATTAAGCTCCTTTTTTCGATTAGACGCTTAGTTTACGAGATAAACGCATTTAAAGATTGCCATATGAAAATCTACCACCCATTTTGTGCTGATATCCCCACCTATTACAAGTGATTTCTCAGTTATTTTATAGTGATCACAATTTAAGCTCCTTTTTTCGATTAGACGCTTAGTTAACGAGATAAACGCATTTAAAGATTGCCATATGAAAATCTACCATTGGCCACCCATTTTGTGCTGATATCCCCACCTATTACAAGTGATTTCTCAGTTATTTTATAGTGATCACAATTTAAGCTCCTTTTTTCGATTAGACGCTTAGTTTACGAGATAAACGCATTTAAAGATTGCCATATGAAAATCTACCATTGGCCACCCATTTTGTGCTGATATCCCCACCTATTACAAGTGATTTCTTAAGTAATTTATAGTGATCACAAATTAAGCTCCTTTTTTCAATTAGACGCTTAGTTTACGAGATAATCGCATTAAAGATTGCCATATGAAAATCTACCATTGGCCACCCATTTTGTGCTGATATCCCCACCTATTACAAGTGATTTCTCAGTTATTTTATAGTGATCACAAATTAAGCTCCTTTTTTCGATTAGACGCTTAGTTTACGAGATAAACGCATTTAAAGATTGCCATATGAAAATCTACCATTGGCCACCCATTTTGTGCTGATATCCCCACCTATTACAAGTGATTTCTTAAGTAATTTATAGTGATCACAATTTAAGCTCCTTTTTTCGATTAGACGCTTAGTTTACGAGATAATCGCATTTAAAGATTGCCATATGAAAATCTACCATTGGCCACCCATTTTGTGCTGATATCCCCACCTATTACAAGTGATTTCTCAGTTATTTTATAGTGATCACAAATTAAGCTCCTTTTTCGATTAGACGCTTAGTTTACGAGATAAACGCATTTAAAGATTGCCATATGAAAATCTACCATTGGCCACCCATTTTGTGCTGATATCCCCACCTATTACAAGTGATTTCTTAAGTAATTTATAGTGATCACAAATTAAGCTCCTTTTTTCGATTAGACGCTTAGTTTACGAGATAAACGCATTTAAAGATTGCCATATGAAAATCTACCATTGGCCACCCACCTATTACAAGTGATTTCTCAGTTATTTTATAGTGATCACAATTTAAGCTCCTTTTTTCGATTAGACGCTTAGTTTACGAGATAAACGCATTTAAAGATTGCCATATGAAAATCTACCATTGGCCACCCATTTTGTGCTGATATCCCCACCTATTACAAGTGATTTCTTAAGTAATTTATAGTGATCACAAATTAAGCTCCTTTTTTCGATTAGACGCTTAGTTTACGAGATAAACGCATTTAAAGATTGCCATATGAAAATCTACCATTGGCCACCCACCTATTACAAGTGATTTCTCAGTTATTTTATAGTGATCACAAATTAAGCTCCTTTTTTCAATTAGACGCTTAGTTTACGAGATAATCGCATTTAAAGATTGCCATAGGAAAATCCACCATTGGCCACCCATTTTGTGCTGATATCCCCACCTATTACAAGTGATTTCTTAAGTAATTTATAGTGATCACAAATTAAGCTCCTTTTTTCGATTAGACGCTTAGTTTACGAGATAATCGCATTTAAAGATTGCCATATGAAAATCCACCATTGGCCACCCATTTTGTGCTGATATTCCCACCTATTACAAGTGATTTCTTAAGTAATTTATAGTGATCACAAATTAAGCTCCTTTTTTCAATTAGACGCTTAGTTTACGAGATAATCGCATTTAAAGATTGCCATATGAAAATCCACCATTGGCCACCCATTTTGTGCTGATATCCCCACCTATTACAAGTGATTTCTTAAGTAATTTATAGTGATCACAAATTAAGCTCCTTTTTTCGATTAGACGCTTAGTTTACGAGATAATCGCATTTAAAGATTGCCATATGAAAATCCACCATTGGCCACCCATTTTGTGCTGATATCCCCACCTATTACAAGTGATTTCTTAAGTATTTTATAGTGATCACAAATTATGCTCCTTTTTTCGATTAGACGCTTAGTTTACGAGATAATCGCATTTAAAGATTGCCATATGAAAATCTACCATTGGCCACCCATTTTGTGCTGATATCCCCACCTATTACAAGTGATTTCTTAAGTAATTTATAGTGATCACAAATTAAGCTCCTTTTTTCGATTAGACGCTTAGTTTACGAGATAAACGCATTTAAAGATTGCCATATGAAAATCCACCATTGGCCACCCATTTTGTGCTGATATCCCCACCTATTACAAGTGATTTCTTAAGTAATTTATAGTGATCCCAAATTAAGCTCCTTTTTTCGATTAGATGCTTAGTTTACGAGATAATCGCATTTAAAGATTGCCATATGAAAATCCACCATTGGCCACCCATTTTGTGCTGATATCCCCACCTATTACAAGTGATTTCTTAAGTAATTTATAGTGATCACAAATTAAGCTCCTTTTTTCGATTAGACGCTTAGTTTACGAGATAATCGCATTTAAAGATTGCCATATGAAAATCCACCATTGGCCACCCATTTTGTGCTGATATCCCCACCTATTACAAGTGATTTCTTAAGTAATTTATAGTGATCACAAATTAAGCTCCTTTTTTCGATTAGACGCTTAGTTTACGAGATAATCGCATTTAAAGATTGCCATATGAAAATCCACCATTGGCCACCCATTTTGTGCTGATATCCCCACCTATTACAAGTGATTTCTTAAGTAATTTATAGTGATCACAAATTATGCTCCTTTTTTCGATTAGACGCTTAGTTTACGAGATAATCGCATTTAAAGATTGCCATATGAAAATCTACCATTGGCCACCCATTTTGTGCTGATATCCCCACCTATTACAAGTGATTTCTTAAGCAATTTATAGTGATCACAAATTAAGCTCCTTTTTTCAATTAGACGCTTAGTTTACGAGATAATCGCATTTAAAGATTGCCATATGAAAATCTACCATTGGCCACCCATTTTGTGCTGATATCCCCACCTATTACAAGTGATTTCTCAGTTATTTTATAGTGATCACAAATTAAGCTCCTTTTTTCGATTAGACGCTTAGTTTACGAGATAAACGCATTTAAAGATTGCCATATGAAAATCTACCATTGGCCACCCATTTTGTGCTGATATCCCCACCTATTACAAGTGATTTCTCAGTTATTTTATAGTGATCACAATTTAAGCTCCTTTTTTCGATTAGACGCTTAGTTTACGAGATAATCGCATTTAAAGAATGCCATATGAAAATCTACCATTTGCCACCCATTTTGTGCTGATATCCCCACCTATTACAAGTGATTTTTCAGTTATTTTATAGTGTTCACAATTTAAGCTCCTTTTTTCGATTAGACGCTTAGTTAACGAGATAAACGCATTTAAAGATTGCCATATGAAAATCTACCATTGGCCACCCATTTTGTCCTGATATCCCCACCTATTACAAGTGATTTCTTAAGTAATTTATAGTGATCACAAATTAAGCTCCTTTTTTCGATTAGACGCTTAGTTTACGAGATAAACGCATTTAAAGATTGCCATATGAAAATCTACCACCCATTTTGTGCTGATATCCCCACCTATTACAAGTGATTTCTCAGTTATTTTATAGTGATCACAATTTAAGCTCCTTTTTTCGATTAGACGCTTAGTTAACGAGATAAACGCATTTAAAGATTGCCATATGAAAATCTACCATTGGCCACCCATTTTGTGCTGATATCCCCACCTATTACAAGTGATTTCTCAGTTATTTTATAGTGATCACAATTTAAGCTCCTTTTTTCGATTAGACGCTTAGTTTACGAGATAAACGCATTTAAAGATTGCCATATGAAAATCTACCATTGGCCACCCATTTTGTGCTGATATCCCCACCTATTACAAGTGATTTCTTAAGTAATTTATAGTGATCACAAATTAAGCTCCTTTTTTCAATTAGACGCTTAGTTTACGAGATAATCGCATTAAAGATTGCCATATGAAAATCTACCATTGGCCACCCATTTTGTGCTGATATCCCCACCTATTACAAGTGATTTCTCAGTTATTTTATAGTGATCACAAATTAAGCTCCTTTTTTCGATTAGACGCTTAGTTTACGAGATAAACGCATTTAAAGATTGCCATATGAAAATCTACCATTGGCCACCCATTTTGTGCTGATATCCCCACCTATTACAAGTGATTTCTTAAGTAATTTATAGTGATCACAATTTAAGCTCCTTTTTTCGATTAGACGCTTAGTTTACGAGATAATCGCATTTAAAGATTGCCATATGAAAATCTACCATTGGCCACCCATTTTGTGCTGATATCCCCACCTATTACAAGTGATTTCTCAGTTATTTTATAGTGATCACAAATTAAGCTCCTTTTTCGATTAGACGCTTAGTTTACGAGATAAACGCATTTAAAGATTGCCATATGAAAATCTACCATTGGCCACCCATTTTGTGCTGATATCCCCACCTATTACAAGTGATTTCTTAAGTAATTTATAGTGATCACAAATTAAGCTCCTTTTTTCGATTAGACGCTTAGTTTACGAGATAAACGCATTTAAAGATTGCCATATGAAAATCTACCATTGGCCACCCACCTATTACAAGTGATTTCTCAGTTATTTTATAGTGATCACAATTTAAGCTCCTTTTTTCGATTAGACGCTTAGTTTACGAGATAAACGCATTTAAAGATTGCCATATGAAAATCTACCATTGGCCACCCATTTTGTGCTGATATCCCCACCTATTACAAGTGATTTCTTAAGTAATTTATAGTGATCACAAATTAAGCTCCTTTTTTCGATTAGACGCTTAGTTTACGAGATAAACGCATTTAAAGATTGCCATATGAAAATCTACCATTGGCCACCCACCTATTACAAGTGATTTCTCAGTTATTTTATAGTGATCACAAATTAAGCTCCTTTTTTCAATTAGACGCTTAGTTTACGAGATAATCGCATTTAAAGATTGCCATAGGAAAATCCACCATTGGCCACCCATTTTGTGCTGATATCCCCACCTATTACAAGTGATTTCTTAAGTAATTTATAGTGATCACAAATTAAGCTCCTTTTTTCGATTAGACGCTTAGTTTACGAGATAATCGCATTTAAAGATTGCCATATGAAAATCCACCATTGGCCACCCATTTTGTGCTGATATTCCCACCTATTACAAGTGATTTCTTAAGTAATTTATAGTGATCACAAATTAAGCTCCTTTTTTCAATTAGACGCTTAGTTTACGAGATAATCGCATTTAAAGATTGCCATATGAAAATCCACCATTGGCCACCCATTTTGTGCTGATATCCCCACCTATTACAAGTGATTTCTTAAGTAATTTATAGTGATCACAAATTAAGCTCCTTTTTTCGATTAGACGCTTAGTTTACGAGATAATCGCATTTAAAGATTGCCATATGAAAATCCACCATTGGCCACCCATTTTGTGCTGATATCCCCACCTATTACAAGTGATTTCTTAAGTATTTTATAGTGATCACAAATTATGCTCCTTTTTTCGATTAGACGCTTAGTTTACGAGATAATCGCATTTAAAGATTGCCATATGAAAATCTACCATTGGCCACCCATTTTGTGCTGATATCCCCACCTATTACAAGTGATTTCTTAAGTAATTTATAGTGATCACAAATTAAGCTCCTTTTTTCGATTAGACGCTTAGTTTACGAGATAAACGCATTTAAAGATTGCCATATGAAAATCCACCATTGGCCACCCATTTTGTGCTGATATCCCCACCTATTACAAGTGATTTCTTAAGTAATTTATAGTGATCCCAAATTAAGCTCCTTTTTTCGATTAGATGCTTAGTTTACGAGATAATCGCATTTAAAGATTGCCATATGAAAATCCACCATTGGCCACCCATTTTGTGCTGATATCCCCACCTATTACAAGTGATTTCTTAAGTAATTTATAGTGATCACAAATTAAGCTCCTTTTTTCGATTAGACGCTTAGTTTACGAGATAATCGCATTTAAAGATTGCCATATGAAAATCCACCATTGGCCACCCATTTTGTGCTGATATCCCCACCTATTACAAGTGATTTCTTAAGTAATTTATAGTGATCACAAATTAAGCTCCTTTTTTCGATTAGACGCTTAGTTTACGAGATAATCGCATTTAAAGATTGCCATATGAAAATCCACCATTGGCCACCCATTTTGTGCTGATATCCCCACCTATTACAAGTGATTTCTTAAGTAATTTATAGTGATCACAAATTATGCTCCTTTTTTCGATTAGACGCTTAGTTTACGAGATAATCGCATTTAAAGATTGCCATATGAAAATCTACCATTGGCCACCCATTTTGTGCTGATATCCCCACCTATTACAAGTGATTTCTTAAGCAATTTATAGTGATCACAAATTAAGCTCCTTTTTTCAATTAGACGCTTAGTTTACGAGATAATCGCATTTAAAGATTGCCATATGAAAATCTACCATTGGCCACCCATTTTGTGCTGATATCCCCACCTATTACAAGTGATTTCTCAGTTATTTTATAGTGATCACAAATTAAGCTCCTTTTTTCGATTAGACGCTTAGTTTACGAGATAATCGCTTTTAAAGATTGCCATATGAAAATCTACCATTGGCCACCCATTTTGTGCTGATATCCCCACCTATTACAAGTGATTTCTTAAGCAATTTATAGTGATCACAAATTAAGCTCCTTTTTTCAATTAGACGCTTAGTTTACGAGATAATCGCATTTAAAGATTGCCATATGAAAATCTACCATTGGCCACCCATTTTGTGCTGATATCCCCACCTATTACAAGTGATTTCTTAAGCAATTTATAGTGATCACAAATTAAGCTCCTTTTTTCAATTAGACGCTTAGTTTACGAGATAATCGCATTTAAAGATTGCCATATGAAAATCTACCATTGGCCACCCATTTTGTGCTGATATCCCCACCTATTACAAGTGATTTCTTAAGCAATTTATAGTGATCACAAATTAAGCTCCTTTTTTCAATTAGACGCTTAGTTTACGAGATAATCGCATTTAAAGATTGCCATATGAAAATCCACCATTGGCTACCCATTTTGTGCTGATATCCCCACCTATTACAAGTGATTTCTCAGTTATTTTATAGTGATCACAAATTAAGCTCCTTTTTTCGATTAGACGCTTAGTTTACGAGATAATCGCTTTTAAAGATTGCCATATGAAAATCCACCATTGGCCACCCATTTTGTGCTGATATCCCCACCTATTACAAGTGATTTCTCAGTTATTTTATAGTGATCACAAATTAAGCTCCTTTTTTCGATTAGACGCTTAGTTTACGAGATAATCGCATTTAAAGATTGCCATATGAAAATCTACCATTGGCCACCCATTTTGTGCTGATATCCCCACCTATTACAAGTGATTTCTTAAGTAATTTATAGTGATCACAAATTAAGCTCCTTTTTTCAATTAGACGCTTAGTTTACGAGATAATCGCATTTAAAGATTGCCATATGAAAATCCACCATTGGCCACCCATTTTGTGCTGATATCCCCACCTATTCCAAGTGATATCTCAGTTATTTTATAGTGTTCACAAATTATGCTCCTTTTTTCGATTAGACGCTTAGTTTACGAGATAATCGCATTTAAAGATTGCCATATGAAAATCTACCATTGGCCACCCATTTTGTGCTGATATCCCCACCTATTACCAGTGATTTCTTCAGTAATTTATAGTGATCACAAATTAAGCTCCTTTTTTCAATTAGACGCTTAGTTTACGAGATAATCGCATTTAAAGATTGCCATATGAAAATCCACCATTGGCCACCCATTTTGTGCTGATATCCCCACCTATTACAAGTGATTTCTTAAGTAATTTATAGTGATCACAAATTAAGCTCCTTTTTTCGATTAGACGCTTAGTTTACGAGATAAACGCATTTAAAGATTGCCATATGAAAATCTACCATTGGCCACCCATTTTGTGCTGATATCCCCACCTATTACAAGTGATTTCTCAGTTATTTTATAGTGATCACAATTTAAGCTCCTTTTTTCGATTAGACGCTTAGTTTACGAGATAAACGCATTTAAAGATTGCCATATGAAAATCCACCATTGGCCACCCATTTCATGCTTATATCCCCACCTATTACAAGTGATTTCTTAAGTAATTTATAGTGATCACAAATTAAGCTCCTTTTTTCAATTAGACGCTTAGTTTACGAGATAATCGCATTTAAAGATTGCCATATGAAAATCCACCATTGGCCACCCATTTTGTGCTGATATCCCCACCTATTCCAAGTGATATCTCAGTTATTTTATAGTGATCACAATTTAAGCTCCTTTTTTCGATTAGACGCTTAGTTTACGAGATAAACGCATTTAAAGATTGCCATATGAAAATCTACCATTGGCCACCCATTTCATGCTGATATGCTCACCTATTACAAGTGATTTCTTAAGTAATTTATAGTGATCACAAATTAAGCTCCTTTTTTCAATTAGACGCTTAGTTTACGAGATAATCGCATAAAATATTAAGTAATTTATAGTGATCACAAATTAACCTCCTTTTTTCGATTAGACGCTTAGTATACGAGATAAACGCATTTAAAGATTACTTACTTACGTAACTGGTACTTCTAAGCAATCCCAGTGGATTATATACCGCACGTAGAAAAATATTATAAGCGCCTCGATCTTCTGCGCTTCTTCTCCAGTTAGTCACACCGAGTTCTGTAAGGTTCTCAGTAACCTGGTCTTTCCAACGGAATTTTGGTCGCCCTCTTCTGCGCCGTCCATCGAGTTCATTGTCGAAGACTTTTCGAGCTGGAGCATTTTCGTCCATGCGTACAACATGACCTAGCCAACGCAACCGTTGCACCTTAATGCGTTTGACCACGTCAATGTCAGTGTACAGCTCGTACAGCTCATGATTCATACGACGCCGATACTCTCCGTTAACGATGATGGGCCCATATATTTTACGGAGTATTTTTCTCTCGAATACCGCCAGAACCGATTCATCTGCTTGTGTCATAACCCAGGATTCTGAGCCATAGATTAAGACAGGTAGAACCAGTATCTGGTATAGCTGGAGTTTTGTTCGTCGAGAGAGGGCTCTGTCATTGAAACGCTTGCTTAGTCCGTAGTAGCATTTATTTGCAAGCAGGATTCTTCTCCGGATTTCTAGGCTGACAATATTTTCTTTGTTGATGGCGGAGCCTAGGTAGACAAAATTATCTACCACCCCGAAATTATAGTTGTCAACGTTCACGCAGTTTCCCAAACGAGTAGATTATTTGTTCGTTGAAACTAATAACTTCGTTTTGTCCTCGTTCACCGTTATGCCCATTTTCGCTGATTCCTTCTGTATACCCGAGAATGCTGCAGTCACATCCCGCAATTTTCGACCGATGATGTCTACGTCATCAGCGTACGCGAGTAGCATGTGGCTTTTGTTGAATATAGTGCCACTCGTGTTTACTGCAGCTTTTCTCATTATCATCTCCATCACAATGTTGAAGAGATCGCACGATAGGCCGTCGCCTTGTTTAAGGCCTCGTCTGGTATAGAATGGCTCCGTATGGTCCTTGCCAATCTTCACTGAAGACTTCGTGTCAGTCAGCGTCATTCCGCAAAGACGTATCAGCTTCGCTGGAATACCAAACTCAGCCATGGCTTCAAGTAATTTCTGCCGTATCGGGCTGTCGAAGGCAGCTTTATAGTCGACAAAAAGATTGTACGTGTCGATCTGTTTCTCTTGGGTCTTTTCCAGGATTTGCCGAAGTGTGAAAATCTGGTCAGTTGTTGATTTTCCAGGTCTAAAGCCACACTGATAAGGTTCGATCAGGTTGGATAACACTGGCTTTAGTCTTTCACATAGCGCACTCGACAGGACCTTATATGCGATGGGTAAAAGGCTGATCCCGCGGTAGTTGGAGCACACACTTGGATCACCTTTTTTCAGCACAGGACATAATACGCTTACATTCCAATCGTCGGGCATGCACTCTTTAAGCCAAACCGTGCGCAAGAGCTGGTGCATGCTCGTTATCAACTCCTCGCCACCGGATGAAAATCCACCATTGGCCACCCATTTTGTGCTGATATCCCCACCTATTACAAGTGATTTCTCAGTTATTTTATAGTGATCACAAATTAAGCTCCTTTTTTCGATTAGACGCTTAGTTTACGAGATAATCGCATTTAAAGATTGCCATATGAAATTCCACCATTTGCCACCCATTTTGTGCTGATATCCCCACCTATTACAAGTGATTTCTCAGTTATTTTATAGTGACCATTTCATGCTGATATCCCCACCTATTACAAGTGATTTCTCAGTTATTTTATAGTGATCACAAATTATACTCCTTTTTTCGATTAGACGCTTAGTTTACGAGATAATCGCATTTAAAGATTGCCATATGAAAATCTACCATTGGCCACCCATTTCATGCTGATATGCTCACCTATTATAAGTGATTTCTTAAGTAATTTATAGTGATCACAAATTAAGCTCCTTTTTTCGATTAGACGCTTAGTTTACGAGATAATCGCATTTAAAGATTGCCATATGAAAATCCACTAGGGTGATCAGTTCGGTTTTCAGAAACCGGCTACTCGGTTTTTTTCACTCATAAAAACCGTCGGTTTTTTTTAAATCCTTATTTTTCGAATATCGAATAATCCGGTTATTTTTTTGTTGAATCTCGGTTTTTTGGCGTTCGATCCTTTTTATTTAAATTCATTCATAATTGTGTTAAATGTGTACTCGTACATGTTTTTTTCCAGCTTCTGCCAACTTCTGAGAATATAATATCGGAGAAAATATATGATTTCAATCTATCCAAAAAAGATAAGTTAAAGAAAAAATTTATTTACTTAAAGCAGAAAAACCAGCGCATCTCTATTGTGGTCGATGAATGGTCGGATATATCTTACATAAAATACATAAATGTTACTGTGCGAACACTTGATCCCGAAAGCAAAACGTTCAAAACCAATTATCAGTAAATTTATATGAAACTAGCTGGCCCGGCAGACTTCGTCCTACCTCCAAAATTTTGTAAAATATGTTGAGTGTAGTTGAAATCTAATAACGATTGGTTTATTTTTTTGACCTCTAAAATATTTCAATTTAAAGGGCGAGGTTTTCACGGACAAATTCTGTTCTTCATATATATTAAAGATTATTATATATTATTATAAGAATTGCTAAAACGGATCAGCAGTGTCGTCCATGATGTGATGAAAACTTACTTTTTGATAGGCATATATTCTAAAACCACATTTTTAGGCCAATTGATTGACACATAACTTTCTGTGTCACTGGGTGTACTGGGTGATTGTACCTTTTTATCCTAAGGAGTATGAATTTCCAAAAATGCCATCATTAGGCTCAGCAACCCCATTAACCGTATGGTCTGGGTGATATCAACAGTTATTCCTATTTTCGTTATTGTCCCCTAAATTTTCGAAATGGGAAAAACCACTTTGTGAAGCTCCCAAATTCTGTAGGAAGTGGTGCGCCATTATAAAAGTTAGTCATTCTTTTTTAAGCCTTTTTTGCGGTCTGGATGACCATCTACAGCCAATCCCCAACTTTCACTGAAATTTTGGGGCAAATGCAGTCAACCGTTTTCACAATTAGTGGTGACATTAAAATGTACATCTTGTTTATATATGATGTTAAAAAAAGTGACTAAATGACATTCCAAAAAATAAGTGTATAATAAGATAAACACCGGCGACTGGTTCCAAACATACATTCAAAATTTTCTCATGCCAAAAAAATCATATATTTTATGTTTAAGTAATATCGGACAATCGATATAAATTTTCAAAATTATTAAACCCCAGCCAAATCAACTGCGGGTCCATATATACAAAAAAATGCTCATAATAAAACAACTATACATTCTAAATTTCAGTCAAATTTTTTAATTCATTAAATTTTCATTATAATTCTACCCTAGCGAAACCTACCGGGTCAATTTATACAAAAAAATTTTTTTTTTCTAAATTCCACAAACATAAATACTAAATTTCAGTTAAATTGGTACATGCATTCAAATTTTCGATATAAATCCACCCTAGCGCTATCTACCGGGTCCATTTGTACATACAATTTTTTCTGATGATCAAACAAACATAGATTCTGAATTTCAGTGAAATTGGCCCATTCGTTAAAATTTTGATTGTAAACCGACCCCAGCGCCACCTACCGGGTCCATTTGTACATAAAATATTTTCCCATGATCAAACGAATATTCATTCTAACTTTCAGTTGAATTGGTACATGCATTCAAATTTTCGATATAAATCCACCCTAGCGCCACCTTGATTTGATTTTTTCCAACACAAACAATCTACGGAAAATTTCGAATCGAATAAAAAACCAGTACAGAAATTTCAGTCAGGTAAACTGACTGATAAATACCATCACCCAATATAAGATATTGTTGAAGTCTTGAGTTATTGAAATGAATAGATTTTTAATTAAAATAAAATTACTTATGTATATTTTTCCCCTGCTTGTGGTGCAAAATCGTCCAAAACTTTACTTATTTGTGTAGGGGGTATAGGTGCCGGTTTGGAATTTATGTGAGAAATATTAATTTTTCCAAAAAAATTAATTTTGATAGGGGGTACCACAAGGGGTGAACCGAAACAGGCCTTATTCATTTCTAACTCAAATTTTCATACGTACAACTTACGAATAATTTGACTGAATTCAGTGCACTTACAAAAAAAAGATATGTATGTAAGACTATAGGGGTGAGTTCGGTCCTCTGTGTGGGAGGTACCAGAAGGGGTGTGTCAAATATTTAGGTTTTCTGAGATTTCGCCTCCTATCACAATATAAATTAACCGACTAATTTTCATTACCCCTCAAATGTCCGTTTGGAAGTTATGGGTGAATTATTAATTTTCCAAAAATAGGTAATTTTGTATGGGAGGTACCAGAAGGGGTGACCCGATATAGTCCATATTCACTCCTGATTCATATTTTCATAAGCGTACAAATTACTCATAATTTGACTGAATTCAGTGTACTTAGAAAAAAGATATGTTTGTAATACTATGGGGGTGAGTTCGGTCATTTGTATGGGAGGTACCAGAAGGGGTGAGTCAAATAGTTAGGTTTTCTAGGGTTTTGCCTCCTATAATAACATAAATTAATCGATCAATTTTTATTACCCCCCAAGAGTCCGTTTGGAAGTTATAGGAGAAATATTAATTTTCGAAAAATAGGTAACTTTGATAGGGGGTACCACAAGGGGTGAACCGAAACAGTCCTTATTCATTTCTAACTCAAATTTTCATACGTACAACTTACGAATAATTTGACTGAATTCAGTGCACTTACAAAAAAAGATATGTATGTAAGACTTTAGGGGTGAGTTCGGTCCTTTGTGTGGGAGGTACCAGAAGGGGTGTGTCAAATATTTAGGTTTTCTGAGGTTTCGCCTCCTATCACAATATAAATTAACCGACTAATTTTCATTACCCCTCAAATGTCCGTTTGGAAGTTATGGGTGAATTATTAATTTTCCAAAAATAGGTAATTTTGTATGGGAGGTACCAGAAGGCGTGAACTGATATAGTCCATATTTATACCTGAGTCTAATTTTCTTAAGCAAACATCATACGCAAAATTTGAGTGATCTCAGTTTACTTACAAAAAAGATATGTATGTAAAACTATAAGGGTCAATTCGGTCATTTGTATGGGAGGTACCAGAAGGGGTGTGTCAAATAGTTAGGCTCTCTGAGGTTTCGCCTCCTATCACAACATTAATTTATCGACCAATGTTCATAACCCCCCAAGTGACTGTTTTGAAGTTATTGGAGAAATATATAATTTCCAAAAATAGGTCATTTTGTATGGGAGGTACCAGAAGGCGTGAACCGATATAGTCCATATTCATACCTGAGTCTAATGTTTATAAGCAAACATCATACGCAAAATTTGAGTGATCTCAGTTTACTTGCAAAAAAGATATGTATGAAAAACTATAGGGGTCAATTCGGTCATTTGTACGGGAGGTAGCAGAATGGGTGGGGCAAAGGTTTCGGTTTTCTTAGAGTTTGTCTACTTTTGCAAGATAAATAAACTGACCAAATTCAAACATCCTCCGGTTGTCCGTTTGGAAGTTATGGAAGAAATATTAATTTTCCAAAAATAGGTAATTTTGTATGGGAGGTACGAGAAGGGGTGGGGCTATTCAGCCCATTTACAATCCCATAAGTTCGTTTTGAAAAATATTGATACTGGTAAATTTTCATACCGATCCGTTAAGGTTTACTCGAGTTATCCTGCTGACCAGCCATCCAGCCAGCCAGCCAGACAGACGGACATAGCTCATTCTTCTTAAAAAGTTCTGAAACGAATTAGGTCTTAAGATACTTGGGGTCTAACTCATCTCCTTTAATGCGTTACACTTTTTTTCGTATCAAATGATATATACCCTCATCCCTAAGGGTGATGGTATAAAAATCAGCCAAATCGCTCCAGCCGTTCTCAAGTGATGGTATGACATACGTGGACCATTTCATTTTTATATATATAGATTTTAAAAAGACGTATATCAGAAAGACGTATTCAAACACTGAATACTCTCATTTTGTATTTAAGTACGAGTAAACTCCAATTAGTGACGCATTTTTAAAAAATTCAAGTAAAAATGAAGCAAAATAGTTGGCGTCCATTTTGTATTCATGATTATTTACTGAAAAACAAGATTCGTTTACAGATTTAAATGGCGAAATGATCGTTGATGCCACTGAAGATACTATAGAAACAGAACTAAATAAGGCTATAAAACACGTTCAAAATCCTTAAACTACCATTAAAAACTCTACCAAAAATTGTCTTTTGGAAGATTTTTTATATATGAATAAGAGCGGCAAAAGGACTGTAAACCTTGACAGATTATTAAATGTCTTGTACACAAAAAGTCCAACTGATACATTGAGTGAGAGGGCAATTTCAATGGCAAGTTTTGTAAAAATCAAAGAAAAAAATAGTTATACACCCAATCACTTAAATTGTATCTTATTTCTTAAATGTTACTTTAGGGAAAACTAAAGATTAAACTAAATGTATTTTTATATAATCAAGTATTTACAAATGAATTGTTATGTTTTGTTTGTCTTTGTTAAAATACCAAATAGATCTCAGTAATGTTTTGCATTGTAATTATAATTCAACTAAATGTTTACTTTTTGTAAGTATATTTGAATTATTTTCTGTTATTTTTCAATTAAATTTTTTCGTCAAAAATTGTGTTTTAATTTGTTATTTGACATACATTTGAAAACCGGATTATCCGGTTTTTTGTCAATTTCAAAAAAAGCAACCGGTTTTTTTTAAATGCTATTTTTCGAATAGTTCGAAAACCGGTTTTCGCAAAAACCCGAATAATTGATCACCCTAAAATCCACCATTTGCCACCCATTTTGTGCTGATATCCCCACCTATTCCAAGTGATTTCTCAGTTATTTTATAGTGACCATTTCATGCTGATATCCCCATCTATTACAAGTGATTTCTTAAGTAATTTATAGTGATCACAAATTAAGCTCCTTTTTTCGATTAGACGCTTAGTTTACGAGATAAACGCATTTAAAGATTGCCATATGAAAATCCACCATTGGCCACCCATTTCATGCTGATATCCTCACCTATTACAAGTGATTTCTTAAGTAATTTATAGTGATCACAAATTAAGCTCCTTTTTTCAATTAGACGATTAGTTTACGAGATAATCGCATTTAAAGATTGCCATATGAAAATCCACCATTGGCCACCCATTTCTTGCTGATATCCCTCCCTATTACAAGTGATTTCTTAAGTAATTTATAGTGATTAGACGCTTAGTTTACGAGATAATCGCATTTAAAGATTGCCATATGAAAATCTACAATTGGCCACCCATTTCATGCTGATATCCCCATCTAATACAAGTGATATCTTAAGTATTTCATAGTGATCACAAATTAAGCTCCTTTTTTCAATTAGTTTACGAAATAATCTCATTTAAAGATTGTCATATGAAAAACCACCATTGGCCACCCATTTCATGGTGATATCGCCACCTAATACAAGTGATTTCTCAGTGACTTTATAGTGTTTACAAATTAAGCTCCTTTTTTCGATTAGACGCTTAGTTTACGAAATAAACGCATTTAAAGATTGCCATATGAAAATCCACCATTGGCCACCCATTTCATGCTGATATCCCCACCTATTACAAGTGATTTCTTAAGTAATTTACAGTGATTACAAATTAAGCTCCTTTTTTCGATTAGTCGCTTAGTTTACGAGATAAACGGATTTAAAGATTGCCATATGAAAATCCACCATTGGCCACCCATTTCGTGCTGATATCCCCACCTATTACAAGTGATTTCTCCGTGATTTTATAGTGATCAAAAATTAAGCTCCTTTTTGCAGTAAGCCGGCCTTGAATAGCTTTAATAGTTTTTAGCCGTGTATGTTGATGTTGATGTTGTGTTTCCTTCTTTATCCGCTGATGTGTCCTTGACCAAATTTCCATCTTTGTGTTTACTATGATTATTAAATTGTTGCTGTGGTATCGGAAAATGAATACACAAGTCATATTTACAAACATTTTTTAGAAGTGATTTGTTTCATTTTTTTCACTAAAGGTTTTCCTTATTTAAGTTTTATTACAAAAAAGGGTTTATTACAAAGTATTAACAAAAAGCTGTCAGAAAACATAACGCATGTAAAATAAAATAAAGGTAAATTTACATGACATCTATGCAAATGTCGCATACGCATTCAGTTTCTTGTTAATTTTTACTAACATCAAGTCGTTATGCGCCACCAAAAAGAAGCTAAAAACACATTATTCGATCGCTTTCCATGTTTTAAATTGCAAATAATATGTATATGAAATAATTCATAATACACTAAACGCGCCAAAATTAACAAACAATGGTCTGCACTTTCGGCCAAAAATATAGTAGTGTTCGTTTTTTTTGATGGAAATTAAATGTGTAAAAGTTTTTTTTGTGCTGTTGTGTTCTCTTTTTTACGGTTTCAAAAGTTAAATTAATGTTCTGCATAAAATAAAGTATCGAGGCGGCGGCAACAGCGACACAAACGCATTTATTATTACTGTTAAAACCACAGCAAAAACACCAACAACACCAGTGGCTGCAGCAAGGAATCCTGCCAATTTCCAATAGAGTTCCTTCATGCAGGAAGCGCAACATCGTGAAAGGACTATGACTTTGGCTCATAACATCATCTTTTGTTTGTAGTGAATGCAAAAAAATAAAAAAACAACACAAACAAGAAGTCGTGTAAAAATAACCGCCTTTTGTTCTAAAAAAAGGCACAAGCAACTTGCAGCAAAACCAACGGCAACAACAACAACAGCTGCCACCAAATACTAAGCAAAAACGGAAATCCTTTAAGTGGTGTAGATACGCCACACCAACACACACACAGATATACATTGCCATCTCACGAAAAAAGGCGAACAAATTGTTATGGAGGACACTTAAGCGTCGCTAAGTCTATGGCATTGTATTTATTGGCCACATTAACAGGATAAAAACTAAAGTGGCAACACTCGAAAGTAGCTCGTCGTCACTTAATGGTGTGGCATGTCGCTCCTGTTTGCCACCATTACTAGCTGTGCTGCACACTACCCTAACCATGGCATCCGCGTTGCACCATATTTTCCACGAAATTCATGCTAAAACACGCACTACATCAATCAATCATCCAAGGAATCGATTTGTATTACTTTGCAACGAGAACAGCAAAAATATGTTGGCCCCGCATTATTAAGTGGCAGCGCATCAGGGACAAAGGACCAACAAAGGAATGATTATGTGTTCTAGAATTTGACATCATCATGAAAAATAGAAGAAATGATGTAATGAATTGTTATGAAAAATGATATAATGCATTTCAAACGCTCTCTAATCAATTTATTGCAAAAAAAAGGAGGAAATTACACAATGATTAGAGAATGGAACACATAAACAAAATGAATTAAAACATTACGCTAAAGTTAGTTATATGTTAAAAACCAAACCAGTACAGAAATTTCAGTCAGTTAAACTGACTGATAAATACCATCACCCAATATAAGATATTGTTTAAATCTTGAGTTATTGAAATTAACCGATTTGTAATTAAAACCAGTTAGAAAGTTTCAGTCGGGCAACCCAACTTACATTTACCCTTACCCTCAGTAAAATTAATAATTTTCTATTATATTGATATTATTACTCGATTTCGAAAGTTTCGAAGTGGGCATTTGTATGGGAGGTACGAGAAGGGGTGTGGTTAGGCTTCCAGATTTATTCTCCATTACTTTATCCTGTTATAGCTTTACTAATTACAGAATTTGGGCACGATTTCCTTAGGTGTACTGATATTATTAGTACATCCCTAAAGTGGGCGGAAAGGTACATTTGTATGGGAGGTACCATAAGGGGCGTCGCTAGATTTCCAAATTTTTCTCCAAAACTTTGTCCTGTTATAACACAACAAAATACAGAATTTGGGCACGATCGTGTCGAGTGTATTGATATTATTACCCTATTTCTAATGTGGGCGGAGTGGTACATTTGTATGGGAGGTACCAGAAGGGGCGTGTCTAGAGTTCCAGATTTTTTCTCCAAAACTTTATCCTGCTTAAACTTTACCAAATACAGAATTTGGGCTCGATCGCGTTAGGTCTTTTAATAATATTAATCGATTTCTATAGTGGGCGGTACCAGATGTGTATGGGAGGTACCAGATGGGGCGTGAATAGACTTCCAATTTTTTTCCCCCAAGCTTTATCCTGTTATAGCTTTACTAAAAATAGAATTTGGGTACGATCACGTTTAATTTATTGATGTTATTTCTCCATCTCTATAGTGGGCGGAAAGGTAGATTTGTATGGGAGGTATCTGAAGGGGCGTGGCTAGGCTTTTAAAATTTTTTCCAAAACTTTATCCTGTTATAGCTTTACTAAATACAGAATTTTGGGACGATCCCGTAGGGTGTATTGATATTATTACTCGATTTCTAAAGTGGGCGGAATGATGTATTTGTATGGGAGGTACCAGAAGGGGCGGGGCCATGTAGCCCATTTGCAACACCGTAAGTAGCTTTGAGAAAATAATAACTCGTGCAAAATTTCAAAACCTTTGGTTGCGTCTTTCGAAAGTTATCGTGCGAACCAGCCTGACAGCCACCAGACAGACAGACAGACAGACATGGCTCAAACGACTGTAAAAGTCATGAATCGAATTTGGTTCAAAGAAACATAGGGTCTAAAGTCAATACTTCTATGTGTTACACTTTTGGGTCGTATCAAATGATATATACCCTCATCCCTAAGGGTGATGGTATAATCATCCCTAAGGGTGATGGTATAAAAACAACAATGTAAGTTAGGGAACTTTGTAGTCGGATCATTGTTTCGGACACGTCTTATAATCCAGTTGGACCAAAAATAAGTTTACCGAATTGGTAGCTAAATCGATCAGCCACGACGGGGTGGAAAGGAGAGTTTACGAAAGCCAAAGGGAATCCAGTGCCAAATCGTCTCGCAAGTACTGACGATCTACAGTACTATAAGTACAAATTTGTAGACGGATTTCTTAATTTCGGATTGTAAGATTAATATTTATTTTAAGTCTGTATAATATTTGCTTTCGATCAATGGATGAATCGACCGTATATACAGATAAAAATTGCTCAACAAGTAGTATTCAACACATCAGGTATTAATGTACCCGTAAACTTTTTATTATCGATCAGTAGTCATAGAGAGATACTATTCTATACAATAAGACGAGGTAGGAGGTTACTTGTGCTACAGATTTGTTTACAGAGAGCATAAGATCAATGCTTGAAATTAACCCATTAAGTAAGCAAGCCAAACATATTATAAATAGTCGTCAACTATGCAAAAGTGAAAAAAAAACACTTAAGAAGGTTTAAATATTATGCGTTTTACATTAATAAAGCAATATTCATCTAAAGAGATAAATATACACGGCGCACTTTTTTTAATCTGACACAGTGCTGCCAAAATGGTTTTTATACCATCACCCTTAGGGATGAGGGTATATATCATTTGATACGACCCAAAAGTGTAACACATAAAAGAAGCGACTTTAGACCCTAGGTTTCTTTGAACCAAATTTGATTAATGACTTTTTAAGTCGTTTGAGCCATGTCCGTCTGTCTGTCTGGTGGCTGTCCGGCTGGTTCGCACGATAACTTTCGAAAGACGCAACCAAATGTTTTGAAATTTTGCAGGAGTTATTATTTTCTCAAAACTACTTACGGTATTGCAAATGGGCTACATGGCCCCGCCCCTTCTGGTACCTCCCATACAAATACATCATACCTCCCACTTTAGAAATCGAGTAATAATATCAATACACCCTAAGGGATCGTCCCCAAATTCCGTATTTAGTAAAGCTATAACAGGATAAAGTTTTGGAAAAAATTTTAAAAGCCTAGCCACGCCCCTTCTGGTACCTCCCATACAAATCTACCTTTCCGCCCACTATAGAGATAGAGAAATAATATCAATAAGTTAAACGTGATCGTACCCAAATTCTATTTTTAGTAAAGCTATAACAGGATAAAGGTTTGGAGAAACCAGTACAGAAATTTCAGTCAGTTAAACTGACTGATAAATACCATCACCCAATATAAGATATTGTTTAAGTCTTGTGTTATTGAAATTAACCGATTTGTAATTAAAACCAGTTAGAAAGTTTCAGTCGGGCAACCCGACTTACATTTACCCTTACCCTCAGTAAAATAAATAATTTTCTATTATATTGATATTATTACTCGATTTCGAAAGTGGGCGGAGTGGTACATTTGTATGGGAGGTACGAGAAGGGGTGTGGTAAGGCTTCCAGATTTATTTTCCATAACTTTATCATGTTATAGCTTTACTAATTACAGAATTTGAGCACGATTGCGTTGGGTGTACTGATATTATTACTACATCCCTAAAGTGGGCGGAAAGGTACATTTGTATGGGAGGTACTATAAGGGGCATTGCTAGACTTCCAATTTTTTCTCCAAAACTTTGTCCTGTTATAAAATAACAAAATACAGAATTTGGGCACGATCGTGTCGAGTGTATTGATATTATTACCTTATTTCTAAAGTGGGCGGAGTGGTACATTTGTATGGGAGGTACCAGAAGGGGCGTGTCTAGACTTCCAAATTTTTTCTCCAAAACTTTATCCTGCTTAAACTTTACCAAATACAGAATTTGGGCACGATCGCGTTAGGTCTTTTAATAATATTACTCGATTTCTAAAGTGGGCGGTACCAGACGTGTATGGGAGGTACCAGATGGGGCGTGGATAGACTTCCAATTTTTTCTCCAAAACTTTATCCTGTTATAGCTTTACTAAAAAGAGAATTTGGTTCCGATCACGTTTAATTTATTGATATTATTTCACCATCTCTAAAGTGGGCGGAAAGGTCGATTTGTATGGGAGGTACCAGAATGGGCGTGGCTAGGCTTTCAAAATTTTTTCCAAAACTTTATCCTGTTATAGCTTACTAAATACAGAATTTGGGGACGATCCCGTTGGATGTATTGATATTATTACTCGATTTCTAAAGTGGGCGGAATGATCTATTTGTATGGGAGGTACCAGAAGGGGCGGGGCCATGTAGCCCATTTGCAATACCGTAAGTAGCTTTGAGAAAATAATAACTCGTGCAAAATTTCAAAACATTTGGTTTGGTCTTTCGAAAGTTATCGTGCGAACCAGCCGGACAGCCACCAGACAGACAGACAAACAGACAGACAGACGGACATGGCTCAAACGACTTAAAAAGTCATGAATCGAATTTGGTTCAAAGAAACCTAGGGTCTAAAGTCACTCCTTCTATGTGTTACACTTTTGGGTCGTATCAAATGATATATACCTTCATCCCTAAGGGTGATGGTATAAAAAATTGGAAGTCTATTCACGCCCCTTCTGGTACCTCCCATACATATCTGGTACCGCCCACTTTAGAAATCGATTAATATTATTAAAAGACCTAACGCGATCGTGCCCAAATTCTGTATTTGGTATAGTTTATGCAGGACAAAGTTTTGGAGAAAAAAATTGGAGGTCTAGCGATGCCCCTTATGGTACCTCCCACACAAATGTACCTTTCCGCCCACTTCAGAGTAGGAGTAATAATATCAATACATCCAACGCTATCGTGCCCAAAATCTGTATTTTGTAAAGCTATAACAGGATAAAGTTTTGGAGGATAAACCTAGAAGTCTAGACACGCCCCGTCTAGTACGTCCCATAGAAATTTACCACTCCACCCACTTTAGAAATCGAGTAATAATATCAATATAATAGAAAACCAGTACAGAAATTTCAGTCAGTTGAACTGACTGATAAATACCATCACCCAATATAAGATATTGTTTAAGTCTTGAGTTATTGAAATTAACCGATTTGTAATTAAAACCAGTTAGAAAGTTTCAGTCGGGCAACCCAACTTACATTTACCCTTACCCTCAGTAAAAAAAATAATTTTCTATTATATTGGTATTATTACTCGATTTCTAAAGTGGGCGGAGTGGTACATTTGTATGGAAGGGGTGTGGCTAGGCTTCCAGATTTATTCTCCATTACTTTATCCTGTTATAGCTTTACTAATTACAGAATTTGGGCACGATTGCCTTGGGTGTACTGATATTATTAGTACATCCCTAAAGTGGGCGGAAAGGTACATTTGTATGGGAGGTACCATAAGGGGCGTCGCTAGACTTCCAATTTTTTCTCCAAAACTTTGTCCTATTATAACATAACAAAATACTGAATTTGAGCGCGATCGTGTCGAGTGTATTGATATTATTACCTTATTTCTAAAGTGGGCGGAGTGGTACATTTGTGTGGGAGGTACCAGAAGGGGCGTGTCTAGACTTCCAGAATTTGTCTCCAAAACTTTATCCTGCTTAAACTTTACCAAATACAGAATTTGGGCACGATCGCGTTAGGTCTTTTAATAATATTAATCGATTTCTAAAGTGGGCGGTACCAGATGTGTATAGGAGGTACCAGATGGGGCGTGAATAGACTTCCAATTTTTTTCTCCAAAACTTTATCCTGTTATAGCTTTACTAAAAATAGAATTTGGGTACGATCACGTTTAATTTATTGATATTATTTCTCCATCTCTATAGTGGGCGGAAAGGTAGATTTGTGTGGGAGGTACCAGAAGGGGCGTGGCTAGGCTTTTACAATTTTTTCCAAAACTTGATCCTGTTATAGCTTTACTAAATACAGAATTTGGGGACGATCCCGTAGGGTGTATTGATATTATTATTTGATTTCTAAAGTGGGCGGAATGATGTATTTGTATGGGAGGTACCAGAAGGGGCGGGGCCATGTAGCCCATTTGCAATACCGTAAGTAGTTTTGAGAAAATAATAACTCGTGCAAAATTTCAAAACATTTGGTTGCGTCTTTCGAAAGTTATCGTGCGAACCAGCCGGACAGCCACCAGACAGACAGACGGACATGGCTCAAACGACTTAAAAAGTCATGAATCGAATTTGGTTCAAAGAAACCTACGGTCTAAAGTCACTCCTTCTATGTGTTACACTTTTGGGTCGTATCAAATGATATATACCTTCATCCCTAAGGGTGATGGTATAATTATTTGTTTTACTGAGGGTAAGGGTAAATGTAAGTTGGGTTGTCCGACTGAAACTTTCTAACTGGTTTTAATTACAAATCGGTTAATTTCAATAACTCAAGACTTAAACAATATCTTATATTGGGTGATGGTATTTTTCAGTCAGTTCAACTGACTGAAATTTCTGTACTGGTTTATTTAGTATTAGTTCTGCAACTATGAACGGATAATGGTATCTAGATGAAATATCAAGTAGTTCAAACTGAGGTGTTTTTATACCATCACCCGTAGGGATGAAGGTATATATCATTTGATACGACCCAAAAGTGTAACACATAGAAAGAGTCACTTTAGACCCTAGGTTTCTTTGAACCAAATTCGATTCATGACTTTTTAAGTCGTTTGAGCCATGTCCGTCTGTCTGTCTGTCTGTCTGTCTGTCTGTCGGGTGGCTGTCCGGCTGGTTCGCACGATAACTTTCGAAAGACGCAACCCAATGTTTTGAAATTTTGCACGAGTTATTATTTTCTCAAAACTACTTACGGTATTGCAAATGGGCTACATGGCCCCTCCCCTTCTGCTACCTCCCATACAAATACATCATTCCGCCCACTTTAGAAATCGAGTAATACTATCAATACACCCTAAGGGATCGTCCCCAAATTCCGTATTTAGTAAAGCTATAACAGGGTAAAGTTTTGGAAAAAATTTGGAGAGCCTAGCCACGCCCCTTCTGGTACCTCCCATACAAATCTACCTTTCCGCCCACTATAGAGATGGAGAAATAATATCAATAAATTAAACGTGATCGTACCCAAATTCTATTTTGAGTAAAGCTATAACAAGATAAAGTTTTAGAGAAAAAAATTGGAAGTCTATTCACGCCCCATCTGGTACCTCCCATACACATCTGGTACCGCCCACTTTAGAAATCGATTAATATTATTAAAAGCCCTAACGCGATCGTGCCCAAATTCTGTATTTGGTAAAGTTTAAGCAGGATAAAGTTTTGGAGAGAAAATCTGGAAGTCTAGACACGCCCCTTCTGGTACCTCCCATACAAATGTACCACTCCGCCCACTTTAGAAATAGGGTAATAATATCAATACACTCGACGCGATCGTGCCCAAATACTGTATTTTGTTATATTATAACAGGACAAAGTTTTGGAGAAAAAATTGGAAGTCTAGACACGCCCCATATGGTACCTCCCATACAAATGTACCTTTCCGCCCACTTTTGGGATGTAGTAATAATATCAGTACACCCAACGCAAATTCTGTATTTAGTAAAGCTATAACAGGATAAAGTTATGGAGAATAAATCTGGAGCCTAAACACACCCCTTCACGTACCTCCCATATAAATGTACCACTCCGCCCAATTTCGAAATCGAGTAATAATATCAATAAAATAGAAAATTATTTGTTTTACTGAGGGTAAGGGTAAATGTAAGTCGGGTTGCCCGACTGAAACTTTCTAACTGGTTTTTATTACAAATCGATTATTTTCAATAACTCAAGACTTAAACAATATATTATATTGGGTGATGGTATTTATCAGTCAGTTTAACTGACTGAAATTTGTGTACTGGTTCATACTTACTTAAACCTTTTGTGAGTGACTGGGTACCCTTTTAATTTTCAAGTGAATATATTTAATGGATGCAGATGGTTTACAAAGCTCAAACATTTTGACAACTCTTATCTTTTAATTGTTTCTATATTTTCATTGGAGTGGGTTTATTTTATCCTTTTAGAAGAGCGTGGTATATCGATATTCATTTTACACCTTTAAGAGAGTGGCAGGGGTACCTGGGTAGCCCAAAGTAAGATCAATGAAACTACATGAAAGAAATATTTTTTTTTTGGAATAACATTTTTTGAACCTTTTTTTCTTCGAAAAATGGCCTAGTTTCTTTGAGAAGATAAAAAAATAAGTTTGAACGCTAATAACACTAGTTTACAGCCATTTTGCTGCAGAGTTGTAAATAATTTTTATACCATCACCCTTAGGGATGAAGGTATATATCATTTGATACGACCCAAAAGTGTAACACATAGAAGGAGTCACTTTAGACCCTAGGTTTCTTTGAACCAAATTCGATTCATGACTTTTTAAGTCGTTTGAGCCATATCCGTCTGTCTGTCTGTTTGTCTGTCTGTCTGTCTGTCTGTCTGTCTGTCTGTCTGTCTGTCTGTCTGTCTGTCTGTATGTCTGTCTGTCTGGTGGCTGTCCGGCTGGTTCGCACGATAACTTTCGACAGACGCAACCAAATGTTTTGAAATTTTGCACGAGTTATTATTTTCTCAAAACTATTTACGGTATTGCAAATGGGCTACATGGCCCCGCCCCTTCTGGTACCTCCCATACAAATACATCATTCCGCCCACTTTAGAAATCGAGTAATAATATCAATACACCCAACGGGATCGTCCCCAAATTCTGTATTTAGTAAAGCTATAGTAGGATAAAGTTTTGGAAAAAATTTTGAAAGCCTAGCCACGCCCATTCTGGTACCTCCCATACAAATCTACCTTTCCGCCCACTTTAGAGATGGTGAAATAATATCAATAAATTAAACGTGATCGGAACCAAATTCTCTTTTTAGTAAAGCTATAACTGGATAAAGTTTTGGAGAAAAAATTGGAAGTCTATCCACGCCCCTTATAGTACCTCCCATACAAATGTACCTTTCCGCCCACTTTAGGGATGTAGTAATAATATCAGTACACCCAACGCAATCGTGCTCAAATTCTGTAATTAGTAAAGCTATAACATGATAAAGTTATGGAAAATAAATCTGGAAGCCTTACCACACCCCTTCTCGTACCTCCCATACAAATGTACCACTCCGCCCACTTTAGAAATCGAGTAATAATATCATTATAATAGAAAATTATTTGTTTTACTGAGGGTAAGGGTAAATGTAAGTTGGGTTGCCCGACTGAAACTTTCTAACTGGTTTTAATTACAAATCGGTTAATTTCAATAACTCAAGACTTAAACAATATCTTATATTGGGTGATGGTATTTATCAGTCAGTTCAACTGACTGAAATTTCTGTACTGGTTATACCATCACCCTTAGGGATGAAGGTATATATCATTTGATACGACCCAAAAGTGTAACACATAGAAGGAGTGACTTTAGACCCTAGGTTTCTTTGAACCAAATTCGATTCATGACTTTTTAAGTCGTTTGAGCCATGTCCGTCTGTCTGTCTGTCTGTCTGTCTGTCTGTCTGGTGGCTGTCCGGCTGGTTCGCACGATAACTTTCGAAAGACCAAACCAAATGTTTTGAAATTTTGCACGAGTTATTATTTTCTCAAAACTACTTACGGTATTGCAAATGGGCTACATGGCCCCGCCCCTTCTGGTACCTCCCATACAAATAGATCATTCCGCCCACTTTAGAAATCGAGTAATAATATCAATACATCCAACGGGATCTTCCCCAAATTCTGTATTTAGTAAAGCTATAACAGGATAAAGTTTTGGAAAAAATTTTGAAAGCCTAGCCACGCCCCTTCTGGTACCTCCCATACAATTCTACCTTTCCGCCCACTATAGAGGTGGAGAAATAATATCAATAAATTAAACGTGATCGTACCCAAATTCTATTTTTAGTAAAGCTATAACAGGATAAAGTTTTGGAGAAAGAAATTTGGAAGTCTATTCACGCCCCATCTGGTACCTCCCATACACATCTGGTACCGCCCACTTTGGAAATCGATTAATATTATTTAAAGACCTAACGCGATCGTGCCCAAATTCTGTATTTGGTAAAGCTTAAGCAGGATAAAGTTTTGGAGAATAAATCTGGAAGTCCAGACACGCCCCTTCTGGTACCTCCCATACAAATGTACCACTCCGCCCACTTTAGAAATAGGGTAATAATATCAATACACTCGACACGATCGTGCCCAAATTCTGTATTTTGTTAAGTTATAACAGGACAAAGTTTTGGAGAAAAAATTTGAAGTCTAGCGCCGCCCCTTATGGTACCTCCCATACAAATGTACCTTTTCGCCCACTTTAGGGATGTACTAATAATATCAGTACATCCAAGGCAATCGTGCCCAAAATCAGTAATTAGTAAAACTATAACAGGATAAAGTAATGGAGAATAAATCTGGAACCCTAACCACACCCCTTCTCGTACCTCCCATACAAATGTACCACTCCGCCCACTTTAGAAATCGAGGAATAATATCAATATAATAGAAAATTATTTGTTTTACTGAGGGTAAGGGTAAATGTAAGTTGGGTTGCCCGACTGAAACTTTTTAACTGGTTTTAAATACAAATCGGTTAATTTCAATAACTCAAGACTTAAACAATATCTTATATTGGGTAATGGTATTTATCAGTCAGTTTAACTGACTGAAATTTCTGTACTGGTTTTCTCTTCAAACTGTACGTAAAATGGATATAAAGAAGCCACAAAACATAAAAGCATCGTTTTATATCGATTTTACGTACAGTACGATGAGAAAAATATAAAAATTTCATACAATTTGTATGTGGGTACTCGGGCACCTCTGTCACTCTAGATAAGGTGTTTGTTTTTTCACTCACATAAGGGTTAAGTGGCCCATTACAACTTACGAACGTGGTTCAAGGCCTCAAGTATTAAAGAAGTCCAAACGCTTCGGTCTTCTGAGTGCGTCCTCCAGTTAGTCCTATCAGATGGTGGCACGTCGCCAACCACTTGGTCCTTCCAACGAAGATTGGGTCATCCAGCTCTGCGCCGTCCTTCAGGTTCGCTTCAAACACCTTTCTCGTAGGAGCATTTACATCCATTCTGGTAGCATGTCCCAGCCATTGAAGTCGTTGGATTTACAATCTTTTAGCTACGTCGATGTCGTGGTAAAGCTCATACAGCCCATGGTTTATCTGATGGCGAACCGGCCGCCGACACAAATAGGTCCATATATTTTTCGGAGCATTTTTCTCTCGAATACTTTCAGGTTTTGTATATCCGTTGTCGAAAGCACCCACGATTCGGCAGCATACAACGTTATGTGTAAAATTAACACCTGGTATAGCTGCTTCTTAATAGTTCGATATAAGGTGGTGATACTGAACTGCTTCCGAAGTCCGTAAAAACAGCTATTGGCGAGCACTATTCTCCGCTTGATTTCTCGGCAGACACTCTTTTTATTATTGATGGAAGATCCGAGGTAAGTAAATTCATCTTCCTCCACAAAACTATAATTGAAAATGTTCACGGCGCGTTCCCATCGAGAGGATTCTCAGTTCTTCGAAATCATTATTTCTGTTTTGTCCTAGTCGACCGCTAAACAAAATTTTCTTACTCCTTTTCTAGTGATGAGAAAACTGCAGTAACATCTCGCAGATTTCGGCCAATGATGTCTATATCATCGGCGTAGGCTAGTGGCAGACATGTTGATACCAGCCATATTAAATAGTGTACAAGATAAGCTATCACTCTGCCTGAGACCTCTTTTCGTGTTGCATGGTTCAGAATGATCGTTACCAATCTTAACCGAGAATTTGGTGTTTTCCAAGGTACATCTGCAAAGTCGATTTAGCTTTGCAGGAATACCAAACACAGATATGGCTTCATATAACTTACTCATTATCGAAGAGTCGAAGGCAGCTTTGTTGTCGACAAAGAGGTGGTAGGTGTCGATCTGCTGTTCATGTGTTTTTTTTCAAGAATTTGTCGTAAAGTGAATTAGTTTTTTTTACAAAAGGCTTTGACGTTCACACAATAACCTCGAAAGGACCTTGTACGCAATTGGTAATAGGCATATTCACGGTAGTTCTTACATTCACTACAACCTCCTTTCTTATATATGGGACATAACAAACTGAGACTCTAATCCGCGGGTATGCTCTCCTGTTCCCAAATGTTCTCCATGAGCTGATGCATGCTTCTTAAAAGCTCCTCCCCACTTGCCTTCAAAAATTCTGCAGGAAGACCATCCAGTCGCTTTATTGTTTTTAAGGCGGGATATTGCCTGGCGCAGAGGTGGACAGTTAATACCGTCGTCATGGATTGGTGCGGGGTCTTCTGGAGTGGTGTCCGTATCCAGTAGATTACTGAAATGTTGTTTCCATATCTTCAGAACGTTATCCGGCTCTGTCACTAGCTGGCCATCGCTGTCCTTGTAGGAGGTCAACCCTGTTCCAAGCCTTCTCGCCTTAACTCTCTGGTAGAATATTTGGGCTTCCCCTCTACTTCGGAGCAACTCTGTGCACTCATCCAGTCTCTTCTTCAGTTTCTTCTTTTTCCTTCTAAAAAGATGAGTTGCCTCTCGTCTCTTATCCCTGTGCCGTTCACGAACATCTCGCGTTGCCATTGACTGCAGTTTCGCCCTGTATGCAGCATCCGTCTCCCTCGTGGCATTGCGACATTCATCGTCGTACCAGGCATCATCTGGAGGCGGCTTTGAGTACCCAAGTACGCTTCTCGCAGTCCGTTTTATGGAGTCGGCTATATATTGCCAATGTGAGGTAATATCATCAGGGGTTGGAGTATTTCGAAGCAGATGAGTTAGGTGGTTGGAACAGGTGTCCGCTACCTCTGTGGTCAGCAGTTTACCGATGTTCAGCTTTCGTTTTTCGCCATTCTTTGCCTTGTGAGTACCTTAACTGCGGTAAGGTAGTGATCGGAATGAATGTTCGAACACCTGATCACTCGTACTTCCAGAACACTCGATGCGTGCCTTCCATCGATTACCACCTGATCTATTTGATTCCTCGTCAATTGATGTGGAGATAACAATTTTGCCTTATAAACATTTATTAGTGATCAAATCTAGTGCTGCTAACTACCATATTTCATACCGCAAAGAAATCAAGCAGTCATTGTTCGACGTTTCGTTGTGCGGACTGAATTTTCCAATGGTAGGCTCAAATGCGGTCTCCCTGCATATTTAAGCATTAAAATCGCCTATACATATACATTTTCAAGGCTTTCGTAGAACTCGTTTTTGTCGTCATCGCTTTTCTCTTCTGTCGGAGCATAGGTACAAATGAGTGTTATGTGGAAATACTTTGTCTTGACTCTTATGGTGGCTATTCGTTCACAAATCGGGTTAAACCGTGAGACTAGGTGTCGCAATCTCTTGCCAACTAAAATCCACATCCAAACTCGTGCTTGTTCACATGGCCACTTTAGTAGATGTCGCACGTGAGCGAGCACCCGTATCCCATCCACAGGATTTCCCGTTAAGCGGTTATGCCAGCCTTGTGTTCTTCGAGGACTTCCGTCAGTTGGATGGATGCACCTGGTCTATACAGTGTTCTAACATTCCAGGAGCATATCCTCAAATCATGGTCCTTAATTCGTTTGCAGTGGTCGTCAACATTTTGGGGAGTCCGTTTTAATATTTTCTTAGTTCTTCTCATTGCAATATTTCAAATGTCGATGGCGGGTTGCAAGCCTAGCGCACCAAGTCAAAGTTTTTTTCTCCTGCCAGGATTTTATTACAATCGCCCGTTCTGGGTCAGACGATGATCAAGGTACTGCTCACTCTGAGCCGACGTATATAGCCGACTATAATTAAATTCCAATAAAAATAGCAAAATTAGTTTTGGAGATCTATCAAAATAATAAAATTTTCGTTTGTATTAAATTTTTGTTGGTACATATCATCTTTGTGATTGTTTGTATGCACATCAAACGGCATATCTGCATATTTAGAAATTCTCTGTTCCCGATTGTTGTGCACTCTATATTTCTTCAATGTCTCCAACACTGGTCCCCCAAGAAGAAATCAACAAATCGTCATTACATTTAGCCAATTTAGCCAACCATCAGTATTATTGAACATTGCCCATAAAATTTTATTATATAGTACCTAAGCAATGTCAACTATTTGAATGCTTTGTTTTACATGTCGCCCACTCCATTGCTGTGCAACTGCAAATGTGGACTAAATAGTCATGAATTCTACAATTGCAATTAGTACATTAAATGCCATTGTGTTACCATTTCGTTGCAACCATAACATAATTATGCAGATAGACTTCAGTGTTGGCCTTTAATGTTCTTCATGGGTTCATGGAATCACAATATCACAATCAAAGTTAATTTCTGATAACTTTATTAACTCTCTGCTGCTAGGAAGCCAACCGCCACTTCACTTCATGTAGACAGCGTTTGGCAGCGTCAGCTGAATTGCCAGGGACTGAGGGGGTGAAAGAAGGCAGACAATGATTGCGGGATTCTGGAACCACTTGAAATTAGTTTGCGGTTTTTTGTACACAAGTCCCCTCTTGGCCTTATCCTGGACTGCAACAAGATGTTATTGTTGCAGCAGACGTTCTTTTTGGTGTTGCTGTAGTTGTCGTCGTCGTCGTTGATGGCCCGAGGTTACCGAAAACATTTTAACCATCTCCCCCAGTTATTGTTGCTGTTGTTGTTATTGTTAATAATGTCTTATAGGATAATTACATAAGCTTTAACTTCCGTTTAACAGCACAAGACAAAGCAGTAGTAATAGCAACAACAATAATGTCGTTTCTTCACCGCCACCGCCTTTGCTTCTTCTTAACGCCCTATGTCCCCTGCGTGGTTCATACTCGTATGTTGCACATAATGGGATTGCAAAAGTCCTTTGTACAAGAAGGGAGAGTCAGAGACATAGAATTATATGGCAATTTTAAGGATATATTAAAGTGGTGACAGTGGTCATCTCAGGCCAGAACATAGTTACATAGAGATAAGTCACCGAAAACCATCACCATTTATTTGGGTTGTTAAGTACGTAAACTTAATGTAACAATAACACAAACAACATCCCATGGCCGTAACACTAAGACAGTGTAACTCAATGGAGTATTTATTATCTTAGCGGCAAAGCCTAGGGTGGGCTTGTGAAACGTTTAGGTAACAATCAGACGGAGGTGGGAGTTCACGCAGTGGGTACGAAGGTAAGCAGTTCAAAACTTAATGTATCTTATTGTCAATTCTGGATGTAGATAAGTGAAGCAAAATTATATTTAATAATTGAAGGGAAATGGCATAATTTATTGTTATTGCGTTAAGATGCGATTGTGTCTACACGATTCAGTGTAGAAAAATCTAGTTGTGCTTTGTAACCTACCCTACAGACATCATTTCTAACGAATTTAAGTGCAAATCATATTGGGGTATGCCCTATACAATTGGTATCATAAAATGTATGTACTTAGTATGAAATTTAAGTCCATGTATCGAAGGATCAGTACTCTACCCATAGCATTCATGGCTAAAGCCATCTAATAGAACTTAACTGAATCTTATCAGAGTAGCTTAAGAAATGCTAAAATTTCGACAGATATTCATACTACGACAAATTCCTGAAGAAGACACAATTTATACCGACTGACACTGACCATTCTATAATAAGAAATACATCCGGCATTTCTCTACGACAAAAGCATTTAGATGCCACATCTGAGTTTGGTATTCCGGCGTAGCTGATATGATTATGCGGAATGACGCTGACAGTACGATGTCTTTAATGACGATAGAAAACCAGACTGCAGAGAGGGCGATAATCGATCAACATTCATATAGTTTAAATCAGGATAAAATGCAGGATAGGAACGTTAATTTTTTCCATTCCGTTAATTTTTTCCATTCCTTTTTTGGTATTAGATAGACTAGGTGCGGTTAAAACATGTTAAATCAGGGGTAATTCCAAAATAAATCGACTTGGAAATTCATCCCCTTAAATTTTGTCGATACAATGCCGTTTGGTCGAAACTCCACACGTTTCTTGGTTTAAAGCTATCTAAATTTGGTCATCTGCAGCATTTTTGTGAAAAGATAGATGAGTTTTTGTTGGAATAACTTTTGAATGCGACAGCGGATTAAGACGATAGTGATATCGACTGATAGTTTTTCAGCTTCGCATTAGGAATGAAGGATAAAAACCAGTAAAGAAATACTAGAGATGTGCACGTGAGTGATTTTGACTCACGTTCACGCACGCTCACGTGACTAGATTTTGTACTCACGCACATTCACGTGAGCGTGAATCACGACAATCACGCCAAATAAAAAGTAAAATTTTTTTATTGTTTCTATAATTATTATAAATAAATTTATGAATACATAACATCAAAATAAAATATTAATATTATATGTTTGAAAACCAACTAATATGTGTGACGTGCACGACACACATGCTATTAGGCAGTGTTTTTTGGTACGACATCACACACGTCTAACTACATAAGTGCCTGTGTAACTGAAATTCCAATTAAAAAAGCATATTCACTTGGTCTTCTAAGTTATTTGGGGTATGTAAACCCGTGCGGCTTTAGGCTCACAGCTTTTAAGCTCCTGTAGCCTAGTTAGTGGACTAACAATTTTGGACAATTTTGATCGAAGAAAAATCCGAAATTTACGTAATCATAAACGATTTCTCTGCAGAATCAATAGTTTCGCAGTTGTAAATAAATTTATGAAAACAAATTAAAATTTGCCTTAAAAATTCAATACCAACAACAGTTTCGGAAAATATAAGTTATTTCCATTAAGGGATATATGGTTGACGTGTTCTTTGAGTACACGTAATACAACACTCACAACAATCAGAGCAAATCTAGCAAAATTTGGTTCAACTTTGAAAAATTCAAGTAGTTTTCATTTCAGGATAAGGGAGGTGGGCGTGTACTTGGGCCGATTTTTCACAAAATTTCGTTTTTATCTTTCCTATTTATAAAAGCAATGTGTACTAATTTCCTTTTTTATATCATAACACTAAGGGATGATGTAACGCATTAAAGGAGACGAGTTAGACCCCAAGTATCTTAAGACCAAATTCGTTGCAGGACTTTTTAAAACGATTGAGCTATGTCCGCCTGTCTGACTGGCTGGTGGGCAGGATAACTCGAGTAAACCTTAACGGATCGGTATGAAAATTTACCAGTATTAATATTTTTCAAAACGAACTTGTGGGATTGGAAATGGGCAGAATAGCCCCACCCATACAAAATTACCTATGTTTGGATAATTAATATTTCTTTCATAACTCCCAAATGCATGACCGGAGTATATTTAAATTTGGTCGGTTTATTTATCTTGCAATAGTAGACAAACCCTAAGAACACCGAAACCCTCACCACACCCCTTCTGGTACCTCCCATACAAATGACCGAATTGACCCTCATAGTTTTACATGCATATCTTTTTTGTAAGTAAACTGAATTCACCCGTATAATGTTCGTATGATGTTCGTTTATGCAACTTAGACTCAGGAATGAATATGGACTATATCGGTTCACACCTTCTGGGACTTCCCATACAAAATTACCTATTTTTGGAAAATTTATATTTCTCCCATAACTTCCAAACGGACACTTGGGGGTAATGATAATTGGTCGATTAATTTATATTGCAATAGGAAACGAAACCTCAGAAGCCCTAACTATTTGACACACCCCTTATGGCACCTTCCATATAAATAATCGATATTGCCCCTTTTCATACATATCATTTTGTATATACACTGAATTCAGACAAGTTTTGCCAAGGTAAGCGTTCATTGAACGTTGATTTACGAAAAAAGCAGACACGTTGTGCTGGCCCTAATTGTATCTCCTATACAAGTAAGTCAATTATTTTACGGTTTTGCTCCACAAACAGACAAAAAATAATCTATAAGTAATTTTATTTTAATTGAAAGTCTATTAATTTCAATAACCCAAAACTGAAACAATATCGTATATTGGGTGATGTTATTTATCAGTCAGTTTACCTGACTGAAATTTCTGTACTGGTTTAATATCTCCTTTTACTTTTGGCCTCCGTTTGTATGAAAACACGACACTGTGCGGAGTAGCTACCGCAATCATTAAAATGAAATAAACTTTTCGTTATTACTTACTTTTATTAATTCTAAGAATCAGACAAAGTGATCAACGTTTTTTCTAAAGAGTTTTGTAAATATCCTCAAATAATATTTTTAAATTCATTCAGTACGATTGTCCATATACATTGTATCAAAAAATCAACATTTTTGTCAAATAAGATACCTACTCTTAGTTGTGAATTAAAGCGAAACGCATTCATCGATTTTCATGGTCTATGTCTCATTTTGTTCATTGGTTATGTGCATTACGATAATGTAGTAGGACTTGAAAATTGTATTATTTTTTAAATATAAAAAAATTTAATTGTTAGACAATTTTTTTATGTTTTTAAAAAACTTTTTATAACTACGAAACTGTTCATTATGCAGAGAAATTACTTATGAACATATATGATATTTGTTTTATCAAAATTAGACTAGTCGTTCTTGATTTATGCCCACCAAACGTGGCTGTAGGAGCTTAACAACTTTATATGTTAACATACTCCAATCGTGCTGGCTATCCCAAAATCTCCAAAGACATCATTCTTAGGGGGTGGCACTGACAAAAATCCAACACCGATTTTTACGACCACCCTAACATACATATTTATATATACTTTATTTCGTTGTTGAATTCATTGAAAAAGGTTTCCAACAGTTCATATAAAAATTAATTTATTACCATATTATATGCTGTAAATTCTATGAACCATAACTATTTTTTTTCTTTGCGTGAGTGGCGTGAGTAGCGTGATTCACGCAAAGTATGCACTCACGCACGCTCATGCACGAAGATTTTTTTGGCACTCACGTTCATGCACGCTTTTTTGCCTGCTTGTGGAGAAAAACCGTAAAAAATTTGATTTACTTTTATAGGAGGTACAATTAGGGCCAGCACAACGAGTCTGCTTTTTTCGTAAATCAACATACAATGAACGTTTACCTTGGCAAAACTAGTCTGAATTCTGTGTATATACAAAATGGTATGTATGTAAAAGGGGCAATATCGATTATTTATATGGGAGCTACCAGAAGGGTTGTGTCAAATAGTTAGGGCTTCTGGGGTTTTACCTCATATTAAAAGATAAATTAACTGTCCAAATTTGATTATCCCCCAGGTGTCGGTTTCGACATTATAGGAGAAATATAATTTTTCCAAGCAAGGTCATTTTGTATGTGAGGTACCAGAAGGCGTGAACCGATATAGTCCATTATCATTTCTGATTCAAATTTTCACAACCGTACAACTTAAGCAAAATTTTACTGAATACAGTGAACTTACAAAAAAGATATGTGTGTAAGACTATGAGGGCGAATTCGGTCATTTATATGGGAAGTACCAGAAGTGGTGGGTGAAATAGTTAGTTTTTTCTGATGTTTTTCCTCCTATTGCAATATAAATTAATCGACCAATTATCATTACCCCCAAGTGTCCGTTTGGAAGATATGGGAGAAATATTAATTTTCCAAAAATAGGTCATTTTGTATGGGAGGTACCAGAGGGCGTGAACCGATATAGTCTATATTCATTCCTGAGTCTAGTTTTCATAAACGAACATCATACGCAAAATTTGAGTGAATTTAGTTTACTGACAAAAAAGATATGCATTTAAAACTATGAGGGTCAATTCGGTCATTTGTATGGGAGGTACCAGAAGGGGTGTGGTAAGGGTTTCGGTGTTCTTAGGGTTTGTCTACTATTGCCAGATAAATTAACTGACCAAATTTAAATATACTCCGGTCATGCGTTTGGGAGTTTGAAAGAAATATAAATTATCCAAAAATAGGTAATTTAGTATGGGAGGTACCAGAAGGGGAGGAGCTATACTGCCCATTTACAATAACAAGTTCGTTTTGAAAAATATTAATACTGGTAAATTTTCATACCGATCGGTTAAGGTTTACTTGAGTTATCCTGCCCACCAGCCATCCAGCCAGACAGACGGACATATCTCAATCGTCTTAAAAAGTCCTGAAACTAATTTGGTCTTAAGATACTTGGGGTCTAACTCGCCTCCTTTAATGCGTTACACTTTTTTTGTATCAAACGATATATAGCCTCATCCTTAAGGGTGATGGTATAATGGTTGGTTACTGTGGGTCAAAGAAATCAAAATTTGGGAAATGTCCTTTTTCCTTGAATATCTTGGAAAATTACACTATGTCACAATATATAGATAGATATCAAAAGATAAGACAACAACAAATTTTTGATCCCGGTTTCTAAATAGTTGATCCTTATGTAAAATTTCACGCTGAATTCAAATCTGCTCTATGTGTGAAAGTAGAACAGTTTTTTTTTTAAAAAAATTATCATCTTTTATTTTTGTCTTAGTTTACAAAAATCGCTGAACTAAAACCAGAGATAAAAGCATTTTAGTAGACCTACCTTTTTTCAAAACACTAAAAATGGAAATTTGACGATATCTCAAAAACCGTTCAACTTTTCACATATTTGAGAGCAGATTTGGATTCAGCATGAAATTTTACATAAGGATCAACTATTTAGAAACCGGGATCAAAAATTTGGTGCATTGTGTTATCTTTTGATATCTATGTAAAAAATAAAGTTGGACTAATTTTATCGAATAAAATCTTAAAAATTTATCGCTCTTTTTTCGTCAATTTTCCTCCAATAACTCAAAATTTCTGACCGTTTATAAGCTATCTCATTTGTGTTAAGTAGAAAACTGGTTATTGTTGATGGTATTAAACGACGACCCTGACCCATTTTCTATACTGTACTTGCTACATATGCACATATGTATGAGTAATATTAATTTTATGCGGTTTTATAATCACCACAGGATGTGGTGTAATTTACAACTCTGCTGAAGAATGAAATAATAAATCATCAATGGTTCTTGAGTTATAGCTAAAAAACTAAGCAAATAAAAAACTTTGGAATGAGAAGTCAAACCCTTTAGGAGTTTTGCATCACAGATAAAAATTTCCACAAAAAAAGCATATTTTTGAAGTTTTTTTTACAAAAATGCGTTTGTAAAACAAAAATTTTTTCCGGAAGGTGGCAATTTCTTTATTATTTCTCATAGAAATGTTCAGGCAGATGCAGTTAATGCCAAATTTGAGTCATTTCAGTAAAATGGTTCCCTGGCAAGAAAAGTCAAAAATATCCCATTTATGAAAAAAAAAAAAAATATTTTTGAAAAGAGAAAGCTCATTATATATTTTGTTGACCACATATATGGACTAGTTTACTGTAACTTTTTTAAACATCGCTGCCACAAACAAAGACAATGTAGCCATTTTAGTACAAAAATCGGAATTTTGGAACATATTTTCCTTGTTTTGGGAATATGGGCATATTTCTGTAAGATATGGCAACATATTGTTATTCGTTTTCTTAAGGACAATTTTATATATATCTTTGCAAAATTTCGTTAAGATATTTTAGTCCGTTTGAATTTTAGCCTATTTTTCATATAAGATATTATTTCTCCAAAAAACACTTTATGAAGGCAACAAAATAACTTTTTCATCCCAAAAAAAAACGTAGAACATTTAAAAGAGAATAAGGTGATAAAAAAAATATAATAGGGCGATAATTGCAGCCGAGCATGCATGATGTTGCTACCTGTTTCTACTAAATTTTTCTGCAATCGCCTCCTTACAAAACAAAACTTATTTTTAAATAACCAAAAAACTATGCCTGATAGCAAAATTCTGACTTCGTATTTGAATTACCCATTTAAAAAACTCTTAGAAACACATAATGAGACACACGAAAAAACCCTTGTCGAAGTGTGTAATAAGAGGGTAGCTTGTGTAACTCCGACATACATTCAGTGTAGAGAATCCCTATTAGCACCTGTAGGAAGCGAATTTTTTTCAAGAAGCTTTATGAACATTGGTAAGTAAATTAATCTTTCTTGGAAGCCTGCTGATTTTTGTCGCTGAATGTAACCTAGTGAAAGCCATTGTGGTGACCTACGAGTCTTTCTTAAGAGACCTAGGCAATAATGTGCAAGTCTTAGCTTGCGAAGCCGGTATTCTGTGCAGTGCAGGGTTTTTCTACATCCTGTGAATTACCTTATTGATATCCCGCAAAGTCCGATAGTATGCCGTGCCTTGTGACTCTTCGTCCCGAATGTCCTTGATGATAACCTGTCATAGCTTTCAGATATTCCTTGAGGTAAAGGAGTGTACCGTGTGATATTACTCTCCACTATGGGAGTTTTTGCTAGCATTCAGTGATACAGAAGTGTGTGGCGTGCAAGGCCACTGTCTAGTCTAGCCCGCCAATCCTAGATGATATTCTGACTTTAAGTCGAATTCATAACTGAAACATAGAAAGTAGTCCTATATCCACTATACTGAACTAACATATTTTGTGGGGTTTCACTCACCTAAATATTTAAACAGTGTGAGTAATGTTAATGTTCTTTTTCAATATGAGACTAGATAATACAACCTTAGTGTCATTTACCCAACATTTTTTTTACCATTATAATATCATAAGTGTATGTTTATGTTGCAACATGTGCTTCTCGTAATTCCTTCATGCCATAATTGATGTTGCTCAAATGACCACTTTCTGTAAGAGATCCTACAATCTTCCAAATAATATCTCATATATTAACAGAAATCACTGTTGCTTCGTAATGACCATAAATATGCAACATTTCAGTACATCATTCTTTGATTGATTCCATTATCTCATCAATTGTAACAAATTTGCCAAAAATCCTTCAACAAATTTCCCCCGATAATGACGATGACTCCAGCAGTCCTGTAACGGACAACATAAACGTGGCCGGCAAACAGCAACCATCAAAATGCCAGGACTCTGGACAAATCGTGCAATCCAACAAATAGGAATGAATGGATTCCGTACAAGCATGGATACGATTCCACACGATACACAATCATTCACCCAAAGACAATGACAACAATATCAAGGACCATCTCATCCACAAACACATGTAAGGTTGTGTGTCTGTGTGTGTGTGAGTGGATGTGTACGAGGATATGTTGTACGACACATACACTGGTAGTACCGACATACAAGTACACAACACAAATTATCACGTTACACTTGATTGCGTGACGCACATTCCGCATCTGTGTGAGATGTGAGAAAATAATTTCAACAATTCAAGTTCCCATTTTAACATCTCCAACAACCGAAGCCTTTTTGCGGTGCTCATCAGCAATACACGCGTGTGTGTTTGCGAGTGAGTTTGTGTGGAAGTGTATCATATCCTTGTTGGTTGAATGGTACGGAGTAAAGTATCCCGTGCAATGAGATAGTCTGAGTGTATCCAAAAGTCAATTTTAACTATCGTTGAACAACAAATTACGAACATGAATATGATTGGGGGTATCTGACAAAGTTTTAGCAATTAAACTACTTAATACGAAAATGTATTTAGCCTAAGATAGGAAAGTGAGTAACATTTAGAAATACCCCCTTGTTCGGAAAATATCAATTGCCTGTTTGTAAATAGTTACATAACCAGTTAATAACAACGGTAGTTATTTTAGTATCACTAAATAATTCATAAGAGCGGCAATTGTCCACTCTGTGCATTACCAGTAGATAGTTAATTTAAATATAGAATTTAAAGTTTGCGGTATAACCAAAAACTTGTTGCCTAGCTAATATAAAGTAAACAAATATTTTGCAAAGTATTCTTCTCTCGAAGACTCCCAGAATAGATTGATCCGCTTGTGTCATTACCCAGAATTCCGCGCTGTAGAGCAAGACAGGTAGGATCAGAAAGCGCTTTGTCATTAAATCGTTTTCCCAGCGCATAGTAGCAGCGATATGCGATAATTACTCGTCTTTAGAATTCCAGGCTGACATTATTATTTTTGTTTATGGCTGAGCCAAGATAGGCAAAATCATCTACCACTTCAAAGTTATAGTTGTCAACGTTCACCCAGAGTTCCAGACTGCGGACTCTTTGTTCGTTGAAACAAATTACTAGGTTTTGTGCTCATTTATCACCAGACCCAATTCCGCCGACTGTTTTTCAATGCTCGAAAAAGCCGCAGTAACATCCCGCAATTCACGGCCAATGATATCTATATAATCGGCATACGCGAGCAGCATGTGACCTTTGTTGAAGATGGTACCAATCCTGTTTACTGCAGCCTTCCGCATGATCATCTCGCTTGGTAGAAATCTTTCAGATTTTTGCCAATTTTCACTGAAGACTTCGTTTCGGTCAGTGTCATCCCGCAAAGTCGTATTAGCTTCGCGGGGAAACCTAACTCAGCCAGAGCATCTAACAATTTCTGTCGTATCGGACTGTCGAATGCAGCTTTGTAGTCGATGAACAGATGTTAGGTGTCGATCTGCATTCAATGGGGTTTCTCCAGGATTTGTCGTAGTGAGAATATCTGGTTTGTCGTGGATTTACTAGGTCTAAAACAATACTGATAAGGTCCAATCAGTTTCGCCAGAATGAGCTTTAGTCTTTCACATAACACACTAGAAAGCACCTTGTATGCGATGGGTAAAAGACTAATCCCGCAATATTTTGTACACACACTTGGATCGCATTTCTTAAGTACAGGATATAGAACACTTAGATTCCAATCATCGGGCATGCACTCCTTGAGCCAAATCGTGTTTATCAGCTGGTGCGTGCATGTTGCCAGCTCATCTACGACGGTTTTAAAAAACTCTTCCGCTAGTCCATCGGCTCCCGCAGCTTTATTATTTTTAAGCTTTGCGATCGCCGTGTTGATCTCGTTTTGGCTCGGTGGTGGACAATCTACTCCGTCGTCTATGATTGGTGTGATTTGGTCGCTTATGCTGCCTTCGAGAACGAGTAGAGATCGAAAGTGTTCCCTGAGTGTCTGTGACCAGATTTCCGTCTCTGTCCTTACAGCTGAAGATATCTGTTCCAAAACCTTTTCTTTTAACCTTTTGACAGAACTTTGGGGCATCACCTCTATCCCTGTAATCTTCGGTTACTCTCTATAATCTCCCATAGACGCTTTTTCCGCCTGAACAGGCGTTTCATCTCCCTCCTTTTCTCATTATAACGCTCCGTCACCGCACGCGTCGCCATTGGCTGCAGTTTAGCCTTGTATGCAGCATCGATTTCCACAGATATTTCGCGACATTCACCATCGTACCAGGGCTTGTCTGAGCGTGGTTTTTCATAACCCAGTACGGTCGTTGCGGCAGTGGTCATAGAATTCGCAATATGCTGCAGCTGTGTGTCGGAATGGGAGTTTATTTGAAGTATCTTGAGTGAGTTGGTTGGAGAAAGCATTGGTTGTCTCGGTGGTATGCAGCTTTGTGATGTCTAGTTTCCTTTGCGTTTGATTATGAGTGTTTTTAGCACTACTTAATCGTGTGCGTACATTGGCGGCAACTAGGTGGTGATCCGAGTCAATATTTGCACCGCGCATCACACGCACGTCCATAACGCTTGAAAAATGCCTGCCATTAATTACCACGTGATCAATCTGATTTCTTGTATTTTGATCTGGAGATACCCAGGTTGCCTTATGGATATCTTTATGCGGGAATCTGGTTCCACTAACAACCATGTTTCTTGCCGACGCGAAACTAACCAGTCTGAATCTGTTATCGGAGGTGTTGTTGTGTAGACTGAATTTTGCTGAACCAAGAGCATCTTCCCTTCCTAGTGTAGCGTTAAAATCTCCCAGAACAATTTTAATGTCAAGTGCAAGGCAGCGGTCATTTATCTTCTTCAGGCGTCCATAGAATGCATCTTCATTGTCAACGTCTTTGTGTTCCGTCAGGGCGTGTACACAAATCAGAGTAGTGTAAAAATATTTCGCCCGGATGCGAATAGTGGTTATTCGGTCACTTACAGGGTTAAACCGTGAGACCAGGTGTCGAAGTCTCTCGCCGACTATGAAACCACATCCAAATTCGTGTCTTTCTGCATGGCAACTATAAAAGATGTCACGGTTCTTTCATCGAGCGCTTTCCTGTCCCGTCCATCTTAATTCCTGTATGCCGGTGATGTTAGCCATGTATTTGTCGAGGACATCCGCCAGTTGGATGGAGGCACCATCTCTGTATAGAGTTCGGACATTCCAGGTGCATATCCTTAAATCATGGTTCTTATATCGTTTGCGGTGGTCGCCAACATTTGGGGGGTTCTTATTTTTCCTTTTATTCGTGTTTTCATAGTAATTGTTTCTTTGTTAGTTTCTTGGGGCTGCCAAAGCCACTTAGACAGCCGTTGTGTTGAGGTTTAATTACTTTTGTTACCTACTTCCCATCTGCTTATTCCCAAAAAAATACCAATTAGCAAATGTTTTTTCAGCAGTATAATTTTTAATGAGGACATTTGACAAGTCTTTAGATATATATGTTGCTAGTAATACAACAATTCGAAAAATTTGCGAATTAGTAGCGGTAACCCTTTTCCTTTACTTCCGCAGTTACCTCAACTCGCATAGGGATAACATCGTGATGTGCCGTTTACAAGTAAAACTGTTTGGAATCTGTTGAAACTGTGAATACTCAGCATGGAACCTTTTTGTTTTCCTTTAGTGTTCATGGCAATGCAGATGCTGGCGATGAGGACAATGGCTACGAGGAGAGTGATCATAGACGGTGGCGGCGATGACGGTGATATGCTTGCACTGGCACTAGCGATGATGGTGTCGAAAGTGAATTTGTATTATTGTGATTACCAAAGCCGAAAGGACCAACAGAAGGATTGTTGTAGTAGTGTGCTCACGTATGTGTGTGTAAGCATGTGCACTTTAATGTTATTGTTATGAAACGAATGTGCGAGGAGTGGTGTGTGTGTCCTGTCGCATGTCTGTCCGTCCACCCGCTAGGCTGTCTGTCTATGAGAGAGAGAGAGTGGTATGATTGGCAAACCATTCACAATTTGCATTATCACATTGATTTGTCTCAATGTGCCATTTATCGCAGTAGGTGTTTGTCTTTCAGTAGTCATTCAGTCAGTGGTGCTGCCCCCTGCCTGCATAGAGCTGGTCGATTGTTGCTCCTGATGCTATATATCGGCTGATGGCTGTTGGCTCCTTGGGTTGGTATATTGTCGTGTTGCTATTTATTGTTTGAGTAGCAGTTAAGATGTCAATGCTACTGGTGGCATTATGCGCCCCTGTGGGTACGTCCATGGCTTCACTCGTATATCATTGCCAGGCAATTCATTATTGTTGCGCTGCTGTTCATTCATTGTGATTTTTATTTCCTACTCTGCAGCCTATAGCCTTTCGTGTTTAATTGCATTTTCCCAATGAGGATGACAATGATGTTGCTGATGCCGATGCCATTGCTGCTGCTGCTGCCGCTTGCTATGATGATGGTGATAACTTTATGGTAATTTAAAACGGGTGAAAATATAACTTAAGGCATCGCACTTTCGCAGGAAACGAAACATGTATCTCTCATTTGAATGGCGAAAACGATGACTGCGCCGTCTGCCTGGCGTCATCCAATTACCATGATGTACTTCCACCAAAGACACACGCCCAGGCAATGGCATCAGGATAATATCCTTGTGATGCGTTGGTAGCCAGTAATAGCAGTAGTGGTGTAGTAATGTCATAAATATCATTGATGACTGCAGTAACTACCTATGCGAGTGAAAGAACAATGCCAGTACAATATCAACAACGCCACCAAAAAAACTATATGTGGCCAAGGGAACAAATGATACGGTGGTCTGAGATTTATGACAATGTTCACCTAGATTTCATGCTCGTCTGCGATACAAAAAGGAAGCATAAAAATATAATTTAATATGAGTAGTAATTTAAGTTTGAACTTATTTTTAAAGGTCGTTTGAACTAATGCTTACCAATTTCGGTAATTAAGTCTATGGTGGTATGTAAAATTAATAATGGAGTAGGGTTTTTCGGTGGGGATTTTTCTAATTTGAGTATTTAGATTGTTATTCACCTGGAAGCAACCAGAACCTCCTTTTTGGAGGTCCCCAAGGTTCGCACCAGGCAATGCCGTTAAGTGGTAGCAAATGTGAGAAGGCGCAATGTTTAGTAACCTAATGGCGTGCTACCACCGATGCGTCTTAGGAAGTAGGTAACAGAAGTTACTGAAGCTCAACACAATGGCTCCCTTAGTGGCTTTGGCAGCCCAAAGAAACTAGGATCGGGCACGTTGGCCTAATATGACACTCTCCTTAAACAAAACAATTATTATGAAAACACAAAGAAAAGAAGAAAACACCAATTCACCAAATTTTGGCGATCCCCGCAAATGTTATAAGGACCATGATTTAAAGATATGCAGGTGGAATGTTCGAACTCTCTACAGAAAAGGTGCCCCTATCCAACTTGCGGATATCCTCGACAAATAAAAAACTGAAATTACTGCCATACAGGAAATGCGATAGACGGGACAGGGATGCTCACGTCGAAAAAACTGTGCTGCCATGCAGAAAGACACGAATTTGGATGGGGATTCATAGTCGGCAAGAGACTTCGACATTTGGTCTCACGGTTTTACCCTGTAAGTGACCGAATAGGCACTATTCGCATCAAAGCGAAATATTTTTACATTACGTTGATTTGTGTACACGCCCCGATGGAAAATAAAGAAGAGGACATGGATGTTCATTCTATGAGCGCATGAAGGAACTATATTTCCTCTGCTTTACTCGTGATATCAAAATTGTACTGGAAGATTGCGAAAATAGGAGCGGAAGATGCTGTTAGTTTAGCAGTGCGAAATAAGGTGAGTAATAACAGATTCCTGCATAAAGGCATCTGCAAGGCCACCTGGATATCCCCTGATCAAAAGACAAGACACCAGATTGATCACATGGTAATCGAAGGAAAGCATGTCTCAGATCGTTAGGGACAATAATTGGTGCAAAAATTGATTTGGATCACCATCTAGTTGCAGCCAATGAATGCACGCGATTAAGTAGTGCTAAAAACGCTCATAACTAAACGCAAAGGAAACTAGACATTACAAAGTTGACAATGCCTACTCCAACCACCTCTTTCAATTACTTTAAACAAACTCCTCTAATTCTGATGTTGCCGACACCCAGTGGCAGCATATTGCGTATTCAATACGAAAAAATCACGCTTAGAGAAACCCTAGTCCGATAAAGAATGTCGCGAAATGTCTGAGGAAATATATGCTGCATACAGGGCAAAACTGCAACGAACGCATGCTGTGACGGATCTTTATAATGAGAATGGGAATAGGAGAGAGATAACACGCCTTTACAGGCAGAAAAATCGAAAAGAAAGAAAAGAGAGAACCAGGATATCGAAAATTATAGAGACAGAGGTCAAGCGCGATAGTTCTACCAAATTGAAAAAAGAAAAGTTTTTGAAACATCGATCCCCACCTGTAAGGACAGAAATGGAAATCTTGTCACGGACTTTTAGAGTGTGCTGCAAATATGGAGGGAACACTTTCGTTATCTTCTCGTTACTGAAGGCAGCACAAGTGACGAAATAGATTGCACAACACGGGGCTCAAATGAGATCATCACGGAAATTGCACGGCTTAGTCAGTTAAGCTGCAGGAGCCGATGGACTGCCAACAGAGCTTTTTAAAGCTGGTGTCAATGGGCTGGCAAAATACATGCATCACCTCATAAACACGATTTGGCTCCAGAAATGCCTGCCCGATAATTCGAATATGAGTGTGCTATATACTGTGCTTAAGAAAGGAGATCCTAGAGAGTGTACGAATTATCGCGGGATTAGCCTTTTACCCATCGCATACAAGGTCCTGTCTAGTGTGTTATGTGAAATACTAAAGCCCATTTTAGCGAACCTGATTGAACCTTATCAGTGTGGCTTTGGACTTGATAAATCCACGACCGACCAGAAATTCACACTACTTTAAATCCTGGAGAAGACCCATTAAATGCAGATCGACACCTACCATCTGTTTATCGATTACAAAACTGTATTTGACAGTCCGATAAGGCAGAAACTATTAGATGGTATGGCTAAGTTTGGGATCCGCTCAAAGCTGATACGATCTCTTTAACATCATCAAGGAGATGATCATGCGGAAGGCAGCAGTAAACACGACACGCCCATCTTTAACAAAAGCCACATGCTGCTCGCGTATGCTGATGATACAGATATCATTGGCCGAGGACTACGGGTTGTTACTGCAGCCTTTTCGAGCATTGAGAAGCAGTCAGCAGAAGTGGGTCTAGTGATTAATGAGGACAAAACTAATTTATTTGTTTCAACGAACTACGAGTCTACTCGTTAGGGACGCTGCGTGAACGTTGACAACTATAACTTCAAAGTGGTAAATGATTTTGTCTACCTCGGCTCAGCCATAAACAAAAATAACAATGTCAGCCTGGAAATCAAAAGACGAGTATTGATCGCAAACCGCTGCTATTATGCCCTAAGCAAGCGATTTAATGACAAAGCCCTGTCTCGAAGAACAAAGATCCAACTCTACCAGACTCTGATCCTACCATGAATGAGGTATGGGATAGCTTCTCGCGTTGTTGTGAATTAGCTCGCTTTCTATTTTTAGATTCACAACTAACGGCACCTACTTGTTTATCGACGATTGCGAACGTCACTGTTTGAGAAGCTCCGCCGATTGACTCGACACTTATACTGACACTTGAACCTGCGATCTCCCGCATGGTAGTCGCGTGTTCTAACCACTATGCCACGGCCGGTCCCGGCTTTAGATCTGGTAAATCTACGACGGATCAAATATTCACTTTACGACAAATCCTGGAGAAACCACCTCTTTGTTGGCTACAAAGCTGCCTGCGACTCTCCGATAAGGAAATGCACAGATTTTTAATGAAAAATTTTCTGGTATTCCGCGTCTTCTAGAGCCATTATAATAACATTGGGAACGTGGCTTAATGCAGTCAAATATTAAACCCACAAGATTGAAGAATTCGGCGAAGCAGTAAAAGAGCTTCACAATTCCGATTCGACATCGATTAAAAACGTAAAATAACTTTTAGACTTGCCTTGTGTAAAAAGCGTTTTCTCTTTATGAATTATGGGTTGTTATGTGGCGTGATATAATAATGAAGGAGTAATGGGATAGCTTCTCGCATTGTTGTGAATTAACACGCTTTCAATTTTTAGATTCACAACTGACGGCACCTACTTGTTTATCGACGAATGCGAACGTCACTGTTTGAGAAGCTCTTACTAGACACGCCGATTGACTGGACACTTAATACTGCGAAGTTGCTGTCAACAACATTCGAGGGGAGCCGACAATGAAAGAACAATTTTTTTAAGATGACTGGAGCCAGGTTGAACCTGCGATCTCCCGCATGGTAGTCGCGTGTTCTAACCACTATGCCACGGCCGGTCCCAATAATTGGAAGGGTATAATTCTTCGAAAGGTGCAGTAGCTTTGATAAATAACTCTGTAAAGAAAATAAGTGATGATTCAACGGGCCAAAATTTATTGAAAAATAAAATCACTTGCTTACTTGCCTCTTATTGAAACTATTTACGTATATTTTGGTGGTTTGGATTCTATTTTATAAAAATTATGCCAGGATGCTTTATATACAATTTCACTGCAAAAATGCGAAAAAATTAAGTGTTTCGCTAAAGCAATATATTCCAAAATACTCATAAATTTGCAATGCCTCCCACAACCGCTGTTCGAAAAACTTTTTACAGTCAGCCACAAAGTGATGTCGCGACTACAACAAAATTTGTTTCGCCAACTTTCTACGCAGCGAAGTAGGAAATCTCAATGTCATCTCCATTTTTATTACAGATTGACCACAGAAACATTGAAATACAATAAACAACATCACCGTCATCATCCTTATTGCATAGCCCATACTAACATGATGGATTCACAAATATGTGTTTCCGATAAAATGTTTATTATGTCCTTATGCATTAGAAAATGTATTGGTTTTCCAGGGGAGTATTGTACTTTTACAGACCGCTTAAACAAATGATATAGAACATAAAAATTGTACGTGATTTTCCGTTAAAGTTCCGAAAGAACAGTCAAATGGCTTATAACCTTATAGTTGGTGGAAAAACAATTATAAACCAACAATTTAACCAGTACAGAAATTTCAGTCAGGTATACTGACTGATAAATACGATCACCCAATATAAGATATTGTTTATGTATTGTGTTATTGAAATTAACCAATTTTTAATTAAAATTACTTATGTATCATTATTTTCCTGCTTGAGGAGCGTAAAAACATTTAGTGACATGTAGCAAAACCGTAAAATTTTTTACTAATTTGTATAGGTGGTCCCATTAGGGACAGCTCAATGTGTCCAATTTTTGTTTGTAAATCAAGGTTCGTTAATTGAGCTTGATTACATAGGCAAAATTTTACTAAATTCAGTGTACATACAAAAATTATATGTATGTAAAAGGGGCAATATCGGTATATGGGAGGTATCAGAAGAGGCGTGTCAAAAAGTTAGGGTTGCTGAGGTTTTGCCTCCTGTTACATGATAAATTAATTGACCAAATTTTATTATCCCCCCAGGTGCCGGTTTAGAAGTTATGGGAAAAATATTCATTTTCCAAACAAGGTCATTTTGTATGGGAGGTACCAGAAGGGGTTATCCGATATAATCCATATTCATTCCTGATTCAAATTTTTCTAACCGTACAACTTACGCCAAATTTTACTGATTTCAGTGTACTTAGAAAAAAGATATTTATGTAAGATTATAAGTTCGGTCATTTGTATGGGAGATACCAGAAGGGGTGTGTCAATAGTTAGGTTTTTTGAGGTTTAACCTGCTATCACAATATAAATTAACCGACCAATTACCCGTTTGGAAGTAATGGGAGAAATATTAATTTTCCAAGAATTGGACATTTTCTGTGGAAGGTACCAGTAGGCGTGAACCGATATAGTTCATATTCATACCTGAGTCCAATTTTTATAAGCGAACACCAGACGCAAAATTTGAGTGAATTCAGATCACTTACAAAAAAGAGGGTCAATTCGGTCATTTGTATGGAAGGTACCAGAAGGGTTGTGGCAAAGGTTTCGGTTTTCTTAGGTTTTGTCTACTATTGCAAGATAAATAAACTGACCAAATTCAAATGGCCTCCGGTTGTCTGTTTGGCAGTAATAAAGGAAATATTAATTATTCAAAAATAGGTAATTTTGTATGGGAGGTACCAGAAGGGGTTAGGCTATTCAGTCCATTTACAATACCATTAATTCGTTTTGAAAAATATTAATACAGATAAATTTTTATACTTATCTGTTAAGGTTTACTCGAGTTATCCTGCTTGCCAGCCAGACAGACGAATATATCTCAATAGTCTTAAAAAGTCCTGAAACGAATATGGTCTTAAGATACTTTGGGTGTAACTTTAATGCTTTTTTTCGTGTCAAATGATATATTCCCTCATCCCTAAGGGTAATGGTATAATAATTAGAAAACGTAGCCTTAATGGACGGCTTAAAAAATAAATAGCGTGATATTTTTTAGTAAATATAACAAATTAAAGACAAAACAGTCACCCCACAGTCTGTTCGGTATTTAAATATGTTACCCAATGCCGCGCTTACGTTTACTTACTTACTTACTTACTTAAGTGGCCTATTACAACTTACGAGTTCATAAATTTGAGGCCTGAAGTGTTAAAGAATTCCACACTCCTCGGTCGTCTGCGTGCAATCTCCAGTTGGTCCTACCAGATGGTGACACATCGCCAACCACTTGGTTCTTCCAATGAAGTTTGGGTCTTCCTGCTATGCGCCGTCCTTCAGGTTCGCCTTCAAACACCTTTCTCGCTGGAGCATTTACATCCATCCTGGCAACATGTCCCAGCCATCGTAGTCGTTGGATTCTGACTCGTTTAGCTACGTCGATGTCGTGGTAAAGCTCATACAGCTTATGGTTCATCCTATGGCGAAACTCGCTGTCGATACAGATAGGTCCATATATTTTTCGGAGTACTTTTCTCTCGAATACTCCCAGGCTTGGTAAGTCCATTGTCGTTGGCACCCATGATTCGGCAGCATACAACAGAACGGGTAAAATTAACACCTGGTATAGCTGTTTCTTTGTATCTCGAGATAAGGTGGTGTTACTAAAGTGCTGCCGAAGTCCTACTGGCTAGCACAATTCTCCGTTTAATTTCTTGGCAGACATTATTTTTCTTGTTGACGGTCCGAGGAAGGTAAACTCATCTACTACCTCAAAACAATAATAGTCAACGTTCACGGTGCGTCCCCATCGCGAGGACTCTTTGATCGTCGTAATCATTATTTTTGTTTTGTCCTTGTTGACCGCTAAACCTTTTCTAGCGATGAGAAAACTGCAGTAACATTCCGCAGATTTCGGCCAATGATGACTATATTATCGGCATAGGCTAGAGGCATGTGGCTCTTGTGGAATATGGTGCCAGACATGTTGACACCAGCCTTTCTCATCACCTTCTCCATAACTATATTAAATAGTGTACAGGACAGGCTATCGCCCTGCCTGAGACCTCTTTCCGTGTTGAATGGTTCAGACTGGTCCTTACCAATCTTAATCGAGGATTTGGTGTTTTCTAAGGTACATCTGCAAAGTCGAGTTAGCTTTGCAGGAATACTAAACTCAGACATAGCCTCATATAACCTATTCCTTATCGAAGAGTCGAAGGCAGCTTTGTAGTCGACAAAGAGGTATTAGGTGTCGATCTGCTTCTAATGATTTTTTCCAGGATTTGTCATAGAGTGAATATTTGATCCGTCGTAGATTTACCAGGTGTAAAGCCGCACTGATATGGTCCAATTAGTTTTTCTACAATTGGCTTTAGACGTTCTCACAGTATGCTTGAAAGGGCCTTGTACGCAATTGGTAATAGGCTTATTCCACGGTAGTTCTTACGTTCTCTACGATCTCCTTTCATGTATATGGGACATAACAGATTGAGACTCCAATACCCGGGCATGCTCTCCTCTAGCCAAATGTTCTCCATGAGTTGATACATGATCCTAATCAGGGTTGCATTGGGTTGCCATTGTCTGCAGTTTCACCTTGTATGCCGCATCCATCTCTCTCGTGGCACTGCGACATTCATCATCGTACCAGGCATCTTCTTGAGACGGCTTTGAGTATCCAAGTACGCTTCTCGCAGTCCGTTCTGTGGAGTCGGCTATATATTGTCACTGCGAGGTTATATTATCAGGGGTTGGAGCATTCCGCAGTAGTTGAGTTAGGTGGTTGGAGAAGGTGGTCTGGAGATAACCATGTTGCCTTATGCATATTTTTATAGTCAAATCTTGTGCTGCTAACTACCATGCCATTGTTTGACGTTTCGGTGTGCAGACTGAATTTTTATTTTAGCATTTAAATCGCCTAGTAAAATTTTGATGGCATGGCTCGAGCTACGGTCATATACATTTTCTAGGATCTCGTAGAACTTGTCTTTGTCCTCATCGCTTTTCTCTTCTGTCGGAGCATTGGCACATATAAATGTTATGTGGAAAAACTTTGTTTTGACTCTTATGGTGGCTATACGTTCACACACCAGATTGAACCTTCAGACTAGGTGTCACAGTCTCTTGCCAAACACAAATCCACATTCAAACTCTTGCTTGTCCGCATGGCCACTATAGTAGATGTTGCACGTCTTTATGAGCGAGCACCTATTTCCCGTCCACCGGATTTCCTATAAAGCGGTTATGCCAGCCTTGTATTCTTCGAGGACTTCCGCCAATTGGATGGAGGCACCTGGTCTATACAGTGTTCTAACATTCCAGGTGCATATCCTCAAATCATGGTCGTTAATTCGTTTGCGGCGGTCGCCCATTCTACGTCAGACGCTGTCCAGTGTACCGCTCACTCTGAGCCGACATGCCTGGGTTTAAAGTTTCGCCCCTCACAGTTAGCCGTGCTCTGACGGGTGTCAAAGCCACGTTTCCAGGCGTCACCACGTGGAGGTACTCCGTCCGCAGTAGTACCTGTTAGTAGACTTGAAGTGCAGTTGGCAAGGATCACTCTGGGTTTGCCAAGATAAAACGATCAGAAGCTTTACTTTGCATCACACTCCCGACGCCCCGCGCTTACGTTTACAGGTATCAAAAAAAATTAGATTAAAATTTGACCAAAATCGTACGAGCCGATCTTTGTGCCGTCTTTAAGGTTAGGTTAATGCAAACTATCAAGTTTATTTAAACAATGTAAATGTTGGCAACTCTAAAATAATGCACTAAAATATCTATTTGCATATGTGACACATTCTTTAACCACATTAACGTTTTTCATGAACTCATGCTGTCCAGAGTATCCCATATCCTGCATTTCGTAGATTAAAAGATTTTTTGGACTTTCATTACGAAATATCACAGTTCTTACAAAATGGGCGCATGATTTATAGCAATTACACCAATATCTATGAAAACGAGCAGCCCAACGAATAATCTATATATATAAAAATGGTGGCAAAAATGTATAGTAATTCATCAATTGAGAACGGCTAGGCCGATTTTGCTCAAACTTTCTTTCAGTTGTTCGTTATTGCCAGAAGAAGGTTTATGTAAAAGAAAATTTTGGGAAAATCTTCCGGAAAAGTCGGAAAATTGGAAAAATCGAAAATTGCCTTTTTGTATGGAATTTTGTGTGCATTTGTTACAGAATGGCTTTTCGAATAGAAAAATGGAAAATTTTTGTTGAAAAATGCGGAAAATTCCGGAAAAATTCGAAAAATAAAAAAAAAATTTTTACGAAATTTTGCATATTATCGTGTGACTTTATAGTTTTGGACGATGTAACAGTGAAAAATTTCGGATAATTATTCCGAAATGGCTTTCCGAATGGGAAAATAGAAAAACTCTCGGTGGAAAACTCGGCAAATTCAGGAAAAACTCGAAAAATTTGGATTTTTTCGGAAACATTTTGCACCGCAAATTGAATTTTTGTATTACATTTTGTGTGTAATTGTTTCGTTGTGGCTTTTCGGTTGGAAAAATAGAAAATTTTATTTGAAAAATTATGAAAAAATTCCAAAAATTTAAATTTTTGTTCGACGAAATTTTTCATTGTATCGTTTGATTTGATGATTTTAGACGACGTAAAGATGAAAAATTCGTTATGATGCTTGAAAAATTTCGGAATATTGTGAAATTTATTATGTTAAAATATTAAATGCAAAATGGTAGAACAATTTTAAAATCTTCTGCATAAGCATAATGCATTGGTCCGATTGTTGGAAACCACATTGAATACAATGCATTATGACGTCCACAAAATCAATATCAGAGAAGACAAGAGACCCTTTGGATGCCATGTAAGACAATTCAATGCTCCCACTATAAATGAAGACGGAATTGTTCTCAAGCTTCGGGATGGTGGACAAGTTGGACGAAATGGCTGACGACATTTGCACAGAGTTCGCACGACAACATCCAATATCGATCTTGAAATTATCTTCTGATCAAAGACATGTGCGTGCTAATGTGTGGCAGTCTACTGTCGAAATTGGGAATACCAGCGCAAAATCGTTCAATGCATGATGCATTCAATCGCGAATTGTAACAAGAACAAGACTTTGATCAAGTTGAGCTGACTGAAAGAGTCCGAACAAATGTGGCGCTCTTAACTGCCGAGCAAACGAATGTGTACGATTCAATGATGAAAGTTGTTGACATTGGAACGGAAGCATTTACTTTCTCGATGATGCCGGTTGGACAGGTAAGAGATTCGTAATTTCTTTGATTCTAGCAACAATTCCGTCAAGATCGCAATTAAGTTAGCTGTTGCATACTATGGTATTGCTTCCACAATCGAACTGCACATTCCGCTTTCTTCTCACGGTTGACAACACAACGTGTAGCGAAATTGTTGCGAGAATGCTTAATCATTATTTGGAATTAATGCACGATGGCGCATAAACGAGCATTGGAGGCAGATGACCTAAAGATGAAAAATTTTCGAGGTCATTTAACGAGAATGAGGCAACCAACTATTCGACAGAATTTTTGTACTCTCTAGATGTGCCAGTTTGGCATAATTTGCAGCTGAAGGTGGGATCGATCATGATCATTTTACGGGAACTGAATCATCCGAAATTGTAATTAAAGCGACGATCATCAAGGGCATATGCAAAGGAGAGGAAGTCCTTATCCCTCGAATCTATTATTCCAACCGATCTTCCCTTCCTATTCAACTCCCCATTCGATTGGCTTTTGCGATAACAATCAATAAATCGTAAGGCCAATCATTGGAAATTTGTGTTGGCAAACAGTCTTCATTGTTTGTTTTAACACCGGAAACAAATCGGAAAACATTGTATATCAGATCGCTCTTCACAGATTTCGATTAAATTCAAGTAAATCAGATTAAAACTTGAACTATCTGTGTTTTACCATTATATAAAGGCGTTACCTTAGGAGCGAGACGAAGTTTGCCGGGTCCAAAGTTGTATGGCAGAACAACGTTTGCCGGGTCAGCTAGTACATAGTATAAATAAATATATCAAACTGGACCTCTACTTTACAAGTACATGTTAGGAATTTTACGTCTTTATAATTGAATCATTTGATATTGTAATTAGTATTACACATTTTCTATGTTGGAAATTGACAATTTGTTGTTACAGAAGCAATAAGAAACGACAAAAGTTGTTTGGCTGTACATCGGCATAATCATGTTGTCAAAGTGCAAGTTTGCACCGTCAGCATTGACACACGTCTAATGGCTAATTATAAGAGAGCGTTGAAACCGAAAAGTTATCGCTTGTATCACTTAATTGACAGTTAAAGCACACCGAGCCTCCAGAGAAGGGTGTACGTGATTCGCTGTAGACCGCTTTGTAGTTACTGTGTTTTTTGTTGTTCTTAGTTTCGATTATTTGGTCTGTTGTTGGCGTTCACATGCCATTGGCCACCGTCGACCCACTTAGCACTGCAGATATCCTGTTGGGTTACCGTTACACTCGCAACATATCAAATTTAAAGTGTGAATGAGTGTTTGTGAGTGTGTGTGTTGGTGAATGGGTGTGTAATCGTCGGTGTCGGTATTTGTGTGTGTGTGAGTGAGTGTTAGTTGCTCAAGTGTATAAGCATTCAAGTGTTTCCTCTTTTTAGTTGCTTCTTCTACTTGTTCTTAGTACAGCTTTTTTGTGTGCCGCTACAACGCAGTTGAAGTTGTTGTTTTTGATGTTTCACATTCGATGTTCTTGTTGTTGCTGCCTCGAATATTTTAGTGCATCTGCAGCACATAACTAAACTGTTTTTGTTGTTAGTGCAATTCATGCTTCTTTTTGTCTATGTAGTTGTTGTTTCCTTGTATCACAATATCTTAACACCATGTCCTGTGATAAGTGTGTGTGTTGGTTGTCATTTGTGTGTTCTTGTCGATGACTTCCGTTTCCCAAGCACGCGTAAGTGTGTGCGTGCGTTGTATGTTGTTTCTTAGCCATTTCACTTTGTCTTTATTTACTGTTGCACTTACAACACTTATCGTGGTCTCGACTGTCCGTCCGTCCCTCTGGTATGCTCATGCTTGGCCTCCGCTCGCTCAACTTCATCCTATTGTTCTTTTGTGTTGGCCGGTCACTTCTTGTTTTTGTTCCGCCTCTAATTTGGCCATTGGCTGTGTGCACAATCTTTTCCTTTTTTAATTTACGCAGTTTTGTGCGAAGAGTTTTTGTCCTCCGGTTTCAAGGAATCGCCTGTTATCGTGTGTAATCAATGATTTTACATGGTCGTATAATGTCTTGTGCGTCACCTCATGCGGATCCAGTGTTGATACCACTTGCGAAGCAAATTGAGCTAACATAATTTGATAACTCCACTAGTGGAGAGCCAGCAAAAAGTCACACGTGGCCAACACAGTCTATTAATTTTACAAGTTTACGATTAACATAAACTCATAAGAAAGTATAAAATCAGTTACGTCGCAAATTATGGGCAAAACGGAAACTAGCGATGGAAATCTATAAAAATTACGAGGATTAGGGTTAGGTGTTGTGTTATAGCTATTACATATATCCTTTATGTTCATACTTTATTACGACCGTTGTCGGCATATCCACGCCAGCTTTTAATTTAAAAATATGTGTGCCTTAAAACGTTGTTGTTGAAACTAAAAAAAAAATCGCAAAAAAGGTAGTAGAGCTCACGAAAAGGAGATTTGTTAACCAAAATAAATTTTATAATGTTTTGTACTAAAACAGTCAGCTGGTGATCTAAGGGGTCTACTGCAGCACAATGAAAAGGTCAGAATACTATGACAACTGTCAAAGTATTGTTCTGAAATTTTCCAGACATATGTAAAGGAGTAGTTAGGCTTTCAGAATTTTGCCTGTGTCCAAATAGTTGGCGTTACACGGTGTTAAATTTGACCACTTTGATGTGCTGAAACTTTCAAAGTCTTGCTCTCCCACAATTATAAGCCGATTAAAAAGAGTTTTCACTTTTAGAATCTTCTATGTATGGCAAACAACAAACACGCTTATTGTTGCAGAATAACTTTTACCGTTATTATCGACTTTCTTTAGTGTTTTATTAATAACTCGGCCAATTGAGTGCAAATAATATATCTGAAACCACCACTGAATTGGGTACACTTTCATAAAGTATACACTTTAAACACTATTAATAATAACCTTAAAATTATATTTTTTAAATTGAATAACTGAAGAACTATTGTGATATTATTATCATTGTGCTACAGTAGACCCTTAAGGTCACCAGCTGACGATCATTCCACCAACGTAGGCCAACTGACGTTTATTTTTATTCAATAATAACGTATAAGCTATTATTTTTATTAAATGTTTGATGAGGTGCTACAGTTAAACCCACCAAGGAAGCGCCAGCTGACTTTAACTAGACTTCGTTATACAACTCCATTAAGGGTTTAACAAGTTTTTGTCCTGGAGGAAATGATTGACGAAATTTGTCCCTGTCCGTCTGTCTGCTGTCCGGCTTGTTCGCACGATAACTTTCGAAAGACGCAACCAAATGTTTTGATATTTTGCACGAGTTAATATTTCCCCAAAACTACTCACGGTATTGAAAATGGGATACATGGCCACGCCCCTTCTGGTACCTTCCATACAAATGTACAAATCCATCCACTTTAGAAATCGAGTAGTAATATCAATACATCGAACTCAATAATTCCCAAATTCTATATTTAGGAATGCTATAACAGGATTGTTTACATCAAAATAGATGAAACTCTAATTTTAAGTTGTAACTATTGAATTCCTAAAAAGTATCTAAAAACTCCCAAATACCTTCGTTAAATTGTGTAAACCCGCCATTCGTCAGTTTATACAATGACAATTGCATTGTATCTGACGTTTCTTAAATAAGCCATTTTTGCAAATGCAACTTCCGCAAAATCAACTTTTATACACCCTCATTCCCATCTTAAATCTTGTACTGGTAAGATCCAATCCCTAGAAATAAAATCCATCTATATCTATTCCTAATCACTTTTTGTGTTGGTCTTTTTATTTCTTTGGAATTCTTGATATCATCCATTTCTGAGCTACAAAACACAGAAAAACTGGTTTTCTTGTGTTTCGTTTCGGCTCAAGAGAGATTTATTTCAATCCATGTCCGGAATCCACTCCCACTGGTCATCTGCCGAAGATTCAGCCATTTACACGCGTACATTTTGGTCCTTCGAGCCGGATCAGCAGCAGACTATACACATCTCTCTCTGAGAATCCAGCTATTGCAATTTGTATTACAAGATCTTACAACAGGTACGTTTATATTCTGCTTGCGCTCAATAGTTTAGTTGTAGAAAAAAGTGCCAACGTAAAGATTTAAGACGGGATATTGCCCTGAAAATTAAAAAAAAATAAGAATAAATTTGTGCCATTTGAAAGAAAGCCGAAGTAGCACAATTTCGTGAAGAAAATAATTAAAACTGGATGTAATTGGAGAAAAATTGGTGGCAAATAGAACCAACGAAATACGCCATTTGCTACCGGAATTGAATAAACATATCCATAAAACAGCTTTAAAGGGAAAACAGGAAAGCAGGAAAGGAAATTCTACCACAACTTCATATAAGGAGAAAAGCGTGAATTGGAACCGTGAGTTTTTATGTGAAATATTGCGTCAACCCAGTGTGAATATTATATCCACCAAAGTGTTCCTTATTTTTTATAAAATCGGAATTTTCAATCATTGAATCCAGATGAATTGATTTATAACTTGGTGTACATAAAAAAGAAAAATCGTCAGATGAATAGCTAATGGTGTCAAATATATTTTACTATTTGAAATTGCTATTTATATGCCATTAGTGTACCATTTAGGTCGATTGCATAACATTCCAACGATTTGTTTAACGTGTTATGTTATAGGGCTGTTAATAACAGCATTCTATACTTTTCGAATATTTCTCTCTGTTGAAAATAACATTAAACCGCGTTTCTAAATTTATTAATTTCCAATATTCCATTGGCTCCATGCAAATTCTCTCCTTCTCCATATTTCCCTATATCTATTTTTCACTCCTACCAAATATATATAACATATCACTCAAACTCTCCTAATATAATCGCATTTTAAACATTAATAATCTCTGCCAAACTCTCTTCCATCACCATTATACATTTGTGTTTCATTTATTGAGTCATTTCTTCATCATATGCGATTTCTTCTCTTCGCTTTCGATTCTTATACTCTCTTTAAGTCACAGAAGCTTTTTCGTCATATGACTGTTCTATAACACTCTACTGCTCTTGACTTTTATTTGTAACACTCCTTTCTCTTTTCATTCCGAATTCTCTTATTTTCTTACGCTTTCTTCATTAACTTTCGCTGCGCTCTTGATAAAATACTCTCTTACCGATCCAAGCATCTCTTTATCATACCACTGAGTGCATTTTGTATACGCTCTTATTTCTCACCGATCCAAGTGTCTCTTCACCACACCACTGAGTGCACTTTGTAAGCGCTCTTATTTCAACTCTCAGTTTCGGTGCATTTCGCTTTGCGTTAGAGTGCAACGGCGAGATCTCACCCTTTTTCAAGTTCTTGGTGATTGTTATATGTACGTGTGTGATAGTGTGATGAGAGTCAATTCTAGTGTTATTTGAGTTTGTTTCCAACCATTTCTCCTCTCAGTGAATTTACGTATAACCAACAATAAGAATTCTTTCCAATACTGAGGTCAATGGCCGATAATTTTTTGCCAATACGTAAATTTTGCGATCAGCTGTTTTCTTTCCAATAACACTGATGTTGTGTGTTTCTACATTAGCATTCACTATTATCTTTCAATATTACAGATTGTTATAGATACTGTATCTTTTACAATCATTGTATCTGTAAGAGCAGATTGGATCTAAATAAACTACAAAATACTAGGAAAATAAAATTCAAAATTGTAAAATTTCTATTTCAAAATTTAATTTAATAAAAAAAAAAAAAAAATCAATAGTTTGCATTTTACATAATTTGTATATGAATATATATATATAAAATTATAATCTTTATTAGGGAAAAATATAAAATTTTTAACATATTTGAAGAAAAAACAGTTTTGCGTAATAAAGCAACAATTAAATTTGTTGCATTGCATTAAATTATTATTGCTTGGTCGACAATTGTCCAGCGTAGCCGTTTTTTTAACCGGGTTTACTATTATTCCACGAATTCTACAAAATAAAATCTTTTACACGGGTTTTAGAAACAAAATATATCCTCCTTTTGGTGAATTTAAACTTTTTCCTTTGTGAAGTTCAGTAAAAATGTCATTGGATACGTTTATCCGTTTAGCGGACAGTTTAGTTGTTTTTGAATCTGACTTCAATGACAACAAACTTCCAACTTCTTCTATCTATGACATAGAAATCCACAAAGAAGAAGTAAAATCTATTTGGCATAAGGTAAAAGTGGCATGCGATCGCTGTCTCTCAGACTTCGAGAAGAGTACTGAGGACAAAGATAAAACTGCGCAGGATATCGAAACGGTCAAAGAAAAATCTCGCAATTCATACATCACTTATTGTCGATGTACGTCCGAACTTTGTAAACTAGGCCAGCAATTGACGGCTACTAAAGTGGCTAATTCCAGTCCACTCTCGAATGTTGGCTTCACACTTCCGCCATGCGAGCTTTCCTCCTTCAGCGGTGACTATATGTCTTGGCCAACATTCCGAGACATGTTTACTGCTGTTTGTATCAATAATCCGAAACTTAGTCCTATTGAAAAACTGTTTCATTTGGTCCAAAAAACAAAGGGTGAAGCCCACGACATTGTTTCGAAGAGTCCTTTGACAAATGAAGGATTTACTTCAGCGTGGGCGAATCTTTGCGCTCGGTTTGAAAATAAACGAGTTTTAATTAACGGACAGTTAAAGGCTCTTTTTAGTTTACAAACAATTAAATCCGAATCTGGTACTTCCCTTAAAATCCTCCAAAGAGACATCAATGCTTGTATATCGGCATTGAAACTCTATGATATAAACGTGGAAAGTTGGAATCCAATTTTCGTTTTCATTTGTTCCAACCGCTTACCAGATACGACTTTGACATTGTGGGAACAGAGTTTAAGTGATAAAACAAATATTCCAAAATGGTCGAAATTAGAAACATTTATCACTAATCGTTACAGAACACTTGAGTCCGTGTCCGAAATGAGAACGACAAGTGATAGCAATAATATCGCTCCAAAATCAGTTCCAAATGTAAAGAAAAAGAGTGTTAACGCATTTCAAGCCAACGTAAGCGTTGCCAAATGTAAATTATGTCCTGATCAGTCACATCCAATTCGAAAGTGTCCACTCTTCCTAGCCATGGACCATTCCAAACGATTTTCTGAAATTAAGGCTAGCAACTTATGCCTTAATTGTTTTTCTAGTGCTCAGTCCCATCTTAAATCTTGTACTGGTAAGATCCAATCCCTAGAAATAAAATCCATCTATATCTATTCCTAATCACTTTTTGTGTTGGTCTTTTTATTTCTTTGGAATTCTTGATATCATCCATTTCTGAGCTACAAAACACAGAAAAACTGGTTTTCTTGTGTTTCGTTTCGGCTCAAGAGAGATTTATTTCAATCCAGGTCCGGAATCCACTCCCACTGGTCATCTGCCGAAGATTCAGCCATTTACACGCGTACATTTTGAATTATGTTTATGTTTCCAGGATTCTTTTTATTTCGTAGCAATCGATTTTCCTGATTCCTGCACATTCACTAAGCGAGAAGTCCTTTCGCAAATATCAAAATTATTTGATCCTGCTGGATGGCTAGCTCCAATTATCATTACAGCAAAGATAATTATGCAGAAAATCTGGATGGATCGCACTGAATGGGATGACACCATTACTCCTGATGCTGTTCAACTTTGGAAATCGTTTCAACGCAGCTATCATTCCATAAATGATATTAAAATTCCTCGATGGGTCGCCTTTACTCCTACTAGCAAAATTCAATTCCATGGATTTTGTGATGCTTCGGAGAAAGCTTACGCAGCTGTACTGTACATCCGAGTGCAGCAGGAAAACAACGTTTACACCCACTTGATAATGTCCAAAACTAGAGTGGCTCCCATAAAAACGCTGTCTATTCCAAGACTGGAGCTTTGTGGAGCCGTACTGTTAGCTGAAATAATAGATAGTACACTTCCACAGTTAACAGTCGACAACTACGAATTGTTTTGTTGGACAGACTCCACTATCGTGCTATCGTGGTTAGAAAAACCACCTTGTTGCTGGAACACATTTGTAGCCAATCGAATTTCCCGAATTATTGAAATAATTGAGCCGTCCAAGTGGTCACACGTGAAGTCCGAGTTCAATCCAGCAGATTTGGCAAGTCGAGGTGTTCCTGCAGAAGACCTATCGGAAAATAAATTATGGTGGAATGGCCCAGAATGGCTTATTGACTCGCCAGAAACGTGGCATTTTTACTCCGAAACAACCTACGAGGAAACTAACATGGAACGTAAAGCCTTCAAAGTCCACTTTTCATACTTCAGCAATTTCGAAGATGTTTTAGAGCGATTTTCATCCTTTCCCAAAGCTTTGCGAGTCATTTCGTATATATATCGATTTTTATACCGTACTCATCCAAAATTCCGATCTAATTTCCATAGAGAATCAAATGTTATATCCGCGTCGGAAATACAAACGACCAAAAATCAATTAATACGTATGTGTCAGAAGGCATGGTACCCAAAGGAGTACATGTCATTGACATCAAAAAAATCCATTCCTTCCTCAAGTCCTTTGCTAAGCTTAAATCCATTTGTTGACGCCGAAGGCATCCTACGCCTTTGCGGGAGATTAGAACAATCTCCGTCTCTGCCGTATAATGAACGCCATCCTATTATCCTTCCTTACAATTGTCAATACTCCCGCCTGCTTATTAAATTTATCCATAAAATAATAACTTAATTAAAAGCATTATTCATAGCTGCAAACCATGCATACTTTACAAGCGTAAATGTCAAAAACAACTAATGGCAGCTTTACCTCCAGAAAGGTGTGAATTCTCCCGTCCATTTACTCACACCGGGCTAGATTTTGCTGGCCCATTTGATATTAAGAATTACACTGGCAGAGCTTGTTTGATTACAAAAGGATATGTGTGTGTGTTTGTATGCTTCTCAACGAAAGCCATACATCTTGAGGCAACATCCGACTTATCTACTTCCGCTTTCCTCGCAGCTTTTAGTCGTTTTGTTTCTCGCCGTGGTTGTCCTTTACATTTACACTCCGATAATGGTACCACATTCATTGGAGCATCCAGAACCATTGCCAAGGAATTCATCCAGACTTCTCAAATTGCCATTACCTCCAACTATGCACACCAAAATATAACGTGGCACTTTATCCCCCCAGGCGCCCCTCATATGGGCGGGCTTTGGGAAGCTGGGGTAAAAAGTTTCAAGCAGCATTTGAGGAAAACTGCAGGAGGATCCAAATTTACCTTTGAAGAATTCCAGACATTGCTCTCCAAAATAGAGGCTTGCCTCAACTCCAGACCTCTGTCACCAATGTCCCACAATCCATCAGATTTTGCATCTTTAACTCCAGCACACTTTTTGGTGGGATCTCCACTTCTTGTGCCGATCGATCCACAGATTAATGAACCTGTCCTCACCATACGCAATCGTTGGCAAAAATTAAAAGTCATCCACCAACACTTGTGTGCCAGATGGAAATCCGAATACCTGAAAGAGCTACACAAACGGAACAAATGGAAAACGCCTCAGGAAAACTTAAAAGAAAACACACTTGTGGTTATCAAAGACGATAATTTGCCTCCTAATTGTTGGCGCCTTGGCAGAATCACCCGAGTCTACCAGGGTAGTGACAAACGAGTCCGTGTTGCCGATGTTCGAACGGAGAAAGGAACAATCACTAGACCAGTTACAAAACTGGTTATACTTTCTGATGAAACTTCTTCCTAAAAACTACGTATATTAGTCCCTTAAACATCTTTACCTATTTTTTATTCAAATGCCAAACATTTATTCCGCTTTAACTTTCTTTTAGCATAATGCCAAAAAATATGCGAAAAAACCAAGCCGAAAGGTCGAAGAAATACGTATGCAGACTTTGTCGTAAATCGCACCCCTTAAGAGCTTGCAGCCGTTTTCTCGAAATGAATACGACAAACCGAAAAATTATAGCCAAGAAATATGGATACTGTTTAAATTGCCTCGCCCATTCTCATTCACAAGGGTCTTGCTTTACTACAACAGGTTGCCGGTATTGTCATCAAAAACACCACTCTCTGCTCCACGCACATCAACGACTTCAAAGTAAATCCACCAAACCATCGAGTTCGCAGACATCAGAAAAACCTATACAAACCAGTCTGTCAAAACAACAACCCTACACTACAAAATCAAATCGATCGATTGAAAATCATCCTTGCAACCAAACTTTGAACACTAACTCGACGTCCCTCACTGCTATTCTTAATCAGAATTCTGCAACTTTGCTTCCAACAGCTCTGGTCAAAATTAGTGGCAAAGAGAGGAAACATTTCGCTCGATGTCTAATAGACTCTGGATCTCGAATGAGTATCATTTCTAAAAGATTTGCCGATAAGCTCAACTTGACTACCTTGGAGTTGGATGAAGAAACCATCTGTCCTGTAATCTTGTGGTCTTCCGTCGATACCAACAACAAAATAGAAGCCACCTTACGTGTCAATCGGATAGGAATTACAACACCCAAACATGATGTTCCAGAGACTATCAAGACACACTTCCAAAACTTTGTTCTCGCCGACAAGAACTTTTACAAATCTGCATCTATTGATATTATACTTGGAGTTGATATTTATTCACGAATCGTAGTTGATGGTACTTTTATAAGAAATGGCCTTCCAACGGCTCAAAATACTATATTTGGTATTACATTATGTGGCACTTTCCCTATTTAAAAGATTTACATCCTATAATAATTTATAATTTATCTATATGGCACTTTTATATGAGCAAGCAAAGTATAAACGTTCTTTTCTATTATATAACTTTTTGCTATATACAAAATTTATATTTAATTTTATTGAATTGCATTCAAGTAACATATCTGAATTTGATCTTAAACAAAAAAATGAATTTACTTAAATACTGAATTGTCTAATCCTAAAAAATCTTTTTTTTCAAGTGCATCTGCAACATGGCTATTTGATATCTTTCTTTATTACAGTAATACTGCAAGGCGGGCGGTGATGTTTACATCAAAATAGATGAAACTCTAATTTTAAGTTGTAACTATTGAATTCCTAAAAAGTATCTAAAAACTCCCAAATACCTTCGTTAAATTGTGTAAACCCGCCATTCGTCAGTTTATACAATGACAATTGCATTGTATCTGACGTTTCTTAAATAAGCCATTTTTGCAAATGCAACTTCCGCAAAATCAACTTTTATACACCCTCATTCCCATCTTAAATCTTGTACTGGTAAGATCCAATCCCTAGAAATAAAATCCATCTATATCTATTCCTAATCACTTTTTGTGTTGGTCTTTTTATTTCTTTGGAATTCTTGATATCATCCATTTCTGAGCTACAAAACACAGAAAAACTGGTTTTCTTGTGTTTCGTTTCGGCTCAAGAGAGATTTATTTCAATCCAGGTCCGGAATCCACTCCCACTGGTCATCTGCCGAAGATTCAGCCATTTACACGCGTACAAGGATAAAGTTTTGGAAAAACAATTTAAAGTCTAGCCACGCCCCTTCTGGTACCTCCCATACAAATGTACAACTCCGCCTATTTTAGAGATGGAGTTATAATATCAATACACTCAACACGATCGTGCCCAAATTATGCATTTTGTTAAGTTATAACAGGATAAAGTTTTGGAAAAAATATTGGAAGTCTAGCCACGCCCCTTCTGGTACCTCCCATACAAATGTACTTTTTCGCCCAATTTAGATATGGAGTAGTAATATCAATAAATCCAAGGCGATCGTACCTAAATTCTTTATTTTAGTAAAGCTATAGCAGGATACAGTTTTTGAGAAAAAAAAACTGGAAGTCTATCCACGCCCTATCTGGTACCCCCCATACACATCTGGTACCGCCCACTTTAGAAATCGATTAATATTATTATTAGAACTACCGCGATCGTGACCAAATTCTGTATTTAGTAAAGTTCAAGCAGGATAAAGTTTTGGAGAAAAAATCTGGAAGTCTAGACACGCCCATTCTGGTACCTCCCATACAAATGTACCTTTCCGTACACTTTAGAGATGGAATAATAATAGCAATACACTTAACACGATCGTGCCCAAATTCTGTATTTGGTAAAGCTATAACAGGATAAAGTTTTGGAGAAAAGATCTGGATGTCTAGACTCGCCCCTTCTGGTACCTCCCATACAAATGTACCACGCCGCCCACTTTAGAGATGGAGTAATTATATCAATATTCTCGACACAGTCGTGCCCCAATTCTGTATTTTATTAAGTTATAACAGGATAAAGCTTTGGAGAAAAAATTGCAGGTCTAGCGGCGCCCCTTATGGGACCTCCCATACAAATGTACCTTTCCGCCCACTTCAGAGATGGAGTAATAATATCAATACATCCAACGCTTTCGTGCCCAAACTCTGTATTTAGTAAAGCTATAACAGGATAAAGTTTAGGAGGATAAACCTAGAAGTCTAGACACGCCCCTTCTAGTACCTCCCATACAAATTTACCACTCCCCCCACGTTAGAAATCGAGTAATAATATCAATTTAAAGCATTTTTTTTTTATTTTACTGAGGGTGATGGTATATGTAAGTCGGGTCGCCCGACTGAAACTTTCTAACTGGTTTTTTTCAAAGTTTTACCGCGAAATTATTATACCATCACCCTTAGGGAAGAGGGTATATTTCATTTGATACGACCCAAAAGTGTAACACATAGAATTAGTCACTTCAGACCTTAGGTTTCTTAGAACCAAATTCGATTCATGACTTTTTAAGTAATTTGAGCCATGTCCGTCTGTCTGTCTGTCCGTCTGGTGGTGTCCGGCTGGTTCGCACGATAACTTTCGAAAGACGCAACCAAATGTCTTGAAATTTTGCACGAGTTAATATTTCCCCAAAACTACTTACGGTATTGCAAATGGACTACATGGCTCCGCCCCTTCTGGTACCTCCTATACAAATACATCATTCCGCCCACTTTAGAAATCGAGTTATAATACCAATACACCCAACAGGATCGTACCCAAATTCTGTACTTAGTAAAGCTATTACAGGATAAAGTTTTGGAAAAAAAATTGGAAGTCTAGCCACGCCCCTTCTGGTACCTCCCATACAAATTCACCTTTCCGCCCACTTTAGATGTGGAGTAATAATATCAATAAATCCATCGCGCTCGTACCCTAATTCTTAATTTAGTAAAGCTATAGCAGGATACAGTTTTTGAGAAAAAAACTGAAGTCTACCAACGCCCCATTTGGTACCCCCCACACACATCTGGTACAGCCCACTTTAGAAATCGATTAATATTATTATTAGAACTACCGCGATCGTGACCAAATTCTGTATTTAGTAAAGTTCAAGCAGGATAAAGTATTGGAGAAAAAATCTGGAAGTCTAGACACGCCCATTCTGGTACCTCCCATACAAATGTACCTTTTCACCCACTTTAGAGATGGAGTAATAATATCAATATTCTCGACACGATCGTGCTCCAATTCTGTATTTTATTAAGTTATAACAGGATGAAGTTTTGGAGAAAAAATTGGAAGTCTAGCGGCGCCCCTTATGGGACCTCCCATACAAATGTACCTTTCCGCCCACTTCAGAGATGGAGTAATAATATCAATACATCCAACGCTGTCGTGCCCAAACTCTGTATTTAGTAAAGCTATAACAGGATAAAGTTTCTAGTACCTCCCATACAAATTTACCACTCCACCCACTTTAGAAATCGAGTAATAATATCAATATAATAGGAATTTTTTTTATTTTACTGAGGGTGATGGTATATGTAAGTCGGGTCGCCCGACTGAAACTTTCTTACTGGTTAAATTAACGATCTGCAGGATATTGCTTTGACTTTGCGGGATGACATTGATTCTAAGGGGGTAAAGACTGGGGATTGGTAAAAATCTTAGGAAGGAAATACTAGTGGGGGTCTGTCACAAATGTTATTACTCTAAGAGGCACCATTGGAGCAGCAGGAGCTGATTTCATAAAAAAACTATTAATATACAAAAATTGCATGGGGACCACCTTAAGTGTTGAAGATAGAGGGTAGATATGATCTGTGAAATTATTGGGGAGGCAAAAATATTGGGGATCGGTTATATATTTGACACCTCTATGGGCACCTTTAGGGAAGTTAAAGCGGTGGGAGCATATTTTATATTTTTTCTTTTTTGTGTAGCCTCCTTATGAGGCACAGTGGGGGAAAAAAAGTTTTTTTTGACATTTGAAATTTCTGGCCGCAATTCTTGACCGATTTTCAAAATTCTTTTTTTGTATTATTGGAAATTGTGCACAGAATGTACGTTTTTTTTATTCTGAATTCCTTACTGTTATTTTTTTAAAATTTGTCAAAGTCGATGAAAAAATAATTTTTGACTTTAATGTCAAATATTTTTTGGAATATGTGTCCTAAAAATTCGAACTGACATCAATTAATGTGAACATATGTTACGAATTAAACTCAGTGAAAAAATAAGACAAACTTTTTTTTTTGCTCATCTGCAAGTAAGTATGTGGGGCCACTATTTTCACACTTTAACTCGGTGTCCTGCTCATAATTATTATTTGATTACAACAAAACTTAATTTACAACCTGGAAAAGTTAAAAGAAAGTCGTCTGTAAAAAATAACCCAAATCGGTTAAGGTCGCCATGCAATTTTTTTTGCATATGTACCAAAATAATGTTTTAAACTTCTTTCAAAAAACAGTTTGTGTTTACAAGTAGGCTATGGAGTGTGCTTTTTATTTAAAAAGACCAATAGCTTAATATGTTACATCATCTTTTAAAATAAGGAAATTTCTTAAACGCATATACAAAATTTCAATATATTTGCAATACATAGGGCTTAAAATCGCAATATAAACATTTCATATGTATAAGTAGCCTTAATAATGTATGCCTTATGATATTTTGATACATAAATGAAAATAATAGAGTGTAACTAAAATTTTTCCAATTTCCTCAGGAAATATATCGATTTTGGGCTTAACTTTAGTACTGAAATCTAAAAACTGTTTAAGCGTTTCACAGAATTCCTTATTTTTACAGACGATGTAACATATTAAGGTATTGGTCCTTTTAAACGAAAAGAACACTACTTAGCCTACTTGTAAACACAAAATTTTCTTTTGTCAGAAGTTTAAAACTGCATTATTTTGGTACATATGCAAAAAAACGAATGGCGACATTCACCGATTTGGCCTATTTTTTACAGATGACTTTCTTAAAACTTTTCCAGGTTGTAAAATAAGTTTTGTTCTAATTAGGTAATAATTATGAGCAGGACACCGAGTTAAAGTGTGAAAATAGTGACTCCATATAAAAACTTGCAGTTGAGCCAAAAAAAAACATTTTTGTCTTATTTCTTCACTGAGTTTAATTCGTAACATATGTTCACATTAATTGAGGTCAGTTCGAAATTTTTAGGACGCATAATCCAAAAAATATTTGACATTAAAGTCAAAAATTATTTTTTCATCGACTTTGACAAATTTTAAAAAATAACGGTAAGGAATTCAGAATAAAAAAACGTAAATTCTGTGCACAAATTTGTTTCCAATAATACAAAAAAAAGAATTTTGAAAATCGGTCAAGAATTGCGGCCTGAAATTTCAAATGTCCAAAAAAATGTTCCCCACTGAGTGAAATGAATATTGAAGGTAGGTATGTTTGGAAAAATTTTAGCAGGAAAAAGTTACTGTGTATCGGTCATACATTTGAATGATCTAGGGTCGATTCCGGGGTTGTTTCGGGGCTTGTTGTGGATTTGCTCCTCAATACGAAAAGCTTCTCGTTAAAAACCGGGGGCTCGATTTTAATTTCAAATTTGGTAAAATTTTATTAGAATTCATCGTAGATTACAATTTCTAATTTAAACAGACCAACTCTAATAAATATGCAACGACAACAACAATAAAATTTTTATATAAGTTAAACAAGTTGAACGGGACCGGCCGTAGAATAGTTGTTAGAACACGCGACTGCCTTACGGGAGAATTGTGGTTCGATTCTATGCTCCTATCATCTACATTTTTCTTTCATTGTCGGCTCCCCTCGAATGTTGTCGACAGCAACTTCGCAGCATTAGTGTCGAGTCAATCTGCATGTCTAGTAAAAGCTTCTCAAACAGTGACGTTCGCATTCGTCGATAAACAAGTAGGTGCCGTAAGTTGCGAATCTAAAAATAGAAAGCGTGATAATTCACAACAACGCGAGAAGCTATCCCATACCTCATTCATGGGGTGTAAAGGGAAATTAAGTTAAGTTAAGTAGTTTCTACTTGTCAAATGTCAAAGAATAAAAGCTTCAAAAGTGACAGCTACCGAAATAGCGGGCCATTCACAATAACACCTCTCATTGGAAAACCCTTTACACATTTTTTTGTTTGTACCCCCAAATCAGCCATATTGTACGCTTTTGAGGGTCTGACCCGGGTAAAAATATGGATTATATCTGTTGACATATTCAGGTACATCCCATTAAAAATTACTTATTTTTGGAAAAATTTATATTTCTCCCCTAACTTTAAAACGGGCAACTAGAGGATAATAAAATTTGGCCATTTAACTTTTTTTCATACAAATGACCGAAATTTCCCACATAGTTCTTTATGTAAGTACACTGAATTTAGACGCATTGTTCACAAGGTAAATGCTAATTTAATGTTGACTTCCAAATAAGAATGGGACGTTGTGCTGCCCCTGCTGGTACCTCCTATACAAATAAACCAATTTCCCGAAAATTAATATTTTCCCAATAATTTGGTGAAAGACGTATTCAGTACTCCCATATAAAATAACAATATAAAAAAAAGAAACTTAATTTCCCTTTGCACCCCATGAATGAGGTATGGGATAGCTTCTTGCGTTGTTGTGAATTAACACGCTTTCTATTTTAAGATTCACAACTAACGGCACCTACTTGTTTATCGACGTATGCAAACGTCACTGTTTGAGAAGCTCTTACTAGACACGCCGATTGACTCGACACTTAATACTGCGAAGTTGCTGTCAACAACATTCGAGGGGAGCCGACAATGAAAGAACAATTTTTTTTAAGATGACTGGAGCCAGGTTTGAACCTGCGATCTCCCGTATGGTAGTCGCGTGTTCTAACCACTATGCCACGGCCGGTCCCAAAGAAAAGAACATAAATCCACAAAAAATTTAATATAATATACTAATATATCTTGAATACATTAACATAAGTCATAATTTATACAAAGGAAAAAGTCAAAATCAAACACTGTGGGTCGTCATATAACGTCATCTACCTGTTCAAGCGATTTCCAGCAAAAAACTTTTCAGCTTCATAAGTCTTTGGAAAAACTTGGTTGGGTGGACCAGGTTATAGAGTTTTTGTCCAAACTATTTGGGGAGCGCAAATGTCGGAAGTAAGCGCTTTTCTGCGTGCGTCAATAAACGGAAAAATATTTTCTTCCGATTTTTTCGCAAATAGAAATTGCAGAAGAATTTGCACGCATTTGTTGCAAAATTCATTTTATTGCAATGAACAAAATTATTTCTTCGAAAATGACCACAGCAATTTTTGGTGCCCTTGGTAAGGAGTTATTTTAAGTGTTGCAAACGCCATAACTAGCTAAATATCCTTAAATAACTTAGAAAGACATAAACAATAAAAAAACAGACCTTTTGCGTCTCTCCCTCTCCCACAGTGGACACACTTATTTGCACACTCCAATACTATGGATAGTCGCAAATGGAATTCTCAAGTATTCGTTACATTTGTTGCTCCTCCAGCTAAAAATTATGACAAGTTAAGTCACTCCTTTCTTCTCGTAACCCCGGGTGGTGGCCATAACAGCACAACGGTTTGTATGTGTGTGTTCGTTTGTGTCAGTGTGTCTGACTGCAACTTCTTTACTGTGAAGACGACTTTACTTTTACTGATAGTTTTGTTACAATTCTCAAGTAGCAATTCTTTTTCACACAATCAGCTCGTTGAAGAGTGTAAGATTGTGTCTATGTGCGTGCCTTGCAATACAGTGTCTCGTCGCGTATTTAGTGTACGATATTAACACAAACTAAAAATCTTGTCAAAATTGCATTATTAACCAAAGTGCTTATCTGAACACTCTACAGACATTGACTTTTTATAATCTAAAATTTGTAAGATATCTTCGAAGGTTACATCGTTAAAGAAAATGAATCTTTAATGGTGTAAACCAGAAAAACGTAGTAATAGTCGCATATTTACCACATTTTAGGATCTTTTAAAAAAATTATACGATGTTCCAAACGCTATGTATACAAATGAAATTAGTCCTAGGTAAAAGTATCTAAAGAACGTAGCAGAAGCTACATATGTATATGTACCAAGTTTGGAATTAATAGTTAACAGATTTAAGACAGTTTCTTCAGATTGACTTTTGTAAACTTAGTGCCACTTATTTATTTATTTATTTTTTTTTGATTTACTCCGGTATAGTATTTATTTATATTTTCCCGTATCGCGACCATTGCTTTGAACGATTTAATGTAATTATGCAGTTGACCTAATACTGTCTTCTCAACATGACGATGCAGTTACACTGCCGGTGATGTTAAACCATGCAGTGAGGACTTCTCGTCCTGCTGATACGAAGTACTGAGATGGCTGCAAACAAAATGTGTCATTTGCTTTAAGTGTGACTTTGGGCAATTATGGAAAACTTTGCAGTTCCTGCTTCTGCGTTTTTTTCGTTTGTGCTGAGCATCCCCTCCTTGTGAGCGAAATTGAGCATATTAACAAAGTTTTGTTTTCTTTGTGCATTTAATTCCATTGTTGGGTGTTGACAATACTTAAATGACCTAAAAATATGGAAAAGTGCTTCAGTTATGGAAACGAGTCTGTGTTCAGATTTGATAGGCGAGACGGAGGATTCGAACTTTGTATATGTAACACAAAAATCACTGCTGTATATGATGCGGGAACCAAAGCTGAAGTTCAATGAAAATAATTGTAGTATTTGTAACTTTTTAAACAAGTAAAAGATTTAATTAGCCACAAATTGATGAAAAAGAAAACATAGAATTATTTAAATTTTCTAAAAATTCATGGCGTACAAGAAGGCGTTTTCTTAAGGGGATATAGAATATTTGAAGGCTTGCGTGCTACCGTTCTATTGCCGCATAAAATGTATGGACTTTGGTCCAAAAAATTCCAGTACAATTTAGACGTTTGCTTAACATTTATAATTATGTTTGGTATTGCTGAGTGTAATAACCGAATTTTTGGAGTCCTTGGTCCTTGGTCTATATGTAAAATATAGTTGAATTCGGACTATGCTTGGTGCGTTTTAAAATTTAAATGGTTTTCATTACTTTTGACAATTATATGTAAATATCTGCAAATCCAGTATTTTCAAAAAAATTACAAAATCATGGCAATATTTAAAGAAAATCCAACAAATCACATCGGATACAAATGCCTTTTAGTAGAGCCTTTTTTTGAACGATCCCAAAGCCGCCTCACACACCCGCTCCCACCGACCGGGCGAGCTTTACCCCCATAAAGTAGGGGGAAAGTACGCACTGCAGACCGGTCTTTACATTGACAAAATATAATAAAAACCAGTACATAAATTTCAGTCAGGTAAACTGACTGATAAATACCATCACCCAATAATAATTCCTATTACAAGATAATTAATTACCAAATTTGATTATCCTTCAAGTGCCGGTTTAGAAATTATGGGAGAAATATTAATTTTCCAAACAAGGTGATTTTTTTGGAGGTATCAGAGGGTGATCCGGTATAATCCATATTCATTCCTGATTCAAATTATCATAACTGTACACCTTACGCAAAATTCGACTGTATTCACTGTACTTACAAAAATATATGTATTTAAAACTATGGGGGTATGTTCGGTATTTTGTATGGGAGGTGCCAGAAGGGGTGCGTCAAATAGTTATGTTTTGTAAGGTTTTGATTCCTATCACAAGATAAATTAATTGACCAATTTTCATTACCCCCCAAGTATCCGTTTGGAAATTATGGGATAAATGTTAATTTTTCAAAAAAAAGGTAATTTTGTATGGGAGGTACCAGAAGGGGTGATCCGATATAATCCATACTCATTCCTGATTCAAATTTTCATAACCGTACAAGTTACGCCAAATTTGGCTGAATTAATTGTACTTACAAAAAAAGATATGTATGTAGGAGTATGAGGGTGAATTCGGGAATTTGTATGGGAGGTACCAGAAGGGGTGCTTCAAAAAGTAAGGTTTTGTGAGGTTTTGCTTCCTATCGCAAGATAAATTAACCGACCATTTGTCCTTGTCATCTAAGTGTCCGTTTGGAAGTTATGGGAGAAATATTAAATTTGCAAAAATAGGTCATTTTGTATGGGAGGTACCAGAAGGCGTGAACCGATATAGTTCATATTCATTGCTGAGTCCAGTTTTCATATGCAAACATCATATGCAAAATTTGAGTGAATTCAGTTTAGTTACAAAAAAGATATGTATGTAAAACTATGAGGGTCAATTAGGTCATTTGTATGGGAGGTACCAGAAGGGGTATGGCAAAGGTTTCGGTTTTCTTAGTGTTTGTCTACTTTTGCAAGATAAATAAACTGACCAAATTTAAATATCCTACGATCGTCCGTTGGGAAGTTATGAAAGAAATATAAATTATCCAAAAATATGTAATTTTGTATGGGTGGTACCAGAAGCGGTGGGACTATTGTGCCCATTTTCAATCCCATAAGTTCGTTTTGAAAAATATTAATACTGGTAAATTTTCATACTGATCCGTTAAGGTTTACTCAAGTTATCCTACTGACCAGCCATCCAGCCAGACAGACGGACATAGCTCAATCATCTTAAAAAGTCCTGAAACGAATTTGGTCTTAAGATACTTGGGGTCTAACTCGTCTCCTTTAATGCGTTACACTTTTTTTCGTATCAAATGATATATACCCTCATCCCTAAGGGTGATGGTATAACAAATATAAACACACAAATAAATAAAAAGCAAAATTTAAGTAAGCGTTTTAAAAATAGTACAGAAATTTCAGTCAGGTAAACTGATTGATAAATATCATCACCCAATGTATGATATTGTTTAAGTCGTGAGATATTGAAATTAATAAGTAATAATAGAATAAAATTACTTATGTATAATATTATGTCTGCTTGTGGAGCAAAAATTTAAAAAATTTGACTTATTGATAACGGAGATTAAATTAGGGACAGCACAACGTGTCTGATTTGTTTTTCGTATATTTACGTTCAATGAACGCTTACCTTGGCAAAATTTGTCTGAACACTAAGTACATACAAAAATGACAGGTATGTAAAAGGGGAAATATCGGTTATTTATATGGGATGTACCAGAAGGTTATGGGATGTACCAAAAAGGGTGTGTCAAATAGTTAGGGTTGCTGAGGTTTTTGCCTCCTATTACAAAAAAAATTAACTGTCCAAATTTGATTATCCTCCAGGTGCCGGTGTAGAAGATATGGGAGAAATATTAATTTTCCAAGCAAGGTCATTTTGCAAGGGAGGTATAAAAAGGGGTGATCCGATATAATCCATATTCATTCCTGATTCAAATTTTCATAAACGTATAGCTTACGCAAGATTTGACTGAATTCAGTGTTCTTATAAAAAAGATGTGCATATAAGACTATGTATAAAGGTGAATTTGGTTTTTTGTATGGGAGGTCCCAGAAGGGGTGTGTCAAATAGTTAGGTTTTTTGAGGTTTTGCCTCCTATTACAAGATAAGTTAAGCGACCAATTTTCATTACCCTCCAAGTGACCGTTTGGAAGTTATGGGAGAAATAGTAATTTTCCCAAAATAGGTAATTTTGTAGGGGAGGCACCAGAAGGCGTGAACCGATATAGTACATATTAATTTCTTAGTCCAATTTGAAGCGAAACTTCTTACCCAACATATTACTGAATTAAGTGTACTTACAAAAAAGATATGTATGTTAAACTATGATGGTCAATTTGGTCATATGTATGGGAGGTACCAGAAGAGAGAGTGGCAAAAGTTTCGGCTTTCTTAGGGTATGTCTACTTCTATATATATAAAAATGGTGGCAAAAATGTATAGTAATTCATCAATTGAGAACGGTTGGACCGATTTTGCTGAAATTTTTTTTTGTTGTTCGTAATTGCCAGGAGAAGGTTTATGTAAAAGAAAATTTTGGGAAATTCCTCCTGAAAAGCCGGAAAATTGCTAAAACCGAAAATTGAATTTTTGTATGGAATTGTGTGTGCAATTGTTATGAATGGTTTTTCGAATGGAAAAATAAAATTTTTTTTTTGGAAAATTCCGGAAAAATTCGTAAAATTTCAATACTATTTTTCGATGAAATTTTGTTTTTTGTCGTACGATTTGATAGTTTTGAACGATGTAACTTGCGAAAAATTTCGTATAATTATTCCGAAACGACTTTTCGAATGGAAAAATAGATAAATTGTCGGTGGAAAACTCGGAAAATTCCGAAAAAATCGGAAAATTAGATTTTTTTCGATAATCGAAAATTAAATTTTTTGTCGGTTTTCGAACAATTATGACTTTTCGAATGGAAAAATAGAAAAAACTGGAAAATTCCAGAAAAAATCGAACGATTTGGATGCCTTCGACGAAATCTTCCATTGTATCGCTTGATTAAATGATTTCAGACGACGTAAAGGTGCAAAATTCGTTGTGTTGCTGAAAAATTTCGGATTATTATGAAATATGTAAATATAAAAATAGTGTGAAAAATTTATAGTAATTTATCAAGAGAGAACGTTGGCCCAGTTTGCTCTATTTTTTTCAATATTGGCAGGAATTTTTTATGCGTCAAAAAAATCCTTAGGAAAAGCCGGTAAATTTGAGTGCAATTGTTACGAAATGGCTTTTCGAATGCAAAAATTGAAAATTATTAGGGAAAAACTCGGAAAATTCCGGAAATGCGCAAAAAATTTGATTTTTTATTTTGCTGAATTTTTTTTTTAGTTGTTCGCAATTGCCAGGAGAAGATTTATGTGAGAGAAAATTTTGGGAAATTGGAATAACCGAAAATAGTTTTTTTGTGTGCAATAATTGCAAATGACTTTTCAAATGGAAAAATATAAAAATTTTGTTGGAAAATTCCAGAAAAATTCGAAAATTTTTAATTTTTTATTCGACGAAATTTAGCTTTTTGTCGTATGATTTGATAGTTTTGGACGATGTAACTGCGAAAAATTTTAGATTATTATTCCGATATGACTTTCCGAATGGAAAAATAGATAAATTCTTGGTGGAAAACTCGAAAAATTTGGATTTTTCGAATAGGACATGGTTGTTTTTAGGGAGAGTTATTTACTAGACTAATGCCTCCTATTAGACAATCAACTTTGCACGACGTACGCGTCGTACTATAATTAGTCAGAACGTCCGTAATAATCAAACGCAAAAGGAACGTGCCAAAAAAATCAATGAAGACGTGCCCATATTGCACAGTTTCGCGCTGCACAATCACCACCTCAAATTTGACAGAATGTTTCTAGAAGAAGACCAGTCGTAAATATAGACTAGAATCGCGATGCTTTTGAATACGATTCCACAATCGCCTATAAAGATCTTCGCTGCTTTGATATCGGTTCATTGTCTGTCGTATGCCAGCATAGCAATGCACTGAAGTTACAATCGGAAACTCCCGGCTTATGCTGCTAGTCATTTCGAGGTGAGATCCCAATCTATTTTAAGATGAGATCCCAACTGTATCCTTTTTGCGATCGAACATTTTTGTTAGGAGATAACTGCATTTAAAGTTGTTGATATGAATATCGACGGCATCACAGCTATTGCAGGGTGAGAACGTGGAATCACACGATATTGTTCTCATGCGTCGGGAGACTCATCGGTCATATGATGCACTTCAATGATGTTCTGCCGTGGAGAGGGTGAATATCACCACAATTTAAAGATGGTCAATACAACGACAGGTTTGTTTAGAAGTCATCAGGAAAAGAAACGAATAAAAAGGTTAGCTTAAATAATTTTTATGCGTATCGATCGCAAATTGCGTTAGCTGTTGCACCATCTGCTGCCACTTTGTTGAAAGGCGGGCTAACTGCACACTCCGCTTTGAAGTTGCCGATGAATCTTCTCACAGTTGACAAGCCATTGGGCACAATATCCAGAAGTTCGGCGATAGCGAAATTGTTGCGAGAATGCAAAATTATTATTTGGGATAAATGCACGATAGCGCGTCAACGAGCTTTGGAGGCAGTTGAACGAAAGATGAAGGATTTTTGAGGTGATTCGAAACGATTTGATGGGGCTACAATATTTCTGTCGCTAGATTTTCATCAAACGCTTCCCGCCATCCTAAAATCTACCACTGCTGATGAAATTAATGTCTTTGTGCCGGAATAACAAGAAGTTGATATTAACCACGAACATGAGAGTCACTTTGCAAAACGACCCATCGGCTACTGCATTTTCAAAATATCTACTGGCACTTTGTAATGGCCAAATTCCTGTTGATGTTTCAACTGGATTAATGACGTTTCCGTCAATTTTTTTCATAGGAGAGGAAGTCCTTTTACCTAGAATTTCTATTATTCCAACCGATTTTCCCTTCTAATTCTAGCAAATTCAATTCCCCATTCGATTGGCTTTTGCGATGACAATCAATAAATCGCAAAGCCAATCATTGGAAGTTTGTGGGATCAACCTCAAATTTCTCAGTTTTTCGCGTGTCTTCATTGTTTGTTTTAGCGCAGGAAAACAAATCGAAAAAAATATTGTTTATCAGACCTCTCTTCACTGATTTCGATTAAATTCAAATTAGTCTCATTAAAATTTGAAGTATATGTGTTTTAATATTACTCTAGAGCTTATATAAAGGCGTTAACTTGGAGCGAGACGAAGTTCGCCGAGTCAGAATTTGTATGGCAGAACAACGTTTGCGGGTCAGCTAGTTGTAAGATAAATAATCTGATTAAATTTAAATATCCTCCGGTAGTCAGTTTGGCAGCTATAAAAGAAATATAAATTATCCAAAAATATGTAATTTTGTATGGGAGGTACCAGAAGGGGTGGAACTGCCCATTTACAACCCCATAAGTTCGTTTCGAAAAATAATAATACTGGTCAATTTTCATTCCGATCCGTTAAGGTTTACTCGAGTTATCCTGCTGACCAGCCAGACAGACCGACATAGCTTAATCGTCTTAAAAAGATCTGAAACGAGTTTGGTCTTAATATACTTGGGGTTGAAATGGGATGAAGAGATGTTTATAAGATCTTGCTGATCTTACAGGAACATTTATCAATACACGATTAAGTAGGCATTCAGAGTGATTATCATCTTATAAGTAGTTATTGAATCAAGCATGGTTTATCTACTAGCCAATGTAGGCAATTTAATTATGATCAATCTACACACATGTGTTGAGTTTAATGTTTTAATTCAACGTAGTTTCCTAAGTCAGGAAAGTAGGAATTGCCTCTGCATGTGTTCTAAAATATTGACTTAAAATTCTAATATCGATGCAAAACCCCCCAGAGTAAACATAGAAATAATTGCACGAGATCTTGAAAACATCATATTTCACTTCTTCAAATTTAGTTCCATAAGGTTAATTTTGCACGAAATATAAAAATTGTAAAAATCATTTTTCAGTCGAACATAATCTTTACCATTATCGTAAATAAGCAACTCAAATAGATAGTCTTAGATTTAGAATCCCCGATTGTGATCATTTGTTGCCGGCCCGTAAGATATGGTGACATCCAGTCCATGATATAGCCTTTTAAACCGATATCATTTAATCTATACTAATATTTAAAATCAAATATGTTTGTTTTATTTGTGTAGGAGGTAATCTTCTAAACTATTCATCCGATTTCACAACTGGAGAGCTACGTAATCCCTGAGTGCTGTGGCTATTCGAAATTTGTACTTTTAGGGGTAAAAAGCCCGAAAGTAGATAAAACTGGAACCATCACCCGGACGAAACGGCTAAAGGTAGAAACAAAAAATTAGGGTCCGTATTTATTTTCTAGATTAGTTGTGCAATACAAAGGTTTTTTAAAAATTCGTACTTACGTAAGGGCTAAAAGGTCCAGTAACAGATAAAACTGGTACGATCACACAGATCGAACGGGTTAAGGTAGAATTGGTATGGGCTTGCTTCCTATAGAATTACAGAGCTTGATGAAGGGATTTTTTTTTAGGAAATTTCTACTTTTGAGACCAAAAAAGTTTCAAAAAGGGATAAAACTGGTACCATCGCCTGTACCAAACGAGCAAAGCTATAGAACTATAAAGCTGCACGAAGAGATTTTATAAAATTCGTACTTTTAAGGCTAAAAAGGCACAAAAAGTGTTAAAACAGGCACCAACACTCAGGCCAGGCGTCTAAAGGTAAATTCAGGAACCATCAACCGAAGTAAACGGGTAAAGCTATAATCACGAAAATCTATATGAAGATATTTTTCGAAATTCATACTTTTTGGTGTAAAAAAAAGGTTCAAAAAGCAATAAAACTGCTACAATCACGCAGACCAAACTGCACAAAGTAGAATCGCGAATTTGTTAGTGAGAATCCATTTCATGGAGTAGTTGATTTTTTTCAATTTCGAACTTTTAGGTAAAAAAAGGCCGAAAAAATGATAAAACTGGTACCATCACTTAGACCAAACTGCACAACGTAGAATAAGGTTTAATGTGCGATTTGAAGGGATTTTTCGAAATTCGTACTTTTTGGGAGCACAAGGCCAAGATAGGGATAAAATTAGTATCATAACACAGACCAAACGGCTAAAGATAGAAACGCGAATATTGACGTGAATGTTAATTTTATAGAGTAGGAGTGCGATACGAAGGCACTTTTCGTAACTCTAATTGGGGGCAATAGACAACGGTGTAATTCATCCAAGAATAATGAAATTTGCTGTGAATATTGTCTTTATAGAAAAATAAAAACAGTCAATCAAGGTTTATTCGAAATATCAATTATGGGCGATAGAAATGGACGTGGTAACAAACTAACGCTTTGTCATAGAATCATGGATTTTGGTATGGGTGGTTCTCTTTTTTTGAAATCTCAATTACAAACCGCGTTTCATTAATGCGTGAGCCTACTCTTCTGGAGTAAAGGTAAAAATTTCGGATTTTCCGAAACTTCATCTAGAGGCGGTAGAATCAGTGGCTTGACATTCAATAAAGCCAATTTGCACTCTGAACAAACGTCTAGCGAAAATACCAAGGTAATGGACCAATCGTTAGTAGAGTATAACAGTACTCAACATCTTTATCAATATATTTGCAGGCAGGACCAAGTCTGACGGGTCAGCTAGTTTTTAAATGAAAAAAACAATCATTACCCTGTCGAAAGCTTTTCATCAGTAATAAAACTTTTAATCACGTGTGATGAACTTTTCAAACAATTCTGGAATTGCTCTAAGTTTTATGATAGCCCTATAATTTGAAACATTAAAAATATTACCCGACTTGTAAAGTGGAAGCATGTAGGACTTTTCGACATGTCAGAACAATAGTTCAATGCAGAATTTGGAGTACTATCAGCACTAAAATAGTCTTCAAAGTTGATAAATTTTAACTAATACACATGTGGTCAAAATAGCAACACTGAAATTGTCTTATGAATGGATTTGATATGTATAATCATAATTGTCAGCGATTAAAATATTAGAGTATACAAATGAAAAAAAGTTCGTAAAACAACTTACAATTGACCTGACGTCAGTACTTAAACTTAAAAACTTAATTTCCCTTTGCACCCCATGAATGAGGTATGGGATAGCTTCTCGCGTTGTTGTTCTCGCCTGTCCCTGGCGTCAGTACATTCAACATTTTTCATCACGACTCCTGTGGGAATTGGTTACGTTTAATATCCACAAATCTGTAAACGCTTTTACGATTATCCCTGAAATTGTTTTAACTCTATTTAAATATGCAGAATAGCTCATCCTGGATTTTGCATCATCCTCACGTCTGGCTCTTGATATTCTAACTGACTTTTTATATTATTCCTGAAATTTTTTAAACTCTTTTCATATATGCAGAATAGCACATCCTGGATTTAGCATCATACATCTGGCTCTAGAAGTTCAATATGACTTTTTATATTTCCTAAACAAACGAGTCATTGCACTGGGGATAATTTGGCTCAACTCAAGACTTCAGACTTTCTTAAGAAAACTCAAATAGTATCATAAATCGCTATTAATGCTGTATCAAGCATGTTGCGACATTCGCATTGCAACATTTTATCCCATTTACGGTTTCAAGAATATTATTAAGTAAAATATAATTTATCCCGGGGGAAGCTAAAATGTTTCGCAACGGAATTTGTTGATCTCGAAAAAAAAATGTTGAAAAATAAAAAGTTTTTGGAAAAGTTTAAGGGAAAACTAAATCAAAAGTTCTATTATTAGAATTAGTGATGTCATTTATCTGAACTAGTCTAAGAGAGTAAATTAAATTGACAGGTCTAAACGCATGACGTAAGGGCTATACAATATCCAGTTTCGGGTAAAAGCAACCAAATTAATAATGATACATTAAAACCAGTACAGAAATTTCAGTCAGGTAAACTGACTGATAAATACCATCACCCAATATAAGATATTGTTTTAGTCTTGAGTTATTGAAGTTAATAGATTTTTAAAATAATATTACTTATGTATTATTTTTTGTCTGCATGTAGAGCAAAAACATACATAATTTGACCTATTTGTACAGAAGGTACAATTAGGGGCAGCACAATGTGTCTGATTTTTTTTCGTGAATCATGATCGTGATCGCTTACCTTGGCAAAATTTGTCTGAATTCAGTGTACATACAAAAATGATACGTATGTAAAAGGGGTAAAATATCCCATATATTTATATGGGAGGTACCAGAAAGGGGTGTGCCAGATAGTTAGGTTTGCTGAGGCTTTGCCTCCTATTACAAGATAAATTAACTGACCAAATTTGATTATCCCCTCAGGTGCCGTCTTAGAAGTTATGAGAGAAATATTTATTTTCCAAACAAAGGCATTTTGTGTGGCAGGTACCAGAAGGGGTGATCCGATATAGTCCATATTTATTTCTGATTAAAACCTTCATAACCGTACACCTTACAAAAAAGATATGTATGTGAGACTATGGGGGTGGGTTCGGTCATTTGTATGGGAGGTACCAGAAGGGATGTGTCAAATAGTTAGGCTCTCTGAAGTTTCGCCTCCTATCACAACATAAATTTATCGACCAATATTCATTACCCCCCAAGTGTCCGTTGGGAAGTTATGGGAGAACTATTTATTTTCCAAAAATAGGTAATTTTGTATGGGAGGTACCAGAAGGAGTGAGCCGATATAGTCCATACTTACTTACTTACTTAAGTGGCCAATTACAATTTACGAAACGTAGTTCATAAATTTGAGGCCTGAAGTAATAAAGAATTCCACACGCTTCGGTCTTCTGCGTGTGTTCTCCAGTTAGTCCTACCAGATGATGGCACATCGCCTACCACTTGGTCCTTCCAACGGAGTTTGGGTCTCCCTGCTCTGCGCCGTCCTTCAGGTTCGCCTTCAAACACCTTTCTCGCTGGAGCATTTACATCCATCCTGGCAACATGTCCCAGCCATCGAAGTCGTTGGATTCTGACTCTTTTAGCTACGTCGATGTCGTGGTAAAGCTCATACAGCTCATGGTTCATCCGATGGCGAAACTGGCCTTCGACACAGATAGGTCCATATATTTTTCGGAGTACTTTTCTCTCGAATACTCCCAGGTTTTGTATGTCCGTTGTAGTAAGCACCCATGATTCGGCACCATACAACAGAACAGGTAAGATAAGCACCTGGTATAGCTGTTTCTTAGTATTCCGAGAGAAGGTGGTGTTACTAAAGTGCTGCCGAAGTCCGTAGAAACATCTATTGGCTAGCACTATTCTCCGTTTAATTTCTTGGCTGACATTATTCATCTTGTTGACGGAAGATCCGAGGTAGGTAAATTCGTCGACTACCTCAAAACAATAATTGTCAACGTTCACGGTGCGTCCCCATCGAGAGGACTCTTTGTTCGTCGAAATCATTATTTTTGTTTTGTCCTCGTTGACCGCTAAACCCATTTTTGCTGACTCCTTTTCTAGCGATGAGAAAACTGCAGTAACATCCCGCAGATTTCGGCCAATGATATCTATATCATCGGCGTAGGCTAGTGGCATGTGGCTTTTGTGGAATATGGTGCCAGACATGTTGATACCAGCCTTTCTCAGGACAGGCTATCGCCCTGCCTGACACCTCTTTCCGTGTTGAATGGTTCAGACTGATCCTTACCAATCTTAACCGAGGATTTGGTGTTGTCTAAGGTACATTTGCAAAGTCGAATCAGCTTTGCAGGAATACCAAACTCAGACATGGCCTCATAAAGCCTATTCCTTATCGGAGAGTCGAAGGCAGCTTTGTAGTCGACAAAGAGGTGGTAGGTGTCGATCTGCTTTTCATGGGTTTTTTCCAGGATTTGTCGTAAGGTGAATATTTGATCCGTCGTAGATTTGCCAGGTCTAAAGCCGCACTGATATGGTCCAATTAGTTTTTCTACAATTGGCTTTAGACGTTCACACAATATGCTTGAAAGGACCTTGTACGCAATTGGTAATAAGCTTATTCCACGGTAGTTCTTATATTCACTACGATCTCCTTTCTTGTATATGGGACATAACAGACTGAGACTCCAATCCCCGGGCATGCTCTCCTCTTGCCAGATGTTCTCCATGAGCTGATGCATGCTCCTAATCAGCTCCTCCCCGCCAGCCTTAAACAATTCAGCAGGGAGACCATCGGCTCCAGCAGCTTTGTTGTTTTTAAGGCGGGAGATGGCCATACGTATCTCGCTCTGGCTCGGAGGTGGACAGTTAATACCATCGTCATGGATTGGAGCGGGGTCTTCTGGAGTGGTGTCAGTATCCAGTAAATTTCTAAAGTGATCTCTCCATATCTTCAGAACGTTATCCGGGTCCGTCACTAGCTGACCATCTCTGTCCTTGCAAGAGGGCAACCCTGTTCCACGCATTCTCGCTTTCACTCTCTTGTAGAATTTTCGGGCTTCCCCTCTACTTCGGAGCAACTCAGTGCACTCGTCCTGCCTCTTCTTCAGCTCCTTCTTTTTTCTTCTAAAAAGACGCGTTGCCTGTCGTCTCTTCTCCCTGTGCCGTTCACGAACAGCTCGCGTTGCCATTGGCTGCAGTTTCGCCCTGTATGCAGCAACCGTCTCGCTCGTGGCATTGCGACATTCATCATCGTACTAGGCATCTTCTTGAGACGGCTTTGAGTACCCAAGTACGCTTCTCGCAGCCCGTTCTAAGGAGTCGGCTATATTTTGCCACTGCGAGGTTATATTGTCAGGGGTTGGAGCATTCCGCAGCAGTTGAGTTAGGTGGTTGGAGTAGGCGTTTGCTACCTCTGTGGTCCGCAGTTTACCGATGTCCAGCTTTCGTTGTGCCTGGTTAAGTACGTTTTTCGCCATGCTTAGCCTTGTGCGTACCTTAACTGCGGTAAGGAAGTGATCGGAGTCAATGTTCGCACCCCTAATCACTCGTACGTCCAGAACACTCGATGCGTGCCTTCCATCGACTACCACATGATCAATCTGATTCCTTGTCAATTGATCTGGAGATAACCATGTTGCCTTATGAATATTTTTATGGTCAAATCTAGTGCTGCAAACTACCATATTTCTTGCCGCAGAGAAATCAATCAGTCTGATGCCATTGTTCGACGTTTCGGTGTGCAGACTGAATTTTCCGATGGTAGGCTCAAATGCGGTTTCCCTGCCTATTTTAGCATTAAAATCGCCTAGTACAATTTTAATGTCATGGCTCGGGCTACGGTCATATACATTTTCTAGGCTCTCGTAGAACTCGTCTTTGTCCTCATCGCTTTTCTCTTCTGTCGGAGCATGGGCACATATAAGTGTTATGTGGAAAAACTTTGTTTTGACTCTTATGGTGGCTATACGTTCACACACCGGGTTGAACCTTGAGACTAGGTGTCGCAGTCTCTTGCCAACCACAAATCCACATCCAAACTCGTGCTTGTCCGCATGGCCACTATAGTAGATGTCACACGTCTTCATGCGCGAGCACCCGTGTCCCGTCCACCGGATTTCCTGTAAAGCGGTTATGTCAGCCTTGTATTCTTCGAGGACTTCCGCCAGTTGGATAGAGGCACCTGGTCTATACAGTGTTCTAACATTCCAGGTGCATATCCTTAAATCATGGTCCTTAATTCGTTTGCGGTGGTCGTCAACATTTTGGGGGGTCCATTTTATTCTTTTCTTACTTCTTTTCATTGCAATAGTTTATACGTCGGTGGCGGGTTGCAAGCCCAGCGCACCACGTCGCAGTTTTCTCCTCCTGCCAGGATTTTATTACAGCCGCCCATTCTGGGTCAGACGCTGATCAGGGTACCGCTCACTCTGAGCAGACGTGCCTGGGTTTTAGGTTTCGCCCCTCACAGTTAGTCGTGCTCTGACGGGTGTCAGAGGCACGCTTCCAGGCGTCACCACGTGGAGGTACTCCGTCCGCAGTAGTACTACGAATACGGAGCTCTGTGAGTAGACTTGAAGTGCAATTGGCAAGGATCACTCTGGGTTTGCCAAGTTAAACCGATCAGAAGCTTTACCTTGCATCACACTCCCGATATAGTCCATATTCATACTTATTCAACTTTTCATAAGCGAACATCATACGCAAAATTTGAGTGAATTCATTTTACTAACAAAAATATATGTATGTAAAACTATGAGGGTTAATTCGGTCAATTGTATGGGAGGTACCAAAAGGGGTGTGGCAAATGTTTCGGTTTTCTTAGGATTTGTCTACTTTTGCAAGATAAATAAACTGACCAAATTCAAACATCCTCCAGTTGTCCGTTTGGAAGTTATGAAAGAAATATTAATTTCCCAAAAATAGGTAATTTTGTATGGGAGGTACCAGAAGGGGTCCGACTATTTAGCCCATTTACAATCCCATAAGTTCGTTTTGAAAAATATTAATACTGATAAATTTTCATACTGATCCGTTCATAACTACTCGAGATATCCTGCTGACCAGCCAGCCATCCAGCCAGACAGACGGACATAGCTCAATCGTCTTAAAAAGTCCTGAAACGAATTTGGTCTTAAGATACTTGGGGTCTTACTCGTCTCCTATAATGCGTTACACTTTTTTCGTATCAAATGATGTATGTATACCCTCATCCCTAAGGGTGATGGTATAATCACATAACCTTCAATTGCTGTCCCCATCCCGGAACGTATCTAGAACAAATTTCGAAGATTGCACCTTAGTGCCTTTCATATATTCTTCATTTGGATGACGGAGGAATGTAGGAAAGGGTGATATAAATTTGCGCAGACAAAACATTTAACGATACTATTACAAATTCAGTGGTCTCAACATTTGCTGGAATTATCGCATGGGATAGGAAATTAAGAGTAAAGGGTGCAAAAGGATTCTTAATTAAGAATATACGCCTTAAATCAAGTTTCAGAAAATACATCGTGATCAAATCCAAAACTTTCAATATAAAGTTTCGGAAGTTTTGTGTTTGGACGACGAACATTTAGAGAGCTCCATAGTTTTTTTTTGCCAATTTACTCGGTTTTGGCAGTGAGGGTCTATTTGAAATATAGCACTTGATATATGCAACAGCTATCTCAGGAGAAAATCTTGAAAATAAAATCATTCTCCAGTTGTTGCTGTTGCGAACCATAAACACCACCAGCTTTATCAGAGCATTCATTCACCACAAGACCTAATGTTCGGAATCGTCAGATGGATACAAGAATGCACGTTAAATGCGAAAAAAAATGAGTGAGTATGTCCAGCTTATCTTATTTATGAACATTAAAAAATCCACAACAGCATAGACTTACACCACTTCATAAGTTAACGACCAATATTTCACACACGTTGTGTATGTACATATGCAAGAACCAAACTCACGCCCAAATCGAATAGTTTAACTTTACAAATCATTCGTCTTTATCGTTAATTGTTTGGTCAGCCAAAAAACGAAAGCAATTACGCCGTCCAGACCCAGTCTTATCACTGGGTAACAGTCTTACAAAACGCAAATTGCCCACGCGCCGCTATAATTCTCTAAACTGGATGTGTCTGTTATTGTTATAGGATTAAATCTAAACCGTTAAATTTCCCGTGTTTTATTATCTAAATATTTTGTTAGTTTAACCTAAACACACGAAGTCAGTTGCAAACGCAAAGAGTGGGTCGGGTAGACACACACATCGTCGTGCAGTAACTTGTGTTGACTTAAACAAATGGCCCTCCTTAGTAGTTGTGTCACAGTGGCGCGATAACGTGTCTACTCGTGGAACGTAACGACTTTTCAAAAATTCAATTTTCTTTTAATGAGTGTCATTTCTCTTTTGGCCCATTTAACCACCGCACCTGCCACGCATCCTTGTTTCGGTTATTGCACGCCACCACATTACAGCGAAGCGGGTCCCGCAGTTATGCAGCAAAATGCGGAAGCCAATGTCCTCTGCCAGTAAAGTTGGTGCGAGAGAGCGCCATTACGCCATTAGTCTTTTGGCAATTAAAGTCACAAAAATTCTTGTAAAAAGCCAAACACTTTATTTTGGCTTTCTCCCCTAACCATGGTACATGTAATATGTCCTCGATGAAGTGGAGGGGCTCCTTTTTCAGTTTTCCGCTATTTCGTTTTGTGTGTTTTTGGTTAAATTCGTCCTGAAGGAAAGTGGGCAGGCATGGGAACTTAGTGGTGGTGGAAATGTTGAATGGACTATTTTTGGCACAATGTCAGTTAAACGAATATTCCAATCGGCTGCTCCTTTATCGCCTAAATAATTGCAGAATTTATTCTTATACAATAAGTTTGATGATATAATTTATCTTTAACATTGCTTAGTTAATTGTTATTTTTTTAGCACACTGAAAGATGCAATGTGGTAATGCAACCTGACACTTGCATCTCCAGCCGACTAGCAACTTTCACACGGTGGCACCTAGGTAATGTTGTTTTGAGATATTGTTTTATCAGGATTAACGACAGATAGTGAGCGACGAACCCTAATGGTTAGGTTAGCCACCCGGCTTCAGGTTCCCTACTGGCTATGAAATCACGAAATGGCAAACGGAACACCCCAAATACCGACGACTTCCGCAATTATTATATGGACCATGATTGAAGGATAAGTACCTGGAACGTCCGGACTCCCTATAGAGAAAGTGCCACTATTCGACTAGCGGATGCCTCCAAAAGATAACAGACTGACATCACCGTTAGTTGCTGCAAGGAACATGGTAGTAAGTGGAACCAGATTTCAGCATAAGGATATCCACAAGGCAATTCCCCGATCAAAACAACAAAAATCTAAATGATCATGTGGTAATTGGTGGTATGCATGAATCTAGCATCATGGACGTGAGCGTGAACCGCGGTGATAACATTGGTTCGGACCATTACCTGAGGTGCGCACAAGACTGAGTACAGGGACAAATTCATGTAACCAATCACAAAAAAAGCTGGACATCGCGAAACTGAAAACCCCAGATATTTACGCTAATAAAATGTCAGATGAAGGAACGGGGGAACAAGGATATAGAGATGTACAGGAATAGATGAGATGCCGGAAAATTTTGACAGAAAGTACAAGTAAAAGGTGACAGTACTGTGCTCTGCTTCAATAATGAAAAGGATGGAAATATTGTTACAGTTTCGCAGAGTGTTTTGCATATATGGAGAGAACACTTTCCGCAAATGCTGGTTCTGGAAGGCAGCAGACGTGAAGGTATCACGTCAATTGTCGACGACGACTAAGGGTGGTCATCACCAAGTCAAACCAAGCTAAAAGAGCAATATCGCGGCTGAATAATAATACCGCAGTCGGTGCTAACGGAGTGTGTGCTCCAACTACCACGGGATCCATCTTTTACCCATCGCATATAAGGTCTTGTTTGGTGCGATATGTGAAAGACAGATTTATCCAACACGTTCGGGCCTTATCAGTGGGGCTTTAGACCTGATAAATCAATAGCTGACCAAATAGAAACAGTGCGATATGTATCATCTTTTCTGCGATTATAACGCTGTCTTCGACAGCCCGATATGTCAGAAATTACTTGAGGCTATGGTTGAGTTTGGTATTCCTGCGAAGCTGATACGCCTCTGCGGAATGCCGCTGACTGACACGAAGTCTTAAGTGAAGATTGGTAAGGACCTTACTGAGCCATTATATACCAGACGAGGCCTTATACAAGCCGACAACCTTCAACCTAGTGATGGAGATGATAACGAAAGGAAAATACTCTCTAAAATATACCATCATCGTTAACGGAAACATAGATGGCATATTACTCACAAGCTGTATACTAACATTGACGCAGTCAGACGTATTACGGTTACTGAGAACTCTAAGGTTGTAAAGGTTGTAAGTCCACTTTTTGCCAAAATGTATTTTTTGATGTAGAATGCAAGATAAATCGAAAACGCATCTGGTTTGAAAAAAAAACACCAAAAATATATGCCTTTCATACACATAATTGCATTAAAAGTTTTGAAAAAGTAAGTCGTTAAAAGAAAAATGTAAAGTATTTTTGTCCCTCCTGTAAACTTTTGAATTTTGGACTTACAACCTTTACGACTTTAGGTCGCGATATAATACTTTTCTACGGTTATCGTATTATCACAAAGAAAGTGAGAAAGAACCTTGCAACACCTGCTTGTTTTCCAACCGACGACTCATTTCATTGAATAATTTTTTTTTTTAATATAAAATTTATTTTATATTGTTATAATAATTACCAAAATCCAGAAAATCTTTAAATTGAAATACATCTTCGTGAAGTCAATTGTATTGTGATAACTTTTTAAAATGTTTCTTCTATTTTGTGACAAACTGTGACATTTAAAAACCTCAACCTGACTATCGACAATTACCCCAGCGTAGAACCGCATTTTAAACAAAAATTTCATACTACAACTGTTACTAATATAAACAACATTTAATGATTATTGCAAAAATGGTACATAGAATTTCCCAAAACACATTTGCCATCCCTAATACTACTATTTTTCTTGGCTAAACTTGTGATCTAATAATTCACTTAGGCTTTCGGCGCTGTGGTTGGGTGTGAGTCTGTGTGTTTGCAAGTGCGGCTCTTGCAGTGATTTCGTTGGTGGGCTGCGTTGTCGCGCGTTATTAACGAACAGTGACACGCAATTTTAATGTGTCGCGTTTTATTGTACATGGAAGGTCGAGTAGGAAGCCATGTTCGAAATTCATTCATTTCTCACTCATTCTGGAGCTTTGTTTCGTAAAATTCCGCAAGTTCATAAATTGAGTTTTAAACTTTGTGTCGTTTTCAAGTTGGGTATCTATTGACGCCGGATTGTGGGAAACATTGAAGTAGGACTACGGAGCAACTCGTTCCTATTGTGACCATCGTGTCATCTAGTCATAAATAGGTAAACTTCAAAAGTAGTTTTGTTTATTTGTGACTGCACTTTGCTTAAAGTTGTGCTTTTCCATGCATTTTAATTGCGGAAAATGCAGCAAAATTGTTACGTTTACTCGTCCATTGTAATTGAAGGTATTATCCGGTAATTACGGGAAAATTTTATGCCAAAGTCGTCTATTGTTATAAGTCTGCGGAACATTATTTCAAATCCTTAAATGCTATTTTGTTGATTTCTTGATCACATTATTAATAGTAAAGTATTTGTTATTATTACTACCTGTGAAATTCATACAATTTTCAAATGAAGTAAATTATGTTAACTTCGTAGTTAGGGTTGAATATAGTTAATACTTTAAATATCATAGAGGATGCAACAAATATATTTTGTAAATAGACTTTTGCGAATGTTGATTAACTTTGGCATAATGTTGAGATGTGCTTTCCATATGTAGCATAAAAAGTAGACGTGGCACATCAACTGCAAAGCAAATATTTTTTTAACAAATATTTGGAACACTATAACAGTGTGATTCCCAATAGTCTATAAGAGCATGGTTAAAATAGTGGGCGTGGCACCTCCCTTACAAAATGGTTTAAGAATGTACAAAATCACAACAGTGTGCGTCTGTATCTGTAGCACTATCACTGTGGGCGTTTTAAAACTTGTAAGATTTTCTTTCCGGTTAATGTAAATCGGAGGATACAAAAAATCCTTGCATGGATTTGTGGGAGTGGCGACTCCCATTTAAATAATAACTAGAAACGTTAATTGGAAAACCTGCTATAACTGTGGGTAGTCGAGATGATGGGAGTCGATCCTCAAACACAAAGTAAGTTTTTCTCAAATTATATCCTGAGTAAATATCAGTGGGAACCTTTACAATGTGTAGAAGTACATTTTACTTTAATTAGCTTCACCAGCATAAAACTTGGTTCCAACATACTCAAGTAAATATTTGACCCAATTCAACAGCTACGCGGTTGCTTTTGGGGATGTAAATTGAATCTTGCATCTCAAGCCGACTCACAAACTCCAGGTGCGACGAACCCTGCTAGTTAGGCGAGCTACCCGCCGTCAGCTATTACACGAAAAAGAAAAAGTAGCAATCGGAACCCCCAAATGTTGACAACCGCCGCAACTGTAAAAAGGACCCTGATTTAAGGATATTCAACCGGACTCTCTATAGAGAAGGTGCCACTATTCGACTGGAGGATGTCCTCAAAAAATACACCGCCATCCAGGAGATAAAATGGGCAGGAAAGGCATGCTCGCGGCGTAAAAATTGCGACTTCTTTTACTGCTGCCATGAAGAAAAGCACGAAATAGGATGTGTATTTGTAATTGGTCAGAGACTAAGACATGTTATCTCGCCGTTCAATTCTGTCAGTGATCGAATCGAAATCGATTTTAAATTAAAATAACTTTTAGACTTGTCTTCTCTTAAATCTCAATTGATTTTTTTAGATAGGAATAATACGTTTTGATGAGAAGTACTAAAAAATGTGAAGGGCCAAATTATTTGAAACATACAGTAGCTTAGATAATTGAATATTTATTGAAAAACTAGTGCGCCCGGCAATGCTTCGCTATTGCATATAAACTTGTAATATATTTCACATTTAGGTCTACAAAGCACTTTGAAAACGGTACATAAGCTCGACAATAATATGTTGAGTTTATTAACTTACTAATGGACCCGGCAATGCTTCGCTATTGCATAATTGACTAATATTACAAAATTAACTCAATATAATGCACGTATATCAATTCAAATTGGCTCACAGTTATAAAAGCTGTGCATATGCGAATTTAAAACATACTTTGGCAACGTTTCCTGAACTCGATAATAATATGGTTGGTTTGCTTTCTTAATGGGATAATTTTAAGCGTTGATCTTATACCCTTGGTAAACAGATCGTTACCCCAAGTAACTCCCAAACCAGTTCAATCGATAACGTTTTATTGTGTCCCTAGGATAAAAATATTAAAATTGTCTTATGCAATAATGTAATTGTAGTGCCGAATACTATCTGTGTACCAAATTTTATTTTTCTACGGCTAAGATCCGATTTAAGCATGCCCCCTCCGCCCACTGATTAAATTTTTTTAAGTTTTGTAGTTTTGTTTATTTATGGTGTTGCATCTGTCGAGGGCTAAAATACAAATAAAATTTCCTCCGCAAATTTGTAATTGTAATGCCAAATACTATGTGTGTATCAAATGTTATCTTTTTAAGGTTAAATACAGTCTTACCACGCCCTCCACCCACTGATTAAAAATAAAAACTTGGCTACGGTAAATCTGCCCATTGATTGAAAATTAAAATTTTGTTTGCATGTATGTATTGTATTGTATGTATGAATCATATTGCATATATCATAAAGTTTTGCCATAACCAATATGCCTATAGGGTCCAAAACCAAAATTTCATCTGCATATTCATATTTGTGTTGTCGAGTACTATCTGAATATTAAATTGTACGTATCTCGCTCTAAAAAAGACTTTTGTAACGCCTACTTCGCCCATTGGGTCAAAAATTAAAATATCGTATGCATATTCATATAAACCAGTACAGAAATTTCAGTCAGTTAAACTGACTGATAAATACCATCACCCAATATAAGATATTGTTTAAGTCGTGAGTTATTGAAATTAATCGATTTGTAATTAAAACCAGTTAGAAAGTTTCAGTCCGGCAACCCGACATACATTTAACCTTACCCTCAGTAAAACAAATAATTTTCTATTATATTGATATTATTACTCGATTTCGAAAGTGGGCGGAGTGGTACATTTGTATGGGAGGTACGAAAAGGGGTGTGTCTAGGCTTCCAGATTTATTCTCCATAACTTTATCCCGTTATAGCTTTACTAAATACAGAATTTGGGCACGATTGCCTTGGGTGTACTGATATAATTACTACATCCCTAAAGTGGGCGGAAAGGTACATTTGTATGGGAGGTACCATAAGGGGCGTGTCTAGACTTCCAATTTGTTCTCCAAAACTTTGTCCTGTTATAATATAACAAAATACAGAATTTGGGCACGATCGTGTCTAGTGTATTGATATTATAACCCTATTTCTAAAGTGGGCGGAGTGGTACATTTGTATGGGATGTATCAGAAGGGGCGTTTCAAGACTTCCATATTTTTTCTCCAAAACTTAATCCTGCTTGAACTTTACCAAATACAGAATTAGGGCACGATCGCGTTAGGTCTTTTAATAATGTTAATCGATTTCTAAAGTGGGCGGTACCAGATGTGTATGGGAGGTACCAGATGGGGCGGGGATAGACTTCCAATTTTTTTCTCCAAAACTTTATCCCGTTATTGCTTTACTAAAAATATAATTTGGGTACGATCACGTTTGATTTATTGATATTATTTCTCCATCTCCATAGTGGGCGGAAAGGTAGGTTTGTTTGGGAGGTACCAGAAGGGGCGTGGCTAGGCTTTCAAAATTTTTTCCAAAACTTTATCCTGTTATAGCTTTACTAAATACAGAATTTGGGGACGATCCCGTAGGGCGTATTGATATTATTACTCGATTTCTAAAGTGGGCGGAATGGTGTATTTGTATGGGAGGTACCAGAAGGGGCGGGGCCATGTAGCCCATTTGCAATACCGTAAGTAGTTTTGAGAAAATAATAACTCGTGCAAAATTTCAAAACATTTGGTTGCGTCTTTCGAAAGTTATCTTGCGAACCAGCCGGACAGCCACCAGACAGACAGACAGACAGACAGACAGACAGACGGACATGGTTCAAACGACTTAAAAAGTCATGAATCGAATTTGGTTCAAAGAAACCTAGGGTCTAAAGTCACTCCTTCTATGTGTTACACTTTTGGGTCGTATCAAATGATATATACCTTCATCCCTAAGGGTGATGGTATAAAAACGACTTCGATGGCTGGGACATGTTGCCAGGATGGATGTAAATGCTCCAGCGAGAAAGGTGTTTGAAGGCGAACCTGAAGGACGGCGCAGAGCAGGGAGACCCAAACTCCGTTGGAAGGACCAAGTGGTAGGCGATGTGCCATCATCTGGTAGGACTAACTGGAGAACACACGCAGAAGACCGAAGCGTGTGGAATTCTTTATTACTTCAGGCCTCAAATTTATGAACTACGTTTCGTAAATTGTAATTGGCCACTTAAGTAAGTAAGTATGCATATTCATATTCGTGTTGTCGAGTACTATCTGGGTATCACATTTTATCTCTCTAGCTCCAAAAAAGAGCTTTGTCACGCCCACTGCGCCCATTGGGTCAAAAATTAAAATTTCGTCTGCATATTCATATTCGCGTTATCGAGTACTATCTGGGTATCAAATTTTATATCTCTAGCTCTAAAAAAGTATTGTCACGCCCACTGCGCCCTTTGGGTCTAAAATAAAAATTTCGTCTGCATATTCATATTCGTGTTATCGAGTACTATCTGGGTATCAAATTTTATCTCTCTAGCTCTAAAAGAGCTTTGTCACGCCCACTGCGCCCATTGGGTCAAAAATTAAAATTTCGTCTGCATATTCATATTCGTGTTGTCGAGTACTATCTGGGTATCAAATTTTATATCTCTAGCTCTAAAAGAGCTTTGTCACGCCCACTGCGCCCATTGGGTCAAAAATTAAAATTTCGTCTGCATATTCATATTCGTGTTGTCGAGTACTATCTGGGTATCACATTTTATCTCTCTAGCTCTAAAAGAGCTTTGTCACGCCCACTGCGCCCATTGGGTCAAAAATTAAAATTTCGTCTGCATATTCATATTCGTGTTGTCGAGTACTATCTGGGTATCAAATTTTATCTCTCTAGCTCTAAAAGAGCTTTGTCACGCCCACTGCGCCCATTGGGTCAAAAATTAAAATTTCGTCTGCATATTCATATTTATGTTGTCGAGTACTATCTGGGTATCAAATTTTATCTCTCTAGCCCTAAAAAAAAAATTTTGCCACGCCCACTCCGCCAATTAGGTCAAAAAAAAAATTTCGTCTGCATATTCATATTCGTGTTGTCGAGTACTATCTGTGTATTAAATTTTATCTCCCTAGCTCGAAAAAAGTTTTACCACGCCCACTCCGCCCATTGGGTCTAAAATTTAAATTCCGTCTGGATATTCATATTAATGTTGCCGAGTACTATCTGTGTATCAAATTTTATCGCTCTAAGTCTAAAAATATGTTTTGCCACGCCCACTATGCCCATCGGATCCAAAAATAAAATTTCGTCTGAATCTTCATATTCGCGTTGTCGAGTACTATCTGTGTATCAAATTTTATCTCCCTAGCTCGAAAAGTTTTGCCACGCCCACTCCGCCCATTGGGTCAAAAATTAAAATTTCGTCTGCATATTCATATTCGTGTTGTCGAGTACTGTCTGTGTATCAAATTTTATCTCACTAGCTCAAAAAAAAGTTTTGCCACGCCTCTCCGCCCATTGGGTCAAAAATTAAAATTTCGTCAGCAAATTCATATTCGTGTTGTCGAGCACTATCAGGGTATCAGATTGTATCTCTCTAGCGTTTTGCCTCCGCCAACTGGTCTAAAATGACAATTTCGTCAGCATATTCATATTCGTGTTGTCGAGTACTATCTGGGTATCAAATATTATATCTCTAGCTCTAAAAAATGTTTTGTCACGCCCACTCCGCCCATTGGGTTCAAAATTTAAATTTCGTCAGCATATTCATATTCGTGTTGTCGAGTACTATCTGGGTATCAAATTTTATCTCTCTAGCTCTAAAAAAAAGTTTTGCCACGCCCACTCCGCCCATAGGGTAAAAAATTACAAAATATATAGCCTATAGTAATTTCCATATGGTACACTAACTGTACCATTTGAAATCGGTTCAGCCGTTTAGGCGTGATTGAGCAACAAACATACAAACAAACAAACAAACAGACAGACATTCACATTTATAATATTAATAGGATATAACTAATTTTAAGTAACTCCTTAACATGGAAGTTAACCAATTACATTTTATTGTTGTAAATGCTAATAAAAAGTTCATCAGCAAAGTCATATCTATAGTGCCGATATGTAGATAAGGTTTTTTCTGTATGTAGGGCGAAAACCCACTTCTTCCACAAATCGGAAACAAACATTCCGCTAAGGATCAAAATTTAATTTTTATTCTGATCTGTAGTAGCGGATACTAATCTCTTTGGGCATAAAAAAGACTTGTTATGCCTTCTCCGCATATTGACCGCAAATGAAAATTCAGTTTAAAGCTTCATGCCTTTATCCGTAAAAACTTATTTTGTCATGTCTTCTTCTCACACGGATCAAGAATATTCCGGAATACTATTATTGTATTGAACTCATATTACCATTTTTTGAGATAATTCGGTTACCAACGTTTGACTTAACAAAGTGATGGTCTCACGCGCTGTATGGCATATTACACCGTCGTGTTGGAACCATTTCTCGTTCAAATAATGTGCAATAACATGATAAATAAAAAAAATCAATTGATCGTCCACTTCCACCTTCTTCCACCAGTTAGATCTTATATAGATGTAGGCCAAGATCTTTCTTCAGCATTTGCAGAGACCGAGTTGCTGAGAAAGGCGTCGGTTCGATAAATTCGAGTCCCCTGTCACACTTACGTCTACAGCGTCGATGGCTTCTATAAGCTGCTCAGATGGATCATTATATGCACCCTCAACTTCACAAAGGGGTCCATAAGTATAGCGAACAGAACGTGCATTTTGAAAATAAATTTGCAAGATTTGTAAACGTTGTTCTTGTGTAGTTTTTACATGGTGATTTTCCAAAGTATACTAAAAGAATGGGACTTTGCCCAGAGGCTGAAAACTACTGATTGTCACTCACTTGGGAGTGACCAGAAGCGATTCCTTTGTGGCACTGTCCAAGCAGCTAACTACTTCCGGTCCTAGACCAAGTATTCCCTGGGCAATGACTTCAAAGCAACCGCTTAGAAGTTAGCTAGAGTTAGAAGGCGAAACGTTGAGTAACCTAATCGGCATGCTACCACCGATGCGTCTTAGGAAGTAGGTAACAAAAGTTACTGAAGCTCAACACAGGCTCTCCTAGTGGCCTTGGCAGCCCCAAGAAACTAGGATCGGGAGCGGTGGCCTAATAAGCCACTCTCCTTAAACAAAAATTTATTATGAAAACACGAAGAAAAGAAAAAACAAGAACACCCCCAAATGTTGACGACCCCCGCAAACGATATAAGGACCATGATTTAAGGATATGCACCTGGAATGTCCGAACTCTATACAGAGATGGTGCCTCTATCCAACTGGCGGATGTCCTCGACAAATACAAGGCTGACATCACCGCCATACAGGAAATGAGATGGACGGGACAGGGATGCACACGACGAAAGAACTGTGACATCTTCTACAGCTGCCATGCAGAAAGACACGAATTTGGATGTGGTTTCATAGTCGGCAAGAGACTTCGACACCTAGTCTCGCGGTTTAACCCTGTAAGTGACTGAATAGCCACCATTCGCATCCGGGCGAAATATTTTTACATCACGCTGATTTGTGTACACGCCCCGACGGAAGATAAAGACGATGAGATTAAAGATGCATTTTACGAGCGCCTAGAGGAAACATACGACCGCTGCCCTGGCCACGACATTAAAATTGTTCTGGGAGACTTTAATGCAAAAATAGGAAGGGAAGATGTTCTTGGTCCATCGATCGGTAAATTCAGCCTGCATACCGACACGTCAGACAACGGGTTTAGGCTGGCTAGCTTCGCATCGGGAAGGAACATGGTAGTTAGTGGAACCAGATTCCAGCACAAAGATATCCACAAGGCAACTTGGCTATCCCCCGATCAAAACACCAAAAATCAAATTGATCATGTAGTAATCGATGGCAGACATGCATCTAGTGTCATGGACGTGCGTGTGATTCGTGGTGCTAATATTGGCTCGGATCATTACCTGGTTGCAGCCAAGGTGCGCACAAGATTGAGCAGAGCGAAAAACGCACGTAACCAAACACAAAGAAAGCTGGACATCGCGAAGCTGCAAACCCCAGAGATAGCTACTGCCTACTCCAACCAGCTCTCCCAACTTTTACGACACAACGCCTCTACTTCTGACGTTCCCGATACACAGTGGCAGCATATTGCGCATTCCATGGCAACCGCCGCAACAACCGTGCTAGGATATGAAAAGCGGAGCTCAGACGAATCCTGGTACGATGAAGAATGTCGCATAGCGTCTGAGGAACAGGATGCTGCTTATAGGGCAACGCTACAGCCAATTGCAACCCGTGCTGTTAGGGAACGGCATAAGGAGAAAGCTAAACGGGCGAGACAGCTATTTAGGCGAAAAAAACGTCAGATGAAGGAACGGGAGAACGAGGATATAGAGCGATACAGGGATAGAGGTGAGGCCCGAAAATTTTACCAGAAAATAAGAACAAATGGATACGGTAATGGCCTCCCCACCTGTAAGGACAGTGATGGAAATCTGGTCACGGATACGCAGAGTGTGCTGCACATATGGAGAGAACACTTCCAGCAACTGCTGGTTCCAGAAGGCAGCGCACGTGAAGTTATCACGCCAATTGTCGACGACGGCTTAGATTGCCCACCACCAAGTCAAGCCGAGGTAAGAAGAGCAATATCGCGGCTGAAAAACAACAAAGCAGCCGGTGCCGACGGTCTGCCCGCAGAGCTCTTCAAGTCCGGTGGCGAGGAGCTGATAACGAGCATGCACCAGCTCCTGCGCACGGTTTGGCTTAAAGAGTGCATGCCCGACGATTGGAATGTAAGCGTATTATGTCCTGTGCTGAAAAAAGGTGATCCAAGTGTGTGCTCCAACTACCGCGGGATCAGCCTTCTACCCATCGCATATAAGGTCCTGTCGAGTGTGCTATGTGAAAGACTAAAGCCAGTGTTATCCAACCTGATCGGGTCTTATCAGTGTGGCTTTAGACCCGGAAAATCAACAACTGACCAGATTTTCACACTTCGGCAAATCCTGGAAAAGACCCAAGAGAAACAGATCGACACGTACCATCTTTTTGTCGACTATAAAGCTGCCTTCGACAGCCCGATACGGCAGAAATTACTCGATGCCATGGCTGAGTTTGGTATTCCAGCGAAGCTGATACGTCTTTGCGGAATGACGCTGACTGACACGAAGTCTTCAGTGAAGATTGGCAAGGACCTTACGGAGCCATTCTATACCAGACGAGGCCTAAAACAAGGCGACGGCCTATCGTGCGATCTCTTCAACATTGTGATGGAGATGATAATGAGAAAAGCTGCAGTAAACACGAGTGGCACTATATTCAACAAAAGCCACATGCTACTCGCGTACGCTGATGACGTAGACATCATCGGTCGAAAACTGCGGGATGTGACTGCAGCCTTCTCAGGTATACAGAAGGAATCAGCGAAAATGGGCCTAACGGTGAACGAGGACAAAACGAAGTTATTAGTTTCAACGAACAAAGAATCTACTCGTTTGGGAAACTGCGTGAACGTTGACAACTATAATTTCGAGGTGGTGGATAACTTTGTCTACCTAGGATCCGCCATCAATAAAGCAAATAATGTCAGCCTAGAAATCCGGAGAAGAATCCTGCTTGCAAATAAATGCTACTACGGACTAAGCAAGCGATTCAATGACAGAGCCCTCTCTCGACCAACAAAACTCCAGCTATACCAGATACTGGTTCTACCTGTCTTAATGTATGGCTCAGAATCCTGGGTTACGACACAAGCGGATGAATCGGTTCTGGCGGTATTCGAGAGAAAAATACTCCGTAAAATATATGGGCCCATCATCGTTAACGGAGAGTATCGGCGTCGTATGAATCATGAGCTGTACGAGCTGTACACTGACATTGACGTGGTCAAACGCATAAAGGTGCAACGGCTGCGCTGGCTAGGTCATGTTGTACGCATGGATGAAAATTCTCCAGCTCGAAAAGTCTTCGACAATGAACTCGATGGACGGCGCAGAAGAGGGCGACAAAAACTCCGTTGGAAAGACCAGGTTACTGAGAACCTTACAGAACTCGGTGTGACTAACTGGAGAAGAAGCGCAGAAGATCGAGGCGCTTATAATATTTTTCTACGTGCGGTATATAATCCACTGGGATTGCATAGAAGTACCAGCTAAGTAAGTAAGTAAGTAAGTATACTAAAAGAAAGTCTATCACACTTCATTAGTATGACAGCTAGACTTAGACTTATAACTATCAGAAGTTCTATACGTCAAAAAAAAAATTACCCCATACATAGGTTATTTACAAACGTTTGCTAATGTTACCTCTGACATACTATAAAAATTTTAATTGTGCCCCAATAAAACAAAAGGTTTTTTCCAGTATAACTACAATGAATATTGCTTTATTTTTCTATATGTATGATTTACTAGCTGACCCGGCAAACGTTGTTCTGCCATACAACTTTGGACCCGGCAAACTTCGTCTCGCTCCTAAGGTAACGCCTTTATATAATAGTAAAACACAGATAGTTCAAGTTTTAATCTGATATACTTGAATTTAATCGAAATCTGTGAAGAGCGATCTGATATACAATGTTTTCCGATTTGTTTCCGGCGTAAAAACAAACAATGAAGACTGTTTGCCAACACGCACAGCTGACCGTGTGAAAAACAGGTAAATTCGAGGTTGATTCCACAAATTTCCAATGATTGGCCTTACGATTTATTAATTGTTATCGCAAAAGCCAATCGAATGGGGAGTTGAATTGGAAGGGAAGATTGGTTGGAATAATAGACTCGAGGGATAAGGACTTCCTCTCCTTTGCATATGTCCTTGATGATCGTCACTTTAATTACAATTTCGGATGATTCAGTTTCCGTAAAATTATCATGATCGATCCCACCTTCAGATGCAAATTATGCACAACTGGCACATCTAGAGAGCTCAAAAATTCTGTCGAATAGTTGGTCGCCTCATTCTCGTTAAATGACCACGAAAATTTTTCATCGTTCGGTCATATGCCTCCAATGCTCGTTTATGCGCCATCGTGAATTAATTTTAAATAATAATTAAGCATTCTCGCAACAATTTCGCTACACGTTGTGTTGTCAACCGTGAGAAGAAAGCGGAATGTGCAGTTCGATTGTGGAAGCAATCCCAAAATCCCAATCAATTGCGATCTTGACCGAATTGTTGCCAGAATCAAAGAAATTACGAATGTCTTGGCTGTCCAACCGGCATCATCGAGAAATTAAATGCTTCCGTTCCTTCGTCAACAACTTTCATCATTGAATCATACACGTTCGTTTGCTCGGCAGTTAAAAGCGCCACATTTCTTCGGACTCTTTCAGTCAGCTCAACTCGATCAAAGTCTTGTTCTAGTTGCAATTCGCGATTGAATGCAACATGCATTGAATGATTTTGCGCTGGTATTCCTAATTTCGACAGTAGACTGCACATATTAGCAAGCACATGTCTAATAGACATTGTCTATGATCAGAAGATAATTTCAAGATCGAAATTGGAAGTTGTCGTGCGAACTCTGTGCAAATGTCGTCAGCCATCTCGTTCAACTTGTCCACCATTCCGTAGCTTGAGAACAATATCGCGTTATTCCACATTCTCCGCAACAATCATCACTGCGTCTTCATTTATAGTGGGAGCATTGAATTGTCTTACATGGCATCCAGAGGGTCTCTTGTCTGCTCTGATAATGATTTTGTGGACGTCATAATGCATTGTATTCAATGTGGTTTTAAACAATCGAACCAAAGCATTATGCTTATGCAGAAGATTTTAAAATAGTTCTACCATTTTGCATTTAATATTTCAACATAATAAATTTCACAATATTCCTAAATTTTTCAAGCATCATGACGAATTTTTCATCTTTACGTCGTCTAAAATCATCAAATAAAGCGATACAATGAACAATTTCGTCGAAAAAATTGTAGATTTTTTTCCGGAATTTTCCGAGTTTTTTTTCTAATTTTCCATTCGAATAGTCATTTCGGAATAATTATCCGAATTTTTGACATTTACATCATTCAAAATTATCAAAACTTACAATAAAATGTAAAATTTCGTCGAACAAAAATTTAAATTTTTGGAATTTTTCCATAATTTTCCAACCAAAATTTTCTATTTTTCTAACCGAAAAGCCACAACGAAACAGTTACACACAAAATGTCATACAAAAATTCAATTTGCGGTGCAAAATCCAAATTTTTCGAGTTTTTCCTGAATTTTCCGAGTTTTCCACAGAGAATTTTTCTATTTTCCCATTCGGAAAATCATTTCCGAATAATTATCACTGTTACATCGTCCAAAAATAACATATTATCACACGATAATATGCAAAATTTCGTACAAAAAAAAATTTAAATTTTTCGAATTTTTCCGGAATTTTCCCCATTTTTCAACAAAAATTTTACATTTTTCTATTTAAAAAGCCATTCTATAACAATTGCAAACAAAATTCCATACAAAAAAGCAATTTTTTATTTTTCCAATTTTCCGATTTTCCGACTTTTCCGGAAGATTTTCCCAAAATTTTCTTTCACATAAACCTTCTCCTGGCAATAACGAACAACTGAAAAAAAGTTTGAGCAAAATCGGTCTAGCCGTTCTCAATTGATGAATTACTATACATTTTTGCCACCATTTTTATATATACCCAGCAAAAAACCTGCTTACTATTCTGCAATTAAGTAAAGGAAGGCCGAAGGGGTTAGCGCTTACTATAGCGCTGTATTCATTAATGATTTTGTAAAGAAATGTCCCACTTAAATGCGCATGATTTATGTATCCAAAACTGCGCTTTGATAATAGCAACTAGAATGGTGTGAAATAATTGCAACTGAAATGTAATGAAATCATGTATTTATAAAAGTGCTTTCGTATTTGCAGCGCAAATAGTGCTTATTCAGCAAGGAGCACACACGTCAATTATACCTAAATGAATATTGCAAAAAAAAGTCTGCTAATAATAAGAAAGCTTACATGATATTAGGTTAGTAAAACATGGAAGCAATCTTAAGTTTCTAGCAAATAACTTAAAAATATTAATAAACAGTTAATTAATTGAAAGATATTTCTTAATATAAGAAACTTGAGTGGATACACCCGCTCACTATTATGACTAAGAACAAACTGATTGGGTTTTTGTATTACGCAACTCTTCGTCGTTAATAATACTTTCTAGTCGTGTAATATCGGTAAAGATCGTTGAAAAAAACAAAAACAATGCTGTTATACATCATTGCAACTTAGTAAGCGAGATGGATTGCAGTAGAACACAGCTCGCTTACGTGATTGCACCAAAATCAGCACTAATTACTGCATTCAAATATCGTTTCTGTTTCATTGTTGATAGAAAGCTTTTCATAACCGCATTAAATATCTGCGAACATTTCAGCTATCAGATAAGTGAGTATTCATTTATCTCCCTTACTTAGTTAAGGAAAAAATGCGCAATGTTCTGCGTTAAAATGCAGCGCATAAAAGTAGTGCATCCGGTATGGAAGCAATATATCTACTGCTTCCAAATTACAGAAAATTTTTTGCTGGGTATAGATAGATAATTTTTTTCAAAAGCATAGAGGTTTTCTGGAAACTTGTAAATGTAAATTCTTCAAATTTATTAATTGCATATTTTATGTGATTTTAGTGCATATTTGTGAATTTCAAGTGCATGTTATTTTCGATTTTTAGTGCACAAAATTCTTTACTCTAGTTATGAGCATTTACACATCTTAAAGATTATAGTCAGTTTAATAGGGGTACTAGAGGGGCTTGTATTAAATGACCTATTGCCACAGGACGAATTAAAAATTATATAATTTTTAACTGATTTTAAGCACTTCCAATAGCATCAATAGTATGAATTTCATTAAATGTAAAATTTAGCATTGGAGGTACCGGAACGAATGTAATTGGGATTTAATAATACAAAACAGTAGCGAATGTCATCCAAAATTACTATAAATTTGTAAGCCATAATTATAGAATAATTTTACCCCCTTTGAACTATAGACGTGAATTTCATACCGATTTAAAAACGCGTCATCATTGTGGGTGACAATTAATACATTCCTTCAATAAACATTCTGACCGTCTGTTATACAATTGGTCTAAACCTTTCGATACTCTATACAAATCATCAAATCGCATGATCAATAGCACACAATTTTACTTTAAATGACATAATCGTTAGCTGGCGCCTAGAACTATGCCCTTCATACCTGGAGTATCTAGGTAAGCTATGCATCCAGTTTCATTCAAATTTTTAAATTTAAAATTGAATGTTAAATTCTGTAATTGAATGTGCTTTAAATTTTAACATACATGTGAAATGTTTATTATCTAATTTAAACCCAATTAAGACAAAGATGGGCACGTAAGCAAGTTTGAGGTCACTCACGCACAGGTTTGTCAGAAAACTTGTATACCCTCACTCATAAGAATAAGGGGACGAGTTTCAGGACTTTTTTAAGGTGATGCTTAAGCATGGCCTGTGTACGATAAATCGAGAAATCTTCATTGATCTGTATGAAAATTTACCGTTATTAATTTTTTATGACTGTAGTTATGGGATTGCAAAAAACTACCTATTTTTAAAAAATTTAAATTTCTCACGTAACTTCCCATTGGAAAATTGCAGGATAGACAAAATCTTAAAAATCGAAACATTTGCTACATCCCTTCTGTTACCTCTCATACAAATGACCGAATTCCCCCAATCAATCAATCTTTGTCCAGTAGATTGAATAATGCCACATTTCTCGATCTAAACTTTTATTGAACGCTGAATTAGGAATAGAAATTTGCCAGGTCGTGCTGCCCTTTTTACTGGAACCTCAAACACAAATCAGGCTACTTCCTGAAAATAAATATTTTGCCAATAATTTCTACTAGGACTCTTTAGAACGTTACTCTTAAAACTTTGAATTAAAATCTAAGAACCCCGGTTATTTACCATTAAAATTACAACAATCCAAAAAAAAAACATAAATTATGCTGTCATTTTGGTTTATTGTTAAATAAATTCAAGCTATGTTAATAATTAATAAAATTTTCAATTACTTTCCCTTAACACCCGATGAACGAGGTAGAATTGCTTCTCGCATTGTTATAAATATAAACGTATACAACAGGACCTATAGGAAACCGTACTCAATTGGTCCAGCTGAATGCAGTATCATCCACAAAAGCCACGGAGCAATAATCTCTGAAGGAGACCTGCTTCATGTGCCGAACAACATGAGCAAATAGTTTATAACGAATCTTTTGATATCGTCAAAAGAAATGCTGTTTTTAGTCACATACACAGAAAATTTTTCAGAAAGTGGAACATTCCCAATAAACAATATAAACTTATTATAAATTTACTATAAGCTTACATTAGTAAACATGATGTTTGGAAAATCTTTATCGCAGGCATTGTAACTTGTTAAGTTCCTATTGTTGAATAAGCGAAAGAGATCCCTTATTGTACAATTGAATTAATGTTTGGAAAATATTTGGGAATAAACTTGATATTCAATGCATAGTAAAAAAGTTGGAAAGCTTGTGGTAAATTTAAATTTGTATATATTTCCAAATAAGATATTAATACCATTCCAAAGCAAATACAAAAGTTTTGTCAATTTAATTCCAATTCAATTGATTTCTTTTGATAATCTCTATATATGTACTGTATATAGTTTTATTATATCTGGCCTTCTTTTCCGCACCCTTTCTTTTATACTTATAAGGACTTTTTGCCTTTAACACGAATCACGTCAATCTTTAAGCAGCAGCAAATTATACGAAATGCCAAGACGAAAAGAAATATATAAACAAAAATTACAACTGTTTTTCTCTGTCTAGCGTGGGAGCTTCCAAAAACTAATTTGGAAAAGGTTAACTTAAATCTTTGGAAAACATCTATATATAAGCCAGTTTACATCAATGTTTATTGGGCAATTGTTTGATTCTTTTTTTACAAATCCATTACAGTGTTTGTAAATAATTTACTGAAGTTTTGGAAATCGTAAACTTCGCAAACTAATTTGGAAAAATTTACTAAAATCTTTGGAAAACATATACTTCTTTGCCGGCTTACATCAATGTTTATTGGGTTGTTTTGGTTTTTATTACTAGTCATCTTCAAACCCATTTTTTTAAAAACCTTAGCCTTAGGGATGAGGTTATACATAATTTGAAACGAGAAAAAGTGCAACGCCTTAAAGGATATGTGTTAGACCACAAGTGTCTTAAGGCCAAATTGTTTTTAGGACTTTCTAAGACTATTGAGGCATTTTCGACTGGCTGGTGGGCAGAATAACTCGCGTAAGTCTTAACAGATGCTTATGAAAATTTTCCAATGTTAATATTTTTCCAAATGAAGAAATGGGTTTCTAAATTTATAGAATAGCTGCACACCTTACGGTACCTCCCTTACAAGTGATCGAATTGACATTCGTAGTTTTACATATGGCTCGTAAAAATCATTCTGTTCCAAACAACATTCTGTGCTTAGTGAGGTCCTTTTATTCATGAATTACTATATCATGAGTCAACAATCAACTGCACGATCGCATTTTTGAAATCGATATTAAAATTTGGTGTATTTAAGGTTTTTATCAAACGATTTGCGATGCCTTTACATGCCACTTCCGCCTATTTAGTCCGTTAATAAATACACTCGTTTGGACAACTCTGACGCACAGCAAACTGTTTAATTATACCATCACCCTTAGGGATGAGGGTATATATCATTTGATACGAAAAAAGTGTAACGCATTAAAGGAGACGAGTAAGACCCAACGTATCTTAAGACCAAATTCGTTTCAGAACTTTTTAAGACGAATGAGCTATGTCCGTCTGGCTGGCTGGAGGGCTGGTCAGCAAGATAACTCGGGTTAACCTTAACGGATCAGTATGAAAATTAAACAGAATTAATTTTTTCGAAACGAACCTATGGGATTGTAAATGGGCAGAATAGCCCCACCCCTTCTGGTACCCCCCACACAAAATTACCTATTTTTGGATAATTAATATTGCTTCCATAGCTGCCAAACAGAATATCGGAGGATATATAAATTTGGTCAGATTATTTATCTTGCAATAGTAGACAAGCCGTAAGAAAGCCGAAACCTTTGCCACACCCCTTCTAGTACCTCCCATACAAATGACCGAATTGACCCCCATAATCTTACATACATATCTTTTTTGTAAGTAAACTGAGATCATTTAAATTTTGCGTATGATTTTTGCTCATATTCATCAGGTATGAATATGGACTATATCAGTTCACGCCTTCTGGTACCTCCCATACAAAATTACATATTTTTGGAAAATTAATATTTCTCCCATAACTTCCAAACAGACACTTAGGGGGTTATGAAAATTGGTCGATAAGTTTATGTTGTGATAGGATCCGAAACCTCAGAAAACCTATCTATTTGACACACCCCTTCTGCTACCTCCCATACAAATTACCGAACCCACCCCAATAGTCTCACATACATATTTTTTTTTCAAGTACACTGAATTCAGTAAAATTTTGCGTAAGGTGTACGGTTATGGAGATTTGAATCAGGAATGAACATGGACTATATCGGTTTATACCTTCTGGTACCTCCCATACAAAATGACTTATTTTTGGAATATCAATATTTCTCCCATATCTTCCAAACGGACACTTGGGGGGGGGGGACACTTACATACATATAATTTTTGTATGTTCATTGAATTCAGACAAATTTGCCAAGGTAAGCGATCCGAAACGTTGTGCAGCTCCTAATTGTACCTTCTGTACAAATGGGTAAAATTTTTTACGTTTTTGCTCTACATACAGACAAAAAATAATACATAAGTAATTTTATTTTAATTAAAAATCTATTAATTTCAATAACTTAAGACTTAAACAATAGCTTATATTGGGTGATGGTATTTATCAGTCAGTTTACCTGACTGAAATTTCTATACTGGTTTTCAACCAATTCAACTAAATATTTGAATTCATAGAAGGTTCACATATAATTTAATTTTCTTCACTATATTACAGTTTATGTATTTAATTGCAAGTGAATAGAATTTAAGGGAAAAAATAAATGCACAACGTATTTGCGTCCTTAGTTACGTAACTCATACCCACTTAGTCTCATTGTTGTCTACGGAGGCTATAATGGGGAAATACCTTTCATTTATTTTAGGTTTAATATGAATGTTTAAATACAATAATTAAAACAATAGAAACTCTTAGCTGGCAGTGAGAGAGTGTGTGTATGTGTGTGTGAAGGAGGAAAAGCGGCATGACGGAAGAGGAAATCTCCGAAATAAAAGTGCATTTTGTATAGAAATAAATATAAACAAAAGATGTTGTTATGTCGAGTATTTGTGTCAGCAAATATACAAATACAGACAGACACACACACACACACCACACTCACAAATTTACTTGACAACATGCAATACAAATATTACCGCACAAAATTCACTAATCCACACACACAAACGCTTACAAACACGACGGACAAACAAACTCAAACACTACCACAATAAACTAAACTTGGCCAAAATGGGAACACAAACATTAGGAGCATAGACGATTGAGCAGAATAGGCAAATAGGTTTGTTTGGGTGTGTGCGTGTGTTTGCGCGACAGTTGGTAACAAAGTTGTGGCCAGTGGCGTAGTGAGCCAAACAAATTATGTGAACAAGAGGGCGCTTACACTTAACTTCGTATAACTAAACGTGAGTGCTTAAAGGGGGTCTTGCATATATAGACGTATTGGAAACAAAGTGGAGTAAGTATGTAAATATTTTAAATTGCGTTGTTTGTTATTTTAAACTGTTTGTTGTTCGTAAGTAAATATGTATAAAAAAAACTGATTTAAGCATAGGTGACAACCTGCAAATCAAGTGCTATATTTGTTTTTTTTAGAATTTTCGAACATGAAATCAATATTTTAGAAAACGTATAGGATTTTTTCCCCTTAGTACAGTACTGGCCTGGAGGAACATCACAATTTCGATGCTTTTTATGCAAATTTGAAATTGTTTATATACTTCTACATGTAGTTGTGAAGATAGAAATGTTCGCGTTATATAAGTAGTACAAATGATTGTTTGTACACATATTCGGAATTGACTTTATACTGCTATGCGAGCTTTTTACCGGATTTGTCTGAGTAAGTATTTAATAAAATAAATTACAAACTATATTACTGACTGCCCCATCAGAGTGGCCCCAACAACTCTGTAGCTGTCCTTGTCCATTGAAGCTGGTGAGTGTTCGAGTGTATTGAATACTGGTTCTGTTAAAGTACTCGTTAAAGTGCTCGCGAGCCAAACCACTGTAAACAATGATGACGGGCCAAGGAATACACACATTCGCACACACACATACACATGCACATTTTTTTTTTTTATCAAAAAAGCCCTTTAACGCAGGCCAAAGCACGTTTGTTAAACAATGGCGACGGTAAACTTCATTAGAAACTGGCAAAAGGACAGTCGAAAGAGGACAACATCGCTCGCTTAGCGTAGCGTAACTGTGGTGGTGCCCTCGTCCGGCACTAGTAACGGTGGCAGCAGGAGTCACCAACGGGTTCATTAGAAGCAGCCCAACGAAACTAGTCAGCCAGCCAGACGCACAAACACTCGCTCGTACTCGACAGACAAACAAACAAGCTGCCAGAGAGTGTCAGCTAAAGCAATTGCAGCTGTAAAGAATGGCCGGGAAAGCAGCGAATAAAGGTTGGTTGGTCACCGTCGTTCCCCCAAATGGGATAGATAGACGACGCAGTGGACGGGCAGATGGATGAACGCGTTTAACCATACCGGGTTCATGTAACACTTTTGGTGAATTTTAATTAGAACAAAACTTTTTTCGAGAACTACAAGAATTTTGTGTAGTATTGTCATGGATTCTACTAAGTACTAGCGTTGGAATATAAGTGTGTGTGTGTGATCACAGGCTTGGATACTTAAATAATGCAGAGGTCGGGTCAGCAAATGAGGAAAAACTTGGCAGATTAAATAGCCGATTAAATACTCTTTGGGCAAAGTTTTTCTGCTTACCAATCATAGTAGCTGGTTGATGTAAAGATCAGGAGAATGCAACTTTTATGTCGGTAACAGTTCTCAAAACTTAAAAATTAATTCTGTTCAATTCGAGTTTACAATAAGAAAACAAATTTTTAAATATGATTTCTTTTATTTTTTTTCGGTATTAGGCATAACATAGTCCACCGGCGAGAGTGTTAAACATTAATTTGCTCAAAAATTTAACCAAAACGAACAAATTCATTTAATCTTGCTTAAAAATCCGTTCGATTGTACTTGAACAGACTGAAGTGATTTACCAGGTCTGAAGCCACTCTGGTAAGGGACGGTCAGGTTCGATAGGATGGACTTTAGTCTTTTAAAAGGCTGCTTCCGCGATATTTGTTACACACACTTTGTTTGCCTTTCTTAGGTACAGGACATAGAACACTCAGATTACAATCATCGGGCAGGTATACCTTCAGCCAAATCGTGTTTATGAACTGATGCATGCTTATTGTCAGATCATCGCCGCCGGCCTTGAAAAGCTCCAGCAGCTTTATTATTTTTCAGCCTTGCAATTGCCATGCTGACAGTCGTCGATAGTTGGCGTGATTTCGTCACTTACGCTGCCATCGGAAACGCCGAGAACAATAGTGTTCCTCTATAGATTAGGTTAGGTTAGGTCCAACCAGATCACACTACACACAGAGATCTGCTGATCCATTGTGAGAGTCCGCTAAAAAGAATGGGGAGGACATAGAAAGAAAGAGGAACGTATTAAATCTCCAACTGGGACTGAGGAAAGAGACCCTAGATATTCTATATAACTTTCGCCTGAGTGTGTTAGCCTACTTCGGGCTAGAGCAAGGCAGATACAAAGATGATGTTCCATCGTTTAGAACTCCTCCTCGTCATCAAACACACGGCATTAGTCGAGTTTGGACCTATCAAAATTGCCTGTCAGGTGCCTGATATTGCAATGGCCTAATATAATTCCACTGACAGAGTAAGGTCACTCCTTCTCAGGCCAACCATGCACGCCGATCGGGATCTGCTGTTTTTGTGCCAAAGCGCTCTAGCAATTACGCAGTCCGTTTTGGAGATCAAAGTCAGCTGGCTGTTTTCCACATCCAATCCTCCACTAAACCAAAAGGGTAACAAATGGGCGGGTAGACATCTTCTAGAGTCATGATCAGACAAAGTACAGCCACCTCGGGCCAATAAGTCTGCTAATTCGTTAACAGGAATCTCGCAATTTCCTGGATCCGCTTACGGCGTGTTCCTTATAGCCTCAGTAATCCCTATTACAGCCATTCTTTGGACTTTGCCGAGTATATTTAACAAATTACCATTATCTAGGCCCTCCAACCAAACCAGACATCCTTAGATGGTTATACCGATGATATACCGACTATTGTGGTCTACAACCACATTGTGACCTTCGAGCTGAGTCCCCAACTTTTACCTATAGAGTTTCCTCTATATTTGCAGCACACTCTGAGTGTCCAGATTATCATTTCTCTCCTTACTTGGGACCGACCGTGGGATAGTGGTTAGAACACGCGGCTACCATGCGGGAGATCCCAGGTTCAAGTCCTGGCTCCAGTCATCTTAAAAAAAAAAATCTTTCATTGCCAGCTCCCCTCGAATGTTGTCGACAGCAACTTCGCAGTATTAGTGTCGAGTCAATCGGCGTATCTAGTAAGAGCTTCACAAACAGTGACGTTCGCATTCGTCGATAAACAAGTAGGTGCCGTTAGTTGTGAATCTAAAAAAAAGCATGTTAATTCACAACAACGCGAGAAGCTATCCCATACTCCCATGCTCTCACTGTGTGTACAGAACATCAGAGAGAGTTGCTTGGAGTGAACATTGGCTATCTGGGTGGTATGCTGGTTTGTGAAGTTTATTCGACAGTTCGATACGATTGCTGAGTTTGGTATTTTCTCGAAGCTGATAGGACTTTGCGGGATGACACTGACAAAAATATTACTGAGATATTTTCTACCATGCGAGCCTTCAGACAAGGCTCGCTGTCAAGCCATCTCTTTAACATCATTTTTGGAAAACTGTCTTTGTGGTATGTTTTAGTGCCGGGAAAACAAATGAAAACAAATTGTTTATCATATCACTCTCTACTGAGTTTATCTGAAGGCAATAAATTAGGGCGAGACGAAGTTCGCCGCGTCCGCTAGTTTTATTATAAAACATTTGTGAAAAAATGTTGGCGAAGTTTTCCAAAATGTTGGAAAATTAATTTATTGTTTACACTAAAATAAGCTGAGATTAATTATAAATTTGACACAAAAACTAAACTTTTGTTTAAAAATAGCTTGGACCATGAAACGGAATTCAGAATTGGATGACAATACATACACTCAACATACCACCGTCGTCGTTTAGATAACAGTACCCCCTCCCCAATAGCTATTACTAAAGCATTTCGTGTAGTTGTTGGTACAATCATTGCCAGCAGTGTCACACTGTAGCCGTTGTAGTCATTTTGTAGCTCAGTGCGTTTTTTGGCCATATGATGGTTTTAACAAACAATTTCAGATTTGACATTGTTGTTTTTGTGTGGCAATTGTTGTTAGTTGTTTGTTATACTTAAAGCTAAATGACAATTAAAACTTGTTGTTGTTGTTCTTGTGTGCTCTTTTTTTGGAATCTTAATGCGGATATATTTCATGAAATTGCGGTCCCTTTTTCTGGTCCCATTAGAATTTTCGTGTTAATCTTACAGTACAAGAGCACAAGTTGGCCAAAAACATTAACTTGTTTATTTAGAATATGTAGTATAGTATGGCAAGTTTTGTATTATTTTAATCAGTCTGCTTGTACGATAGGGAGGGGTCTGTTGGTGCAACCACCAATTCGCACTCTTACACTGACAGAGAGTTGACATTCTGTTGCAGTTTTAGTGAGTTTTTTATTGGTCCTCATTGCTTTTGTACCGGAAAACTCCACTCTGCTGGAAAACGAAACAAAACTTAGTATTTCCGTTTGTAAAAAAACGACTAACAAACGGAACATTTGTACACACAATCCAATTTAAGGCTACAATGAGCATATTGTTACGACAATTGTTAACCATTCGAAGTTTATAATCGTGAGTGGTCAAAATAGTCCACACACAGTCCACAATACATTTCCTTAACGCCGGTAGTGCAAAATACGTTCAATGAAATCATTAGAGTTTTTTATGGCTGTCATTTCCTGTTTGCAAATTGACTTTAAACGTGCCAAGTCGGAAATAAAATAGAAAACAACTAACTGGAAATGCACGCACAGTCTTGAGAGCATAAGTTTTGAATTTTTTCAAGTTACTTTCTAAGTATGAGAATAAAAATAACTTTAATTAGCATTAAAATTAATGGAAATTAATAACTAAGAGGTAATTTGAAATATCCACTTATTGGGTTATCACAATGTTTAAGTTAATAAGCGATATGTCAAATTTAGACAAAATATGGATAAATCTATGTTCGGACGTGTCCTTTGTACAGTCATTTTCAAACAAGTGAGAAAGATTCAGTCGGGTAAACCGACTTACATATACCCTCACCCTCAGTAAAAACATAAAATTTGCTTAACAAAAATCTGAATTTGGGCACTATCGCGTTGGACTTGTCGATATTATTACTCGATTTCTAAAGTGGGCGGAGTGGTACTTTTGTAATGGAGCTACTAGAAGGGGCGTGGCTAGACTTTCCGTTTTTTTCCAAAAACTTTATCCTGTTATTGCTTAACAAAATACAGAATTTGGGCACGATCGAGTTATTACTCACTTTCTAAAGTGGGCGGAGTGGTACATTTTTATGGGATGTACCAGAAGAGGCGTGGCTAGACTTCCAGATTTTTCTCTAAAATTTTATCCTGGTACAGTTATTCTAAAGGATCGCGTCGGCTGTATTGATATTTAGAAAAGATAAAAGTTTTCTGGCTTTTTTGTATGCCCAATATTATGGGCAGAAGAAACGTTTTATTTTGGGACTAATGAACCGTCGTAAGCTTTCGTGTGAACATTTCATTTATTGTCGCATATAACAATTTAACATTGCAAATCCTTTACTAACAAGGCAAAGACTTTAATCATGTTCCGACTTGCAGCTATTTGTGTATGCTTGCAACAACCATGCACAATATATCTTTACGTCACATAGAATTCAGAAGGTATATATTTTTTGAAAGGTATGTAGCTAATTTTTCACCAGCTGTCGTTCATTCGCTTTAATGCCTAAATCACTATTATCGCAAAATTAAATACTTACTTAGCTGGTACTTCTATGTAATCCCAGTGGATTATATACCGCACGTAGAAAAATATTATAAGCGCCTCGATCTTCTGCGCTTCTTCTCCAGTTAGTCACACCGAGTTCTGTAAGGTTCTCAGTAACCTGGTCTTTCCAACGGAGTTTTGGTCGCCCTCTTCTGCGCCGTCCATCGAGTTCATTGTCGAAGACTTTTCGAGCTGGAGCATTTTCGTCCATGCGTACAACATGACCTAGCCAACGCAACCGTTGCACCTTAGTGCGTTTGACCACGTCAATGTTAGTGTACAGCTGGTGATTCATACGACGCCGATACTCTCCGTTAACGATGATGCGCCCATATATTTGACGGAATATTTTTCTCTCGAATACCGCCAGAACCGATCCATCCGCTTGTGTCATAACCCAGGATTCTGAGCCATACATTAAGACAGGTAGAACCAGTATCTGGTATATCTGGAGTTTTGTTCGTTGAGAGAGGGCTCTGTCATTGAATCGCTTGCTTAGTCCGTAGTAGCATTTATTTGCAAGCAGGATTCTTCTCCGGATTTCTAGGCTGACATTATTTGCTTTGTTGATGGCGGAGCCTAGGTAGACAAAAATATCTACCACCTCGAAATTATAGTTGTCAACGTTCACGCAGTTTCCCAAAAGAGTAGATTCTTTTTCGACCGATGATGTCTACGTCATCAGCGTACGCGAGTAGCATGTGGCTTTTGTTGAATATAGTGCCACTCGTGTTTACTGCAGCTTTTCTCATTATCATCTCCATCACAATGTTGAAGAGATCGCACGATAGGCCGTCGCCTTGTTTTAGGCCTCGTCTGGTATAGAATGGATCCGTAAGGTCCTTGACAATCTTCACAGAAGACTTCGTGTCAGTCAGCGTCATTCCGCAAAGACGTATCAGCTTCGCTGGAATACCAAACTCAGCCATGGCTTCGAGTAATTTCTGGCGTATCGGGCTCTCGAAGGCAGCTTTATAGTCGATGAAAAGATGGTACGTATCGATCTGTTTCTCTTGGGTCTTTTCCAGGATTTGTCGAAGTGTGAAAATCTGGTCAGTTGTTGATTTTCCAGGTATAAAGCCACACTGATAAGGCCCGATCAGGTTGGATAACACTGGCTTTAGTCTTTCACATAGCACACTCGACAGGACCTTATATGCGATGGGTAAAAGGCTGATCCCGCGGTAGTTGGAGCACACACTTGGATCGCCTTTTTTCAGCACAGGACATAATACGCTTACATTCCAATCGTCGGGCATGCACTCTTTAAGCCAAACCGTGCGCAGGAGCTGGTGCATGCTCGTTATCAGCTCCTCGCTACCGGACTTAAAGAGCTCTGCGGGCAGATCGTCGGCACCGGCTGCTTTGTTGTTTTTCAGCCGCGATATTGCTCTTATTACCTCGGCATGACTTGGTGGTGGGCAATCTAAGCCGTCGTCGACAATTGGCGTGATATCTTCACGTGCGCTGCCTTCTGGAACCAGCAGTTGCTGGAAGTGTTCTCTCCATATGTGCAGCACACTTTGCGTATCCGTGACCAGATTTCCATCACTGTCCTTACAGGTGGGGAGGCCATTACCGTATCCATTTGTTCTTACTTTCTGGTAACATTTTCGGGCCTCACCTCTATCCCTGTATCGCTCTATATCCTCGTTCTGCCGTTCCTTCATCTGACGTTTTTTTTCGCCTAAATATCTGTCACGCCCGTTTTGCTTTCTCCTTACGCCGTTCGCTAACAGCACGGATTACAATTGGCTGTAGCGTTGCCCTATAAGCAGCATCCTTTTCTTCAGACGCTATGCGACATTCTTTATCGTACCAGGATTCGTCTAAGCGCCGCTTTCATATCCTAGCACGGTTGTTGCGGCGGTTGCCATGGAATGCGCAATATGCTGCCAATGTGTATCCGGAACGTCAGAAGTAGAGGCGTTGTGTCGTAAAAGTTGGGAGAGCTGGTTTGAATAGGCAGTAGCTATCTCCGGGGTTTGCAGCTTCGCGAGGTCCAGCTTTCTCTGTGTTAGGCTACGTGCGTTTTTCGCTCTGCTCAATCTTAGCTGCAACCAGGTAATGATCCGAGCCAATATTAGCACCACGGATCACACGCACGTCCATGACACTAGATGCATGCCTGCCATCAATTACCACATGATCAATTTGATTTTTGGTGTTTTGATCAGTGGATAGCCAAGTTGCCTTGTGGATATCTTTGTGCTGGAATCTGGTTCCACTCACTACCATGGTTTCACTCACTACGTTGTCTGACGTGTCGGTATGCAGGCTGAATTTACCGATCGATGGACCAAGAACATCTTCCCTTCCTATTTTTGCATTAAAGTCTCCCAGAACAATTTTAATGTCGTGGCCAGGGCAGCGGTCGTATGTTTCCACTAGGCGCTCGTAAAATGCATCTTTAATCTCATCGTCTTTATCTTCCCTAGGGGCGTGTACACAAATCAGCGTGATGTAAAAATATTTCGCCCGGATGCGAATGGTGGCTCTTCGGTCACTTACAGGGTTAAACCGCGAGACCAGGTGTCGAAGTCTCTTGCCGACTATGGAACCACATCCAAATTCGTGTCTTTCTGCAAAGCAGCTGTAAAAGATGTCACAGTTCTTTCGTCGTGTGCATCCCTGTCCCGTCCATCTCTTTTCCTGTAGGGCGGTGATGTCAGCCTTGTATTTGTCGAGGACATCCGCCAGTTGGATAGAGGCACCATCTCTGTAAAGAATTCGGACATTCCAGGTGCATATCCTTAAATCATGGTCCTTATATCGTTTGCGGGGGTCGTCAACATTTGGGGGGGGGGGGTTCTTGTTTTATTTATTCTCCGTGTTTTCATAATAAAAAAAAGCAAAATTAAATATTGACTTAAAAATGCAGTATCCGGTACTGTGTTCGTAGGCCTTATCCAAAATTTCATGCGATGGACAGGACTGGGATGCACACGACGAAAGATTTGTGAAATATTTACAGTTGCCATGCTTAAATACACGAATTTGGATGTGGATTTATCGTTGGCAAGAGACTTTGACATCTGGTTTCGCGGTTTAACCCTGTAAGTGGCCAAATTGCCACTATCCGTATCAGGGCGAAATATGAGCGCCTGGAGGAAATATACAAGCGCTACTCTGTCCATGATATTAAAATTGTTCTGGGAGATTTTAATGCTAAAATTGGACACGAAGACGCTCTTGGATGAGCAGTCGAAAAATTCAGTCTACACAACAACACCTCCGATAACGGATCCAGACTTGTTTGCTTCGCGTCAGCAAGAAACATGATTGTGAGTGGAGCCAGATTCCCGAATAAAGATATCGACAAAAACAGATTGATTACCTGGTAATCCATGGAACGCATGTCTGTGTGATGCGCAGTGCAAATACAGACTCGAATCATCACTAGTTACAGCAAAGGTAAACACGCGGTGAAATAGCTAAACTGCTAAACTCGCACAGCTGCATACCATCAGGATAGTCAATGCCTATTCCAACAAACTCTATCAATTATGCAAACAAACGCCCTCTAATTCTGATGGGTTAAGAAAAACCACGCAAAGATAAGCCCTGGTACTATAAGAAAAGTCTGAGGAAATGTATGTTGCATACAAGAAAAACTGCAGAAATTGGCAATGCGTGTGGCGACGCAACGATATAATGTGAAAAGGAGGGAGATTCAAGGTGTCTATGGAAGAAAAGGGAGCTCCAGGATGTCGAACATTCACAAATCCTGGAAAAGACCACAGAAAGACAGCTCGACACCTACCATCTGTTTTTTAATTACAAAGCTCCATTATAAAGTTCGATAAGACAGAAACTATTAAATAGTATGGCTGAATTGTTATGTCAGCAATACGCGGGATTTCACAAATACGAAGTCTGTAGTGCAAATAGGTAAAAATCTGACAGAGCTATTTTCTACTTAGCAAGGCTAAAAAATCATGAGGAAGGCTGCAGCAAACATGACTTTATAAATGTAACATAATGCTCGCCTTTGCCGATAATATAGATATCATTGGCCGAAGACTGCGGGATGTTACTGCGACCTTTTTGGGGCATTGGAAAGCAGTCGGCAGAAGTGGGTCTGGTGATAAATGAGGATAAAACCAAGTTATTTATTTCAGCGAACAAAAAGTCTACTTGTTTGGAACGCTGCGTAAACGTTGACAACTATAACTTTAAAGTCGTAGATGATTTTGTCTACCTTGGCTCCGCCGTAAACAAAAATAATAATGTGAGCATGGAAATCAAGCATGGAATCCTCTGTACGAGTTCCGACCAAGGAGTCTATACCTGGTGCTACGGGAGATCAGGTGTGCCCATGGCTATTTGGCCTATGAATAACGCCTGCCTGATCGTTTGGGTTAGGAACAGCTTCGACTGTGCCACGTAGTGGCTGTGGTTAGACCAAAATTCATGCTGGTAAGCCAGAGTTTGATGCTCGAAAGAAATAGATCTGGGTATCTCTTGATACCATACGAGACTCGCATATTTAATTTTATTATATCCTTTTGGCTGAAAGTGGCGTTGCATTCTCAGCGTATTAATGATAAATAGCACTTAGCTTCTAACAAGGGTGTAACAGCGATTGCAGGAACACTGTTACGTTGTTACGGACTTGTTACTTCATAAAGCGAAAGATTATAATTGTGACAGATTCTTTGAGCTCTTCCTATCAAGTCGGGCAGTAACCATTCAGTTTATGTTTGTATATTGTCCAAAGCGTGTTAACCTTGAGTTAAATTGATGATGCCAGCCGGATGGGGTACCATGGTACCTAGCAGCCGGATGGGGAGCTTTGCTCCTAGCTGAAGGTGACGAAGTGTGAATCGGCAGAATAGTTCGGTATTCTGATGGTGGATGAGTGACTGGCAAAAAGGGGGAACTTGGGTTCCTTGCTGATGGCGGTGGGGCCAAATCAGACGGACTGCAAGCATCGAGCTTGTACTTGTAACTCAGTAGGGTACCCGCTACACAAGAATCAAGCACAATTTAATTATTTCGTGGAGTGTTGTAGAATTAGATCAGGTCCTTCACAGCGGCATATTAGTATGTTCCAGTGGGGTTGAGCCCACCATCTGGTCAGATTATCACGACGATACTAGATGTAAAACACAACAACTCATGTACCAACCAGCGTTTGAAAAAAACTCACAAATGTGCACAAAATGTATGCAAAACTCTTTTCATGAGAGTGTTTGAGAGGTAAATGTGACACAAACTCTGTACCGTTGAGCATGTTAACATGCAAACACATCTTGCTAAGTGTCGGAAAACGATGTTGCTCTTTTTTCTGACTCACGTCGTGTGTGCGATAAAGATGACACAACTCATATGTGCACTGAGAAACGAAAATACCCAAACACGGAGTAACACATGAATATTCATATGGAGAAAAAAACACATACATACATATATTTATACATATACAGCTATATTTCTTCTTCTTCTCTACCAATCTTTTAGTGTCGCTCGTTTATGTGTGCACACCATCTTTGAGTGCTCAGGAAAAAATTGTAAAAAAGAGTTTTGTTATGTGTTGACTCTGTGTGCGGAGCATCTTCGATCATTAAACTCTTGTCTTTTGAGTTCGCCTGCGCACATTACCGACGTTTAAAATGTGTTGAGCAGAGTGTTTTGGAGTCTTTTTAATCCCTGGTACCAACCCTAACTCTCATGCTTTATAGCGCGTAATTCTTCATTAATCGGAATAATCTATTCTGGTAGTTTTCAAGAGAAAAATACTTCGCAAAATATTTGGACCCATCAAAGTTAGCAGGAAATAACGCCGCCAAATAAGCCAAGAGCTATATTACCTGTACAATGGCATAAGAAACTAACGTCCATTAAGCATATGGAGGATTTTCATCTCTTCATAGTGTTTTCATAATATTGTGTGTTATATCCAGGTGATTTTCTTATAAGACCAACGAGCCCGATCCCGTTTTTTGGCGCTACAAACGGCACTAAGAAACGGCACTAAGAGAGCAGTTGTTTTGAGATTCGTTATTCTCTGTTACCTACTTGTTACCATTGGACAAGTATCCAGGGATATTGCATGGAAATACGTGATCTATCGGACACCTTGAGTTGCTTGAGAACCCCCAAAAAGAGAGTCTGGATACGCACAAGTATATAACGATGACCAAACTCATAATAGAAAATCGCTCATCTCCAATTTCAATTACAATTGACCTGAATGTTACATTTCTGTTCTGCGCTGTAAAGTTTAACACACTGTTAATATTACGCGCTTAAAATCTGGGTGAAAAATGTTTTCCATGTTCTTCCTAATGTTTTTTCGAAATATTTTAGGTTTTTTGTTAAAATTTCATTGGTGGCCTAATCGTTACCTCCACGAGTTGAGTTTTCGCAGTTTCAATTGCTTAACTATAAGTCCATTGTTTAAATAAATCCTAGAAAAAAAGGAATAGTTGTTGAAACTACAGCACCAACAAACAAAGCGACAACAGTTGCAACACATTTAATTTTGTATGTGAGGCATGTCCAGTTGTTCGAGGACGAGTGCGACGCTTTTTGTCATCCTCTCCAATCCATTGTTAACGAATTGCAATTTGCACTGTTTTTTCTCTTCGGTGTTTATTTAATTTATTTATGTTTTTCTGACCGTTTGAATGTTTTTTCCATTATTTTTTTGCTGCCCTGTATTGGTAAAAAGTGACCAAAAATAATAAAATGACAACAGCTACAAAAAATAAAATAAAAAACAACATCAACAAATAACGACGAATGTGTTCATGAATGTTGATATTTTTCACTTTGTTTTGTGGTCAAAGCGTGAACGTTTCGCTGGTTGTAGGAAAAAGGTTAACTGCTGGACCAGAAATTGAAAAAAAAAATAGAAATAAACACACACACCAATTACAACTACAACGGCAATAAACTAGATCTCACAGAAAACACGATAGAATTTAACACACAACAACAAACAACAACTGAAATATGGTAACAACAAGTTACATTTCTAAAAATTAAGTTATAAAAATTTATCAGAACGTTCTATTTGTACAACACATACAAATGTGTGAGTATTTGTGTGCTGTAGCATTCGTCCACCAAAGATAGTCCTGGCCAGGACTTGTGTACAATCTGCGTGTGTGTAAGAGTTTGTCACTCTTGACTGTTTGTACATGTGATTTTCTATATTTCAATACACAGTGACAATTTATTTGTGTATGTGTGAGTGTGATTTTTTCTTTTGTAATTTGTGGCAATTGAGGCAATTTAGCGGAAGTTAAAACAAAACGATAATAAAACAAGGAATCGTTCAACACTGGGCCAGCAAACTACGTCGTACTATACCCTATACCAGGCCTTCCAATTAAGTTTTGTTGGCGGGCCACATTTGAGTTTTTGGAAAACTCGTGGGTCGCAGTTAATTTTGCATCTTTGTTTATATGTTTTTTTGTCTACCTTGCATTACCTAGAGGCCACCACGTTGAGGTGAGCCAGATTTTCGCTCCCATTTTTTTTGGTTCTCGGTTTTTTTTTATATTTTATAGTTTTTTATACCATCATCCCTAAAGGTAAGGTATACAGCATTTGATACGAGAAAACTGAAACGCATTAAAGGAGACGACTAATTTTTTCCAGAACTTATTAAGACGATTGAGCTTTGTCCGTCTGTCTGGCTGCCTGGATGGCTGGTGGTCAAGATAACTAGAGTAAACTTTAACTGACCTGTATGAAAATTTACCAGTAATAATACACACCAAAATAATGTAATGGAATTGTATATAGTCAGAATATCCCTACCCTACCTCTGTTACCTCCTACACAAAATTACCTACTTTTGTAAAAATAATATTCCTTCTAAAACTTTTAAACTGACAGCAGAAAGACATTTAAGTTTTGTCAGTTGAATTACCTATAATGACTGACAAACCCTCAGAAAACCAAAAACTATGCCTCACCCTTTCTGGTACCTCCCATACAAATGACCGTAGTGCCTCTCATAGTTTTACATACATATCTTTTTTGTCAGTACACAGAATTTAGTCATGTTTTGCGTCCGATGTACGGTTAAGGAATTGTGATTCAGAAATAAAAATGAACTATATCGTCGGATCGAAACATAAATATTTATCTCATAATTTCTAAATGGACAGCTGGAGAATATTTAAATTTGGTCAATTGAATTATTTAGTAATATTAGGCAAAACCTTTAATAACTGAAACTTTTGCCCCACCTCTTCTGGTACCTCCCATACATATGACTTAATTGGCTATTACAGTTCTACATACGTATTTTTTTGTAAGTACACTGAATTCAATCATATTTTGCGTAAGATATACACCTATACAAATTTGACTTTGGAATGAATATAGACTATATCGACTGAGCCCTTCTGGTACCTCCCACAAAAAATTAACTATTTTTGAAAACAAAAAAATTTTTTGCTATTACTTCCAAATGAACAACTGACGGTCACTATAATTATCTTTCAATAGCAGACAAATATTTTGAAATCCAAAGTATTTGCCCCTCCCCAAATGACCTTCATAGTTTTTAATATATTTTTTATAAATAAACTTAATTCAGTCTTATTTTGCGCAAAATATGAGTTTATTGGAATTTGACTCAGGAGAGAATTTGAATTTTATCGGCCGACCTCTTCTTGTACCTTTCCAGAGATATTGAATTTAACATTTTCACGTTTGTTTGTTGTAAGCTTTTCTACAGTTTTACTTTATGTCTAGTCTGACGTACGACCGAAAGTCTTATGCGTGAGGGTGTTTATCAGTCAGTTCACTTGACTGAAATTTCTGTACTGAAAAAAAAGAAAATCTGCATTTATCAGAAAAAATTATTAAGTGATATATTTTTCTGAAGTAAATACAGATTTTTTTTGAACAAGCTAATATTAACGCCCCTATTAATTCTGGTTTTGTTTTTTAACGCTTCTAGTGAATCAAAGGCGAACATACTTTATGTTGTTTGTACGTATGTGATAGTTAATAATTTGAATCTCTTTTTGTTTTTTTATGTTACTGTCGTTACTCTAGTTGTGGGGGATAAAAATAAATCACATAACTGCATGTACGTAATGGGTATAATAATGGGTAGAGTTAGGGGAAACACATGTGTGATTTGTTTTTTCCGAAAATCAACGTTCAATAAACACTTACCTTGGCAAAATTTTACTGAATTCAGGGTACATATAAAATAAATGCCTGTAAACGCGGCAATATCGGTTATTTATATGGGAGGTACCAGAAGAGGTTTGTCAAATAGTTAGGTTTTCTGATAAATTAACCGACCAAATTTGATTATCCCCAGGTGTCAGTTTGGAAGTTATGAGAGAAATATAAATTTTCCAAAAATAGGTCAATTTTTTTGGAAGAAGGGTTGAACCGATATAGTCCATATTTATTTCTGATTTAATTATTCATAACCGTACAATTTTCGCAAAATTTGTGCGTAAATTACTTACAAAAACTATATGTATGGAAGACTATGAGGGTGAATTCGGTTATTTGCATGGGAGGTTCTAGAAAAGATGTGTCAAATAGTTATGTTTTCTGGGGTTTTGCCTCCGAGCACAAGATAAATTAACCGAACAGTTTTCATTGCCCCCAAGTGTCCGTTTGGAAGTTATTGGAGAGATATCATATAGTACAAGCTGCAAGTAATACAAAAACATTACAAACAAAAACATAACAAACGTAAAACATTAATTTTTATGTATATGTATATAAAAATATTAGTTAAACAATAAAAGTTAATTTGTCATTTTAAAAATACATTTTTAAAACGGAAAGAGCGTTAATGGTTTCATCAGACAGTCTGTTTCTAATTCTATTTCCAAATTGCCCTGTTGTTGAAAATATTATCTCGCTTCCAACTGATGTTGGCCTTACTGTCAGAAGAGCTCTCAATAAAATGGTGAAATTTTTCGTTGCATTTCCACTTGCTTCGTAAAATTGTAAATCCTTTTTTATCGAGTAATTAAGTAGTCTATTACTTGATGCAACATTTGCATTTGTTATGGCATCAGTTAAAATATCCTCAAATGGTCTTTCGGTACTAATGTCATAAATAGGAATTTCGTCCGATTCCAGAACTTCGTCGATAACTTCTTCTTTAAAAGGTCGAGTATAAACTTGTTCAGCGTACGCGACCACATTTTGTTTTGAAGCAGTTTGAAGAAAGTTATTAGCATTCTTATCAAATACTGGTGGATCTTTAAGATACTTCATAAAAGTATAAAGTCGCTTTCCCCTTTCTTTCTTCAATTCGCTTCTTTAAAGCTTCTAAAACTGGCTCTGCCACAGGTGTTTCAATTTTCCGGGAATCCCGGACGAATTTCCCGGGAAACCGGGAATTTAAAATGAGCGGGAATCCCGGGAATTCCCGCCCTGGAAATCCCGGGAGAGAAACTCTAACCAGAAGAGATCTACCGACGAGTCCATATTTATTCCTGAGTTCCATTTTCATAAGCAAACATCATACTGAGTGAATTCAGTTACTTTCAAAAAAGATATGTATGTAAAACTATGAGGGTCAATTAGGTCATTTGTATGGGAGGTACCAGAAGGGGTATGGCAAAGGTTCGGTTTTCTTAGGGTTTGTCTACTTTTGGAAGATAAAAAAACTGACCAGATTCAAATATCCTCTAGTCGCCTGTTTGGAAGTTATGAAAGAAATATTAATTATTAAAAAATATGCATTTTTGTATGGGAGGTACCAGAAGGGGTTGTGTTATTGTTCCCATGTACAATCCCATTAGTACAATATGAAAAATATTAATACTGTTAAATTTTCATACCGATCAGGTGTACTTGAGTTATCCTGCTCACTAGCCATTCAGCCAGACGGACATAGCTCAAACCCGTCTCCTTTAAAGCTTTACACTTTTTCTCGTGTATCGTATAAAAACATATATATATGTAGCAAGGGGATAACTGCTTATAATATTGGAATTTAAAGCACTACTTTCAACAAAGATTGTGGTGCGTGTTTCTTATATTTGACAGAATTGATAAAGTATGGAAATATAATAGAAATTGTTTATTATTATTCTTAATCTGCATATATCAGTAGCCGCACATAGAAAAGAATTCCAGGCGCTTCGGTCTTTTTGCGCTCCGTAGGTTGTGAGTTACACCAGTTTAGATAACAGCTCTTTCACCTTGTCCATCCAACGAAGTTTTGATCAACTAAATCCTTTTGAGCTACAAAATTTTCATCCATTTGTATAACGCCTCCAAGCCAGCGTATTCGGTCTCTATTTCAATGCCCTTAAATACGTCGCGCATATACATCTCGTGGACGTTTCGACTACGATACTTGCGGTTAACGATGTTGGGTTCAAATATTTTGCAGAGCATTAATCTCTCGAAACTCCCAGAATAGATTGATCCGTTTGTGTCATTACCCAGGATTCTGCGCTGTATAACAGGACATGTAGGATCAGAGTCTGGTAGAGTTAGATCTTTGTTCTTCGAGAGAGCGCATATTATCAGCGGTTTGCGATCACTACTCGTCTCTTGATTTCTAAGTTAACATTATTATATTTGTTTATGGCGGAGCCAAGGTACACAAAATCATCTAGCACTTCAAAATTATAGTTCTCAATTTACACGCGCTTTGTTCGTTGAAACAAATAACTTGAATTTGTACTCATTTATCACTAGACCCACTTCTACCGACTGCTTTTCAATGCTCGAAAAGGCCGTAGTAACATCCCGCAATCCACGGCCAACGATATCTATATATCATATCATCATCGATATATCTATATCATCGAGCAGGATGTGGCTTTTATTAAAGATGGTATAAGTCGTGTTTACTGCAGCCTTTCGTATGATCATTTCCATTACGATGTTAAAGAGATTGCAAGACAGACTATCGCCTTGTCTAAAGCCTCGCTTGGTAGAAAGTGGCTTAGTCAATTTTTTTGCCTATTTTGACTAAATACTTTGCCTTAGCTAAAACAATTTCTGTCCCATCGGACTATCGAATGCAGTTTTGTAAACGATGAACAGATGATAGGTATCGATCTGCATTTCTTAGGTCTTCTCCATAATTTGTCGTAGATAAAAATCTGGTTGGTCATAAATTTCCCTGGTGTAAAGCAACACGTCGGGAGTGTGATGCAAGGTAAAGCTTCTGATCGGTTTAACTTGGCAAACCCGGAGTGATCCTTGCCAATTGCACTTCAAGTCTACTCACAGAGCTCCGTTTTCGTGGTACTACTGCGAACGGAGTACCTCCACGTGGTGACGCCTGGAAACGTGCTTCTGACACCCGTCAGAGCACAGCTAACTGTGAGGGGCGAAACCTAAAACCCAGGCACGTCAGCTCAGAGTGAGCGGTACCCTGGTCAGCGTCTGACCCAGAATGGGCGGCTGCAATAAAATCTTGGCAGGAGGAGAAAACTGCGACGTGGTGCGCTGGGCTTGCAACCCGCCACTGACGTTTATACTAATGCAATGAAAAGAAGTAAGATAAGAATAAAACGGACCCCCCAAAATGTTGACGACCACCGCAAACGAATTAAGGACCATGATTTAAGGATATGCACCTGGAATGTTAGAACACTGTATAGACCAGGTGCCTCTATCCAACTGGCGGAAGTCCTCGAAGAATACAAGGCTGACATAACCGCTTTACAGGAAATCCGGTGGACGGGACACGGGTGCTCGCGCATGAAGACGTGCGATATCTACTATAGTGGCCATGCGGACAAGCACGAGTTTGGATGTGGATTTGTGGTTGGCAAGAGACTGCGACACCTAGTCTCAAGGTTCAACCCGGTGTGTAACGTATAGCCACCATAAGAGTCAAAACAAAGTTTTTCCACATAACACTTATATGTGCCCATGCTCCGACAGAAGAGAAAAGCGATGAGGACAAAGACGAGTTCTACGAGAGCCTAGAAAATGTATATGACCGTAGCCCGAGCCATGACATTAAAATTGTACTAGGCGATTTTAATGCTAAAATAGGCAGGGAAACCGCATTTGAGCCTACCATCGGAAAATTCAGTCTGCACACCGAAACGTCGAACAATGGCATCAGACTGATTGATTTCTCTGCGGCAAGAAATATGGTAGTTTGCAGCACTAGATTTGACCATAAAAATATTCATAAGGCAACATGGTTATCTCCAGATCAATTGACAAGGAATCAGATTGATCATGTGGTAGTCGATGGAAGGCACGCATCGAGTGTTCTGGACGTACGAGTGATTAGGGGTGCGAACATTGACTCCGATCACTTCCTTACCGCAGTTAAGGTACGCACAAGGCTAAGCATGGCGAAAAACGTACGTAACCAGGCACAACGAAAGCTGGACATCGGTAAACTGCGGACCACAGAGGTAGCAAACGCCTACTCCAACCACCTAACTCAACTGCTGCGGAATGCTCCAACCCCTGACAATATAACCTCGCAGTGGCAAAATATAGCCGACTCCTTAGAACGGGCTGCGAGAAGCGTACTTGGGTACTCAAAGCCGTCTCAAGAAGATGCCTGGTACGATGATGAATGTCGCAATGCCACGAGAGAGACGGTTGCTGCATACAGGGCGAAACTGCAGCCAATGGCAACGCGAGCTGTTCGTGAACGGCACAGGGAGAAGAGACGACAGGCAACGCGTCTTTTTAGAAGAAAAAAGAAGGAGCTGAAGAAGAGGCAGGACGAGTGCACTGAGTTGCTCCGAAGTAGAGGGGCAGCCCGAAAATTCTACAAGAGAGTGAAAGCGAGAATGCGTGGAACAGGGTTGCCCTCCTGCAAGGACAGCGATGGTCAGCTAGTGACGGACCCGGATAGCGTTCTGAAGATATGGAGAGACCACTTTAGAAATTTACTGGATACTGACACCAATCCAGAAGACCCCGCTCCAATCCATGACGATGGTATTAACTGTCCACCTCCGAGCCAGAGCGCGATACGTATGGCCATCTCCCGCCTTAAAAACAACAAAGCTGCTGGAGCCGATGGTCTCCCTGCTGAATTGTTTAAGGCTGGCGGGGAGGAGCTGATTAGGAGCATGCATCAGCTCATGGAGAACATCTGGCAAGAGGAGAGCATGCCCGGGGATTGGAGTCTCAGTCTGTTATGTCCCATACACAAGAAAGGAGATCGTAGTGAATGTAAGAACTATCGTGGAATAAGCCTATTACCAATTGCGTACAAGGTCCTTTCAAGCATATTGTGTGAACGTCTAAAGCCAATTGTAGAAAAACTAATTGGACCATATCAGTGCGGCTTTAGACCTGGCAAATCTACGACGGATCAAATATTCACCTTACGACAGATCCTGGAAAAAACCCATGAAAAGCAGATCGACACCTACCACCTCTTTGTCGACTACAAAGCTGCCTTCGACTCTCCGATAAGGAATAGGCTTTATGAGACCATGTCTGAGTTTGGTATTCCCGCAAAGCTGATTCGACTTTGCAAATGTACCTTAGACAACACCAAATCCTCTGTTAAGATTGGTAAGGGTCAGTCTGAACCATTTAACACGGAAAAAGGTCTCAGGCAGGGCGATAGCCTGTCCTGTACACTATTTAATATAGTTATGAAGAAGGTGATGAGAAAGGCTGGTGTCAACATGTCTGGCACCATATTCCACAAGAGCCACATGCCACTAGCCTATGCTGATGATATAGACATCATTGGTCGAAATCTGCGGGATGTTACTGCAGTTTTCTCATCACTAGAAAAGGAGTCAGCAAAAATGGGTTTAGCGGTCAACGAGGACAAAACAAAAATAATGATTTCGACGAACAAAGAGTCCTCTCGTTGGGGACGCACCGTGAACGTTGACAATTATTGTTTTAAGGTAGTCGACGAGTTTACCTACCTCGGATCTGCCGTCAACAAGAAAAATAATATCAGCCAAGAAATTAAACGGAGAATAGTGCTAGCCAATAGATGTTTCTACGGACTTCGGCAGCACTTTAGTAACACCACCTTATCTCGGAATACTAAGAAACAGCTTTACCAGGTGCTAATCTTACCCGTTCTTTTGTATGCTGCCGAATCATGGGTGCTTACGACAACGGACATACAAAACCTGGGAGTATTCGAGAGAAAAGTACTCCGAAAAATGTATGGACCTATCTGTGTCGAAGGCGAGTTTCGCCATCGGATGAACCATGAGCTGTATGAGCTTTACCACGACATCGACGTAGCTAAAAGAGTCAGAATGCAACGACTACGATGGCTGGGTCATGTTGCCAGGATGGATGTAAATGCTCCAGCGAGAAAGGTGTTTGAAGGCGAACCTGAAGGACGGCGCAGAGCAGGGAGACCCAAACTCCGTTGGAAGGACCAAGTGGTGGGCGAAGTGCCACCATCTGGTAGGACTAACTGGAGAACACATGCACAAGACCGAAGCGTGTGGAATTCTTTCGTACTTCAGGCCTCAAACTTATGAAACATGTTCGTAAGTTGTAAAGGGCCACTTAAGTAAATAAGTAAGTAAAGCAACACTGATAAGGTTCAATCAGGCTGGCCAGGATGGGCTTTAGTCTTTCACATGTCACACTATACAGAACCTTGAATGCGTTGGGTAAAAGGCTGATCCCGCTATATTTGGTACACACACTTTGATTTCCTTTCTTAAGCGCAGGACATATAACAATCATATTCCAATCATGTTTATGAGCTGGTGCATGCACGTTGTCGTGCTATCTTGTTTTGGTTCGGTGGTGATCTACTCCGACTACTTCGTCACTTGTTCTGCCTTCGGGAACGAGTAGAGAACGAAAGTGTTCAATCAATATTAGCTTTGAGTGTCCATGACCAAATTTCCATCTCTATCCTTACCTTTGGTTTGGTTTCGGTCTTCACCTCTTTCCCTGTAACTTTCAATATCCTGGCTCTCTCTTTTCTCCCAGCGACGCTGTTGCCGCCTGAACAGGCGTTTAATTTCCCTTTTTTTTTCTTTAAGATGCCCTGTCACCGCACGCGATGCCTTTGGCTGCAGTTTTGGCTTGTACGCACCATCCATTTCCGCAGACATTTCGCGACATTTATCATAGTACTAGGGCTTGTCCGAGCATGGTTGTTCATAACCCAGTACGGTCGTTGCGGCAGTGGTCATAGAATTCGCAATATGATGCCACAGTGTGTCGCGAAAATCAGAACTAGGCGATTTGTTGGAAGTAATAGAGAGAGTTGGTTGAAGTAGGTATTGGCTATCTCAGTGGTATGCAGCTTTGTGATGTCTAGCTTACTTTGCTTCTGGTTACGAGCGTTGTAGCACTACTTAAAACAGGGCGTACCATGGCTGCAACGAGATGGTGATCCGAACCAATATTTGCAACGCGGATCACGCGCACGTCCATACCGCTTGAGACATCTGGTTCCACTCACAACCATGTTTTTGACGATGCGAAACTAACCAGTCTGAATTCGTTATCGGAACTGTTGTTCTTTAGACTGGATTTACCCACTGCAGAACCAAGAGCGTCATCCCTTCAAATTTTAGCATTAAAATCTCCAGAACAAGTTTAATGACATGTGCAGGGCAGCGGTCAAATATGTCCTCCAGGCGTTCATAGAATGCAACTTTATTGTCATCGTCTATGTCTTCTGCTAGGGCGTGTACACAAATCAGCGAATAGTGGGTATTCGATCACTTACAGTGTTAAAACGCCGGCTATGAATCCACATCCAAATTCGTGTCTTTCTGCATGGCAGCTGTAAAAGATGTCACAGTTCTTTCGTCGTGTGCATCCCTGTCCCGTCCATCTCATTTCATGTATGGCGGTGATGTGAACTTTGTATTTTTCAATGATATCCAACAGTTGTATAGAGGCACCATATCTGTATAGAGTTCGGACATTCCAGGTGCATATCCTTAAATCATGGTCCTTATATCGACTGCGGTAGTCGTCAACATATTCGGGGGCCCTTGTTTTTTCTTTTCTTCGTGTTTTCATAAAAATTGTTTTGTTTAAGAAGAGTGGCTTATTAAGCAACCGCGCCTGATCCTAGTTTCTTAGGGCTGCCAAAGTCACTAAGAGAACCTCTGTGTTGAGCTTCAGTCCTTCTTAAGACGTATAAGTGATAGCATGCCATTTAGGTTAATCAACATTGGGCCTTCTCACGTTTGCTACCACTGAACGAATTTCCAAGTGAATACCGATGAGAAATACTCTAATTAGAAAATCCCCCATTCCCCATAAATTGTTTATATGTATATCTTAAAATTATGTATTTTCCAAAATCCTTCTATAACTGCGCTAAACGATCGTACTCATTCTGAAGCAATTTGACTGATATGTTATATATGGTCACGATAGATAGGATAAAAAAATAATAGTTTTTGGGGTTTATATTAAATATCATCTCGCCCAGGTATTAAACTAGGACTACTTTTGGATTACAATTTTGAATTTGATCATGAGGACTTTTTAACCTTATGGATATTTATAATTTAAAATTTTTCCTTTCTGTTTTATGGTTATATGTACGTGTTTTAGCTTTGGGGTCACTTCTCGTTGGTAGCCTTTTCAGATCATAGAAAAGGATATTAAAACAGTTTTCAATTATTTAAATATAATAATAAAAATATCAGACGGTGATAAAATATGCATTAAAAATTCGCAGTTAAAGAACCTTCAAGTTACAATATCATTACTGTCTTCAACATCTCACAATAATATATTACCAACTAATGAAACATACTAAATGGCGTTTCTCTGTGGTAGAGGGTGCACCATTTGTGAGAACAACTAAACTAAACGACAACAGTTGCATTTGTACCAACAAGAATGCCATAGAAACTGTATCAGCAGCAACAAATACAATGGCGGTAGCAAGTTCAAATAAAGATGTTGTTGAATTTTGGTTTGCAATTTTTGGCCAAATAATGAGTTTGCACATAATCTTTTGTATTTGTTTTCAGATAGAAAGAAAAACAAAACTAAAACATCCTTTTTCTTGTGTAATTTTCGTAATTACAAAAAATTACATTGAAATATCTTTTTTCGAAATTGCTGGAAAACGTAATGGCATCAATTGACAATATTTAGGCGGCGGCGGCAACTTTCGCATTTCCTGATTTAGTTTCAATTAATAGTAAAGAAAACGTTTAATGAAACTGAAATTAAAATATTTTCAATATAAGAACGGGATTAAAAAAATGCAAGATAGCCACATCCCATCTGTTCTAACATAGAACATGGCCGATTTCATTCCGCTGTTAACGAATCCCGTTAACCAAAATAACTGTTTTTAAACTACTAATACAATTTTTTAAAAAAATTAATTTAGTGTCATTGAACACCCTAAAAGACGGGTAGTTGTATTAAATGCACTTAATTGACTCTACGACAATAAGCCATTTTATACCACCCCTTCTATTTTATGTATTTGGTAAAAAAAGGTTTTTAAGAAGTTAAATACTACTTTCGTTCATAATCAAAATTTATAATTGTACGACATCGATCAGCTCAAACAAATTTTGGTGACCTGAATCAAAATCAATATATGTTTTCAAATTTTGTCAACTGGTACTACCATAATCACAACTGCAATAGATACACGTTTCCATTTGCTTACCAGATATAAAGTATAACATAAGAAAATGAGTATTACATAAACGAAGGGCACTAAGTCCGTTCTCTGTTGATTTATTTCATATGTCATATTAGTCATCCTGTTTAGAAATTATTACCCTTCATCATGGCGATGTAACATATCACCATTCACCGAGCCATGTGTCTTTTAAAGAACTCTCACCCTGGTCAGAATGTATGCCACTGACCTTTAATTTTACCACCATAAACCCCAAAGAGTTATAGATGCTCCTTAAATGTATGTGTGTGTATGTGTGCAACAGCACAAGGCTTTTAACACTGGACGTATATTTTACACTTTGGACATATAAGCTAACACTCGCAAACCTATGTACATGTGTATCTCATGCAACGTCAAGTGTATGCATGTACATAAGTGCATGAGCACACATGTAAATGCTGCTCTGTTGCCATATGTCCAAAAATGTCTCCTCCACATCGTATGTCAACTGGATTTTAATTTAGATTTTTTCTCTCGTAATCCTTTACAGGAACATTTTTTCTCTATTGTTATCCCTCGAATAGATACCCTCTCGTCTTTGTCACGACGATGATGATGATGGTGATGCTGTTTAGCAAATTTATGAATCTCATCTTTTCGAGCTCACAAGGATATGAAAAATTCTCGTACTAACCATAGATTTGCTTAACAGCGTAGATGCAGTCAAACTAGGATGGTGTGGATGAGCTGGTGGTTCTTTTGACCGGCAGACACTTCAATTTACGGTGTGGCAAATATTATGAATCAAGTTTGGATAAAACAAACATGTTACCTTGTCCTAAGTGTTGTCCTTTAATGTTGGTCTTGGGATATATAGAGACTGTGCACATAATAGATAAATTAAATGGTTTCGCATCCATTCTTCAGGTATACAATCAATGTTGAGGAGAATTCACAAAGAAAAATTAAGCACAGTTTCATGTGTCCTTGGCCTAAAGTATTTTTGGCATTAGTTTTAAAAGAACTTACGAACTTTTGAAACTAGCTGCGAAAGAAACAGACGCCATATCGACATATGTAAAATAAGCTTATTGCTTATAATCCACATACTACTTTAAGAGCTTTAAAAAAATTGGGGGAATTTAGCGATTAATGAAAAAACTAGTTTCATTTCTGATATTTGTATGTGTAAGTGGGTTAAAATTTAAATCGCGGGAATTTAAAAAAAAATCCAAACACTAAAATCATTATTATTTTAAATTAATAGATAATTAATAGAATTTTTAATATCAATTTTTCGGCTGCGGCGCTATTACTAAATGAACTAGTAATTTATTACAAACACAGCAGTATTGTGGAATAATTTATCTAAAGTTTTTAGTGTGTACAAAAAAATGAGAGTGCCATAGGTGAAAAATTTAATAGGTGATTGGTTGATTTGTGATCTAGTTCTTTTCTATTTTAGGGTTTTATTTAACTTAATAAGGAGGATATTTCATTTTTAATATTTGGGTTTTATTTAACAACGAATTAAGTGCCCAATTTTGAGAATTTAGTTAATGTATATATCATTTTTCCGAATTACGTTAAAAATAGCTTCACCTTAGATTTGTTTTTGTCTAAATGACGAATATATTATTTGAACTTTCGTATCGATAGTTAGACATTAGGGTGTGCCGAAAAGAGGTTAAAGTTAGGATTTGTTTTCCAATCAGTTTTTTGCAGAGACCGTAACTGTTATAACTTTTATTTATAAAAGTCCCTCTGTAAGAGTTATTTTCTGATTTTTATTTTATCTCTCCGAACATAAGACTTATTTTTGATTTATATTTTTAAAGTCCCAAAATAACAATTATTTCTGATTTATATTTTATTGCTCAGAAATAAGAGTTATTTTTGATTTCTATTTTAAAAGTCCCACAATAATAATTATTGAAGACTTTTTGAAATAGAAATCAAAAATAAAAATCATTCAATGAGTTTTTCAAATCAAAATCGAAAATAAAAATCAGCCTGAGACTTATATTTTTTCTGATGAAATATAAAACTCACTTGAAGACTTTTAATTTTTATTTGTTCAAATAAAAGTCTCTTGGTTCAATCGATATGCAAACAATATTTATATTCTGGCCAAAATAATTACAATTGTGGGACGTTCGGACCTTATTTAACTCATAGCTACACAATGCAACGAAAAAACGATGGTTTTTACCATCACCCTTAGGGATGAAGGTATATGTATATCATTTGTTACAAATAAAAGTTTAACGCATTAAAGGAAACGTGTTAGACCCCAAGTATCTTAAGATCAAATTGTTTCAGGCCTTCTTAAGACCATTGAGCCATGTCCGTCTGTTTGGCTAGCTGGATGGGTCGTGAGCAGGATAACTCGAGTAAACTTTAACTGATCATTATGAAAATGTGCCAGCATTTTTAAGTTGAGTAGACAAACCCATAGATGACCGAATCATTTTACACACTCCTTCTTGTACCTCCCATATGAATGACCAAATTTGTTCCTTAGTTCTACAGGCATATTTGTTCTGTTATTAGAGTGAATTGTGTCAAATTTTGGACAAGGTAGTTGAATAATGGTTGAATATAAACCTATTTTGAATTTTTCTGTGTATTTGGAAAGGAGAGACTATGGCCTTTCCAAATCTATATATATGTATGTAACTTTTGGTTTTTTTTTTAATTTTGAAGAAGTTTTTAGCCAAAACTTTTTTGCATTATCCTAATGTTTATTATATTGTTCAGAAAGTGCACACTGTCATGATTAAAACGCATACTTGTTTATAAAAATCGGTTAACAAATCGTTAAGTTATTCATAATTTTCAAGGAATCTGGGGGATAATTACATTTGGTCGGAGAATAAATGCGATCTAACCCAAAAAAATGTAAAAAAGATCCCTTAGGCGTTAAAAATAAATGTCAAAAATGGATTCCTTGACCCCAAAAACAGTAAGATACCTGTGATATCATTTAAGATTTTTGTTTAAATTAACAAGAATCAGATTCAAAATGACCCAAAGCCCAGAAATAGTTAATTTCTATACATGAAGACTTTTTGAAAGTATATTTAGCTCACTAGCAATTTCTTCACTTGACTGCAACTACACCACCGATTTGTTTTATATATAAAATCCCTTCTATAAATTAACAAACACAATCGGACGGACAATCGGATGGAAACTGTATGTGCATGGATATAGCTTCTTATAACGTAATGTACTAAGTATGTTTGTATTAAAGCGTTGTTTTGGAACAAAAGACAATATTATGCAATACAAATGATTCTTGGTTGAATAAAGAATCAGCTTCAAAGGACAAGAGTTCTATAAAGATTTCTACAGTACCTCTGAGCATCCCAATGAAGCTATGATGCTCTTGTGAAACGATCCTTTGGGATTAACGCGAATAACGTCTTCAAGCTGAAATACCGACAAATACTTAGGATTGATGAAGCATGCATTTGGTTGCATTTGCGAACTTGTAAAACGGTGTTGCGTGAGATGGTACACACCTGCCAATTAGATAATTTTTTTTCGAGGTTAAACAATTTTGCACCCTTTTTTGCCATATTTAACTTACAGTTCGCGAACTATAAGTGAACCCTTAGTCCAATTATTTTAGGCTAAACTTGCTCGTCTCGTTGAGCTGATCAAAATAATATATACATTTCTTTTATTACAAAAAACAATAATGACGATATCAGCAAAAGACTTTTATTTCAGGCCTGAAGAAATAAAAATCATTAGGTGAGTTTTAAATTTTGTTTTGAAAAATATAAGTCTTTGATTGATTTTTATTTTTCGTTTGGCAAAATAAAACTCACTTCGTAATTTTTATTTCAAAAAGTTTTCAATAACTCTTATTCAAAGACTCAAAAAATTAAAATCAACAATAACTCTTATTTATTGAGGGATAGAATATAAATCAAAAATAACTCTTATTTGATGAGCGATATAATAAAAATCAAAAATAAGTGTTATTTGGGACTATTATAATAAAAATCACAAAATAAAAGTTTATTGCGAAATTCTACAGAGGGAGTAATAACCAATGTATTGGTGTATTTAAAATAATTTTAGCACATTTCCTTCACATTGATTTTTTTAGTTGTAAAATCGATCAATAACAGTTATTTTCGGTCCCTGGTTTTTTGTCGCTAACTACTTTTCTTTTATGGACAGACTAAATAGTAATAAGTCGTTCTATAGCTGAAGTGAAGACCTAATAAAAACCAGTACAGAAATTTCAGTCAGTTAAACTGACTGATAAATACCATCACCCAATATAAGATATTGTTTAAGTCTTGAGTTATTGAAATTAACCGATTTGTAATTAAAACCAGTTAGAAAGTTTCAGTCGGGCAACCCAACTTACATTTACCCTTACCCTGAGTAAAACAAATAATTTTCTATTATATTGATATTATTACTCGATTTCTAAAGTGGGCGAAGTGGTACATTTGTATGGGAGGTACGAGAAGGGGTGTGGTTAGGCTTCCAGATTTATTCTCCATTACTTTATCCTGTTATAGCTTTACTAATTACAGAATTTGGGCACGATTGCCTTGGGTGTACTGATATTATTAGTACATCCCTAAAGTGGGCGGAAAGGTACATTTGTATGGGAGGTCCCATAACGGGCGTCGCTAGACTTCCAATTTGTTCTCCAAGACTTTGTCCTGTTATAACATAACAAAATACAGGATTTGGGCACGATCGTGTCGAGAGTATTGATATTTTTACCCTATTTCTAAAGTGGGCGGAGTGGTACATTTGTATGGGAGGTACTAGAAGGGGCGTGTCTAGACTTCCAGATTTTTTCTCCAAAACTTTATCCTGCTTAAACTTTACCAAATACAGAATTTGGGCACGATCGCTGTAGGTCTTTTAATAATTTTAATCGATTTCCAAAGTGGGCGGTACCAGATGTGTATGGGAGGTACCAGATGGGGCATGAATAGACTTCCAATTTTTTTCTCCAAAACTTTATCCTGTTATAGGTTTACTAAAAATAGAATTTGGGTACAATCACGTTTAATTTATTGATATTATTTCTCCATCTCTATAGTGGGCGAAAAGGTAGAATTGTATGGGAGGTACCAGAAGGGGCGTGGCTAGGCTTTCAAAATTTTTTCCAAAACTTTATCTTGTTACAGCTTTACTAAATACAGAATTTGGGGACGATCCCGTAGGGTGTATTAATATTATTACTCGATTTCTAAAGTGGGCGGAATGATGTATTTGTATGGGAGGTACCAGAAGGGCCGGGGCCATGTAGCCCATTTGTAATACCGTAAGTAGTTTTGAGAAAATAATAACTCGTGCAAAATTTCAAAACATTTGGTTGCGTCTTTCGAAAGTTATCGTGCGAACCAGCCGGACAGCCACCAGACAGACAGACAGACAGACAGACAGACAGACGGACATGGCTCAAACGACTTAAAAAGTCATGAATCGAATTTGGTTCAAAGAAACCTATTGTCTAAAGTCACTCCTTCTATGTGTTACACTTTTGGGTCGTATCAAATGATATATACCCTCATCCCTAAGGGTGATGGTATAAATATACATATATCCCAGTTATTCTAGATCAGCCTATTTAAGTTTTTTTACGAGCAATTCATTTTATGGAGCGAAGCTCCCATACGGCGTCTCGAAAGTGACTTCCTCCTGTTTACAGAACTCTGCGAGTTGTTAACAGATTTTGATGAGTTTTTTTTTCATGTTTTTCAAATGGCCAGGAGAGGGTACTGACAAAGCCCAAATTTTAAATTTGTCAACAGATTTTGATAACCTTTTTTTAATTTTCTAAATCTGTTAACAACAGAGTTCTGCGAACAGGAAGAAGTCACTTTCGCTATATTTTCAGAATCTGGCCGTTTAATCATGGGTGAGGCCAATATTTGTCTTACAGTGCAATCTCACCAAATAGTGTATGCAAAAAATCTAGATTCCCTACGACTTATACTAAATGAAACTAAAAAATTAGAATTATTTCAAAGTTTTTTTTTAAATAAATCGAGGGAAGTCAATTTTTTTGGGAAATTACAACTGTAATATCTTAAGCGGACCTTTTTTTTACAACTTTGCCGAAGCATAGAAAGCGATATATTCAAAACAGTAGGAACTGTTGGGCAAAAACCAGGGGCCCAATGGTTTTCATAATGTTTATGGGGCCAAAAAATAAAATTGGTAGCTAATCTAACCGAACTGAGCTAGGGTTTTACTCAGCTCCGGTAGTACTATCGAACGTATATAATGTTTTTTACTGTTGCTCTTTGATATCAATTAAAATTATCATATATTATTTTCTTTTGTATGAATACTAAATTTAATCAAATTTTTCGTAAAATTTGATATCAATTAAAATTATCATATATTATTTTCTTTTGTATGAATACTAAATTTAATCAAATTTTTCGTAAAATGTACGAGTTTCAAAATTTGCTTGAGAAATTAATGTAGAGCATACTCGTTGATCCCTTTTGGTACCTCCCATACAAAATGACCTATTTTTATAAAATTAATATTTTTTCCATAACTTCTAAACGGGACATGAGTGTAGACCTGACCAGATGGTGGGCTCCACCCCACTAGAACATACTACAATGCCGCTGTTAAGGACCGGATCTAATTTCAACACGCCACGTAATATTCAAACTATTCAATAGCTCTTGAATGTTTCTAATATACTATTATTTGGTTATATGGGCAATAACCATTCCTCTTTAGCACTCAATTTGCTCCACACGGCCATCTGGTAGAACCGAAGTTCCCATCTGGCCGGCCCCACATCGACCAACAGATTACCGAATCTGTCGGCTAAATACTTCGTCTCCTTCAGCTAGGAGCATAGCTCCCCATCCGGCAGTCCGCAAGAAAACTACCCTCTGGTAGGTACCGTAGTACCCCATCCGGCTAGCATCACCATTTTTTGGCACAACGCTACCACGCGTTGGACAATACACAAAACATAAACTGAATGGTTATTGCCCGTTAACTTGATAGGAAGAGCTCAAAGAGTCTGACACAGTTATATTCTTTAGCTTTATATTGAAATTAGTCCGTAACGGTGTTCCTGTAATCGCGGTTACACCCTTGTTTTAGGTTTGGTGCTACCCATCAGTACTCGACTAAGAATCTGTAAGATGCACAATGAGTAACGCTCGTATATTTTTTTGGACCAAAAACAGTACATTTCATTGATCTGTCTGTCTGTCTGTCTGTCTGTCTGTCTGTCTGTCTGTCTGTCTGTCTGTCTGTCTGTCTGTCTGTCTGTCTGTCTGTCTGTCTGTCTGTCTGTCTGTCTGTCTGTCTGTCTGTCTGTCTGTCTGTCTGTCTGTCTGTCTGTCTGTCTGTCTGTCTGTCTGTCTGTCTGTCTGTCTGTCTGTCTGTCTGTCTGTCTGTCTGTCTGTCTGTCTGTCTGTCTGTCTGTCTGTCTGTCTGTCTGTCTGTCTGTCTGTCTGTCTGTCTGTCTGTCTGTCTGTCTGTCTGTCTGTCTGTCTGTCTGTCTGTCTGTCTGTCTGTCTGTCTGTCTGTCTGTCTGTCTGTCTGTCTGTCTGTCTGTCTGTCTGTCTGTCTGTCTGTCTGTCTGTCTGTCTGTCTGTCTGTCTGTCTGTCTGTCTGTCTGTCTGTCTGTCTGTCTGTCTGTCTGTCTGTCTGTCTGTCTGTCTGTCTGTCTGTCTGTCTGTCTGTCTGTCTGTCTGTCTGTCTGTCTGTCTGTCTGTCTGTCTGTCTGTCTGTCTGTCTGTCTGTCTGTCTGTCTGTCTGTCTGTCTGTCTGTCTGTCTGTCTGTCTGTCTGTCTGTCTGTCTGTCTGTCTGTCTGTCTGTCTGTCTGTCTGTCTGTCTGTCTGTCTGTCTGTCTGTCTGTCTGTCTGTCTGTCTGTCTGTCTGTCTGTCTGTCTGTCTGTCTGTCTGTCTGTCTGTCTGTCTGTCTGTCTGTCTGTCTGTCTGTCTGTCTGTCTGTCTGTCTGTCTGTCTGTCTGTCTGTCTGTCTGTCTGTCTGTCTGTCTGTCTGTCTGTCTGTCTGTCTGTCTGTCTGTCTGTCTGTTTGCGGAGGCAATAAATGAAAAAAGAAAAACACGGTTTTGGTTTAATTTATGTTAATGGCACCAAATCGAAATTTGGGTAACTTTATTGTAATCGAAATTACCTTGTATGTTGTCGTACGACTGTAGGCGAAGCCAAGTGATTTATTAATAATAACAACAATAAGAAAAAGTAATGAAGCAAAGTGGCTTTTATTCAGCTAAACCCGCTACTCGTTAGAATCTACTTTACAAGGATGCATAGAAATGCATGAAATAGAGTCTAACGACGAAAGTAGCCACAACTAGGGTTGCCAACGATACTAGGAACATTTGTATAAAATCATTAAACTATTTCTAGTTTAAACATGCCGGCCACCTTGCAACATATTTTAATGTTGTAATAAGAATTATATAAGCTATAACTAACTTAAATCTATAAAAAAAAATGTGCACAATTCAGAGAGTGAGCGATTCAATTCAATTTTATTTATTCATTTAGTACTTTAAGTTATATTTTACCACTTCATTCCGATATATGAGCAAAGAACACTCCGTCGAACAAGAATGAAGCGGTGACAACATAATTTTAGTTTTATGCGTTGAATGGGCAAAGAACACCCCGTTGAAGCTATAAAACTTGTCATGCGATGATTTGGGCAAAGAACACCCCGTAGAACAGCACGACTGATGTTAATGGATAGTGTGAAGCCGATCTGGTCGTGGGAGAATTGGGCAATGAACACCCCGTAGAACTCCACAACGCAGACGGCACGGGTCATGGGAGGATATGGGCAACGAACACCCCGTAGAGCACCATGACCGGGCGACTATGTGGCTTAAATACGACAGGGACCTGACACGACCCAACCGAACATCGTGTATTGGGCAAGCGGAAACTCCACACTCGCCAGGACCCCCTCTCTTAAAATGAGCTTGTAAAACTCTGGTCCGAGGACCATGCATACTCCAGCAGCACTGGCGAAATTTGGGTCCGCTAGGCGGTAAGGCCGGAAGTGGCGAGCCACTTCATCTGGGACAGAAGTTGTGGGAGCCTTGACCCTGGCAAGATCGGCTACCCTAGCCGTTACGGACAGCTCTTCCATTTGGTCCGTGCAAGACCGCAGCTGCAATTTGCAGAAACTTATGCCATCGATTTTTAAAATAGTTAATCCCAGTCGGCGAACTAGGGAAGTGCAGACGCATGTCTGCGACTCCGTTCCCATGTAATAGGGATACATAAGTGCCCTTACCGGAATTTCCCTTCCCTTGACGCACAACTTTGCCACTATAGTTGGCATCAAAACAAGTTCCGGCCGAGACGATAGGCTGGTACCAGCACATGCTATAGGCCGAGTGGCCTCCCGCGCTGGAGCCCTTTTTGCTGCTGAGTTCTTAGAGGGGGGGCCCGATGAACGCGAAGCGTCAAATCTGTTGGGCCTCCTAGTGCCGTTTCGCCGACTCTCTCTTTTTGATCTTTTATCGTTGCCAGCCACCCTGGTATCCCCTGGAGAGTGCAGCATGGTGTGATGATTACCATCGCATTGCCGACACTTCCTTGTGCTGGAGCAATCAGAAGCCTGATGGTTCCGCATAAGGCAGTTGGCACAGCACCGGTTCATCACCACCACGCGCAGCCTCCGTTCCGGACGCATCTTCTTAAAGATCGTGCAGTGGTAAAGCGGGTGGGTTTTTGCACATAGGCAACATGAGAGTCGCCCACTTCTCTCAACATTAACGGTCCCTGTCGAGCCATCCCCTTCTGACCTTGTCGCAGGTGGAAGCACCTCCGCAGCAGTTAAACTCGCCGCCGGAGCAGGTGTAATCACCTCCATCGGTTCCACTAAAGGGATTGGAACCTCCTCCGTTGTCGGTACAGGCTCCGACTGAATGCACAATTCGTGCTTGTGTTGAACAATTATCGCAGCCGCAGCGCTTCTCTCTCTCTCTCCTCATCTGACAACTCCACATCATCGTACTCCGGCAACGGGTCAGCAAAGAACGAAATGCCCGACATATCCATGATGTTCTAAAATTAAGGTGCTGTTTGATTTTTTTGTGTAATCTAATTGGTCAGAATGACCAGTTTCGTTATTGGTCGCTTTACAACGCCATTTTCGGTACGAACATCGGTACGAACATCCGCGACCCTCACATGACCGTCATCTCCTAAGTAAACTTGGACAACACGCCCTAACTTCCAAGCCGTAGGTGGAAGCTGGTCATGGCGAACAACGACCAAATCGTCTACCGATACTTCACGCTGAGGGAATTTCCATTTGTAACGCTTGTGAAGAGTGTGCAAATATTCATCTTTCCATCTTATACAAAATTGACGTACGAGTGCCTGTAACTTGCGGTAACGATTTACCAGATCAAGAGGGTGCTCATCAATAATGGGTTCAGGAAGCGCTAAAAGGGACGTGCCAATTAAAAAATGACCTGGGGTCAACGCAGCTATTTCCCCAGGGTTCTCTGACATAGGGCACAGAGGTCTCGAATTAAGACAGGCTTCGATACGAGCTAAAGCGGTGGTAAGTTCCTCGAAAGTGAACTTGGTTCCCTCAAATTGTCTGTAGAAGTGATGTTCAAAGCTCTTCACTGCAGCTTCCCAGAGACCTCCCATATGAGGAGCTCCAGGAGGAATGAATTTCCACGACAACCCCTGGTAGCTGTACTGAGCCTCAACACGCAAACGGAAAACCTGCAAGACAAGCCGAAAATCTCTCTCTAATTCTCTAGAAGCGCCTACGAAGTTTGTACCATTGTCCGAAAAAATGGTAGAAGGACATCCACGTCGAGCTATGAACCGATGAAAGGCGCTCAAGAACTTCTCTGTGGTCATATCCGTCGTTGCTTCCAAATGAACTGCTTTAGTTGAAAAACAAACAAACACACACACGTAACCCTTAGTTACCTTGCAGGATCTCGGAGCTAAAGTCCTCACCTCAAATGGACCTGCGAAATCTACACCGGTGGTCGTGAATGGTCTACCTACCACTGTTCTCTCAGCTGGAAGCGAAGCCATGATCTGAGCGCAAGACCTTTTGCTCATAATCGTACAACGTTTGCACCTACTAACCACCGTACGAATTAACACCTTCATCCGAGGTATCCAATACTCGGTGCGAAGACACCGTAACATGAGCGTTTGGCCACCATGAAGAGAAATCTCATGTACAAACACTGCCAACAGCCTTGCCAAACGCGAGGTGTATGGTATAATTATGGGATGTTTCTCCCGGTAGGACAGTGACGGCACTTTTGAAAGGCGCCCATTTAGACGCATTACACCATCAGTATCTAATTTTGGATTCAGCGGCACCAAGACACTTCGAGAATTGAGTGGTTCTCCTTCCATTAAACTTCGATACTCTTCAGCGAAAAATGCCCTTTGGGAAACGACAGCCAAACGTGTCTTAACAAACATTATCTCATCCCTCAGAAGCACATGATCGGTGTGGGTAAAAGACTTTCTATGAACGGGATGTGTTCTGTGAAGGAATCGAAAGATATACGCAATTACTCGCAGCGCCCTACCTAAGGATGAAAATCTCTCTAGAACGTCCTCATAATTTGAGAAAAATGCGGCATGTGTTTTCACTACACGTAGTTCCATATCTGTGTCCGCGGGTTGTTCTGGGGAAATACACCATTTTGATTTTTCCAACGCCAGCCAGTGTGGACCCTTCCACCAAAGGTCTGAGTTCGCTAACTCCTCTGGCGTAACACCGCGACTTCCAAGATCCGCCGGGTTGTCCTCAGAACGAACATGATGCCAATTATGATTCCCTACGTTCTCCTGGATTTTACAAACACGATTAGCCACAAAGATATTCCACGTACTTGGTGTTCTTCTTAACCATGCCAGGACAATCATCGAGTCCGTCCAACAATATATTTTTCCCAGGTTGATATCAATTTTCTCCAAAATCGATACCAAAAGTTCCGACGCGAGCACCGCTCCGCATAATTCCAGTCGTGGCAATGAGACAGATTTTACTGGAGCCACTCTAGTCTTTCCCGCCAGCAGCTGGGTATTCACGGCTCCCGTTGTGTCCTCTATTCGAATGTAGATCGTGCCCGCGTACGCCTTTTCCGATGCATCAGAAAATAGGTGTAACTCAGCCGACCGCGCCGGTGTGTATCCTACCCATCTCGAAATTTGGATCTTATTGACATCCTGGTAAGAATCGACGAACTTCTTCCACTCAAGCTCCGTTGATGCTGGAAGAGCATCCTCCCATTGGATATTATCAAGCCATATCCGCTGCATTATTATTTTCGCTACAATTACGACGGGACCGAGCCAACCCATCGGATCAAACAACCGAGCAATTATCGAAAGAACTTGCCTTTTTGTGTGACTCGCCCTTCTTTCCAATGGCCGAAAATTGAAATAAAATTTATCCAGTTGGGCATTCCACCGAATGCCAAGTGGCTTGGAACTGCTCGACTCAACAAACTCTAGAAGCTGCGCATCTACCAACAAATCCGACGACAAACCCTCTAAAATAGACTTGTTATTCGCGGTCCATTTCCTCAACTCAAATTTGGCGGAAGCCAATGCTGCCATCAGTTGGTTGCGTGCGACCAAGGCGTCCTGGATGCTATGAGCTCCCGCGAGCACATCGTCAACATACATGCACTTACGAAGAATCAAAGATGCGAGCGGAAACTCCTTTTGAACCTCATCAGCTAACTGAAGTAGAGTCCGAATTGCCAGATATGGCGCACAATTTACACCGAATGTCAAAGTTAACAACTCAAAATCGCGTACTATCTCCTGAGGCGAACTTCTGTTTAGAATGCGCTGCAGTGGCGTGAATGCCGAATCAACCTTTATCTGCCTATACATTTGAGTGATGTCGCAATTAAAAACATAGCGGAATAGCCTCCATCGTAGAATAATGATTACCAAGTCCGACTGAAGAGTCGGCCCGACATGTAATATGTCGTTTAGACTATTTCCACTAGATGTCTTATTTGAAGCGTTGAAAACCACCCTTAACTTAGTGGTCTGCTTGTCTGGATTTATCACAGGATGATGTGGCAGATAACACATCGTAGTATTTGTCATGGAAGAAGCCAGTACGGGCTTCATATGACCTAAGTCCAAGTATTCCTGGATTACCCCATCGTAAACGGTCTTAATCGCAGGTCTTCGTAAAAGAGAAGCCTCATTGCGCAGAAATTGTTTCAATACATTTGGCCGGGATTCTCCTAACTGCAATAGTCCGCCGAAATCAGACTTGACGGGAAGAGTAACGACATATCTCCCATCTGGTTCACGACGCGTTGTACGTTTATAATTTTCCTCACAATATTTATCCGAAGGAGACATAATGCGGCGTTTAGGAGGCTCTTCAATCTCCCAAAATTTGAGAAGATTTTTGTTAACCTTATCCTCCTCTGAGAACTCTATCGCGGTATTGAAAACACGCACCGAAGGAGTTAGAACTGGACCAGTAATAATCCATCCGAAGACCGTACTTTGTGCGAGCAAAGAATCAAGCAGCGATCTACTGGGCACCTGTAGAATAATCTTGGGGTATAAATCCGCACCAAGTAGCAAATCGACGGGTGTGCTCTCAAACCAATTAGAATCCGCCAATTTAATGCCAGGCACCCGAGAAACAACATTCGAAGGTACTGTGAAAGATGGTAAACTACCAGATATGACTGGCAAGACCAACGCAGACGTTTCCATTTTCACCGAAGTGTCCCTAGGAGAACTTAAGGTAATCCAGCACGATTTTTTAGAAATGGCCGATACAGAGGAATTCACTCCAGAAACACTGGCGCAGGTTGAACTGGCAGGAATGCCTAACCGTCGCTGCAAACGTTCCGTTATAAATGAAGCCTCTGACGCTGGATCGATGAGAGCTCGTGCTGAAAAGTTATAACCTTGGTGAACGATATACACCATTGCGGTTCCTAACAACACATTTCTGCTCTGCGAGGCGTGGTACACTTGCCGATGCTCATTTCCAGAAGAAAATATACCAGTAGAAGTAGAAGGCTGCTGATTATTGTTTGGTGCAACATTAGCTGGCTGAAATATTGGAATCGAATTCGGCACTGAATTCGCTGGTGTGTTGACCGAAGCCGCGTGAGAATTGTCGCCAGGTGCATCTCTATGTAGTAGTGTGTGGTGTCTTTGATTACACCTGGAGCACCTGTACTTGCTTTTACAATCCTTGACCTCATGGCCGGGGGCCAAGCAATTAATGCAGCAATTATTTTTCTTGACTGAAACAAATCTCTCCGACACTGAGAGTTGGGAAAACTTCGTACAAGTTCGCATCACATGACCCTGTTTTTTGCACAAAACACAGCCTTTCTTGGTAGAAGTGTCCGACGCCGATGCATTTGTGAAATGACTCCTAATTTTCCCGTCCGTAGTTTTTCCGTTCGAAGCGGTCCTCTTAATCTCTCCAAGATTTGTTAAGGTTTGAATTCTCTCCGTAAGGAAAGCATCCATGTCGCTCCATTCTGACAAAGCTCTTTTGTTCTTTACCGTCTGCTCAAATAAAACATGAGTGTTTCTTGGAAGTCGCTGAAGGCACAAAAACACAAGAATTGGACCCCAATCACTCGTGGGCACTTTGAAAATGTCCATTGCACTAATGCAGCCGTTTATGCCCCGCTGAATTTCCTTTAAACCCGATGTGGTTTCATTTTCTAATTTAGGAAGATCAAACAGAATATGAAGTTGGTTATTCACCAACATACGAGTATTGTCATATGCTTCACTTAACGCCTTCCAAGCCAAATCAAAACTATGATGAGTGAGGGGGAACTTGGCAACAATCTCCCTTGCCTCCCCGCTGGTTTTTCGGAGCAAATGACACATTTTTTCAATTCCACTCAACCGACCATTTTTCACATATAAAGCGGTAAACAAATCTCGAAAACCTGGCCATGACAGAAAGTCTCCCCTAAAATCGTCCATATCACATGGCGTGACCGGTAAGTTATGATGTCCCTCCGAAGGGGACTCCTGAACAACGGGAGCACTCCTTGTACCGCCAAGTTTATCCTTTGTCTCCTTTATTCTTGAAAAACATCGGACGTATGCATCGTTTGCCGCATCATATTTGGCCTCGGCATCATCCATAAACTCCTCTTTCCTGTCCGTCACGGTATCCAAAAATTCCTGACAGGCTTCGTTTGTCTCCTCCAACTTTCCAAAAAGTTTTTCCAGCTGAGCACACTGCACCTCGAGAGTGTAAATCGTATGACTTTCCTCTTTTCTCACCATATACTTTGCCTCGAACTTCAGCAAAGCACTCGATGCACGAACAAGGTTTTCATATGCGTTCCTAGGCATGTTGTTCCGAAAATAAACTGCAAACGATTTACTAAGATGTCAAGTACTCCAATTTCAAATGTCAGAAGAATCAAACTTCCCTTTTCTCCGACGAAAATCAAGAAAAAATGTCGAAAAATTGATCCAAATATGTGATCCGAATGACCGTGGACTGTATCAATTACTAGCAAACAACCCAAACTTGCTGAACGATTAATCTGAACGATATTTCAATTAAAGAACAATTTCCTTTTAGTTGAACGATTTATCTGAACGATTTCTAGCGAAGCTATAATCAAGGAACAAACAACGTTGATATTTTCACAACTAAAAAAAACGAAAGCGTGTCGGCGATGATGGAAACTCCCAAAGCGTTTTTTAAAAAAAAACACAAAAAATAAAATATAGAAAAAAATATTCAAAATTTTTAGAAAAAATTTCAACGAAATGACTCGACCGGTCCTGTAAGGGTTAAAATTAACGAACGAAATATTTATCAAACAAATTTGACGACAATCGAAATGCCGTATCAAATTTCCAATATATATTCGAATAACGAGTACCGATTACTCTTATTCTAACAACTCTTAACAATCACTTGTGATAGTTGTATTTACACAACTCTATCATAGACTTAAGAACAAGAAGAAGAATAGTGACAAGTGAGTGCGAAAGTGTTGGTGTATTAAAAAAATAATAAATTTATCGCGAAATTGCTATTAAAACACTTTAAATGAACGGAAATTCAACTTATTTAGTGTAGAAAAAAATTCTATATTTTTTCCGCGTACCCAATGTACTGTGTGATGTAAATTTTCACAGATCTTTCACAAATTTACTATACTCGAATAGTATTGCAAATTGTTGTTGCGAAAAACCACCACCAAATTTGCAATCGCGCTCACTTTCTCACACACACATATGTTACAACCGAATTGATGTTGTAAAGCGAATTGGTTTAATTAGAATAATTAAACGCACTTTTTAATTATTTCAATTTGATTTTTAATTTTATTCAAAATTATTGAAAACACTCGCGAGCTCACTAAAAAACTGAATTGTACTCACTTTTTTTTTTGAAAGATGTTGATGATATATGAATATATATATATATATGTGACAGAATGTCCCAGAGTTGTTGTTGTTGATTTTGAAATCTGCAACTATAAACCAAAAGTCCGTGATGAAAAATCTGGATGAAATCCGGTTCGCTAGGACCAATGTTTGCGGAGGCAATAAATGAAAAAAGAAAAACACGGTTTTGGTTTAATTTATGTTAATGGCACCAAATCGAAATTTGGGTAACTTTATTGTAATCGAAATTACCTTGTATGTTGTCGTACGACTGTAGGCGAAGCCAAGTGATTTATTAATAATAACAACAATAAGAAAAAGTAATGAAGCAAAGTGGCTTTTATTCAGCTAAACCCGCTACTCGTTAGAATCTACTTTACAAGGATGCATAGAAATGCATGAAATAGAGTCTAACGACGAAAGTAGCCACAACTAGGGTTGCCAACGATACTAGGAACATTTGTATAAAATCATTAAACTATTTCTAGTTTAAACACTGTCTGTCTGTCTGTCTGTCTGTCTGTCTGTCTGTCTGTCTGTCTGTCTGTCTGTCTGTCTGTCTGTCTGTCTGTCTGTCTGTCTGTCTGTCTGTCTGTCTGTCTGTCTGTCTGTCTGTCTGTCTGTCTGTCTGTCTGTCTGTCTGTCTGTCTGTCTGTCTGTCTGTCTGTCTGTCTGTCTGTCTGTCTGTCTGTCTGTCTGTCTGTCTGTCTGTCTGTCTGTCTGTCTGTCTGTCTGTCTGTCTGTCTGTCTGTCTGTCTGTCTGTCTGTCTGTCTGTCTGTCTGTCTGTCTGTCTGTCTGTCTGTCTGTCTGTCTGTCTGTCTGTCTGTCTGTCTGTCTGTCTGTCTGTCTGTCTGTCTGTCTGTCGGGGCGGGGCCATGTAGCCCATTTGCAATACCGTAAGTAGTTCTGTCTGTCTGTCTGTCTGTCTGTCTGTCTGTCTGTCTGTCTGTCTGTCTGTCTGTCTGTCTGTCTGTCTGTCTGTCTGTCTGTCTGTCTGTCTGTCTGTCTGTCTGTCTGTCTGTCTGTCTGTCTGTCTGTCTGTCTGTCTGTCTGTCTGTCTGTCTGTCTGTCTGTCTGTCTGTCTGTCTGTCTGTCTGTCTGTCTGTCTGTCTGTCCGTCTGTCTGTCTGTCTGTCTGTCTGTCTGTCTGTCTGTCGGGGCGGGGCCATGTAGCCCATTTGCAATACCGTAAGTAGTTTTGAGAAAATAATAACTCGTGCAAAGTTTCAAAACATTTGGTTGCGTCTTTCGATAGTTATCGTGCGAACCAGCCGGACAGCCACCGGACAGACAGACAGACAGACAGACGGACATGGCTCAAACGACTTAAAAAGTCATGAATCGAATTTGGTTCAAAGAAACCTATTGTCTAAAGTCACTCCTTCTATGTGTTACACTTTTGGCTCGTATCAAATGATATATACCTTCATCGCTAAGGGTGATGGTATAATTATTTGTTTTACTGAGGGTAAGGGTAAATGTAAGTCGGGTTGCCCGACTGAAACTTTCTAACTGATTTTAATTACAAACCGATTAATTTCATTAACTCACGGCTTAAACAATATCTTATATTGGGTGATGGTATTTATCAGTCAGTTTAACTGACTGAAATTTCTGTACTGGTTTTTTATTTTCGTTTTAAGGTAACTGTAGAAATCAACGCATTTGTACTTCATATTACATTTGACGGTCAGAATCGACTTCAATGTTTGCATATTTAATCGGTTTTTGTCTGACGTCCAAGTTTTGTTCACTGCTGAGAAGATTCGTTCCACTGATGCTAAAGTTCCTGGCAAACATAAAATATATTCAACGATCGTGGCCATTTCTTTGAATTCGCAACCAGCGTTATTGAGATGAATAAATATCTCCACCCACCGATCCACAACCGTAACATTGTCTTCTCTCCATTGCATAATTTTGTCTCTCGAACAATAGTTTTTGATATATCGAACCAGTACAGAAATTTCAGTCAGTTAAACTGACTGATAAATACCATCACCCAATATAAGATATTGTTTAAGTCTTGTGTTATTGAAATTAACCGATTTGTAATTAAAATCAGTTAGAAAGTTTCAGTCCGGCAGCCCGACTTACATTTACCCTTACCCTCAGTAAAAGAAATAATTTTCTATTATATTGATATTATTACTCGATTTCGAAAGTGGGCGGAGTGGTACATTTGTATGGGAGGTACGAGAGGGGTGTGGTTAGGCTTCCAGATTTATTCTCCATAACTTTATCCTGTTATAGCTTTACTAATTACAGAATTTGAGCACGATTGCGTTGGCTGTACTGATATTATTACTACATCCCTAAAGTGGGCGGAAAGGTACATTTGTATGGGAGGTACTATAAGGGGCGTCGCTAGACTTCCAATTTTTTCTCCAAAACTTTGTCCTGTTATAACATAACAAAATACAGAATTTGAGCACGATCGTGTCGAGTGTATTGATATTATTACCTTATTTTTAAAGTGGGCGCAGTGGAACATTTGTATGGGAGGTACCAGAAGGGGCGTGTCTAGACTTCCAGATTTTTTCTCCAAAACTTTATCCTGCTTAAACTTTACCAAATACAGAATTTGGTCACGATAGCGTTAGGTCTTTTAATAATATTAATCGATTTCTAAAGTGGGCGGTACCAGATGTGTATGGGAGGTACCAGATGGGGCGTGGACAGACTTCCAATTTTTTTCTCCAAAACTTTATCCTGTTATAGCTTTACTAAAAAGAGAATTTGGTTCCGATCACGTTTAATTTATTGATATTTTTTCACCATCTCTATAGTGGGCGAAAAGGTCGATTTGTATGGGAGGTACCAGAATGGGCGTGGCTAGGCTTTCAAAATTTTTTCCAAAACTTTATCCTGTTATAGCTTTACTAAATACAGAATTTGGGGACGATCCCGTAGGGTGTATTGATATTATTACTCGATTTCTAAAGTGGGCGGAATGATGTATTTGTATGGGAGGTACCAGAAGGGGCGGGGCCATGTAGCCCATTTGCAATACCGTAAGTAGTTTTGAGAAAATAATAACTCGTGCAAAATTTCAAAACATTTGGTTGCGTCTTTCGAAAGTTATCGTGCGAACCAGCCGGACAGCCACCGGACAGACAGACAGACAGACGGACATGGCTCAAACGACTTAAAAAGTCGTGAATCGAATTTGGTTCAAAGAAACCTATTGTCTAAAGTCACCTATTGACTTTAGGACTATTGTCCTTACACTTTTGGCTCGTATCAAATGATATATACCTTCATCCCTAAGGGTGATGGTATAAATAGGGTGTGCAAATTTACCTCATTTTCATTGGCATTGTACAATTTGTATTCCCTGAACTTGTTCATAACGGCTTCGACGTCATTCCATGTTGGTGAATTTGCTGTTCGCCGTTTTTATTTATATTATGTATCGAAAAACAGTATTTTGAGGGAAAAAAGCAGTACGCAGTTTTTGATGTCGAAAAACAGTACAGTACTGCGAAAACAGTACAGATACGAGCCTTAACAATGAGAGATGTGAGACTTGTGTGATATCAAGGGACACCCAGTTCCATTTCTTCCGAGCATCAAACTCTTAGTCTACCAGCGTGTCTTTTGGTATAACCACAGCCACCATGTGGCACAGATCTACTGTACCATACCCAATTTGTGGGTAAGCAATCTTACGCCACTTAGGTCCCCCAACCGCCCGTGGTATCATCTTTAGACTCTTTGATCGGAGCTCGCAAAGATAATACCACTTTTACTACCTCTTTTTGTCTTGGGGTCAGTGGGGGCGATACTCCCCAAAAGTCTCCGAAGAGACCCCCTGCGGGTTCCAAACGGGGACAATAAAATTTGTTCTGTTAAATTATCTTGTGATAAGAGGCAAACCCTTAGAAAAACTAACTATTTGACACACCCCTTTATGTACCCCCCATAGAAACGATTTGAACCCCATAGTTATACAAACAGATGTTTTTGTAAGTCTACTGAATTCAGTCAAATTTTCATAACCATACATTTTACGAAAATTTGACTGATATCAGTAGACTTACAAAAACAGTAAAAAAGTAAAAAAAAGTAAAATGTATGGTTATGAAAATTTGACTGAGGAATGAAAGTAAATCATATCGGTTGATCCCTTCTGGTATCTCTGATACAAAATTACCTATTTTTATAATATTTCTCCCATAACTTCAAACGGGGGACAATAAAATTTGGTCTGTTAAATTATCTTGTGATAGGAGCCAATCTCTCAGAAAACCCAACTATTTGACTAACCCCTCCTGGTGTCTGCTGTACAAATTACCGAATTCACCTTATTTGTTTTTTAAGTATACTGAATTCAGTCAAATTTTGCGTAAGAATAAATATGGACTATATAGGCTGGTACCTCGCATGACCTATTTTTGGAAAATTAATATCTGGATATTTAAATTTGGGAAGTTAATATGTAAAAGGACACGAAACCTCAATAAACCTTACAATTTGAAACACCCCTACAGGTACTTCCGAAATAAAGAACCGAGTACGTGTATATATTTTTTGTTTATCCACTGAATTTAGTCAAGTATCGTTTATTTCGCAAATAGAAAAAAATCACGGAACTGCCCATATATGTATATAAGACCGACTCACCAAAAAAAAGTATCTTCGGTCCACCCCCCAAAATGTATCTTGGTTTGTTTTATGATAAAGCCCAAAAAAATTCGATCACTGTATTAAGATCCAGAGAGATGGACCGTTTTTAAAAATGGCATTCTATTTAGTTTTTCAAAGATTTTTGATATTTAACTAAAGCGTATATGCGCAATGTTAGTATCATAGGAAAGAGTTTTTAAAGACGCATCCACCCACAAATGTCCTTAGCAGGTCCTTTTTTTTAGGAAAATGCTGGATAAATATGGAATTTTAAGTTTTTAGTAGCGACATTTTTCTGATTTAAATGTGAAATTGACATATATTTATCCTTCGTCGATTTAAGTAAACACGTGTTTCAGCTATTTCCCTAAAATCTTTATTTTAGTGTATTCTGTACATCTTTAATACCCCAGCAAAAAATTGGTGATTACTTTAAAAATGTGTTTCGGTGTATTGATTCCATTTCGCATTACCAATTTATTGTTCTGCATTCTTTCTTCTATTTTCAGAGGTAGTTATGTAACGCATTTATTAAATTCTCATCTTTAATGCATTTTTATGCTGAAAATTAAAGCTGATCACCAAGACTGCTTTTGTTAAATGAACAGCTTAATTGATGTTAGTAGCAAGTTCAATCGATCGATTCCTTTTAATTAAAAAAGCATAACATACATTCTCTGAAAAAAAAAATTTAAATAAGTATCGAGTTTGAAAAGAGCACCTAAAAATGCACATTCAAAACGCGCGTTCTGCAATATCGCTTGATTTTTGCGTTCATTTTAACTAAAAACCAGTAAGGAAGTTTAAGTCGGGCAACCCGACTTACATATACCATCACCCTCAGTAAAACGAAAAAATCTATTATATTGATATTATTATTCGATTTCTAAAATGGGCGAAGTGGTACATTTGTATGGGAGGTACCAGAATGGGCGTGCCTCGACTTCCTGAATTTTTCTCCAAAACTTTATCCTGTTATAGCTTTGCTAAATACAGAATTTTGTCACGATCGTGTGGAGTGTATTGATATTATTACTCCATCTCTTAAGTAGGCGGAAAGGTACATTTGTATGGGAGGAACCAGAAGGGGTGTGTCTAGACTTCCAGAATATTTCTCCAAAACTTTATCCTGTTATAGCTTTGCTAATTACAGAATTTTGTCACGATCGTGTGGAGTGTATTGATATTATTACTCCATCTCTTAAGTAGGCGGAAAAGTACATTTGTATGGGAGGTACCAGAATGGGCGTGCCTCGACTTCCTGAATTTTTCTCCAAAACTTTATCCTGTTATAGCTTTGCTAAATACAGAATTTTGTCACGATCGTGTGGAGTGTATTGATATTATTACTACATCTCTAAAGTGGGCGGAAAGGTACATTTGTATGGGAGGTACCAGAAGGGGCGTGTATAGACTTTTTTCTCCAAAACTTAATCTTGTTATAACTTAACAAAATACAGAATTTGGGCCCGATCGTGTCGAGGGTATTGATATTATTATTCCATCTCTAAAGTGGGCGGAGTGATACATTTGTATGGGAGGTACCAGAAGGGGCGTGTCTAGGCTTCTAGATTTTTTTTCTAAAACTTAATCCTGCCAGAACTTTACTAAAAACAGAATTTGAGCACGATCGCGTTAGGTATATTAATAATATTAATCGATTTCTAAAGTGGGCGGTACCAGATGTGTATTGGAGGTCCCTGATGGGGCGTGGCTGGACTTCCAGTTTTTTCCCCAAAAACTGTATCCTGCTATAGCATTACTAAATAAAGAATTTGGGTACGATCGCTTTGCATTTATTGATATTATAACTCCATCTCTAAAGTGGGCGGAAAATCACATTTGTAGGGGAGGTACCTGAAGGGGTGTGGCTAGACTTCCAATTTTTTTTTTCCAAAACTTTATCCTGTAATAGCTTTACTAAGTACAGAATTTGGGTACGATCCCGTTGGGTGTATTGATATTATAACTCGATTTCTAAAGTGGGCGGAATGATGTATTTGTATGGGAGGTACCAGAAGGGACCGGGCCATGTAGCCCATTTTCAATACCGTAAGTAGTTTTGGAAAGTAGTTTTAGGAAATATTATCTCGTGCAAAATTTCAAAACATTTGGTTGCGTCTTTCGAAAGTTATCGTGCGAACCAGCCGGACAGCCAGACAGACAGACGGACATGGCTCAAACGACTTAGAAAGTCATGAATCGAATTTGGTTCAAAGAAACCTAGGGTCTAAAGTCACTCCTTCTATGTGTTACACATTTGGGTCGTATCAAATGATATATACCCTCATCCCTATATATACCCTCATCCCTGATGGTATAATGAAATCGAAATAGTATGGGTTCTTTATTTGGAATAATATTATAATTTAAAACTACTTCTTAAAAATTAAAAAAATTAGGGGGGGGGAACTACTTACAATATGGTTAAAAACTCTTTCCTAAGATACTGATATTGCGCATATTGTCTTTAGATATATATCGAAAATCTCTGAAAAACTCAAAAAAATACTTTTTTTAAAAACGGTCCAGCTCACTGGATCTTAATCCTAGGCACGACATTTTTTGGGATTCATCATAAAACAAACCAAGGTACATTTTGGGAGGTGGACCGAAGATACAGTAATGGTGTCCATATTACAACATGACAACTACCAAAAGAGAGCAACATCCCTCTATTGTAGTTTAAAAAATTGTAGTTAAAAATAAAAGTTCCAATACTGCTGAATTTAGCATTTTTTCTACATACATTTAAAAAACTTATATTTTTTGTCACGTTCGCCATCGCATGTTTTTTCCTAATATTTTGAAAACAACAAATTAACAAAACCTGAATTTTGCACTAAGCGGAGTGCCACTAAATTGCTATCGGAAAATGTAAACAAGCTTAACAAATTTAAAGAATTCTTTATTAACACATGCGATATTATTTTCTTATATATTTACCATTATGTAATACCCCAAATATACTTTTATGGATGATTTTTCATATTCTTTGAATCGAATTTTTACCAAAAAAAAAATCAAACTTCAAACCACTGTAAAAAAAAATTGTGACGTAGTGGAGCAAAATTATGTTTAGGGTTTTGTCACTGAGGTCAAATGCTACCGTTTGATATTAGTTTGGTTCACTTCCGAAAAAGCTTGTTGCACTCTTTGCTCAAAAGTAGTATTTTTAACATTTAATTTAAATTTTATTTTATAACCTTTGACTCGTAGAGGCTATTTGTCTTCGGTGACTCTTAGTGAAATTTTTCGGAAAATATTTTTATCGAAGATTCTAAGCCTTGACATCCCTACAAAGTTGACATATAAACAGTTTTTCAAAATTGGGCCAAAAATGTTCCACACGGGTGGCAGCTAGGGGGTTAAAATATTCCGAGGAAATATTTAGTATAGGTCTCCGAAGACATGAAATACTCTAAATGTACTTTTATAGATGATTTTTCATATTCTTTGAATCGACTTTTGACCAAAAAATTTAAACTTTAAACCACTGTAAAAAAATTTTTAAACCACTGTAAAAATTTGTGACGTAGTGGCGCAAAATGGAGTTTAGGGTTTTCTTACTGAGGTCAAATGCTATCGTTTGAAATTGGTTTGGTTCACTCCCGAGACAATGACCCTCAAATTGTGTCATAGTGTAATTTATGAAGTAACATATAACCACAAATGTGAGTAACATGGTCACGACCGCCTTTATTAAAAGAATATATAAAAAAACTCAAATCCTAGCCTCTAATAGTCATGTTTTTTTTTTTCAAAAAAGTCATAAACGGTTAACCGATGAACATTACTCAATGATTGTTCTACCACCAAAATTGTTCGCTCTTTTAGAAGCAGAATAGACTCCATTTATTATCATCTTGATGCAAATAGTGAAACTCTGTATAATATCACTAGTCTTTGGTCTTGAGACCGTTGGAAAAATATCACTGTCTATGTCTTCGAAAAGCGATAATGTTTTATGAGCCAATTTTAGAGAAGGTAAAACTTTTATGCTGCTGTCGAAGCACATTTCTTATTTATCCCAATAGGCAACTTTTTCGACCTAGCCATCGGCTTTTTTGATCCACCCTACTGTATATGCAATGTATATGGTCATTTTGCACCTAATTTTAAAAAACACAACACATCGCTACACGGAAACAAACGCTAGTCTTACAAAACAACGCAAAGGAAATGCCCCGTAACATGTAAAATAATATTTACTCCCCTTTTTGTTGTGAAACCAACATTGGCTACAACCAATTTAACATCTAAAATATACATTTAACTTTATATTCTTTGGCACATTAACTTTATATCCTTTGATATAAATATTTATTGTTTTTGTATGCAAGTCCCGACGAGGACACTGCATTCATTTTTCGTAAGTAACGCATACGTTGTTGTATTTTGCCTTTCAGGTGATGGTGCCATTAGGTGGCACGAGTATATTAAACAGTCATTAGTTATGGTGTCAATCGCTATATTTATTGTACATACAGTGTACAATAAATACGAATGTGCTACTGCTTTGTCTTGGGCATTCTGTTACGCAAAGGCATTTCAAGCAGAAATGCTTTATAGTTTTACACATCCGGTTCTGGTTGGCTTTACATTTCAACCAAAAACTAAGTAGTGAACATTAAGAAACCATGTTTTGATATGGCAATAAAGTACTTAACACAAATAGTGAAAAATATTATAGTGAAGATTGTATTCGGAATGAATGAAATGGTTTTCAATGTTTGAAAACGTCTTCTGATATTATTTTGTTATCATTAGATGTGTGGTGGGTAACCACACGGTGTCGGAGATCGTAGGCAAGAATGCCGAAGCTTTTTTTCCCTTTTCATATGCTTACGTTGTCGCAACTTCGTTTCTCACATTAGTAATTGTTTGTTTTTTAAATCACGAAAAAATTTTGTCCAGGTATTACTACTTAAGTCGGCTTGCAATGCATTAAATCTTTGAGCAACTATTTTAAAATTGCTTATAATGCGTGCAAAAGTTTATAGATTTTAATGAAGAGAGCTTTGACTATTAAGATCGTCATTCTCAAAGATATGGACAATATTAATTTAAATGTGTTGTTCATGATGTTATTGTCAGACCTCTAATTTTTTCATCTCTTTCTCTTAAGAAAAGCTTAAAGTCTATCCTTAAACAGCTACATATTTAATATACATATATTCATATGTATACATCTTTCGGTTTAAAATGTACACTCTGCTTGATTTTTGTCCATCAAGACATGTCGTAGATATAACTTTTTCATACAAAGATCCATGACGGAACGCTTAATCTCGAAACGTGTTAATAAGATTTACATTTTTAATTATCGCATATGATGTCCCACAATGTAATTCTGTTGGATTTAAAGCTTAAACAGCAACAACAGTAAGCAACGTGAACGTATTGCCGGGACATTAATGAGCTCAAGGAATAATTGCAATAATTATGATAAGGTTTATTAAATGAATGGCAGCAAATTCCTGAAATTACTTGGTTAAAGGACATTGTATGAAGCGAACGTCAAATGTGTTGATCAGTCGTGGGTGCTTACTGGCTTGCCGATATTGTAAATGGGTAAAATTGTCGTTAGCAGCCAGCGATTAATTAAATAACAGGCGTGCGAAATATGATATCATGACTGTAAGCTGAAATTGCACTATGTAAGCTGTAAGCTGATATTACACTATGGAGTTAAATTTTGCACATATACAAATTTAAAAGATTTTTGTTCTTACCATTGAAATAAATTATAAAGCAAATATATTACATTGTCTACAACAAACCTAAAAGTGCTTTCTTTAAATTGGCATTTATTTCTCGAATCAAAACTGACAATTCAGTTTCACTTTAAACACTAAAACATTGACTTCAGTCAAATGTAGGCAGATAGAACATCAAATTATCTACAGTTTAAGACAAATACATGTTCTCATGCTGATATCCATCTTAACGCAATAGAAATTGCAATATTGACTGGAAACACAAAGCATCAGTTCTTGATTCAAAACGACGTTCAATTAATTTGTACGTATATTCTAAAATACGTACAATATTATAATAAACTAGTAAGGTGGTTATCTTTGGCTATGCCGAAGCTCAGATACCCTTCACCATTTGTAAAAATGGTGATAAAACTGGTTATTTACCCTACAACTATATTTTATTAAACTTTGTACCACAGTTTAAATCCGATCTTGTTTATATTAGAACTTAAACTTTGCTTCTGGACAGAGGTTTACATAACAAATTTCAGCCCGAAAGACCATAACTACAGGGACATACAGACGTACACCCCCAAAAAGGGGGAGTGTGTATGGAAGGTGGGAGAAGTATTCGTCCGCTCTGGCTCATCTTAGAATGTAAGCTTCTATTATAGGATAAAAGCTTGCATTCCAAATTTCAGGTCGATATCTCTTAAATCGGCTGTAATCACGGGGACAGACAGGCGGACAGACGGTCACCTTTAAATCGACTCAGATTTTGATGCTGATCATTTATATAAATATGTAGGCCTAATCCTTGATGGAATTAAAACCACATTTGCATTTGTTAAAACTACAAAATTATTAACATTTATTTACATTGAATTATTACAAAATTAGTGTTTCGCAATAATACATTTAAACTTTAGTTAGTTTGACACGTTTAAATCTTTAATGATATGTTTACGCGTTAAAATCTTTAATGAGACCTTTTCTCTTACAAATAAAATCTACCCTTATATAACCTGTCTAAGTTAGTCTACAACGTTCTATTTACTAGTTCAATTCACCACACATTACTACTGAATTCATCACGTCTAGAAGTTTCAAACCACCTTTGGAGATTTACCTTCATCCAATAGCTTTCGCATCGTCTGTCTCGCTCTCTCATGTACGTACATGCTTCGTCTCACTGAGCATCATGTGATTGCTCGGGACTGCTCGTTTGCTCTCTCTTTCTCTCTTGTCTTTCCGATGTTATTACGTTGTTTCTGTATCTGGTAACATCTCCCAATCATATTTCTGTGTTTTGTTGCATAGTTGCATCATTACTTATGTTTCCAGAACGTTCGCTCGCCAATATAACCCAATCCTACATATATATTGTCCCTTACATTACAACTAGTTTTTTTTTATACCATCACCCTTAGGGATAAAGGTATATATTTTGTATTACACTAATGTCCTACCAATTTAATAATATTCTAATATGTAATAATCTTAATCTTTCAAAAGGTTTTACCTAAGATAATTTAATACGCTAAAGTTGCTAGTTAACTAGTAACTTACTGAAATGTGTAGTCCTTTTCCAATTGTAGTTCTGTCACCTTTTGAGTTGCTACATAGCAGCAAACAGTTTCCAGTATTCCAATTTAGCTTTTCCCAAGATATGTATAAAGTCTTTGATACTTGATAATCTAGGCAAAAGTCTTTACGTGCGTTTGTGAAATTAACATTGCTATGGCTATTATGGATAGGGGCTAGGAAAATGGAATCATTCCGAAAGAGAAATTGACTTATATTATTCTAGATTTACCGGCTCACGGTGCTCTGTGGCTTCTTACAATAACTATTCTTGACACATCAAAGCCAAAGTGGCCCTTAAGCTATATATAGCTCTTGATTTTTTTCGACCCTTTATAATATACATACATCCGTTCCTACTGGCAGAGAACAGTGTCAGGGATAACGTTGCGATCAAGAAAGAGTTCATGATAAGGTTGGTCGTATCGTACAGTCTTATAAAATAGGACCACGAAATCTTGTTCCAATGGACAATGACCCTTGTCTATAGGTACGCTTAATAATCTCTGTAGAGGACGCGGAAAGGCTGTATCGGGCTATATCTTAGTAATTTCACAACTATTGTACAGTGATCACAAATCTTATTTGCGATTGGATGCTTAGACGATAATTGAAAGTTTTTTTTTATGTCAATACTTCCTTCCATTTCAAAATGAGAGAAACAGTCATCTAGCAGTATCTTCCAAATTTTCGTATTGTATAAGGAAATTTCAAATAAAGAATCCTTTGAGATTTGCCCAAAGTATATTATATACGAAAAATTAATTTTCTATGCTGATTTACCAATAATAAACCTGACAATGTTCTGTGAAAACGCTCCGTCTCTGATAGATAAGGATGGCAGGGATATACACAAGAAATAGCAGATTTAATATAAACATGCTTTCATACGGGCAAACGAAGAATCCCTGGGTGTGCTTTGGAGAAACTATAAAAAGTAAAAACATTTTCACCTTTGCATCCCGCGAGTGAGTATGAGAGAGCTTACAGCGTTAGATTATATAATTATTCTATTTTTAAACTTTTAATATATAACCTTTGTAAAACTATAAATCCGAACGTCTGCTTATTGAGAAGCTTTTATAAGACATGCCAATTAACTCCACTCAGAAGTCGATTTTGTAGGGAGTCAATTGTATGTTAAATATCCAGTTGAATCAAAATGCTAGCTGAACCTTTTCTCAGATAAAAGGATCTTTAGTCTTTTTGCTCAGTTTTTATTCGTTGCTCCGTGATTTCACCATCAAATCGTAGAGATATCATGCATACCGTATTATATCTCATTAAAAGTGTACGGACTACAGCTTAAAGACACTTCTGCCAAATGGATGTTTTGTGCACAAAAGTACTAAAAATAAAAAAAATAATAAAAATCAATTATTTTAATTTTTCCCAAAAATTTTATATTTCCTATTTAATTTATGTAGAAATAACAAATAATTATGAATCGAATTAATATATTTTTTGTTTTAAAAAATGCTTACATTATCTCATTTCGATCAACAAATATTTGAAAATAAAAAAAATTGTGTCATTTTTGGACGAGGTTGACTTAGTATTTTCAAGGTTGTGGGAAACATAGTTGCATCATTCTTTGAGCAATTTAATTTTAAATTTAATTGCTGATCAAAGAAAAACTGAGCTCACAACCTTAAAAATACTAAGTTAACCTCGTCCAAAAATTAACCAATTTTTTTATTTCACCAAATATCTCTTGATGTTAATGAGATAACATATAAATGTACGCATGTTTTTTAAAGCACTATCTAAATGAAAAAGTCTTCGGTTCTTAAATGAACTTTCCACGAACATTTAAAATTTTAAAACTCCATATCTGAAAATACTTAAAATTTCATCCGGATACCTTTTTCCGTTCAAAAGTTACAGAACTAATTCCAAGTAAAACAGCACTTTGGCACCACTGTGCCGCATTAAAAAAAAGTGCATCGTGATATTTACCTTGTTAGATGGGGTGGAAACAGAAAGGTTGTAGTTAATATAACACATAATATTTAGATAATTTTAAGTTTTTTTCTCACATTCTCTAGAAAAATAAGTTAAACAGGAGATTTGCATTAATCCACGCATTCAAATATTATCGAGCTTTAGGGCAATGACTAAACTTATCGTTGCAATCCCGGAAAGATAAGAATGGAATTGCGTCAAGTTTCCCTGTGGTGATTGGAATTTTGGATAAAAAATAGAATATGGCACATGAGCTTGTGTATGCAGTAAGAACCCGCAGCTAAGCCTTCCGTTTAGGCTACATAATGAGGGCTGTGATGAATTGGCTATTCAGATTCAGCTGTTGAGGCTATAATGGGATTTGGAGTCGATACAAGCAGACGGATAATCCTCTGCGTGGATAGTCAAGCGGCAGCAAAAGCGATCTTTCCTACATGTTTTAAATCAATGTTGGTGAGGAACTGTAAAAACAATTTTGATGGATTAAATTCGCTAGATATCAGCCACGTTGAGAACGAATCAGCGGAATTTTAACCTATGTTAAATTATAATGATTTAAACAAAATAATGATATTATAAAAGTTAAGTAGTGGTAGTTTTTATTACTGAAGAATTATTTAATATCAAGATTATAGGATGTATAAAAAAAACTTAATTTCCCTTTGCACCCCATGAATGAGGTATGGGATAGCTTCTCGCGTTGTTGTGAAATAACACGCTTTCTATTTTTAGATTCACAACTAACGGCACCTACTTCTTTATCAACGAATGCGAACGTCACTGTTTGAGAAGCTCTTACTAGACACGACGATTGAATCGACGCTTAATACTGCGAAGTTGCTGTCAACAACATTCGAGGGGAGCCGACAATGAAACAAAATTTTATTTTTTTTTTTTTCTTTTAAGATGACTGGAGCCAGGTTTGAACCTGCGATCTCCCGCATGGTAGTCTCGTGTTCTAACCACTATGCCACGGCCGGTCCCTTATAGGATGTATATTGTATGTTAATTTGAAATTGAAGCTTCAAAAACTCAAAAAGTGAAGTAAATCAATTTGACAAGCAAAGCATACATTTATGGAATGCAGCTATTATACGTTAGATCTCCAGAAGTGACTGCATAGCCTCCGGATAACTATTTTTTTCTAAAAGCTAAAACTTGGCGCCTATTTCATTTATTTATACATATAGACCACCCAACTAATTGACCGACATCCCTGACTGTGATTCATTCCGTACTAGTACACTTCTAATTTAAAGTAAAGCAGCAAAATATTAATATTTATCAAAATCAAACTAAGTTTACTTCAAAATTGATAATATCGGCAATGCGCTCCAAATCATTCAAATGTCAACGTGTGTTTGTGGGCGTCCGTCATGCGGAGGGGCAGACGGACAAATGGGAGGAAACCAAAAATGGTAATACGAAAAAACTCCTACATCTTTTAATCATGTAATTCATGTCATATGTAGACTTGCATATCAATTTGGAGTCGATAATAATGCAGTATAGTTCCTTCACTCTTCCTTGTTTTTTTTTTGTTTGTTGGTACTATTGCACAATCCTCTGTGCTGGGGCAAAACCAAAGAATTACGACAGAGAAAAAAAAGAAACGTTATTGACATCACACAAAAAATGACTGCAAATTTCTCGCCTTGAGCCCACAATAACATCCTGTGATATAACATCACTTCATGATACGATACTTGCAACAGCAGCAGAAGCAGCACCAACAACAGCAACACTCTTCGACAAACCAGAAGCTTCAGCGGCCGTTGCCGGGGATGTGTCAGTGGCTTCGGTGGCAGTGGTGATGGTCGTGTGTAGTGGCACAATCAAATTCTGGCTGCCATCAACATCATCAGGATGAGTTACTTGCCTTTAGTGCCCATTCAATCGTCTTCTTTTCATTCATTCGTCCTGGCTGGTACTCGACCGTGTGTGTGTGAGTGACTGTGCGCTTACACACTGCCACATTAACATGGACGTTGCATGTGGCAATATTTTTGGCATATGCCCAAAATAATATGTATTTACCAATGAGTTGTTGTTATGCATACGAACAAGAGTATTTCGCAGATGCGGTTTTCAAGAGGCCATCCGAAAGTTGAAATTAACAGAAATCTGTTTAATTTAAACTGTAATAAGTTCGAAACATTGGCTAACCGAATAAAAAAAAGTTTGACGAAAAGCTCAAATTATTTGCTTTTCTACCATGACACAAAAAGATAAATAGTTGACAGAGGACTCATAGTTTGTCTTACTAAGTACTGATGTGTCTTTTGGTATCCCATAAAAATTCAATAAAAATACAACAGTGCATAATCCAAGTCAACACATTTTTAATACATTTTTTTCCTTCAAAAAACGTAAAATGCCTTCAATCCGCCTATGTGTTTCTTCCGTGTGTATGGATATGTGTGTGTGTGACATCTCGAACTCATCCTGCACATCATCTATCAATGATGTTGTACTCTGGCTTGTTTCCTACATTTTAGCTTCTTCAGTGTGTCCTTCCAAACAAAAAAGTGGGCGAGACCTTTTTGCCCCTTTAAAATAGTTTGACATTTACCGAAAACTTAAAAAATGTAAATGTTTGCCGAATGCACACACACACACGCTGACACATGGTGAATTGAAGTGATGCAACGGAAACGGAAGTATGTATTTGCACTTTTGCATTTCGCTAAATGCGCATTTTTTCGTTTGCGGGTCGGACTGGTGTGTAAATAAAAGCTTTCAAATAAACCAACAACTAACTTGGGCGCAGTGAGCAAAACACACACACACTTGCAGCTCAACACTGTTTTCAATTCCATCACAGCCAAATCAATCTTTGTTGTTTACGTGTGTTTTCAGCTGTTGTTGCTACAGAATTTTTAGCATATTTTCAAGCTTTATATGCTTATGAGTAATTAGTGAAGTATTGTAAGTTCATGCAAATGTCTGCGACATTACACACATAAGATAGTGGAAGCAATAATATTGTGCAACATATGGCTTAGCATTAGAACGAACTGGGTGAGTGGTAATGTATGGGCACTAGTGTTTTTGTCCCTGGACAAAATCCTCGGGAATCCCGGGATTTTTTTACGCTTATTTAACGAATCAATATTAATGTTTGATAAGATAAAATCCACCAGAACCATAAATTATTTAGTGTTCCATTAAATTACCACTTGGTGACTATTTTCTTGACTATCACTATGGTCTTCCATCTGACGATGTTTTGTTTATCATTCAAATGTGCTTTTATATACATATAGAGCAAAATTCGACCGTATTGAATTATTAAAATAGATCAGCCATGTCCATGAGTTGATGAATACTTTTTTGATAGGCACATATTCTAAAACTATATTTTTAAGCCGATTGACTGACTTGTAACTTTCTTTGTTGGTGTACTTTTAAGTGTTTGGTCTGAGCGATGATAGCACTTTCCCCGTCTTTATCCCAAGGAGTACGAATCTCAAAAAATTCCTTTATGTTTCACAATTATCCTATAAAATAAGTGCTAAATCTAATTGCCGCGATTCCACCTTAAGCCATTTGGTCTGTGCGATGGTAACATTCATATCGCGCAATTGCTCTATAAAATAAATATTCGCCACAATATCCGCATTTCTAACTTTAGGCGTTTGGTCTTGGATGGTGCCAGTTTGATATGAATTCACAGCGCACAACTACTCACTGAAATTAATACTCCGCCCCAAATTAGCTATTCTATTCTTGGTTTAGTTTGGTTTTTCTTTTTCAATTTTGAAAAATCTCTTCATGCAGCTCTGTAGCTGTTGGTCTGGGTGATGGTACAAGTTTTATCCCTTTTGGGGCATTTTAAGCACTAAAGAACGAATTTTGAAAAATGTCTTCGGATATGGATTTGTGCGATTATAGCTTTATTCGCTGAACTTCGTGCAGCTCTCTAATTTTGTAAGGAGATTGTCAATGGTACCGCTTTTATCCTTTTTGGCCTTTTTACCACAAAAAGTAAAAATTTCGAAAAATCCCTTGTAGTTGTACTATATGGAAATTGCCGTAGGCTATACATTTTTTAAATTTTTAAATTTATAGGCGGAGTGGGCGTGGCAAATTTTTTTTTTGAGCTAAGGAGATAAAATTTGATACACATATTGTCCTCGGCAACACGAATATGAATATGCGGACGAAATTTAAATTTTGGACCAGTGGGCGGAGTGGGCGTGGCAAAACATATTTTGAGAGCTAGAGAGATAAAATTTAATACACAGATAGTATTCGACAACACAAATATTAATATGCAAACGGAATTTATATTTTGTATCGGAGGGCGGAGTGGGCGTGAAAAACTGTATTTTAGCCCTATAGACACCCAGATAGCACACGACAACAAGAATATGAATATGTAGATGGCATTTTGGACCAGTGGGCGGAAAGAGCGTGACAAATATAAATTGTATACAAAAAGTACAATTTATTTTTATCAAAAAATTAATTTAGTGTACTAAAAGTACACCAAAAAATACTTTAAATTAACTAATTTACTGTATCAAAAAGTACTTTTATTTCTATCAAAAAGTATTGTTGTTGATGCAAAGAGCAAAGATTTGCTGGCACTTTTGACAACATATTTTTTAGAATTGTGTCGGTAAATTTTAAGGCCTATTTACACTGCGCCAATTTGTTTTGTCAAAAATTTTGGCAAAAAGTCGTCAAAAAAAGTTAGTCGGGAAAAGTTTTAAGGGAAATATTGACAATGATGTCAGTACTATAAATGAGCCATGAATATACCGACAAAATATTTATTTTCAGTCTGCCGGAATGTGATGGTGAACAGTTTATTTCCGATCGGTGGGCACAAAGGAAAGTGGGAATAATATTTTTAGGGCTATATAAGGTAATATTTGTATACAGATAGTACTTGGCGCTATAGATATGAATTTGCTGACGTATGTTTTAATATCGGTTAGTGAGAAGTTGTTAATTTTATCAGGTTAAGGAGTAACTTGGCGTAGCGAATAGTTTACAGCGCGTACGCGAACTTCGCTTAAGCTTAGCCCTTTAAGTAGGCGTGTCAAACATATCAAAGGTATTCGACAATTTAACAATAGCTAAGCATTGCCGGGTCCACTAGTTATATTATATACTAGCGGACCCGACGAACTTCGTCTCGCCCCAATTTAATGCCTTTACATAAACTCAGTAGAGAGTGGTATGATAAACAATGTCTTTCCAATAGTTTTCCGTCGCAAAAAAAAACAACGAAGCCGGTTCTCCAAAACGTGAAAAGGCAACGTTTAGCTGACCGCACATAAAACAGGAAAATTCGAGATTAATCCCACATACTTCAAATGATTGGCCTTGCGATTTATTGTTTTTCTTCGGGGAAATTGGAATGGATGATCAGTTGAAATTACCTGATTCGTAAGATAAGGACTTCCTCTTCTTAGAATTAGTTTTTGATAATCATTGGTTAAATTACATTGTTTATCAGATTCTTAACGGACAACCGCGTACCGTTGCACAATTTCGGTTGATTTAGATTCCGCAATATGATTATGATCGATCCCACCTTAATCTGTAAATTATGCGGTACATTAATCGAGTTGAAAAATTCGGTCGATTGTTGGTAGCATCATCCTCGTCGGTCACGTGGTAAACAGATTTGTACGAATGCAGTTCTCCAGCGATTTGACTTTCTAAAATCTAATTCAAGCCATCAATGTCCTTATTCTTCGCTGCTAGTACTGGCCGTTAATTAATCCAATCGAGATTTTTATAATTTTGTGCAATGTGATGAGTTGCTCTTCTGACGTTGTGAACTCGCAAAAATTTGCAGGGAACGATATCAATTCCGTGAAAACATCAACACGAATTTGGCCGTTGCCAATTTAGCAGACGGTGGGAGGTTCTTTTCAACCGTAAGAAGATTCATCGTCACTTTGTTTCCACCATACAAAACATCAATTTTCGTTTTTTCGAATTTCCCGACTTTTCCGGAGGATTTTCCCATACTTTTACATAAACCTGATCCTGGCAATTACGAACAAATCAAAAAAAATTTCAGCAAAATCTTTCTCAATTGATGAATTACTATACATTTTTGCCACCATTTTTATATATAGGTATATAGATAAAAATGAATTGTTGTTCGTTGGTAAGGCCATCACTTGAGAACGCATGGACCGATTCGACTAATCTTTTGTCACAATGTTCGTAATAGGCCAGAATGCTTTTTATACAAAAAAAATTTGGCCACACCCATTTCTACGCCCACTTTTTTAATATATCTAAAATTCCAATAAAACGCTCTAAAAAATTAATTTCTTTACAGATTTAGCTCTGTAATGAAAATATAATAGGTTATATATTTTGTAAATATTTGATCAAATAGGCGGAGTGGGCGAGCCAGGACAGATTTTTGAGCTAGAGTGATAAAATTTGGTACACAGATAATACTCGATACTTCAGGTTCAAATTTGCAGACGAAATTGTTATTTTCGATAAGTAGGCGGTGGGCTCGTGGCAAACTTATATTTAAGTCTTAGATAAAATAAAAATAAATAAGATAAAATTGTATATCACGATAGTACCCTCCAATACAATTATGAATATGCACACGATAATGAAGATCTAGAATCACTGTCTTCCTCTTTCTTTCATAATAAACATTTCCCATTAATCGTACTACCAACACACTCACTCAGGTTTCACGATGATAGCTTGTCTAAGTATTAACAACTTTACGGATAAACCATAACACGAGATTTTTAGAAAAAATAAATAAATTTTTAATAGATGACGGCAAAATGAAATAAAAATCCCGATTTCCCGGGAAATGAAAAATGCCGGGAAATCAAAATCAGTTATGGCCACCGAAATATATATAAAATTCTTGCGTAACTGAGAATTGGGTTGTACCTTCTTCTTACAGAGTAGGTGGTTAACAATATAAGGGTAATTCAATAATGTGGTATCGGCTGGCCAATATTTGATGAATTATTACTATGCAGAAATTTTTTCATATAAGCGAAGTTGATATTATTGGAATGTCAACTCTTTTATATTTCATTTAAGAGATTTTAAAATTTGTGCGTCGGGAGTGTGATACAGGATAAATCTTCTCATCGGTTTAACTTAGTAAACCCAGGGTGATCCTTGTCAATTACACTTCAAGTTTACTCACAGAGCTCCGTATTAGTGGTACTACTGCGGACGGAGTAGCTCCACGTGGTGACGCCTGGAAACTTGCCGTTGACCCTAAGATTAGAGTGAGCAGTACCCTGGTCAGCGTCTGACCCAGAATGGGCTGCTGTAATAAAATCCTGGCAGGAGGAGAAAACTGCGAAGTGGCGCGCTGGGCTTGCAACCCGCGATCGATGTTTAAACTACTGCAATGAAAATATGTAAGAAAAGCACAAAATGGACCCCCCAATATGTTGATGACCAACGCAAACGAATTAAGGACCATGATTTGAGGATATGAACCTGGAATTTTAGACCACTGTATAGACAAGGTGCCTCCATCCAACTGGCGGAAGTACTCCTCAAGGCTGACATAACTGCTTTACAGTAAGTCCGTGGACAGGACACAGGTGCTCGCGCATGAAGACGTGCGACATCTACTATTGTGGCCATACGGACAAGCACGATTTCTGATGTATATTTGTGGTTGGCAAGAGATTGCGACAACTAGTCTCACGGTACAACCCGGTGTATGAACGAATAGCCACCATAATAGTAAAGACAAAGTTTTTGCACATAACACACATATGTTCCCACACTCCGACAGAAGATAAAAACGATGAGGACAAAGACGAGTTCTACGAGAGCTTAGAAAATTTATATGACCGTAGCCTGAGCCATGACATCAAAACTGTACTAGGTGATTTTAATGCTATAATAGGCAGCGGTACCGCATTTGAGCCTACCATCAGAAAATTTAGTCTGCACACCGAAACGTCGAACAATGGCATCAGACTGATTGAGTTCTCTTTGACCATATTTATTCATAATGCTACATGGTTATCATCTGATCATTTGACAAGGAATCGGATAGAACACATGGTGGTTGTTGGAAGGCACAAATCGAGTGTTCTGGACGTACGAGTGATCAGGGGTGCGAACATTGACCTAAATCACTACCTTACCGCAATTAAGGTACACACAAGGTTAAGCATGGCGAAAAACGTATGTATCCAGGAATAACGAAAGCTGGACATCGGTAACATCCAATCCCTGATAATATTGCCTCGCAATGGCAATATATAGTCGAATCCATAAAACGTACTGCGAGAAGCGTACTTGGGTACTCAAAGCCGTCTCAAGAAGATGCTTGGTACGATGATGAATGTCGCAATGCAAAGGGAAAGACGGATGCTGCTTACTAAGTGAAACTGCAGCCAATGGCAACGGGCAAAAGCTGAAGAAGAGACAGGATGAGTTTACAGAGTTGCTTCGAATTAGAGGGGAAGAGCGTAAACTCCAGCAGAGAGTTAAGGCGAGAATCCGTGGAACAGAGTTTCCCTTCTGCAAGGACAGTGATGGCCGGCTAGTGACGGACCCGGATAAAGTTCTAAACATATGGAGAGAACATTTCAGAATTCTGCTGAATACGGATCACTCCAGAAGACCTGCTCCAATTCATTAACTGTCCACCTCCGAGACAATGTGAGATACGTGTGGCAATATCCCGCCTTAAAAAAAAATAGCATCTGGAGCCGATGGTCTTCCGGCTGATTTGTTTAAGTCAGGTGGAGAGGAGCTGAATAGGAGCATGCATCAGCTCATGGAGAACAACTGGCTAGAGTAAAGCATGCCCGGGTATTGGGGTCTCTGTCTGTTATGTCCCAATACAAGAAAGGAGATCGTAGTGAATGTAAGAACTACCGTGGAATAAGCCAATTACCAATTGCGACAAGATCCTTTCAAGCATATTGTGTGAACGTCTAAAGCCAATTGTAGAAAAACGAATTGAGCCTTATAAATTCGGGTACAGGCCGGGTATGCGGCCAATATGCCCAAATTTGTGCATGCATTATGTTGTTGCGAATAAGTTTGGATACTTTAGCATCCACGAAAAGTTTACTGAGTTGTATACTGAAATAGCTGAATTATCAATTTCGTAGTTTGTTTACATTTATCAGAAAAAATGCCAAACAATATGGACGGAAAGCAAATTTACAAGTTTGTTTTAATATAAATAAATTATTATTCTTCTTAGTTTAAAGAATTCGCGTTTCTTGGACTACTGCATCCTAAGCAATGTATATATGTGATTTGTGCCAGGAAAAAATTGATGGTGTAACAGGCGCATGGAAAAACATGTTAGCTGACAATATTCGAAACTGCAGTGTAAAACCACTTTTTAGCATTTAGCATATTCAGAAGGCTTTTAAGTTGTTTTAGTATTACAAACTCTTTAGACACTCACCTTCTGCCCAATCTGAAAATCTGAGCTCAGCAACAGCTGACAATAACCGATATTTTACGCATTTTCAGTTCAATATGCGAAAAGCATTTCCGGTGTGAAGAAAAGGCTATAAATAAATTGACTCCTGTCACCCAATATATCTAAAATGAGATCCATTAGTTGTTTTTTAATAGAGCTGTGATTAATTTATCTTGTTTCTTGTGACTTTAAATTAAATGGCATTAATGGCAAATATCAACTGTTTTGAGATCATTTTCTTTTTGCAACTCATACAAAAGCCAATGTTAACGTCAAACCATATTATTATATATGAGACGCGTGTAGATATTTTTTGTGTGAACATGTGCCACATAAATTAACAGTTTAATGTAGCGCTTACAGTTGAAATGTGTGTAAAAATGCGATGATCGAATATATACAATGTATACATAGTACAGCGTGTCAATAAAGTAAGTGCTAGATGAAAATAAATGATGAAATGGCCATAAATGGAAATGAAAGTCATATGGTTAATTTATTTAATATTTATATTTCTAGTTGGTTTAATTTTCCTTAAAACTACTAACTACTATTACTCACAACAATTCTTCATTTCCAACTTTATAAAAAACTAGTGGACCCGGCAATGCTTCGCTATTGCATAATTGACTAATATTACAAAATTAACACAAATATCAATTAAAATTGGGCCACAGTTATAAAAGCTGTACATATGCCACTTTAAAACATACTCTGGCAACGTTTCCTTAACTCGATAATATTATTTTTGGCTTGCTTTCTTAATGGGATAATTTTAAGCGTTGATCTTATGCCCTCGGTAAACAATTCGTTACCCCAAGTAACTCCCAAGCCAGTTCAATCAACAACGTTTTATTGTGTCGAATATTATATCTCAGTATGACCATCCGCCCGCTGATCGAGTACTATCATCAAATTTCATGTCTCTAGGATCAAAATCGTCGACTGCAATATTGAAATTGTAGTGCCGAATACTATCTGTGTACCAAATTTTATTTTTCCGCCCACTGATTGAATTTTTGTAATTGTTGCGCATAGTATTATCTATTTATAGTGTTGCATCTCTCGAGGGCTAAAATACAATTTGTAATTGTAGTGCCAAGTTATCTTTTTGGGGCTAAAATACAGTTTTGCCACGTCCTCCACCCACTGACTAAAAATAAAAATTTGGTCAAAAAATTTTCCTCTAGGGCTAAATACAAATTGGCTCCATTAAATTCGGCCATTGATCGAAAATTAAAATTTTGTTTGCATATTCATATTTCGGTTGTCATATCATATCATATTGTATGTATGTATCATATTGTAGAAATCATAAAGTGGTGCCATAACCAAATTGCCTATAGGGTCCAAAACTAAAATTTCGTCTGCATATTCATATTTGTTTTGTCGAGTACTATCTGTGTATTAAATTGTATGTCTCTAGCTGTAAAAAAAATGTTTTGCCACGCCCACTCCGAAAATTGGGTCAGAATAAAAAATTCGTCTGGAAATTCATTCGTGTTGTCGAGCACTATCAGGGTATCACATTGTATCTCTCTAGCTCTAAAAAAGTTTTGCCACGCCCACTGCGCCCTTTGGGTCAAAAATTAATATTTCGTCTGCATATTCATATTCGTGTTGCCGAGTACTATCTGAGTATCAAATTTTATCTCTCTAGCTCTAAAAAAAAGTTTTACCACAACCACTATGCCCATAGTATTTAAAATTTAAATTTCGTCTGCATATATATATTCGGCTTGTCGAGTACTATCTGGGTATCAAATTTTATCTCTCTTTTTCCACGCCCACTAAGCCAATTGGGTCTAAATTAAAATTTTGTTTCCATATTCAAATTCGTATTGTCTAGTACTATCTGGGTATCAAATTGTATCTCTCTAGCGCTAAAAAAGTTTTGCCACGCCCACTGCGCCCTTTGGGTCAAAAATTAATATTTCGTCTGCATATTCATATTCGTGTTGCCGAGTACTATCTGAGTATCAAATTTTATCTCTCAAGCTCTAAAAAAAAGTTTTACCACAACCACTATGCCCATTGTATTTAAAATTAAAATTATATATATTCGGCTTGTCGAGTACTATCTGGGTATCAAATTTTATCTCTCTAGCTCTAAAAAAAAAGTTTTGCCACGCCCACTGTGCCCTTTGGGTCAAAAATTAATATTTCGTCTGCATATTCATATTCGTGTTGTCGAGTACTATCTGGGTATCAAATTTTAGCTCTCTAGCTCTAAAATAAATTGTGCCACGCCCACTCCGCCCATTGGGTCAAAAATTAAAATTTCGTCTGCATATTCATATTCGTGTTGTCGAGTACTACCTGTGTATCAAATTTTATCTCCCTAGCTCGAAAAAAAGTTTTGCCACGCCCACACCGCCCATAGGGTCAGAAATTAAAAAAACTGTCCTCCAAATTTTATTGAAATCGGTTAAGCCGTTTAGGCGTGATTGAGCAACAAACATACAAACAAATAAACAGACAGACATTCACATTTATAATATTAATAGGATAGGATTACAATCGCCTAAACCTGCCAACAAGAATATCATCCCACAGCCTAACTAATTCAACGCAATAATTACTTTGCACGAATATACTAGAATTCTAGCAATTAAACTCGTTTAAATTATGTCGAAAAACACCATATGAATAGATTAAATATTGCATTTTCGCTTTTTATAGGAATCGCGTAAATTAACTAGTCAGAAGTTACATTACATAACATATATGCCGAAAACGTATACTAACGTTTACAGCTTAGACAATTTTCTACTTACTACAATAAAATTCGTACTAAAGTTTTAATTGATTCTGAGACAACTTCTTGAAAATGTATTCCAATATCTTCATTTTGTCGATTTTTACATGATAATTTGTTTTAGGTATATTTAAAAACTTATGTGTATTTCTTCCAGCCATGACTTACTTTCAGGCTTACATTTGTTTGTCTCTGTACATAATGCATACGTACATGTGTAAATTGCTAACAATCCTGATTGACTACAAAGACATTTAATCGTTACAGTTACGAGTAATGTACACATTTTATCTGTAACAGTTCCAGAATGTGTCTGCAAGATGATTTGTACATCTGTGTTTTATCTTACGTTTTTGTAAAGCGTTCTTCCATTAGGCCGGGAATATTTCAAAATTGTATAAATAATAAATAATTTTGTGTGAGATATCATGAATATTTTCATTTGAAAGCTGTGAGTACGTATGTATGGAATAAGACTTAGTTTAAAATAACACAAAGGGCTTTGTAGTGTGTATCGAAGACGTCCAGTTATGAATGTGTCATGGCGATAACCTATGGCACATGTCTTTTAAAGATTATAAGCATACACCAACGATCTCGGGAAATCTTACAAAAAATTAAAAGAGTTATTTTCTTATTCATTCATATATGAATAATTCCATGGAAAACGATCACACGAATTTTGGGATTTTTTGAGTATTTTTCAATCTTTGGTCTGGATTGAGGAAATGACAATTTGATTTAGAATTTATTTCAAGCTCAAAACCATTGAAAGAAGTTTTTTTAGCAGAATGATATTCTCATAATGCCCTGGTAGTCTGTACAGCTGTTTCGGATCCAACCACGAATCCTCATCAGCAGACTTTGGTATAATGATTGCAAAATGTTTATCATGTCTTATGCACCAGAATTCACAACAAAATGAGAATTCTTTCTTGAGTGCATAGTAGGGTGAGTCTTAAAAAATGTTTTTGGAATTTTTCATGGGCCAAGTTAAATTTTATTAAGACGTAAAAAAAAACTCTATGTGAATTTTTTTAATTTTTTTCTTAAAGGTTTAGGGGTCGCTACCGGGGTTCGAAATTCAAAATTTTACCGTCATCCTGAGGGATAAGCCAAATAACTCGAGTAAACCTTAACTGATTCTTATGAAAATTTTTCATAAAGTTGCCCCACCCCTTCTGGTACCTCCCATACAAAATTACCTATTTTTTGATAATTAATATTTCTCCCATAACTTTCAAACGGACAGCTGGATGGCATTTAAACTTTGTCAGTTTAATGACCTTGTAATAACAGATAAACCCCCAGAAAATCAAAAGCTTTGTCACACCCCTTCTGGTACCTCCCATACAAATGACCGAATTAAACCCCATATTTTTACCTACATATCTTTTTAGTAAAAATACTGAATTCAATAAAATTTTGTGTGAGATAAACTCATGCACAAAAGTGACTCGTGAGTGAATGTGGACTATACCGGCCAACCCCTTCTGGTACCTCCCATACAAAATTACCTATTTTTAGACAAATTATTATTTACCAATAATTTCCAAACGGACAGCTGGATGGCATTTAAACTTTGTCAGTTTAATTACCTTGTAATAACAGATAAACCCCAAGCAAATCAAAACCTTTGTCACACCCCTTCTGGTACCTCCCGTACAAATGACCGAATTAACCCCCATATTTTTACCTACATATCTTTTTAGTAAAAATACTGAATTCAATAAAATTTTGTGTGAGATGAACACATGCAAAAATTTGACTCGTGAGTGAATATGGACTATATCGGCCAACCCCTTCTGGTACCTCCCACACAAAATTACCTATTTTTAGACAAATTATTTTTTACCAATAATTTCCAAACGGACAGCTGGATGGCATTTAAAATTGGTTAGTTTAATATCCTTGTAATAACAGATAAACCTCCAGAAAATCAAAACCTTTGTGACACCCCTTCTGGTACCTCCCATACAAATGACCGAATTAACCCCCATATTTTTGCATACATTTTTTTGTAAGTATGCTGAATTCATTTATATTTTGGAAAGATATACCCTTATTGTAATTTTACTAATGCTTATCTTAAATATAAATCTAGTTTAATGAATGTTATATGATATTCAACGTAGATAATGCAACCCTATTGTCTTGCCCCCCTTCACTAATTTGCAGTCCAACTTAGGAATTTTTATAGTACAGTTAATAAGAAGATTTATTTCAAATTTGTTCATCAGTTTTTGTTGTATTATTATTTAAAAAGATAAATTTCAAAAATAAAAATTAAATTAAACAGTTAAAAAAACCAGTACAGAAATTTCAGTCAGTCAAACTGACTGATAAATACCATCACCCAATATAATATATTGTTTAAGTCTTGAGTTATTGAAAATAATCGATTTGTAATTAAAACCAGTTAGAAAGTTTCAGTCGGGCAACCTGACTTACATTTACCCTTACCCTCAGTAAAACAAATAATTTTCTATTTTATTGATATTATTACTCGATTTCGAAATTGGGCGGAGTGGTACATTTATATAGGAGGTACGTGAAGGGGTGTGTTTAGGCTCCAGATTTATTCTCCATAACTTTATCCTGTTATAGCTTTACTAAATACAGAATTTGCGCACGATTGCGTTGGGTGTACTGATATTATTACTACATCCCAAAAGTGGGCGGAAAGGTACATTTGTATGGGAGGTACCATAAGGGGCGTGTCTAGACTTCCAATTTTTTCTCCAAAACTTTGTCCTGTTATAATATAACAAAATACAGAATTTGGGCACGATCGTGTCGAGTGTATTGATATTATTACACTATTTCTAAAGTGGGCGGAGTGGTACATTTGTATGGGAGGTACCAGAAGGGGCGTGTCTAGACTTCCAGATTTTTTCTCCAAAACTTTATCCTGCTTAAACTTTACCAAATACAGATTTTGGGCACGATCGCGTTAGGTCTTTTAATAATATTAATAGATTTCTAAAGTGGGCGGTACCAGATGTGTATGGGAGGTACCAGATGGGGCGTGAATAGACTTCCAATTTTTTTCTCTAAAACTTTATCTTGTTATAGCTTTACTCAAAATAGAATTTGGGTACGATCACGTTTAATTTATAGATATTATTTCTCCATCTCTATAGTGGGCGGAAAGGTAGATTTGTATGGGAGGTACCAGAAGGGGCGTGGCTAGGCTTTCAAAATTTTTTCCAAAACTTTATCCTGTTATAGCTTTACTAAATACATAATTTGGGGACGATCCCTTAGGGTGTATTGATATTATTACTCGATTTCTAAAGTGGGCGGAATGATGTATTTGTATGGGAGGTACCAGAAGGGGCGGGGCCATGTAGCCCATTTGCAATACCGTAAGTAGTTTTGAGAAAATAATAACTCGTGCAAAATTTCAAAACATTTGGTTGCGTCTTTCGAAAGTTATCGTGCGAACCAGCCGGACAGCCACCCGACAGACAGACAGACAGACAGACAGACAGACAGACAGACAGACAGACAGACAGACAGACGGACATGGCTCAAACGACTTAAAAAGTCATGAATCGAATTTGGTTCAAAGAAACCTAGGGTCTAAAGTGACTCCTTCTATGTGTTACACTTTTGGGTCGTATCAAATGATATATACCTTCATCCCTACGGGTGATGGTATAAAAAATATTAAAATAAAAATTTAATATATTAATATTAAACATGAATTCATTGCGTGAAAAACTTAACATTAAAAAATATAATTATAAACAACTGCATTTACTGCTTACAATTTTCTTTAAATTTTAAAATATTGTAAAATATATTATTATTTACACATGGTAGATTTTTTTGGATCTGAATATTTTTTTCTAAATTCTTTCACCAATAATAATAGAAACTGCTTCTGTTCTTCATTATGTGTATGCAATTTATTGTATTCCTGCATCAAGGCCACTTCGCGTTCAGCAATATCGTTAAAAACCCTCATAGACCGAACTAATTCTTTACTTAATTTACAGTCGGCAACAATCTTCAACATTTTTTTTTAGGAAACCCGATATAATACCCGTTCTGCAGAAAAATTTAAGAGTATTGTTGGATACAAAATGTTCAAGACTTTTAGAATGTAGTAGGTTTTCATCTACTGTAACTCGTTTTTCTGGATTATCTACTCCTTCTATGTTTAAAGCATTTACCATCTTCTTCTTAATTTCATGAGAAACTTTGTCATCAAAAAAGCAAATCCATCTAGCTCTTCCGACAAATACCAGAGATGACCTAGATTTTTTTTAAGGCTATTGCCGCTATCTCTTTATTAATTGTTGCATAAGACTTCAAGTCTTTTAATAACTGGAGGTCATTTCTTGAAGCAGGAGGTCCAGAAGTGGATTCAAACCAATATTTAAGGTAAATATTAATTATAAAAATGAAAACATCCTGTATTTCACATAATTCGATTTCCTTTAGCTTGAACTGCTCTCTGAATAAATATATTTTTATGGAATATATTGCCTTAGCCATCCATCTAGCACGCTGAAGACTTGCTGGTGCTCTGAAGAATATTGGTGTTTTTGGAACACCTCCGCAGAATATTATTGTCAGCTTAAGTAGCTCTTTGTAGTCATCTCGTGGCTGTAACTCTTTAAGCTGATTTTCGGCAAAACAAATAGCATCCGCAGAATTCTTTATGATTTTTTTTGTAATGGTATGGTTGCTGTTTGATATTTCGGGGAAGTCCCGAAATATCATGCATAACTCATATTATATGACTTCTACGTTTAAAACTGCGCATGGATTTCAGGGCACTGCTATCCCGCTGTCCGTTTGGAAATTATTGGTAAAAAATAATTTGTCTAAAAATAGGTAATTTTGTATGGGAGGTACCAGAAGGGGTTGGCCGGTATAGTCCACATTCACTTACGAGTCACTTTTGTGCATGTGTTCATCTCACACAAAATTTTATTGAATTCAGTATTTTGACTAAAAAGATATGTAGGTAAAAATATGGGTGTTAATTCGGTCATTTGTATGGGAGGTACCAGAAGGGGTGTGACAAAGCTTTTGATTTTCTGGGGGTTTATCTGTTATTACAAGGTCAATTAATTGACCAAGTTTAAATGCCATCCAGCTGTCTGTTTGAAAGTTATGGGAGAAATATTAATTATCAAAAAATAGGTAATTTTGTATGGGAGGTACCAGAAGGGGTGGGGCAATTCTGCCCATTTACAATTCCATTACTTCGTTATGGAAAATATGAATACTGAAAAATTTTCATAAGGATCAGTTAAGTTAATTAAAAAAATTCACATAGAGTTTTTTTGTACGTCTTAATAAAATTTTAACTTGGCCCATGAAAAATTCCAAAAACATTTTTTTTTTGCCAAATAAGAATCAACCTAGTGCATAGACTCGAAAAACTTTGCAACCATTCACTATAAGAAACCATTTGCTTAACTTCTTTCTTGTTTGTTTATGTTGAAAAAGCCGTTGGCTTTCAAACAACATGTTTTTGTTGTTGGTTTCGCAACCAACAGATTTGCCATAAGCATTGAAAGAATTCTCATTTTGTTGTGAATTCTGGTGCATAAGACATGATAAACATTTTGCAATCATTATACCAAAGTCTGCTGATGAGGATTCGTGGTTGGATCCGAAACAGCTGTACAGACTACCAGGGCATTATGAGAATATCATTCTGCTAAAAAAAACTTCTTTCAATGGTCTTGAGCTTGAATAAATTCTAAATCAATGTTCAATTTAACAGACCGAATAAAAACAAAAAACAAAAAGGAAATGGCAATTTTTTTCTTACTTGTAATTACCCAGTAGGAAGTGTCTGCAAGACATCCTCAAGGATAGGTGCATGACCATAGTAACTCGTTGGTGACATTTCGGGGACCGTCCATACGAATCGTCGACGAAATTTTCAAACAAGTGTCTGCTTTGTCATGCACTACCTGATGAGCGACAATGTCGGTCAAATTTTCGTTGATGCCTATCAGAAAGACCTGTCGCCCACACAATCATGCACGAACTGATGGGTGACAATGTCTGTTGAATTGTTGTTCATGACTATATATGCGACACGTCGCCTAAACAATCATGCACGACCTGATGGGCGAAAATGTCGGTCAAATTGTCATTGATTCCTATGTATGTCTTGAAATGTCATTCAAGCCATATTAACGGTTAACGAACACAATTCGTTCCAGAAGCGTGGTCGTTATGCGAAACGTTCGCGTTAGCCCATTTGCAATACCGTAAGTAGTTTTGAGATTATAATAACTCGACCCGACAGACAGACAGTCAGACAGACAGACGGACATGGCTCAAACGACTTAAAAAGTCATGAATCGAATTTGGTTCAAAGAAACCTAGGGTCTAAAGTGACTCCTTCTATGTGTTACACTTTTGGGTCGTATCAAATGATATATACCTTCATCCCTACGGGTGATGGTATAAAAAAAAATGTTTCGCTTAACGAACAAAGTTTCGTATACCGACCAACGCAAAATGGGAAATACCGAATTGCGCGATAGATAACAATGATATCGATGAGCTTGTGGCAGAGCACAGTGAGGACCTGACTACAGAAGAGCTTATGGATTTGCAATGTGCTTTACAGCAAGAAGATGTGGAGGAGAATTTATCAACCGAGGAGGTTACAGAAGAACAACAATTGTCTAGTGCAATTAAAGAAATGCTTAAGGCATGGGAGTCTGTGGCATCATACATTAAAAAGCATCACCCCAATCAGACAGTGGCTAAATGCAAATGGGCTACATGGTCCCGCCCCTTCTGGTACCTCCCATACAAATACATCATTCCGCCCACTTTAGAAATCGAGTAATAATATCAATACACCCTACGGGATCGTCCCCAAATTCTGTATTTAGTAAAGCTATAACAGGATAAAGTTTTGGAAAAAATTTTGAAAGCCTAGCCACGCCCCTTCTGGTACCTCCCATACAAATCTACCTTTCCGCCCACTATAGAGATGGAGAAATAATATCAATAAATTAAACGTGATCGTACCCAAATTCTATTTTGAGTAAAGCTATAACAAGATAAAGTTTTAGAGAAAAAAATTGGAAGTCTATTCACGCCCCATCTGGTACCTCCCATACACATCTGGTACCGCCCACTTTAGAAATCGATTAATATTATTAAAAGACCTAACGCGATCGTGCCCAAATTCTGTATTTGGTAAAGTTTAAGCAGGATAAAGTTTTGGAGAAAAAATCTGGAAGTCTAGACACGCCCCTTCTGGTACCTCCCATACAAATGTACTACTCCGCCCACTTTAGAAATAGGGTAATAATATCAATACACTCGACACGATCGTGCCCAAATTCTGTATTTTGTTATATTATAACAGGACAAAGTTTTGGAGAAAAAATTGGAAGTCTAGACACGCCCCTTATGGTACCTCCCATACAAATGTACCTTTCCGCCCACTTTTGGGATGTAGTAATAACATCAGTACACCCAACGCAATCGTGCGCAAATTCTGTATTTAGTAAAGCTATAACAGGATAAAGTTATGGAGAATAAATCTGGAGCCTAAACACACCCCTACACGTACCTCCCATATAAATGTACCACTCCGCCCAATTTCGAAATCGAGTAATAATATCAATAAAATAGAAAATTATTTGTTTTACTGAGGGTAAGGGTAAATGTAAGTCGGGTTGCCCGACTGAAACTTTCTAACTGGTTTTAATGACAAATCGATTATTTTCAATAACTCAAGACTTAAACAATATATTATATTGGGTGATGGTATTTATCAGTCAGTTTAACTGACTGAAATTTCTGTACTGGTTTTAAATGTGTTCGTTGTGCGAAATGTTCGTTAAGCGAGGCGTTCGTTAACAGAGGGTCGACTGTACATTGGTACCATTTTAAAAGATGGATTTTTAGCTTTTAATTAGTATGACTAATTGTTAATACTTTTGGGAAACTACTGACCAAGAGAGAAGTGAAGGATATAAACTTTTATACGGCATTCACCTTTATTCGAGATTTCAAACTATAAAATTGCTGATGTTTACTCTTCCGTTTAATAAACTGAAAATTTTCTTAAGCCAGATTTAATTTTTTTTCCTTTGAGTTTGTTGAATGTCTTTGATGCACGATAACATTAGTATTTTGTCGGTCAGCTTGTCGTCAACACAGTGTTTTGACGACAAGTACATACTTTTTTCATATTTTGTCTTGAGGACAGCGTGGACGACAAAGTCGTGTATGATGGAACTTCCTACTGGGTAGTGTTCTAAACCGAAAACCGTCTAACCGGTTTTTTTTTTCTCCAAAACTGTATGACAGTTTTTTCAAATAGGCCAATTTCAGATACCCAGTTTTTTGATAACGGTTAATCGGTTTTTCAAAACGGAGTATTTCAACAGAACATTGCCAGGTCATATTAGTTACGGTGACGAAAATTAATTATATCTTGTTATAATGGTTGATTAATAGACTAATAGTAATATTTAAATATGACCTTTTCGTCATTTCTCTTATAACTTTTACGTCCTTGGAAAAGACCCTTCATATCGCAGAGCTACCACTTTAAATAAATAAATAACCCCATTGACCCGATTCTACCTTTAACTGTTATGTCGTAGTGATGGTTCCAATTTTATCCCTTTTGGGGCTTTTCTGGACTTTAAAGTTTGAATTTCGAAAAATTCCCCTGTACCACTCATTACTCTATAAAATACACATTCACCCCAATTTTCGCAACTATGCCTTTAGAAGTTTCAACTGGACGATAAAACAAGTATCAACCTTTTTGGCCCTCAAAATGTGGTTTTTGAAAATCCCCTTTGTAATGCACATCTATTCCACAAAACATAAATTAACTCCAATTATCGCGTTTCTACCTTTATCCATATTGTTCTGGTAATCTCCAAATCTCGAATACAACCTACCAGCGTGACCTTTACCTTGACCATGACAAACGAATTCTTAATGTTCATATCCGTTAAATGTTATCTCAAACAGCAGTTTTCTAATCGTTGTCGCCTCTTATACAACATATTTAATTTCATAGCCAGCATTGTGTCTGGTTTGTGCAATGTCTTTCTGACTACATACATACATATTACTCATGGAGGAAAAAAAATGTTTATTTTAAGCAATTCTCTTTATTCTTCGTATTGGAATATTTCTACCGGTTTGTACGTGTGTTTTAGCTCTGTGGTTTCCTAAGTATGAAACTTAAACCTCGCGTTTAAATCAATCATTAGAAATAGAGAGAGTTTGCACGCGCAATTTTCAACTTATTTAAGGCTATTTTTAGAATTACCAATGATACGCATTGGTATGTTACTGTGTGGTACTTCATATACCCATATATGCGCTTCTCATGTTCATATAAATCAACTTGTGAGTCAGGTATGCACAATTCGCATTTATAATGTGTTGACTTTAATGCACTTTTAGGTCTCACTTGGGTTTGTAAAAGTGTCTTTGAGGGTATGAGTGTTGAGCATTAACTATTTTTCCACGTGTTTGAAGAGCAAATTTATAAGTTAAATACATTTTAAAATCCTTAAACAATTATTTTCTTATTTTAAATATCGTTGATTCAATTTTTTTCATATGAACAGAAACGGAAAAAATATAAATACAGTACGCATTAAGTCATTCAAAGTCAGTGCACAGGAATTTAAATTAAAATTTTTGAAAAGAACGCATTATCACAGAAAATCGTTTAATTTTTAATTTGTTGACAGTTTTTTTCGCTGTTTTTGTGTGTGTGTTTTTGACCCTAAAAGAATTGGATTCTGTTATTCAGATAGGGTTGACCGAGGATATATAATAATTTTACTATCGTGAAACCAGTAAAAAAGTTCGAGACAGGCGAACTAACTGATAAATACTCTCGCTCTTTGTGTGATTTTCACAAATTCAAGTGCATATTGTTAAAAATTTTATTTCGTTCCGAAGATACAATTATTAAATGGTTGCTGTCAAAATCGGTTAATTTGTACAACAAATTTGTTTCCTATCAAGTTATATCTTAATATATAAAAATCTCGTGTCACGGTGTTGGTCGCAGCAATCCTCCGAAAATGCTCGACCAAACTTTATGTAATTTTGTATTTATAATTGGTCTGAGAATAGGTACCATTGTATTTTCATACCGCTAGATGTCGCTGATTATACCATCACCCGTAGGGATGAAGGTATATATCATTTGATACGACCCAAAAGTGTAACACATAGAAGGAGTCACTTTAGACCCTAGGTTTCTTTGAACCAAATTCGATTCATGACTTTTTAAGTCGTTTGAGCCATGTCCGTCTGTCTGTCTGTCTGTCTGTCTGTCGGGTGGCTGTCCGGCTGGTTCGCACGATAACTTTCGAGAGACGCAACCAAATGTTTTGAAATTTTGCACGAGTTATTATTTTCTTAAAACTACTTACGGTATTGCAAATGGGCTACATGGCCCCGCCCCTTCTGGTACCTCCCATACAAATACATCATTCCGCCCACTTTAGAAATTGAGTAATAATATCAATACACCCTAGGGGATCGTCCCCAAATTCTGTATTTAGTAAAGCTATAACAGGATAAAGTTTTAGAAAAAATTTTGAAAGCCTAGCCACGCCCCTTCTGGTACCTCCCATACAAATCTACCTTTCCGCCCACTATAGAGATGGAGAAATAATATCAATAAATTAAACGTGATCGTACCCAAATTCTATCTTGAGTAAAGCTATACCAAGATAAAGTTTTAGAGAACAAAATTGGAAGTCTATTCACGCCCCATCTGGTACCTCCCATACACATCTGGTACCGCCCACTTTAGAAATCGATTAATATTATTAAAAGACCTAACGCGATCGTGCCCAAATTCTGTATTTGGTAAAGTTTAAGCAGGATAAAGTTTTGGAGAAAAAATCTGGAAGTCTAGACACGCCCCTTCTGGTACCTCCCATACAAATGTACCACTCCGCCCACTTTAGAAATAGGGTAATAATATCAATACACTCGACACGATCGTGCCCAAATTCTGTATTTTGTTATATTATAACAGGACAAAGTTTTGGAGAAAAAATTGGAAATCTAGACACGCCCCTTATGGTACCTCCCATACAAAAGTACCTTTCCGCAAACTTTTGGGATGTAGTAATAATATCAGTACACCCAACGCAATCGTGCGCAAATTCTGTATTTAGTAAAGCTATAACAGGATAAAGTTATGGAGAATAAATCTGGAGCCTAAACACACCCCTTCACGTACCTCCCATATAAATGTACCACTCCGCCCAATTTCGAAATCGAATAATAATATCAATAAAATAGAAAATTATTTGTTTTACTGAGGGTAAGGGTAAATGTAAGTCGGGTTGCCCGACTGAAACTTTCTAACTGGTTTTAATTACAAATCGATTATTTTCAATAACTCAAGACTTAAACAATATATTATATTGGGTGATGGTATTTATCAGTCAGTTTAACTGACTGAAATTTCTGTACTGGTTTTCATTTCATTTATTTATTTATAGTCTATGGAAAAGCAATCCTTACAGACTAGCATAATAATTAATACATTTATATATAATAAAACTTATACAAGTTATATAATTAATTCAGATAGCAAATTCTTAAATTTATTGGCAGAGTAACTGAGATCAATAGAATTACAAATAGAATTAAAAAGTCTCATAGATCTTGTAATTTGCTCATTCGAGGCGTAATTGGTTAAGTGTGTATCTATATTAAATGTACAAATATGACGCAATGATCTTACAGGCGCATTAAAACGAAGAAGCGACAATAATTCGGAGCAGTTAGTAGAACCTGAGGCAATGCCATGTAAAAACTTAAGAGACGCAATGTCTCTCCTGGCGGCTAATGTTTTTAAAGAAAGAAGCAGACATCGACTTTCATAGGATGGTAAGGGATCCGAGAAATTAAGCGAGTTTAATGCAAATTTTATGAACGATTTTTGTACTTTCTCAATGCGGTTGATATGAATATTAGCAGTAGGGCTCCAAATAAAAGAGGCATACTCTAATTTGGATCGAACAAAAGATGAATATAAAGTTTTTTTTAATATAAGGATCAACAAATTCTCCAGTATTTCTCCTTATGAAATACAGATATGAAAATGCTTTTGGAACAACGTAATTTATGTGGCTGGTAAAAGTTAATTTTGCGTCCAGAACAACTCCTAGGTCCATATATTCAGAAATAATAATCAGGTCACAATTTTTTAGATTGTAAACTGCGTTAATTAAATTACGACAACGATGAAATGTCATATGAAAACATTTATCAATATTAAACGGTAATGCATTGATTTCTGACCACATCGCAACTCGATCTAAGTCTTCTTGAAGTAATTTGGTACATTTAAGTTATAAATAGCTTTAAAAATTTTTAAATCGTCAGCATACATTAGATGACGTGAGTTTTTAAAACAATGACCAATATCATTAACAAAAATATTAAACAGTAAGGGACCTAAAATGCTACCCTGAGGTATACCAGAGGTTGTAATATAGACTTCCGAATAAAAATCATCAATGCAAACATAAGAGTGTCTATTTGACAGATACGAACGAAACAGACTAAAAAGTGAGGAGTGAAACCCCATATGAAACATTTTAGTGATCAAAATATCATGTCTCACTCTATCAAATGCTTTAGAGAAATCCGTGAAAACTGTATTAACTTGAACACCATCCTCAAATTTTTTTATACAAAAATTCGAAAATGAAGTTAAGTTGCTTGTAGTAGATCTGCCGGAGAAAAAACCATGCTAATTACATGTTTAAGAGAAAAGAAAATTTTATCAAAGATAATATGTTCAAAAACTTTGCTGATATTAGGTAACATAGAAATGGGTCTGTAATTTAACACAGACATTTTATCGCCTGCTTAAAAAATAGGCCTTACGGTCGCTGTTTTCCATCCTATTCCTATTAGCGGACTATAATATTGTACAAGATGCTGAATTTCAAACTCGTTATCCTAGATGGCGAAATAGGCAACAGTGCACTATGTGGATGCATGAGGGCAATAGGAAAGCAATGTGGCTTAAAGTCCCGCATTTTTTACTGGTTGTAGCTACAAAAGTATGACCGATATTGCTATATAGAGTTGTCGTTTGGTGAAAAACTCTTCAGAAGGCAACATATTGCAGTATACTAGACAAGGTCAACGAATCCAACAGGTCACCATTCGCTGCACCAAATGAAATCTTGCATTTTCTAACCCTAGACATCTACGGCTGTGAACGAAGAAAACTGTCGCGATGGTCGAATATCATAATATGATACCTGACACAACAGACATTGTTGGCTACTTTCTGGTTGAATTAATGTTTGACTTATACTAGGTGTCAGGACACTGGGAAGTATCAGGAAACTACAAAGCAGACGAGTCAGCAAGAACTGGAATCCGCTGGCATGTTTTTACCCACTTACATGCCCTATCTGCGTGATAGAACATATTTACCAGCAAGTGGTAAGTGGGCGTCTGCGCGTGGTTGAATAAAATCCAGAAAGATGCGGCTTCGGTTAGATTTGTAGAGTTCGCACAAAGCTCTGCCGCCAGCATATCTCGACGTTTCCGTGGCGGGACACTGTCTGATTGGAAAGCACCCAATAAAACTGAAGTTTACGACTTGTGATTTTTGCCAAAGCTGTGACCGGTCATGCCATGATTATTAAACCACGCGACTTCCATGCGGGAGTTCCCGCGTTCGGCCCCTCGAAGTTGTACACAGCAACTGCGCGGTATAGTATCGAGTCAATCAGTATGTCTAGTAAAAGCTTCTCAAACAGTGACGCTGGCATTCGTCGACAAACAAGTAGGTGCCATTGGTTGTGATTCTAAGAATAAAAAGCGTGTTAAGTCACAACAACGCGAGAAGCCATCCATGGTGAATAAAGGGAAATTAAGTTTAGGGTAAGTGGAATGGGCTATTATTTCTTTAGGGACTAAGGTGATCTGACCAGTATTGACATTAGCCGACTCAAGAGCTTTTTAAAGCACCCAGGAGGACTCACCGGCGAAAACTAGGGATCTTCGCTAGTTACTGTGGTATTAAAATGGACTTTATAGCCTAATGAGTCTGCATTTCTGACGGCTAAAATAACATAACCTAAACCTAGGGAAAGAATTTACTAGTACACAGATGAATATTTTATTTGGGACAACGGGGGTAATTCGGAGATCTACCTGACTATAGCTTAAATTAAAAATTCTATCATGTCCATCAAATGCAGATCGTCAACTGGTCTTCGTATCGTTTACACTAGGTGAGCTGCAAGATTAGATATTTTGTGCCCATCCACCTGCCGAATGAGGCGATTCTTTTTTAGAGCTTTCGGCTTATGGCAGTGATAATAAAATTAAAAATTTTAATAATCTAACGTCGAATGAAATTTAGAATGGCATATAAAGAAGTGCCTACGCACTTAAAAAAAAAACTTAATTTCCCTTTGCACCCCATGAATGAGGTATGGGATAGCTTCTCGCGTTGTTGTGAATTAACACGTTTTCTATTTTTAGATTCACAACTAACGGCACCTACTTGTTTATCGACGAATGCGAACGTCACTGTTTTGAGAAGCTCTTACTAGACACGCCGATTGAATCGACGCTTAATACTGCGAAGTTGCTGTCACCAACATTCGAAGGGAGCCGACAATGAAAGTAAAATTTATTTCTTTTTTTCTTTTTTTAAGATGACTGGAGCCAGGTTTGAACCTGCGATCTCCCGCATGGTAGTCGCGTGTTCTAACTACTAGTGCCTACGCACTAGTGACGTATAAAAGCTAAATGCTCCAGTGTTCACGTTCAATGTTCTCAAAAATTCAAATTTTTCTTAAAGGAATGTATACGATGACAAAAAATGCTTGCAAATTGCTATCTGATTTTCTTTTTTTTCATGAAAACTGTGCGTCATTCATTGCCAATATCAAAAACATAAGCTTAACAATCTTAACAACAGAATTTCATGTGCGTTTATTAAGACCCAACTATTGCTTCCAAACCATCCTATTGTATTCCCAACAGACTGACGATGTCGCCATAGAACTATCAATATAATATTATAATTCTTACTTACTGAAAGAATTACACATGAGAGTATAAATACGAGAAAGTCGTTGCACAAAGTATATCCCAATAAGGTTGATGCGCTTATCGAAACCAATAATACCTACATTCCAGCCATAGATTATGACCTCAGTTGGATGTGGGCCATATTCCATTCCAAGTGAAATTGTGTTTAAGGTCTTAACTAAGATAAAACAATAATACACCAAGGACGCACAGCCACACGCTTATGTGCATATGTATGTGTTAAAGTAGTTTCTGCAGAAAATCCTTTACTATTTTCAGATAAGATAAGGAACAATTCTGAAACATTGTACCAATAATTATTTCTTTACCTTACCAGTTTGTCTACCGACCAGATTGGCTGCATTAAATCAATATTAAGCCCACTCGTTTCCAATTATTTATTAATTACACACATGCATACAAATAAAGACATTAATACATGGTCATATGTACGCATCGATGAACAGAAATATATCGGTCACATACCAATGTGACCGACCGACCGATCGGCCAAGGAACCACCAAAGTTGTATGACAACTTTGCGACAAGACAGTTTCAATGCCAACAGTAAAACATGCTGCTTAACATTTCAACATGCAGCAATACAATAAAAAGCGTCTTGTTGCCAAGTGTATTGTCATGCAGCAAATGCAACCTTGCCACAAACACTCACTCCTCACCACAGCACTCGCTGCCACATTATGCAGAAATATCGGCAGCGGCAATGGCAATGGCAGCTAACAAACGGCATTTAAAACAATGACGACAATTTCTAACAGGGGCGAAGTTAAGTTATTTGCTTAGAAGAAAATGTTTAAAAGAGAGAAATGTTCGATTCTTATTTTGCAAGTTGTGCTACAATGCTTCAAAGGTGAACTTACTCCAAATAAGGATATACATACATTTAGATGAAGGCATTATTTCAGTGCCTCTATAAAGAATCAGAGTCTCCTTTAGCACTAATTAATTGAAAAGTTATTAGTTTTTTTTTTGGTTAAACTTGAAATTACTTTACAAAATTTTACAAATTTTTGTTTCGCCCATTGCAACTGATAATAATGGGCCTTCTTAGAAAATAAGTAATCTTCAAAAAGGCCCCTCTTATTCACCTTAAGACCATCGCCACAAAAATGTAATGGAATCTATCATCACCACCACGTAAATGTGCACACAAACACACAACATAACAACATCAAATGGCCAACACCACAGCGAACAGTTCGCGGTCGTGTGTGCAACATGCCATGGAGCTGCTTCCAAATTCAGTTGGCATTTTCAAACCAATTAATGCCATGGAAAATGTTAAAAATCCGTTTATTTCAAACGGAACTAACTGCAACTCCACCAACAACAACAGCAACAACACAAACAAGACGATGAAAAACTGCACTTAAAATAGCAATCGGGATTAGAGCAAAAGATTTCAAACGCCAAAGAAGAAGTGTGCAAAGAAAATCTGAAAAAGCTGTGCAGATTTTACACGCTCCGATATGAGAACGGCACAAAATGCAGATGAGTGCATGCTGCATGGAATGATGCATACACGCGACAGTGGCAGTGGTGCTGCCAGCCAACCACTTAAGCCAATGTGAAAACCTGATGGTTGGTACCCGTAGACGGACAGCTGCACCACCAGAGTCCAGAGAGAATGAGAGCGAGCTCGAGGCAAGCTTCTAAGCAACATTTCAATCGCGTCGGCTGCTCCAGCCAGTCCTCTAGTCGACAGACAGACACACAGTCAGGCTGGCTGTCTGTCTTTCGGCTAGTTAACAATAGCTTTGCCATTTGGATAGTTCAATGCTACTTAAGTTGTCTGAGAATCTACAAGTGCGGCCTACTTTCTCCGCATTCCATGTGAATGCGACGACATAAGATTACTTGCGCAAGACGAGAATTGCAAAAATGATCATCGCCTTCGTCATCGTCATCATTATCATGAGAATTGCGAGAAGAAATGAAGAAATATTTCGCCTGTAAGAATGATTAGTAACCAGCAGCATTAGGAGCAATGTAATTACGAATTGGCGAACGCCAAAGAGCTCGAATAGAACGCAAAGAGGAAGTGAATGGAAACCACATTGTTTTGCAACTTGCAACGGGAGACTGCACAGTGAAGCGAATATTGCTAAGGGATAAAATTAATCTACTGAAGCTAACTTTTGAGGGATCACAAAAGAATGTTTCAAGATCGCTCTGTTTCAATTATATAACATCTTTGTTAATTGTAAGATTCTTTTGATATGAATGGAATATAGAAGTGATTGGAATATATATCCACAATATTACTTGGCTGATCCTTGTTCAAATGACGGGAAACCACGTTGGTCATGTGGTAATCGATGATGGTCATATATCAAGCGTTGTAGACGACGCGTGTATGATGTGTGGTACAAATAAAAAATCGAATCGAGACCTTGCTGCAGCCAATTCAAAAACGCTTATTACCAAACGTAGACCATACTTGGGTATGAAACACCAACCTAAAACAAGGCTCCACTGCAGCCGATGGTAACGAATGCTGAAGGATATGAAGGAAATACATGGAAGAAGACAAAACGTTTATTTAAACTAGGGATGTAACGAACGTTCGCATTCGCATTGGCATATGCGAATGCGAATTATTCGCATTGTTTTGTACATTCGCTTTCGCATTCGTATAAATAAATATTTCAATATTCGCATTCGCTTTCGCCAAAAAAATATTCAAATATTTGCATTCGCATTCATACAAGTAATAGTATTAGTGAGACTGATGACGGCATTCAAGAGATCACAATAAAGAGAAAAAAATCATATTTCAGAAGATCCTTTATTGTGGTGGAAACGAAACAGCTCGAAATACCAAAAGTTAGTACCATTGGCGCGCCAGTTCTTAGCTACGTCTTCGGGAAGTGTTCCCAGCGAACAGTTTAGTAGAGCCGGACTTATCTATGATACACTCAGAACTAGATTGCATAGCGAAGAAGCAGCGAAGCTTCTTTTTGTTAAATACAACTTGGCTCTACTAAACTTTGAATACAGAATACGTCAAAGTTTTCGAAAGTAAATAAAATTATCGTTTAGTTACCTTAAAGACAGAATTTCTGAGAATTATATATATTTTTGTTGTTGTTTTACTTTAAAATAAATATTTTATGTTTAATTACTTAACTGGAATACATATTTTTATTTGAAAAGGCAGACAGTAAATTATTCGTTTACGTAAACCATTTTTTGGCGTTCGCTAAACAATTTAGGAATATTCGCTTTCGCATTCGCATTAGCAAAAAAACAAAAAATAAGTATTCGCATTCGCTTTCGCAAAAAAAAAATATTCCAATATTCGCATTCGCTAAGGCCCATTCGTTACATCCCTAATTTAAACTATTGAAAGTAGAGGAGACGAATGGGGTGGTTATCGAAAAATACGGGGATAGAGGTAAAGACCGAAAAGTCTGTGCTTCGGTTCTATGAAAAATTCCCCAAATGCAAAATGCCAAAGAAAAAACAAAAATTACGCTAAAGCTCATCTTATCGCTTCTAAATAGCAAATATCGAAGTAGATATACAGATTGTATCAAAAGCTGCATTCGACAGTCAGATAGTATAAAAACTGTAAAATGTCATTCATGCTGGAATTGATATTTCTGTAAAGCTGATACCACCTTACGGAATGACCTGACCGAAACGAAATGTATAAGGAAGGTATGCAAACATTTTACAGGGCTATCTTTTATAAAGAGGGGCTTTTGATATGGTAATCACACAGATGGCTGCAGTAAACAAATCTTATACCACATTAAATATACAAGGCTCTCATTTTTTTCTAAATGAAAAACTTCGATTCAGTTTTTTTTAGAATATGATATCTGCCAAATGGGCGCCGTCACAATTAATTCCATACGGATTCGCTTCATGGCATTTTTCATCATTTCGGGCGACAGATTCTCGCACTCGTGTCGAATGTTGTCCTTGAGGGCTTTCAGGGTCTCGGGCTTATTAACGTCAACATGGGACTTCAAAAAACCCCACGAGAAAAGTCTGGAAAGGTTAAATCGGGCGATGTAGCGGGACAGTGCAAATCGCCAAAACGAGAGATGAGGCGAACCGGAAAAACTCAATGGAAGCTTCGCACATTAGCAATCCGATGGTATCGGGGTACACTGGCGAAATCAACATCGTTGAAAAATAACTTGCCAAATAATTTCGAGTTCTCCAGAATCCAAATTGCGCAACGAAAAAGGACATGATTTATCAATATTGCTGGAATTTTGCGGTTAAAACTCACAACAACAACACCTTACAATGGAGTTACTAACAATGATAGTATGATAATCTGATTTTATGCCTGATCGAGTGCCGATAAATTGAAAATCGGTATAAAGGATTATCACCCCAGCTACATCCTCCAGCTCTTACAACAACAACCACCCGGGAACGCCGCGTTGAGAATGTCGGTTTTGGCTGGTGCAGTGTGCCGTTGTTGGAAACGTCTTGTTGCAACCACATGTCCTTCAGTCGTTATTCTTCCAATTGCGGTAGAAAAAACTCGCTTAACATGGCCCTAAATCGCGCACCGTCCGGCGTCGTTTGACCAGTGGCGTTCTCGAAAAAAAAAAATGGTCCGATGACTCCAGCAGTGTGAACAGCGCACGATACAGTCACTTCGACAGGGTGTAATAGCTCCTAATTCGTCACTAGTGGATTTTCTTTGCCCCAGAAGCGATAGTTTTGATTGTTCACGTATGCCCAAACGACGCAGTGTTTGCGCAGTCGGGTCGGACGGCTGGGGAATCGGCAACAAAATTCGCACTGCGCCAACACAACAGACGAATTGTTACGCAAAAAAATAGAAACGGTTATTCCGCGTTCTTGAGGAGTGTATTGCTCCATGGCTTGTTCACTTGTATTCTATATTTGTCTAGTCCACAAATGTCAAAACGGATTTGACACTGGTGGCCATTTACCAATATAAGAGCATCTTCCAATAGGGTGATCTCTTTTAGAGGTCATAATTTTCCAATTTTAAAGAAAACAATATCCCATGAGACGCTCCATTATTCTATTTTTAAATTCTGCCAATTTTTTGGAGTTTAATACTTCACCTTGGAATAATTAGAATTCCAAGATTTTTTGGAACACAGAAACTTTCGTATTTCGTATATATTTCAAATTCCAACGTGAATGTAAAAGATTCATATTTATACAGGTAAGCAACATTGCAAAATCTATTAGATCTTTTCCCAAAATATGATGTCATTAGCAAGGCCCATATGAATCAGGCAAAGCGTGGTGCAAAAGGCTTCTACGATTTGCTCAAGGTTCAAAAGGGTTCTACAATTTGCACAACATTGCAATTTTTTAGTAAATTTTTAATTTGTTTTGGACCTTTATATCGCAAACAATTTAAGCCTTCACAGGGCGCTGGATTTTATGTTCAACACTTCTCACTTACAGCGGGGTCAAATCGCAGATGATTGGCGACAGCGGGGAATCTCCTGCTCAATACTTGGTTGTAACGGCATGTGGTGCCGTTTTGTTGAAACCGCATATCAGCTATCTTATTCTCTTTGACTTTTGTTAACAAAGGATCACTGAGCATGGCACAGAAATTATCATCATTGGCGACGGCTCCTTGCTTATATTTGTCATGCCAGAAACTGTACCTAAAAGCTTTTCTCTGCGGACGTTTCGGATTATCCATTTGTTTGTTAATGTAGTTCCCGAAGCTTCATCGAAAAGATTTATCAGTAAAAATGCAAAAAGAAGTATATAATTCGATCGTTTCAAATTTGTTCGCAACGAAATATGTCAGTTTACTTACACCTACGGTTCTCTCTAACTTATCACTGAAGGGACATTCTAGCCAGCATTTTCCTTCAATCCTGGCTAAATCAATCGGATCTCTACCACATTCGTTCCTATATCTATTTGTCCAAAATTAAAAATAATTTAATCTAATAGAAAAAAAGCTAATTGGATTTTGATATTGATAAATGGAACACTTTATTTGTAACAATTGAAGTTCGAAGCAAACCCCAACATCTCCACAGATCGAAATTTTTACCAGCACCATATGAATTGTGTGATTTTCTCATTTTCTTAGTACATTTACCACAAATTGTTTCCTTCACTTTTCACCTGCGGACATACTGTTTAACGTAGATTAGAAAACCAGTTGACGCCAGTATCAACTATCGTTCTTGTGTTGCTTGGATTGTATTACGTCGCTGGAAACGGCAACATCAGGTTATTCTTTAGTTTCTTCATGTTTCATTGTTCTTTCTACATAATTCAGTGGAGTTCTTTTGTCAGACTGCGATATGAAGTTATGTACTTGGCAACAACACACGATTTCGTGTTTGCATTGGGCGTGTCAGGTAAACATTTCATACAGTCGACTAATTAACATCATTTCTTTCTTTCTTTCGGTTTCATAAGCAGCCGGTCCGCTCAGTGTTCATGTAACGGTAACGCCAATGTCGGCTAATGCGTCTGCGAACACTGGCAGCAAAAAAGCAACAACTTCGCTTGGAGAATGCCGGCAATAAAGGTCGTTCACACGCAGTCAACACGCCCTAAAAGAGTACGCGCATGCGCAATTGAATTTCGCTTCATCGTCCGCGCGTATAAGTGTGTGGCTGTTGTTGTTGTTGTTGCTGGTAAATTGTTGTGTGTTTCGTTTTCGTTACTTTTGTGCAATTTCACAGGCTGACATCACACAAACTACAGTCAGTTAGCCGGTCGAAGACATTTACTCTCGTTAGCATAGAAACTCCGCGAATAATGAACGAACGCATGCTCATCATATTCGCTTAATCACTCGAAAGATTGCATAATTTCGGTATGAAATTATGTTGGCGCTTTACCAGATGTTAACATCAGAAACCTGATGTTATTTTTGTCAGCCATCAGATCATTGATGCTGTTCTCTGCATCTTCGGTCATTGGTGTCTGACATTTGCAGATATTAATGTCTTTTCATCTTTTTAATGTTAACACTTAAAAGATGTAATTCAACATAAATACCTCAATTGGAAATGTTTTCAAACTGTTTTCAGAATGAGGATGATAAAATACCGAATCAAACACGTATTGAAAAATTTGGCGTCCCGAGGTTTGCTTATTATTTCCAAAGGACTATAGTGGTTTTGTTTTCAGGTTTGTTTACAATTATTTAGCTAGGAAAGTAACTTACAAAGTATTTACTATTTTCACAACTTTTACTATATAACACAAGTAAAAAGTAACAAATTGACTGATGTACTTAAGTCTCTTAAGTACGAAACCTTCTCTTACACTGATACGATTTTTTTAAACTAAATAAATAGTGTGAGGAAAATATATCGTCCCATCAATATAATAATAGCCTATATGCTGTAGAAAATTATACGCTATTGTTATATTGAGGGGACGATATATTATTTTAAATCATGTTATATGTTTCTTGCGTCATTTCTTGTGGATAAAATCAAACAAAATTAAGTGAAGGTATCCCACTGCAATCGTTTCAGATTGAGCCATTGCTGGTTCGCCAGCGGATTCAGTCGAGCAGACTCTTTGTTCTTTGAAAATAACCGCCTTTGCCTACTGCTTCTCTATGCTACAAAAGGCCGCAGTAACATCCTCAATCCTTAACCAATAACATCTAAATTATCGGCAGCATTGAGACTTGTATTGAAGATGTAACCAGTCGTGTTTACTGCAGCCTTTCGCATGATCAGTTCCATTATAACGTTAAATAGATCGTATGACAGACTATCTTATTGAATTTTTGCCTTTATAATTCATACGTAAACTAAAACTTACGTTAGAACCGCCTTTATTGTTTTCCTATATTTACCGACGACTTTTTAATTAATAAGATTAGTTACTGTGTGAATTTAGATAAAAATATATATATTTTTCGAATTTTATTTTTTCCTAAAGCTTCGCATAGCAATTACGGCCAAACCTGGAGAAGATCGAATCAAATTTGATACAGCCGTTTTCAAGTTTTAAGCAGCCGAACAAACCATGTTTTATACATATATAGTGGACCCGGCAATGCTTCGCTATTGCTTGAATACTTATAATATGTTTGGCAAGCCTACTTAAAGGGCTAAGCTTAAGCGTCGTTTTTGTACGCTCTGCTAACAATTCGTTACCCCAAGTAACTCCTTTACCTGAGAAAACTAACAACGTCTCACTAATTGATATTAACACATACGTCAGCAAATTCATATCTATAGCGCCGAGTACTATCTGTATACAAATATTACCTTATATAGCCCAAAAACATTATTTCCACTCTCCTTTCTGCCCACCGATTGGAGAAAAATTGTTCACCTTCACATTCCCGCTGACCGAAAATAAATATTTTGTCGGTATATTCATGTTTGCATTGCCGAGTACTATAAAGCTCATTTACACTACTGGCATCGTTGTCTGTATTTCCCTTTAAAATGTGCCAGCATTGTGTAAATGAGTTTGTTTTGTCGAAATTTACCGACATATTTTTTTCTGACCACTTTTTATGATTTAAAGAAAAAACTCTTCTAGTCCGTGCTCTTTGCTTAAACAACAGTACATTTAGTTACAAATAAAATTAATTTTTGGTACAATAAAAGTACTTATTAGTATATTTAAACTACTTTTTGGTACAATAAATGTACTCTGTGGTACAATTAATTGTTCTTTTTGTGTACAAGAAAAATTACTTTTCAATACAATAAATTTTTCTTTTTGGTATCAAAAAAGTACACTTTGATACCATAAATGTTCTTTTTGGTACATTAAATGGCTTATCATTACAATAAACTGTACTTTTTAGTACAATAAATGTACTTTTTGATAAAATAAATTGCACTTTTTATACCATCACCCGTAGGGATGAAGGTATATATCATTTGATACGACCCAAAAGTGTAACACATAGAAGGAGTCACTTTAGACCCTAGGTTTCTTTGAACCAAATTCGATTCATGACTTTTTAAGTCGTTTGAGCCATGTCCGTCTGTCTGTCTGTCTGTCTGTCTGTCTGTCTGTCTGTCTGTCGGGTGGCTGTCCGGCTGGTTCGCACGATAACTTTCGAAAGACGCAACCAAATGTTTTGAAATTTTGCACGAGTTATTATTTTCTCAAAACTACTTACGGTATTGCAAATGGGCTACATGGCCCCGCCCCTTCTGGTACCTCCCATACAAATACATCATTCCGCCCACTTTAGAAATCGAGTAATAATATCAATACACCCTAGGGGATCGTCCCCAAATTCTGTATTTAGTAAAGCTATAACAGGATAAAGTTTTGGAAAAAATTTTGAAAGCCTAGCCACGCCCCTTCTGGTACCTCCCATACAAATCTACCTTTCCGACCACTATAGAGATGGAGAAATAATATCAATAAATTAAACGTGATCGTACCCAAATTCTATTTTAAGTAAGGCTATAACAAGATAAAGTTTTAAAGAAAAAAATTGGAAGTCTATCCACGCCCCATCTGGTACCTCCCGTACACATCTAGTACCGCCCACTTTAGAAATCGATTAATATTATTAAAAGACCTAACGCGATCGTGCCCAAATTCTGTATTTGGTAAAGTTTAAGCAGGATAAAGTTTTGGAGAAAAAATCTGGAAGTCTAGACACGCCCCTTCTGGTACCTCCCATACAAATGTACCACTCCGCCCACTTTAGAAATAGGGTCATAATATCAATACACTCGACACGATCGTGCCCAAATTCTGTATTTTGTTATATTATAACAGGACAAAGTTTTGGAGAAAAAACTGGAAGTCTAGACACGCCCCTTATGGTACCTCCCATACAAATGTACCTTTCCGCCCACTTTTGGGATGTAGTAATAATATCAATACACCCAACGCAATCGTGCGCAAATTCTGTATTTAGTAAAGCTATAACAGGATAAAGTTATGGAGAATAAATCTGGAGCCTAAACACACCCCTTCACGTACCTCCCATATAAATGTACCACTCCGCCCAATTTCGAAATCGAGTAATAATATCAATAAAATAGAAAATTATTTGTTTTACTGAGGGTAAGGGTAAATGTAAGTCGGGTTGCCCGACTGAAACTTTCTAACTGGTTTTAATTACAAATCGATTATTTTCAATAACTCAAGACTTAAACAATATATTATATTGGGTGATGGTATTTATCAGTCAGTTTAACTGACTGAAATTTCTGTACTGGTTGGTATCGAATATTATCTGTGTATCAAATATTATTGCTCTAAGGCAAAAATACAGTTTTGCCACGCCCTCTTTAGAATAGCAATATCGTCTGCAAATTTGAACCTGAAGTGTTAAGTACTATCTATCTACCAAATTGTATCTCTCTCTTGGGCTAACATACAATTTATATTCCATCTATATCTATTTATATAATTTTATCTCTCTAGGACTAAAATGCAGTTTTGCCACGTCCACTTCCCCCATTGATCCAAATTTAAAGTTTCGTCTGCATATTCATATTTGTGTTGTCGAGTACTATTTGTGTACCAAATTTTATTCCTGGAGCTGAAATACAGTTTTCCCAGGCCTACTCCGCCCACTGATCCAAAATAAAAATGTCGTCTACATATTCATATTCGTTTCGTCGTGTACTATCTTGGTGCCAAATTGTATCTCTCTAGGACTAATATACATATATGTTATGTAACCTAATCGGCATGCTACCACCGATGCGTCTTAGGAAGTAGGTAACAGAAGTTACTGAAGCGCAACACAGGCTCTCCTAGTGGTTTTGGCAGCCCCAAGAAAGTATGATCGGGCGCCGCGGCCTAATAAGCCACTCTTCTTAAACAAAATTATTATGAAAACACGAAGAAACGAAAAAACAAGAACCCACCCACAACCACCAAAGACGATGACATCAAAGATGCATTCTATGAGCGCCTGGAGGATATATATGACCGCTGCCCCGCACATGACATCAAAATTGTTCTGGCAGATTTTAATGCTAAAATAGGAAGGGAAGATGCTCTTGGTTCAGCAGTCGGAAAATTCAGTCTACACAACAACACCTCCGATAACGGATTCAGACTAGTAAGTTTCGCGTCGGCAAGAAACATGGTTGTAAGTGAAACCAGATTCCCGCATAAAGATATTCACAAGGCAACCTGGATATCCGATCAAAATACAAGAAATTTGATTGATCACGTGGTAATTGATGGAAGGCATGTCTCAAGCGTTATGGACGTGCGTGTGATGCGCGGTGCAAATAATGACTCGGATCCCCACCTAGTTGCAGCCAAGGTACGCACACGATTAAGTAGTGCTAAAAACACTAGTAATCAAACGCAAAGGAAGCTAGACATCACAAAGCTGCATACCACTAAGATAGCCAATGCCAACTCCAACTAACTCTCTCAATTACTCCAAACAAACCCCCCTAATTCTGATGTTCCCGACATACAGTGGCAGCATATTGCGAACTCTATGAACACTGCCGCAACGACCGTACTGGGTTATGAAAAACCACTCACAGGCAAGCCCTGGTACATTGACGAATGTCGCGAAATGTCTGAGGAAATGGATGCTGAATACAAGGCAAAACTGCAGCCAATGGTGACAGAGCGTTATAAAGAGAAAAGGAGGGATATGAAACGCTTGTTCAGACGCAAATAGCGTCTGTGGTAGAAAAGAGAGGGCCGGGATATCGAAAACTATAGGGATAGAGGTGAGGCCCGAAAGTTCTACCAAAAGGTAAAAAGTAAAGTTTTTGGACCAGGGATCCCCACCTGCAAGGACGGAGACGGAAATCTGGTCACGGACACTCAGAGTGTGCTGCAAATATGGAGGGAACACTTTCAATCTCTTGTCGTTCCCGAAGGCAGCATAAGTAACGAAATCGCAATAATCATCGACGATGGAGTGGACTATCCACCACCGAGTCAAAACGAGATCAGCACGGCAATTCGGCGGCTTAAAAATAATAAAGCTGCGAGAGCCGATGGACTGCCGGCAGAGCATTTTAAAGCCGGCGTCGATGACCTGGAAACATGCATGCACCAGCTCATAAACACGATTTGGATCTGGGAGTGCATGCCCGATGATTGGAATCTAAGTGTCCTATGTACCGTGCTTAAGAAAGGCGATCCTAGTGTATGTACCAACTATCGCGGGATTAGCCTTTTACCCATCGCATACAAGGTCCTGTCTAGTGTGTTATGTGAACGACTAAAGCCCATTCTGGCGAACCTGATTGGACCTTATCAGTGGGGCTTTAGACCTGGTAAATCCACCACCGACCAGATATTCACGCTACGACAAATCCTGGATAAGACCCAAGAAATGCAGATCGATACCTACCATCTGTTCATCGATTACAAAGCTGCATTTGACAGACCGATACGACAAAAATTGTTGGATGCTATTGCTGAGTTTGGTATCCCAGCAAAGCTAATTCGACTCTGCGGGATGACACTAACTGACACGAAGTCTTCAGTGAAAGTTAGCAAAAATCGGTCAGAGCCATTTTCTACCAAGCGAGGCTTTAGACAAGGCGATAGTCTGTACTGCAATCTCTTTAACATCGTAATGGAGATGATCATGAGCAGCAGTAAACAGAAATGGCACAATATTAAACAAAAGCCACATGTTGCTCGCGTATGCTGATGATGTAGATATTATTGGACGTGGATTGCGAGATGCTACTGCGGCTTTTTCGAGCATTGAAAAGTAGTCGGCTGAAGTGGGTCTGGTGATAAACGAGGACAAAACCATGTTATTTGTTTCAACAAAGAGTCCACTCGTCTGGGACGCTGCGTGAACGTTGACAACTATAACTCTGAGGTGGTAGATGATTTTGTCTACCTTGGCTCCGCCATAAACAAAAATAATAATGTCAGCCTCGAAATCAAAAGACGAGTATTGATCGCAAACCGCTGCTACTATGCGCTAAGCAAGCGATTTAACGACAAAGCGCTCTCTCGAAAAACAAAGATCCAGCTCTACCAGACTCTGATCCTACCTGTCTTGCTCTACAGCGCAGAATCGTGGGTAATGACACAAGCGGATCAATCTATTCTGGGAGTCTTCGAAAGAAAAATACTCCACAAAATATTTGGAACCATCATCGTGAACGGCGAGTACCGTCGTCGAATGAATTTGTAATGAGCTGTATGAGCTGTACAACGACATCGACGTGGTCAAGAGCGTTCAAATAGACCGAATGCGCTGGCTTGGACACGTTGTACGAATGGACGAAAACGCTCCGGCTCGAAAAGTCTTCGGGGGCGACCAAAACTCCGATGGATGGACCAGGTGAAAGAGCTGCTAACTAAAATTGGTGTGATGAACTATCTACGGTGCGCAAAAGACCGAAGCGCTTGGAATACTTTTCTACGTGCGGCTACTGATAGATAAATTTCTGTTGTTGCTGCCATTAAAGAAGAAGAAGAAGGACTAATATACAGTTTTCCACGTCCACTGATCAACAATTTAAATTTCTTTTGCATATTTATTTTCATTATCTGTCAAATTTCATCCCTTTACCTATAAAAATAGGTTTTGCCACTCCGCCCACTAGTCCAAAATTAAAATTTCGTCCTCATATTGAAATTCGTGTTACCGAATACTATGTGTGTATCAAATTTTATCTCCTTAGCTCAAAAAAGTTTCGCCAAGCCCATTCTGCTCATAATTAAAAAAAAATTATAACCGTCTTCTGTCTTCGAAATTTCATTGAAATCGGTTTAGCCGTTTAGGCGTAATTGAGCCACAAACATACAAACAAACAGACAAACATTCACATTTATAATTATAACATTAAAAGTTATATTAATATAACTTTTGAACATTAAAAATGTTGCCTGTTTCATTGTATTGGAATGTTGGACAATAGTTTTATCCATTCCTTCAAGGTGGATCTGTCCCGCTTTGACAGAGGACAATTTTGCACATTTAATTAGTGGTTTCCTTGAACTTTTATAATTATGTTTAAAAAGAATTTCTCACTAATAATAATATTCAGAAAACCTCTTCATAAAGTGAAACTATGAGATTTAATTCCAAATTGTTGTAACTGTCACTATCGAGCTCTGCACCTCCATTAATATGATTAAACTTCTATACCTAAATTATAGTTAATCTTTTTCACTTCATTTGTTGTCGATTAAAGTTTCCGTTCCATTTAAAATCTTTCACCTCATAAACAACGATGAGAAAACATATAGATTGAATTGATGAAAAATCAACCATCAACCCCAATCGACAATGAATACTCGAAAGAAAACTCTAAATCAACATTGAAGAGGATGTTCTGTTACAAATTCAACTCTAATGGCATTTGAAATTCAATGAATTTTTACCGAGAGCAATTTCGGAATAACTCCTTTGTCTCCACACTTACACTCATCTGAATTTGTGTGGCTTTGTATCCCAAAGGACATTGAAGATCTTGACACATACATGCACAAGGCTATTTACTAGATGCAGACTTGAAACAGAGTTGGTAAAGCAAATTCATAGTGACGGTCATGCCTGCATGTGTTTCTCTGTGTCCAAGTGATTGTATGTCAGATGATAAACTAGGAGGATGTTGATACTTTCCGGTAAGCAAAGGGGAGGCATAAAGCAAAAGTGGGGACTCAATGCAAAAAGCCGATATGTCAAATTGGACACATGTCAATACTTAAGTAACTAGAAAAAAAGAGTACAGAAATAAGATGTTTTGTGGGGTAAGAACAATCACCTGAGGAATTTGATACGGATGAACAAATGCGGTTGCAACGAACGTCTGTCACACTCTGCAGATACTATGGCTCAGGAAAAATTTTAAGTTTTTAAGAACGTCTTTTGAAAGCTTTAAAAAACCAACAAAATATTATTGCATCATAAAATACTTTTTGCATTTAGTAGCACGCTTCTAGTTTTGGATTCATATACATGAATCATACAGCTCTAGCGCTAACTACACAATTATGACCTATTAACCTCTAACCACCAATAATATACTCGCCCTTCATTTACCCTTGAATATCACCCAATGTGCATACACTGTTTCAATTACTTCCAGGGCAACAAAGTGAGAATGGCATTCAACTATGAGATCGGCCACCTACAACCTTCATTTGACATTGAATACAAATGATTATTTAATTTATCAAAAGAAATATACTTTTGTTTAATCGAACTTCGGTCTGTTGAACCAACTTTTGTCGGTTAAACCCAACTTCCATTGGTTTAACTGGACTACGGTCGGTTAAATCGGACTTCGGCCAGTTAAATCAGTCTTCTATCTGTTAAATCGGACTTCGATCTGTAAAACTGGTCTTAGGTTTGTTGAATCTGGCATCGGTCTGATGAATCGGACTTCGGTCTGTTGAATTCAACTCCGATTAGTTATACCGACACTTAAGTTGCACAGAATTCGGTTTGGTATACGATTATACTCTTCCTTCCTATAGCATTGAATTAAAAATTAGCCATGTATCATTTTGATACTAACACTTCGGCGGTTACGATTATTAATTCGGTCGCGATATTGGAATCGATACAACAACGATCCAATAACGATCCTGAGTTGCGTATACCAAACTGATTTACCGAAAAAGCCAAATTATCGATACAACCACGAGTTGCTGAAGATCGCAACTCATCAACACGTTCCTGAGTTGCGGATACCAAACTGATTAGCCGACGAAAACCGAATAACCATTATAACCACGAATTGCAAACGTCGATTTGCTGAAGAACGTAAGTCTTCAACACTATCCCGAGTTGCGGATAGAAGCTGAATTAGCAACAACCCCGATGTAACAATATATTCCAGAATTGCTGAGATTAACCTGAACCTTAACCAACGAAAACCCGAATCATCAAGATGAACCTGTAATGTTGATATAAAACTGAATCATCGACAGAATCCGAATCACCAATACCAAACAATCATCGTCAATCATCACTTGTTGATATTAACCTGAAACCCCGAAAAAAACCCTTATCACCAAGCTTATTTAACCGCTGACGAACCCGAATCATCAGTACTCTGCCGAATTGCTGGCACGAGTCTGAATTATCGAAAGTACCCATCAAGATTAACCTGTAATGCTGATATAAAACTGAATCATCAACAGAACCCGAATCACCAATACCAAACAATCATCATCAATCATCACTTGTTGATGTCAACCAAAAACCCTTATCACCAAGCTTACTTAACCGCCGACGAACCTGAATCATCAGTATGCTGCCGAATTGCTGGCACGAGTCTGGATTATCGAAAGTACCCAGCGATAGTACCGAAACGACCCTGACCTATATGACCTCTAAAGTTATGGGGGTATAGTATAAAGATCCTTTATCTTTGGTGACTCTAAAAATTTCCTGAGAATATTTCTATCGATGATTCTAGCACGAAAGTTGACTTTTAAGCTATTTTTCCAAATTGGGCCTAAATTGACCCATACAGGAGGTACCTAGGGGGTTAAAATGTTCCGAGGAAATATTCCCTGGACTATTTTAATACAGGTCTCCGAAGAAGAACTATACCAAATGCATTTTTAGATATGATTTATCATATTCTTTGATTCGACTTTTGACCAAAAAAACAAATTTCAAACCACTGTAAAAAAAATTGTGACGTAGTGGAGCATAATTGAGTTGAAGGTTTCGTTACTGATGTCAAATGCTACCGTTTGATATTGGGTTCGTTCACTCTCGAGACAATAACCTTCAAATTTTTGCATAATGTAATTAATAATTTATAAAATTCAATTAAAAGTGTTCCAAATTTTGGGCTATGTAAATAGATACTTACATATTTTCTTAACTTCAAACCAATAATGGAAATTCCCAAATAGGAAGAAAATATTAAAACATCGCTTCAGCGGTAATTGTCGCTAAACCCCATGATAGGCCTATATCAGAGTTTGAATGTGTGAGAGGTAGCTAACCCTCGTTTTTTAAGAAATAAGTCGATTTAGCTGGTTAGTAGACTCAATTAGTTGAGTAAACTTTCATTGATTTTAACGAACATTTGTCAGATACAATTTGTTCTCCAATATAAATATGGGATGAGCGATACAGCCATTCGCCTTCTGGTAACTCCTATTTAAAATCGTATTATCGCTTCGTAAAACATACGAGATTTAGTTTTCGCTCAGTTAAATTTCGAAACGTCCCTCGCTGTATAGATTATTGTTTGCCAATTACTTTTCCTTGACTAAACATTACAAACGCTATATCGAACTTAAGTTACCTAAAATGTATATGAATTTTCGCAAACGTAATCATATAAAACCAATATGTGAAAATTTACAATATTCTAAGGAAACCGGAGACAGCATCACCAAAAGGAACACCAGTCAATGAACTAGTGGTTGAATCTCAACCTGAATAAATGCAAATAAATGTTTGATTTAGTGTGACAGTTACCGGAGCGGTGTGTATGTGTGTGTATCTCTGTAAGCTAGTGGAAGCTGCATATTTTAGAAGTATCACAAAACCATTGGAGGACATTGTCGCCAATGTCGTTTTACCAATGGTCAAGAATACCAAACAAACCAAAACAAATGAAAGACGACAAGGATGGCCACCACAAAATAGTCACTGCATGCAAGATTGACACCGTCAAACTTCCTGTCTTCTATTGCCGACAACAAGGCAAACGAGAGTTTGAGGTAAGGCGCCTGTGACGGCTTTAGCCAACGAACAGCAATTGCAATTTTTTTTCTTTATATTTCTAATCTTGAGTAATGAAACATAAATTATTTGTTAGCAAACAAAAATCTACCATAATTACCACGAAATGCAGAGATGCTGATGCATAACCGAACCGAATTCAGCCCAGTCCATTTTGTGACACAAAAGAACCCCAACGTTGATAAACTAAAAATAATAACAACAAAAACAACTACAGCGCAAATCAGTCTAAAGGATTCACTTATATATGTAGTTTTTTTTTCCAGTTACATTCCGGCATAACAAAAAAATGCAGTACATTATGGAAGATTACTCAGACTGAGGGTTCCATTTACGAATTAAAAAGCAAATAATTCATGTAAAAAAGCACTAACAAATAGCTGAAAATAGAAATAAGAGCATATTAAACCAAAATATTTACACTTCAAAATTTTGACAAACTTGCACATAGACAGAGTTACTGGACTATGATTGGCAAGAGCACAATAGGGCGACAAAGACACCACCACAACAAAGCACTTTGATTTATTATCATTTTTTAAAATAAATTTCTTTAAATACCTTAGCATTCTTAAAGTTGGCGAAACTGCAGTTTTAGCGAATAGTTGTGGATAACATTAATTTATATTTGATTAATATTCGGCACTAGATAATATAATATAGGACACGAGTGACATTACCATCACATTGTAACTTTTTTTGGTTTCCTACTAGATGTAATCTTATATGAATTACTATCAAGAATTACATCTATGTAGTACAAGAATTACATCTATGCGATGAACGGGACAGGGAAACTGTGACATATTTTACAGCTGCATGTATGCAGACACGAATTTGGATATGGATTCATAGTTGGTGGGATACAGCTGGTCTCGCCACTATCCACATAAAGGTAAAATATTTTTATTTTTAATATTTTGACATCACGCTGATTTGTGAACACACCTGACGAGAGACTAAGACGAGGATACGAAGATGTATTCTATGAGCACTTGGAGGAAATATATGATCGCTGTCCTGGTCTTGACATTAAAATAGATTTGGGACATTTTTATACTAAAATTGGAGGAAAGATGCGCTTGGTTTAGCAGTTGGAAAACGGATTACGTTAAGTTAATCTGGTTATCCTCTGATCAAAAGACAAGAACCCAGATAGATCATGTGGTAATCGTTGAAAGACATATCTCACTAGACATGGAGGTGCAATGGATAAGTAGCGCATATAGACCCGTATCATCATCCAATTGCTGCTAAGGTAAATACATGATTATAACAAAACGCAACGCTGCTTACCACCAATATAGCCAATGCCCATTTCAACCAACTATTTTAATTACTGCACCTAATTCTAAAGTTGCTGACACGTAATGCACATTGTATGACCACTACCGCAACGAACTTAAAAAAAAACTTAATTTCCCTTTACATTCCATGAATGAGGCATGGCGTTGTTGCAAATTAACACGCTTTCTATTTTAGATTCACAACAAACGGCACATACTTGTTTATCGACGAATGCGAACGTCACTGTTTGAGAAGCTTTTACTCTGCGCTGTAAGGTTCACAAAGTTCTGTAAGGTTCTCAGTAACCTGGTCTTTCCAACTGAGTTCTGGTATAGCTACGTTTTTTCGTTGAGAGAGAGCTCTGTCATTGAATCGCTTGCTTAGTCCGTAGTAGCATTTATTAGCAAGAAGGATTCTTTTACGGATTTCCAGGCTGACATTATTTGTTTTGTTAGTGGCGGAGCCAAGGTAGATACAATCGTTGAAACTAATTTCGCTAATTCCTTCTGATATCTGAGGAGTTATATCCCGCAGTTATCGACCGATGATGTTTACGTCATTAACGTACGTGAGTAGCATGTGCCTCTCCTCATTATCATCTCCATCACTGTGTTGAAGTGGTCACACGATAGGCCGTCGCCTTGTCGTATGTCTCGTCTGGTATAGGTTGCTCCGCAACGTCCTTGCAAATCTTCAATAAAGACTTCGTGCCAGTCATCGTCGTTCTGTTTCTCTTGGGCCTATTCCAGGATTTGCCAAAAGGTGAATATCTGGTCAGTTGTTGCTTTACCAGGTCTAAAGCCACACTGAAAGGGCCCGATAAGGTTGGATAACACTGGCTTTAGTCTTTCACATAGCACCCTTGACAGGACCTTATAAGCGATGGGTAAGAGGCTGATCCCACGATAGTTGGAGCACACACATGGGAAACCTTTTTGCAGCCAGTACATAATATGCCTAGATTCCAATCATCGGGGATGCACTCGTTAAGCCAAACAGTGCGTAGGAGCTCCTTACCAATTGACTTGAAGAGCTCTGCCGAAAGTGCGTCTGCCAAAAGTGCGATAGTGCTCTTCTTACCTCGGTTTGACTTGGTGGCGGTCAATTCACGACGTCGTCGACAATTGGCGTGATAACTTTACGTGCGCTGCCTTTTGGAACCAGCAAGTGCTGGAAGTGTTCTCTCTCTATATATGCAGCACAGACCAGATTTCCATCCCTGCCCTTACAGAAAGGGAATCCATAACCGTAGCCTTTTGCTTTTACTCTCTGGTAAAAATTTCGGGCCTCACCGCTATCCCTGTATCGTTCTATATCCTCGTTCTCTCGTTCCTTCATTTGACGTTTTTTTTCGCTTAAATAGCTGTCTCGCCTGTTTTACAGTCTCCTTGTGCAGTTCCCAAACAGCCTGGGTTACAATTGGCTGTAGCGATGCCCTATAAGTGGCATCCTATTCCTCAGACATTATGCGACATTCTTCATCAAACTAGGATTCGTCTGAGCACCGTTTTTCATACCCTAGCACGGTTGTTGCGGCGGTTGCCATGGAAATCGTAATATGCTGCGTATCGGGAACGTCAGAAATAGAGGCGTTGTGTCGTAGAAGTTGGGAGAGCTGGTTGAAGTAGGCAGTGGCTATCTCTGGGGTTTGCACCTTCGCGATGTCCAGCTTAATTTGTGTTTGGTTACGTCCATTTTTCGCTCTGCCCAAACTTGTGCGCACCTTGGCTGCAACCAGTTAATGATCCAAACCAATATTAGCACCGCGAATCACACGCACGTCCATGACACTAGATGCATGCCTGCCATCAATTACCACATGATCAATATGATCTTTAGTGTTTTGATCAGGGGATAGCCACTCACTACCATGTGGATTGACTCGAAACTTATACTGCGAAGTTGCTGTCAACAACATCGAGGGGGCCGGCAATAAAAGAAAATGTAGATGACTGGAGGCGGGAATGGATACAGAATCACCCGCATGATAGTCGCGTGTTCTAACCACTATGCCACGGCCGGTCTACCGCAACGAACATACTTGTAAATGAAAGACCACGCTCAGTCCAGTCATTGTACGATGTAGTATGTCGTTTATTGTCCGAGAAAAGGTATGCTGAATACAAGGCATCGCTGATGTCAATGGTAACGCGTGCTGTGACGAAACGATATAAGGAGAATAGGAAAATAATGGAAAGAATCTATGTGGAAGAAGAGAGAGTAAGGATACCGAAAAGTACAGAGGAAGAAAGTGAAGCCTGAATATTTTACCAAGAGTAATAATGCATAATTTCTGTCAGAAGGGAAGGGAGATGGTAATCTCACGAAAAGTGTGCATCAATTATGATGTGAAGAATTCTGTACTCTGTTCGTTCTCAAAGACAGCGAAAATTTGACCACCACTGAGCCAAAACGAAGTCTGGTCGGACATTACCCGGCTTAAAATCAATAAAGCTGTTGGTGACGATGCAATGGCGGAAGATCTTTCTAAGGCCGTCGGCATGCATACGCTCATAAACTTGATTTGTCTAAAGAAATGCATACTCTATGATTGGAATCAAAGCCTTCCCACACAACGGGACCTTCAGTTAAATGAAGAATCCAAATACCAGCAGAAGCTTCAACATCATTAATGCTGATCAACAGTACAAAAAATTATTGAAAAACTAGTAAGGTGATTATCTTCGGATATGCCGAAGCTCACATACCCTTTACCATTTGTAAAAATAGTGATAAAACTTGTAATTTGCACTACAACTATATTTTATTAAACTTTATACCACATAATAGGGTAGTTTGTCAATAATTTTTTTTCTGAAATGTTTCGCTTAGAGAACAGAAGCTTGCTTACCAAACGGGGGAGTTGGTATAGAAGGTGGGAGAAGTATTCGACCGATCTTGCTCCACTTATAACGTAAGCTCCTATTATAGAATAAAAGCTTGCACATCAAATTTCAGCTCGACCTTCCTCATCTTAGAAAGTAGCCTCCGCTTAGATGATATAATCTTGCGTACAACATGTTGGCTATATACCTTTTAAAATACGGCGGTAATCGCAGGGAGAGACCACAAAAAGGGAGAGTTTGTATGGGAGGTGAGAGTAGTTAGTAAAGAGAGTAGCTGATCATTCACATATGATGAATTTCATATCAAAACCGATATTCATTGAACCCGACCCTCTCAGATATTAATAAAATTCTGCATACAGTTAGAATTTTTGAAAATATGTGGGCGTGGCAAGGTATCGAAATATTTGAAAAATGACGGTAATAGGTACTTTTAAGCTTCGATTTCTATGGGACGACTTAACCGAATTGAAAGGTCTTGCTGCCATTAGAAAGGTATATAAGTCACCTTTCGAAAACATACACTGTAAAAATTTTATATTACACTGAAAAAATTTTTGTGCCAAAAATAAAAGTTTAAACTTGGAAAACACTACGAAGATCAAGTCTTTTTTTCCAAAAAAAAATATTTTTAGAAAGGTCTATTTAATATATATAACATATCCAAAAACTAAAATGGGGTTTTTCTTATTTTTTTTTTAAAAATTTTTAAAATTTTTTCTCTTGTTAACTTCCTTATATTTTGATATCTTTGTGTGACAAAAATGAATGAAGTAGCTAAACTTTGGAAGTTATACGACGTTTTTGGTAATTCTAATAGATTAGAACAAGAATCGTATTGTAAATTGTTCAGACATCCCCAAAATAAGGACTTAATCTTGATAAATTTTGCGCAAGATCTAAAGGTATAAAAGAATGGAAGTATTGAGTTCCTGTAATAGTATTAGCATTTTTATACCTTGAAAATAGCTCTTCTTTTGTTTTGTTGTAGTCGTCTGCATCTGCATAAGCAACTTCTTTGGAGGTGTTACAAGTTTGTGAAGCCCTATGATAATGGTCTTTCGCCGTTTGAAGGAGTCACTTTAGACCCTAGGTTTCTTTGAACCAAATTCATTCATGACTTTTTAAATCGTTTTGAGCCATGTCCGTATGTCTGTCTGTCTAGCTATCCTGCTGGTGCGCACGATAACTTTCGAAAGACGCAACCAAATGTTTAGAAATTTTGCACGAGATAATATTTCCCTAAAACTACTTACGGTATTGCAAATGGGCTACATGTCCCCGCCCCTTCTGATACCTCCCATACGCGTGGTGAAGGGTATAAAAACAGTATATCGCCACTTAACACGTTTAAACGGTATTTCATTTCTTTCCAAAATTTATATTTATCTATTTATATTTAAAACTAGCTGACCGGGCAGACTTCGTCCTGCCTAAAGAAGTATTGACTGAAATTTAACTTTTTTGGTTGGAATAAATCTTCGGGTTGTGTTAGTTTCTTTTGATATTCGCATCGAAATTTAACAAAAATTTTGAGGTATATTAAAAGATAATATAGTTTTAATGACAGAAATTTATTGTAATGCTTTTGATAATAGAGTATGTATGGAAGAACCAAAGAAGTGTACATATTTTAATCAGTGAGCCATTCTACACGTGAACATGCAACATAAAGGTGTTCATTCGAAAAATTTGGATTTTTCAACTTTGAATAGACTGTCCCTCAGATTTATTGAATGTCATTGCAAATTTTACCCGAACTGGAAACTGTAGTCATTTAAATCTAACGGCAATTCCGTGGGTATCATTGTTATACATAGTAGCAACACTTCGGTTCCCTTATATTTTCTGGGTAAATTAATGTAAGAATGATAACTCAATCATGTATTGCTTCTTAAATCCTATAATACGCGATCAAGGGGTTTCAACGATTTTTTGTGTGTCATAGTACACTCATCCCTCATTATGATTTGACATGTTTGCAACATTTTTTAACTTGATAACTCATGTGCGGTTCTCAGAAAATTTAAATTTTTTGCTCTATTCTGCAACAGCTGCGCAATACAGGAGGATGCAATAGCCAACGTGATCAAGCATTTTGCAAAATCAACAATATCAAAACCCATGGGTGCAATAAGGAAATAAAATCCTCTACACTCATTCGTAACTGCTAATATTACACTGTTGTATGACGTTTGTCGATCTAAATGTAATAGAATGCAGATTTGAGAATTGTTTAAATTCGTGAGTATTCGATTTTTTCTGCCGTAGATCTCAGTCGCATACGCCACTGGTCTCAAAAAATTGCATACCAAATATCAAGACGAATAGTGCTACAGTTCTTCAGCTATTGCTTTTTGGAAAACATAATTTGGCAGGGCTACCCCTTATGCTTGATCACGAATATTGGTGTTTATTCCACATACTATTTAAAATCCTCCCCTTTTCTTTAAAATACGTATATTAATGTTAATTGAATCCACAACAAATTCCATTACCATTCGCAAAATTACGTCCTACGGACGGAGCCATGCCTAATGATCTAGCCATCAGATATTGCACTTTTACAAATTAGGTTCTATGAGTAGGGCCATTCCTACTAATCCAGTACTTCAGATACCGCACTTTAACAAATTAGCTATTTAAAAATTCAAATATTGACAAATTTAACATTGACATACTATTTAAATTTTCACAATTTCAAACTTTTGAACATTTTTTGTATGGGAAAATCGAAAATCGACTCAATAAATGGACCACATGATTCAAATGCAATGTTTAAGTAACCTATAACGATCCTCGAAAGATTGTCTTTCTATTGATGCCGGTTTGTTGCACATCGGTTGGGTGGTTTTGAAGTCTATAGTGGACATACGTAGAAACAAATGTTCACTTTTATATATATAGATTTTGTAGTGAATGTTTCTCGTTTTCCCTAAACATTGCCTTAAGTAAGCGGCTAATATAAACAATCTTTACAAATTGTCAAAAATGTCTGTATGTGTCATCTGCATCTAGATAGTGTTAAAAATCTGCGCTTATCTTCTCCACAATTAACTTTGAAAGTGTTAGCAAAATGAATTTAAATCGGATTTGATGTGTAATGTTATTGAAGTCACTAATTGAAAATAACATTTTATAGACATCAAATAAAACCTTTTTTTGTTAATAAACATTTTACATAGTTATAGTCGTTCTGCTAGTGGTTTTGCCACAATCCATAAGAATATTAAGTTAAGTGTATCAATGAGTATTTTCTAAGGATTCACACTTTATTCCAACCAAATCCCTTGACAAACATGATTTTAATTTACGCACATATGTAAACCATGTTTATATCCGCCGACATACACATAAGCATATGTAATCCATGTGTGTATGTGTGTGGCATGTAAAACCTTTGGTTGTTGGTCCCCCCTTAAGGATTACTGTAGTAGAAAAATTACATTCATTTTTTTACATTTTCTCTTGCAACTTGATATCTTTTTGTTGTTTATAATTCTTTTAGTCTTGTTGTGTCTTGAGGAAAAGTTAAGAAATTTAATATTTAGTTTAAATATTTATTGTTATCAAATAAACCGACAGCGATACATGTGTAAGGACACTTGCTCATTTGGACATCTGTTAGTGTAGTGTCCGGCAAATAAATTGTGAAGGTATGAGTAAGGAAATCAAATTACATTTGGTGTGCCTAGTTTAACAAATCTAATTTCCAAATCTGCTTTTCGTTTTCGAAACATTTTCCTACACACTGTAAAATGTCGAGATCTGAAAATTAGACAAATTTTTAAATCAAATTTATCTCCATATCACTCTAAATAAGACCTTACATGCGAGGCTATGTAACAGGAATTGATTAGTATAAGCTCGGAGTAAAAAAATTAAAATAATTGCAAATCGAATGCCAAAATTAGTTTGTAAGATAGACACAATTGAACCAAATAAAAATATTCTGACTATAATGTAGCTTCCAAATATTCAGCAATGCTTTTTACAAAAGAAATAAATCGAACGTTATTTCTGTAAACAATGGTATTGAACTGTTTTGCCTTCGGTGCCTTATATATACATAAATGTAAATTTATGATCCGAAAATTGATATTTCCCTATAATATTTTCAATGTAAAGTTCTAGGACATAAATATGTTGCTAGCTATATTAGCTTGTTATGGCAAGAATACTTACTTACTTACTTACTCTTACTTAAAAATCCCCAAAAGGATAGCTCAATTGTAGCTCAATAGCTCGAAAACTAATGGATGAAATTTGATTTGGGACTCAATTCTAAAAACTGCACGTGAAAGTAGCCCCAAAATGAAGAAGTACTGCATAATTCGTTTTGTCAAGTTATCTATCTATCTATCTATCTATCTATCTATCTATCTATCTATCTATCTATCTATCTATCTATCTATCTATATATATAAAAGAGGATGTGTGTATGTATGTAACATTTGGACTCGAAAACGGCTGGACCGATTTTGATGAAATTTTCGGGGAATCTTCCGAATAACCCCGCGAGTAACATAGGCTACACATTGTTTGGATTTTTCTACATTTAGGGGGTGAAAATGGCAATATTCGATAACACAAGGTATTCCGCGCTTACAAGAAGTAATTATACCATCACCCGTAGGGATGAAGGTATATATCATTTGATACGACCCAAAAGTGTAACACATAGAAGGAGTCACTTTAGACCCTAGGTTTCTTTGAACCAAATTCGATTCATGACTTTTTAAGTCGTTTGAGCCATGTCCGTCTGTCTGTCTGTCTGTCTGTCTGTCTGTCTGTCTGTCTGTCTGTCTGTCTGTCTGTCTGTCGGGTGGCTGTCCGGCTGGTTCGCACGATAACTTTCGAAAGACGCAACCAAATGTTTTGAAATTTTGCACGAGTTATTATTTTCTCAAAACTACTTACGGTATTGCAAATGGGCTACATGGCCCCGCCCCTTCTGGTACCTCCCATACAAATACATCATTCCGCCCACTTTAGAAATCGAGTAATAATATCAATACACCCTAGGGGATCGTCCCCAAATTCTGTATTTAGTAAAGCTATAACAGGATAAAGTTTTGGAAAAAATTTTGAAAGCCTAGCCACGCCCCTTCTGGTACCTCCCATACAAATCTACCTTTCCGACCACTATAGAGATGGAGAAATAATATCAATAAATTAAACGTGATCGTACCCAAATTCTATTTTAAGTAAGGCTATAACAAGATAAAGTTTTAAAGAAAAAAGTTGGAAGTCTATCCACGCCCCATCTGGTACCTCCCGTACACATCTAGTACCGCCCACTTTAGAAATCGATTAATATTATTAAAAGACCTAACGCGATCGTGCCCAAATTCTGTATTTGGTAAAGTTTAAGCAGGATAAAGTTTTGGAGAAAAAATCTGGAAGTCTAGACACGCCCCTTCTGGTACCTCCCATACAAATGTACCACTCCGCCCACTTTAGAAATAGGGTCATAATATCAATACACTCGACACGATCGTGCCCAAATTCTGTATTTTGTTATATTATAACAGGACAAAGTTTTGGAGAAAAAACTGGAAGTCTAGACACGCCCCTTATGGTACCTCCCATACAAATGTACCTTTCCGCCCACTTTTGGGATGTAGTAATAATATCAATACACCCAACGCAATCGTGCGCAAATTCTGTATTTAGTAAAGCTATAACAGGATAAAGTTATGGAGAATAAATCTGGAGCCTAAACACACCCCTTCACGTACCTCCCATATAAATGTACCACTCCGCCCAATTTCGAAATCGAGTAATAATATCAATAAAATAGAAAATTATTTGTTTTACTGAGGGTAAGGGTAAATGTAAGTCGGGTTGCCCGACTGAAACTTTCTAACTGGTTTTAATTACAAATCGATTATTTTCAATAACTCAAGACTTAAACAATATATTATATTGGGTGATGGTATTTATCAGTCAGTTTAACTGACTGAAATTTCTGTACTGGTTTTTTTTGGTTTTTAAATGAGCACAAACCGAAAACTTCAGATATATATTTTTCGAGACCTTCTGCGTAAAACTAATTTTCCAGCAAAGTAAATGAGGTATTACAGAAGCAAATCTATGTATTGGTTAAAAAGTTATGACCTCTGAGAGTTGGCATACGGAAATTAAGTTTTTAAAAATCATTTTTCAGAATATTGGGCGGGATCCAAAACAATGTCAACCAGTACAGAAATTTCAGTCAGTTAAACTGACTGATAAATACCATCACCCAATATAATATATTGTTTAAGTCTTGAGTTATTGAAAATAATCGATTTGTAATTAAAACCAGTTAGAAAGTTTCAGTCGGGCAACCCGACTTACATTTACCCTTACCCTCAGTAAAACAAATAATTTTCTATTTTATTGATATTATTACTCGATTTCGAAATTGGGCGGAGTGGTACATTTATATGGGAGGTACGTGAAGGGGTGTGTTTAGGCTCCAGATTTATTCTCCATAACTTTATCCTGTTATAGCTTTACTAAATACAGAATTTGCGCACGATTGCGTTGGGTGTATTGATATTATTACTACATCCCAAAAGTGGGCGGAAAGGTACATTTGTATGGGAGGTACCATAAGGGGCGTGTCTAGACTTCCAGTTTTTTCTCCAAAACTTTGTCCTGTTATAATATAACAAAATACAGAATTTGGGCACGATCGTGTCGAGTGTATTGATATTATGACCCTATTTCTAAAGTGGGCGGAGTGGTACATTTGTATGGGAGGTACCAGAAGGGGCGTGTCTAGACTTCCAGATTTTTTCTCCAAAACTTTATCCTGCTTAAACTTTACCAAATACAGAATTTGGGCACGATCGCGTTAGGTCTTTTAATAATATTAATCGATTTCTAAAGTGGGCGGTACTAGATGTGTACGGGAGGTACCAGATGGGGCGTGGATAGACTTCCAATTTTTTTCTTTAAAACTTTATCTTGTTATAGCCTTACTTAAAATAGAATTTGGGTACGATCACGTTTAATTTATTGATATTATTTCTCCATCTCTATAGTGGTCGGAAAGGTAGATTTGTATGGGAGGTACCAGAAGGGGCGTGGCTAGGCTTTCAAAATTTTTTCCAAAACTTTATCCTGTTATAGCTTTACTAAATACAGAATTTGGGGACGATCCCCTAGGGTGTATTGATATTATTACTCGATTTCTAAAGTGGGCGGAATGATGTATTTGTATGGGAGGTACCAGAATGGGCGGGGCCATGTAGCCCATTTGCAATACCGTAAGTAGTTTTAAGAAAATAATAACTCGTGCAAAATTTCAAAACATTTGGTTGCGTCTTTCGAAAGTTATCGTGCGAACCAGCCGGACAGCCACCCGACAGACAGACAGACAGACAGACAGACAGACAGACAGACAGACAGACAGACAGACAGACAGACGGACATGGCTCAAACGACTTAAAAAGTCATGAATCGAATTTGGTTCAAAGAAACCTAGGGTTACACTTTTGGGTCGTATCAAATGATATATACCTTCATCCCTACGGGTGATGGTATAAAAATATACTATTCTCTTCGTCTTGGTCTCCAAACATCGGGATGGTACGTCTGACGTAACTGAAAAATTGCTAAAAATATATCTAAACCTGAAATCTTCATGCTTCTCAGCGCTAACTAGGAATTGATTGTAGACATATAGTTTCTAAGCGAAATTGTCTAAGAATTCATCGTACATTGCGATACTGGTATACGATTACCATGTTTTTTTAGACGCGAACAAATTGTTCCGCCCTAATGAACAGGCTATTTGGAACTTAATAAGTAAAAAGTGCCGAGGCGCTGCCACGCACTTCAATAGTTAAATATTTAAACTGTATCAAATAATGGTCCGTACACCAGTTACTTTTCAGAAAAAAATGCAATATTCATTGTAGTTATACTGGAAAACACCTTTTGTTTTATTGGGGCACAATTAACATTTTTAAAGTATGTCAGAGGTAACATAAGCAAATATTTAAAAATAACCTATATATGGGGTAATTTTTTTGACGTATAGAACTTCTTTTAGTATACTTTGGAAAATCACCATGTAAAAACTACACAAGAACAACGTTTGCAAATCTTGCAAATTTATTTTCAAAATGCACGTTCTGTTCGCCAAACTTATGGAGCCCTTTGTGAAGTTGAGGGTGCATATAATAATCCATCTGAGCAGCTAATAGAAGCCATCGACGTTTTAGACGTAAGTGTGACAGGGGACTCGAATTTATCAAACCGACGCCATTCTCAGCAACTCGGTCTATGCAAATGCTGAAGAAAGATCTTGGCCTGCATCTATGTAAGATCTAACTGGTGGAAGATTTTGAGCCAGTGACGATCAAGTGATTTTTTTTATTTATCATGTCATTGCACATTATTTAAACGAGAAATGGTTCCAACACGACGGTGTAATATGCCATACAGCGCGTGAGACCATCACTTTGTTAAGCCAAACATTGGTGACCGAATTATCTCAAAAAAATGGTAATACGAGTTCAATACAAAAATAGTATTCCGGAATATTCTTGATCCGTGTGATAAGAAGAAATGACAAAAGAAGTTTTTATGGCTAAAGGCATGAAGTTTCAGACGGAATTTTCATTTGCGGTCAATAGGCGGAGAAGGCATAACAAAATGTTTTTTATGCCCAAAAAAATAGTTAGTATCCGCTACTACAGATCAAAATAAAAATTATTAAAATTAGCGGAATGTCTGTTTTCCGAAGTGGCTTTTCGCCCTACATACAGAAAAAACTTAATCTACATGTAAGCACTATAGATATGACTTTGCTGAAGAACGTTTTCAAAGTAATTTGTAGACCTAAATGTAAAATATATTACAAGTTAATGTGCAATAGCGAATCATTGCCGGGCCCACTAGTATAACAATATAACAAAAGATCTTAAAACATGACGAATTCCCCTATACGATACTTACTAACTTTAAATGGATTTTAAATTATTATGGCATTTAACTTGACAAAACAAATAATATAGAAATTCTTCTTTTTGGGGCTACTTTCACGTGCAGTTCTGAGAATTGAGTCATTCATTTGTTCTACTGTGTAAGTAAATATATTGTCATACCTACCATGCTTCCTCCATCGAATTTCCTGTAAGGTGGTACTGTCAGCCATATATTTTTCGAACACATCTACTGTCGAGGACATCTACTGCATCAAACTGTATCGAACAAACATCTACATTGGGTACAGACAGTTCTATCGGTAGACAGTTCTATCATTCTAGATTAGCTTCATAGGTCACTGCGCCTAAGGTTGTTTGGGACTGCTAACGCCACTAAGAGAGCAGTTGCATTAAGCTTCAATAACTTCTGTTACATACAATCCTTGACACAAACCTTGTTATCTACAAAGGAACGAAACAGAGTTGCCAACAATGATCGTACGATAATCGGATTATATGCCCGATCGAGTGCCGATAAAATTGAAAATCGATAAAAAGAATTATCACCCCAGCTACAACAACAACTCTTTGTTCGTTGAAACAAATAGCTTTGCTATTGTTGCTCCTCAATTCTCGGTAAGGTCGCAGTAACATCCCGCGGCCCTCGGCCAATAATATCTATATCATTGGCATATGCTACCAGCATGTGAATTTAGTCGTGTTTACTGCAGCCTTCCGGATGATAATCTCCATTAGGATGTTAAAGAGATCGCACGACAGATTGTCGCCTTGTCCAAAGCCTATTTTCACTTAAGGTTTGAGTCGGTTATTGACATCCGGTTATTGAACACCCCTCTAAAAGCACGAATTTCAAAATATACTTTCGTATCGCACAACTAAAATGGACTGGTACCCCCTCTTATTATATAGGACACATGCCCATATACGAGCTTTAGCCGTTTGATCTGGGTGATGGTACCAGTATTTTCCCTTTTCGGCCTTTTTACTAGGGATGTAACGAATGTGCTTTAGCGAATGCGAAAGCGAATATTGGAATATTTTTTTTGCGAAAGTGAATGCGAATACTTACTTTTGGTTTTTGCGAATGCGAAAGCGAATATTCCAAAATTGTTTAGCGAATGTCAAAATATGGTTTACGTAAACGAATAATTTAGTTTCATTCCTACTGTCTGCCTTTTCAAATAAAAATATGTCTTCCAGTTAAGTAATTAAACATAAAATATTTATTTCAAAGTAAAACAAAAAGAAAAATATATATAATTCTCAGATTCAGATTAGTCTTTAAGGTAACTAAACTATAATTTTATTTACTTTCGAAAACTTTGACGTATTCAGTATTCAAAGTTTAGTAGAGCCAAGTTGTATTTAACAAAAAGAAGCTATGCTGCTTTTTCGCTATGCAATCTAGTTCTTAGTGGATTATAGATAAGTCCGGCTCTACTAAATAACTGTTCGCTGGGGACACTTCCCGGAAGCGTAGCTAAGAACTGGTGTGCCAAAGGTACTAACTTTTGGTATTTCGAGCTGTTTCGTTTCCACCACAATACAGAATCTTCTGAAAAATGATTTTTTTTCTTTATTGTATTCAGCTAACAATTTTTTTTCATGAGAGACTGAAAACGTAACTACTTGCATGTCGGCCTCAGTCTCATTATTACTTGTATTAAAAAATTTTTTTTGCGAATGCGAATGCGAATATTGAAATATATATTTATGCGAATGCGAAAGCGAATGTACAAAATGATGCGAATAATTCGCATTCGCATATGCGAATGCGAACGTTCGTTACATCCCTACTTTTTACCCCTAAATGTTGGAATTTCTAAAATCCCCATATGGCGGCTTTCTAATTCCAAAAGGAGTAATTCAATATACATTTGAGTAACTCTACCCTTATGCATTTGGTCTGGGCGATGGTACAAGTTTTATCCCCTTTTTTTAATTTTGGTTTGTGTGGGCGCTGCCATGCCCCTTCGTCTAATTATGTTTTCATGTAGCCTATGATAATAGCCAAATGGATGGCCATTTATTTCGCCAATATAACGAGTTTTTCAAAAGGGACGTGGTAGTGCCCATTTCCCAGCGAAACGCAATCTTCCTTGCACCAGTAACATGTGTAGCAAATCTCATCTTCATACCTCTAATGGCTCGGGAGATATGACCATTTGAAATTTCGGTTTTTGTGGGCGGTGCCACGCCCTTTTGTCTAACTATGTTTTCATGTTGCTTCTGATAGAGGCCCTATGGACAGTATCACACAAACAAAATTAAAATAGCAATCGGTCCATTTATTTGGCTCATATAACGATTTTCTAAAAAGGGGCGAGGCATCCTTGCAGTCCGAATTTCCAAAAATCCCGTCTTAGTGCGCGCCTACATCGTAAAAGGAACCTATATTCACGGTTCTAGCTTTAGCCGTTTGGGCTGGGGAGTGATCAGTCAGTCACTTAAGCCTTTTATATACATAGATAGTTTATTTTTCCTTTCCAGTAGAACTTTACGGATTCACCTTTATTGCTGTAGTTTTCGATATCATGGGTCTATGAAGTAATTGTATTCTAATTGTTTGAAGTAATTAAAAAAGTTGGTTGGCATAAGCTATCTCGATGGTATGCAGCTACGTAATGACAAACTTCCTTTTCGTTTGGTTACTAACGTTTTTAGCATTATTTAACCGCTTACATACATTGATTGGTCAGCGGTCGTATCTTTACTCCAAGCGCTCATATAATGCATATTTAACGTCTTTGTCTTCTGCTGTGTTGTGTAAATCGCCGTGGTGTATTTGTTTTTGGCTTTGATGCGGATAGTGGCTATTCGGTCACTTCCAGGGTGGTAATACCGTGTTTTTTTGAATAGCAACTGTAACAGATCTTACAGTTATTTCGTTCTGCCCATTCTTGTCAGCAATGTATTGGTCGAGAACATCCGTTGGAAAGCGGCACAATCTCATTAGAGATTTCGGACATTACTAGAGTCTTCAAAACCGAAACCAAAGACCGCCTAACCGGCTTTTTTCCTCTGCAATCGTATTCCGGTTTTTACAAAAATTCAAATTTCCAATACCCGGTTAAACCGGTTTTTAATCAATCAAATTTTTTTATACGTAGAGTTATGTTGGATGCGTTTCTATTAAACATGGTCAGGATAGTTCTAAGCAAATCGGTATAGAACGCTATTTATGATTATATGATATTTTTGGGCAAATCTTAAATGACGCTTTCATTAAAATTTCCTTAAGCAATACGAAAATTGTTGTTTCTGCCTTAATTTTCTCAACAAGCGTCCAGTTAATACAAGGAGGTTGATTACAAATGTAGCAAAAAAACCGAACAAAACCGATTTACCCGGTTTTTTATTAAATCAGGTATTCGGAAAATGAATTTTTAGAAAAAGGTATTTTAGATAAGATAGGCGAAGTGTTGAGCTTCAGTAACTTCTGTTATCTACTCCCACCATGCATAGTTGGTGGCATGCCATATAGGTTGCTCATAATTGAATTGGATATTTTAATATATAAAAGTCATATATGTAGCTTACCCAGATATCACTTTTTTATCATAAAGTGATAGGATTATATACAATTTTATACGCAACACAATGTAACGCAATAGCTATGATGAATTCCGTTTAAAAACTTTTTGAGACCGTCCGTGGTTTTTGGAAACTCGATTAACCTTTGATGACGCTTAAGAAAATTTGTTACAAAATATTTTGAATTATAGTGATGGGATTGGTAGGCCCTCTCATTCTTGTACCACCTATACGAAATGGGTTATTTGCTAAACAAACACTATTGTGAGTTTTACTTCGAGTTAGTGCACTGCACGAGAGCAACATTTGTCTTTTTTTCGAGTAGTTGCAGTTCAATTGATCAGCGGTGATAATTCATTGCCAGTGTAACGTATAACACATGTATATATAATTCGATATCGTCTGAACACAGATATGCACATACACTTTTGCATGTACTTTTGGTTTTTTTATACTATGTTTACTCTCTACGGATATGCTGTCAGGTTTAGCAATTAATAAATCAATTTCAGGAAAATCTCTCCAAATTGTTTAAGACAAACATTTAATTTTATGTATATTGGGGATTTCATCCATTGACACCGGATAATATATAAGTATGAACAAACACATCTGCACGATACATGTGCACGCACGCATTTACAAATATTTACATTTGTGTGGTGTGTAAATGTATTGCAAATCGTTTCCAAGGACTTGTTAGTACTTTCTTATGTATAGCTACTTGGCTTTGAAATTTCAGTTGTTTTACTTTGGCAAAACTTTAAATGTCACAACAAACGCAAGAGTGTTTGTTTATGTGTTTCATATCAAATCGTACATCCATTTTGTTTAAGATAAGTTGTTATCCTTTATAACTGCAGAGTTTATATGTAATAAAAAGTTATTCATATCACAAGTGAGAATTGTATCACTGTTTTTTGCTGTCATACATTCTTGTAGTTAAATTTTGTTAAAATAGAACTAGAGTTTGATGTATCTTAACAGCGGAAGGAAAGCAGTTTGGTATAATATTTTTAAAAAAGGAAAATTTAAATAAATTTGTAAGTAATCCTATGGGAATATATAAAATTTTTAGTATCTGCTCGATCGTATCTTATTCTCATATCATATCATATCTCTAAAAAAACATTCTAACATTTATACGTTCTTTAAATATAAGAAATTAAACGCGGAAAAATAATCAAAAAAAAAATGTTAGCCACACGATCTTCCTACTACACGATTTCAATTTAAAACGAAATGATAATTACGGAAAGTTCATTCATGGTCAACATGTTATAGCACGGTTTAAGTTAAATAAAAACCAGTACAGAAATTTCAGTCAGTTAAACTGACTGATAAATACCATCACCCAATATAATATATTGTTTAAGTCTTGAGTTATTGAAAATAATCGATTTGTAATTAAAACCAGTTAGAAAGTTTCAGTCGGGCAACCCGACTTACATTTACCCTTACCCTCAGTAAAACAAATAATTTTCTATTTTATTGATATTATTACTCGATTTCGAAATTGGGCGGAGTGGTACATTTATATGGGAGGTACGTGAAGGGGTGTGTTTAGGCTCCAGATTTATTCTCCATAACTTTATCCTGTTATAGCTTTACTAAATACAGAATTTGCGCACGATTGCGTTGGGTGTATTGATATTATTACTACATCCCAAAAGTGGGCGGAAAGGTACATTTGTATGGGAGGTACCATAAGGGGCGTGTCTAGACTTCCAGTTTTTTCTCCAAAACTTTGTCCTGTTATAATATAACAAAATACAGAATTTGGGCACGATCGTGTCGAGTGTATTGATATTATGACCCTATTTCTAAAGTGGGCGGAGTGGTACATTTGTATGGGAGGTACCAGAAGGGGCGTGTCTAGACTTCCAGATTTTTTCTCCAAAACTTTATCCTGCTTAAACTTTACCAAATACAGAATTTGGGCACGATCGCGTTAGGTCTTTTAATAATATTAATCGATTTCTAAAGTGGGCGGTACTAGATGTGTACGGGAGGTACCAGATGGGGCGTGGATAGACTTCCAATTTTTTTCTTTAAAACTTTATCTTGTTATAGCCTTACTTAAAATAGAATTTGGGTACGATCACGTTTAATTTATTGATATTATTTCTCCATCTCTATAGTGGTCGGAAAGGTAGATTTGTATGGGAGGTACCAGAAGGGGCGTGGCTAGGCTTTCAAAATTTTTTCCAAAACTTTATCCTGTTATAGCTTTACTAAATACAGAATTTGGGGACGATCCCCTAGGGTGTATTGATATTATTACTCGATTTCTAAAGTGGGCGGAATGATGTATTTGTATGGGAGGTACCAGAAGGGGCGGGGCCATGTAGCCCATTTGCAATACCGTAAGTAGTTTTGAGAAAATAATAACTCGTGCAAAATTTCAAAACATTTGGTTGCGTCTTTCGAAAGTTATCGTGCGAACCAGCCGGACAGCCACCCGACAGACAGACAGACAGACAGACAGACAGACAGACAGACAGACAGACAGACAGACAGACAGACAGACAGACAGACAGACAGACAGACAGACAGACAGACAGACGGACATGGCTCAAACGACTTAAAAAGTCATGAATCGAATTTGGTTCAAAGAAACCTAGGGTCTAAAGTGACTCCTTCTATGTGTTACACTTTTGGGTCGTATCAAATGATATATACCTTCATCCCTACGGGTGATGGTATAAATATAGCGAAAATTTCCTTTATTTGTTGAGTTTACGAAACAAAAACGTCCAATAGAACCTTTATACCAAAAGCAGAAAAAATGGCATCCGGTTTTAAGGTAAAAAAGGATTGACAAAGCCAATCTTTTAAAACAAATCTTTAGATTTCGTATTAAAGACATAAATAAAAATACCTTACCAGTACATTGGAGATCAAATACTAAAGCATGGATGACTGAAGACATATTTAAAGACTGGGGTTTTAATTGTTTTGTTCCAGAAATTGAAGTCTATTTAAGGGGAATCAATTTCAGTTTCAAGGTCCTATTACTGGTAGATAATGCTTCAGGACATTAGCAAGATTTAAGTCATCCCAACACCAATATCGCCTTTTTACCTTAACACTTCATACATAAAGCGAATTATGTATATGGATTCTAGATGTGATTGATTTTAAACCTTTTGATGTTATTCAAACCTGAAAAGGGTTCATTATGAAAACATATCTGGAAATAATATATTTGACATTAAAAGATACTTAATTCTTAACACTTGGAACAACATCCCGAAGATAATAATTTTGATGATATGACAAATGATGAAGCTCAGGAAATATTATGAAGAAAAAAACAGTGGAAGTGGATTTGCTAGAAATTGTATTTGAATTAACTAACGATATAGCAGCTCACAACGTCCGAGATATCACGTATTCCCCGGGCAATGCTACCGAACAGATGTTCAGCAAATGTGAGAAGGCGCAATGCTGAGTAACCTAATCGGCATGCTACCACCGATGCGTCTTAGGAAGTAGGTAACATATGTTACTGAAGCCCAACACAATGCATCTCTTAGTGGCATTGGCAGCTCCAAGAAATTAGGATCTGGCGCGGTGGCCTAATAAGCCTCTCTCCTTAAACAAAACTACTTATTATGAAAACACAAAGAAAAGAAAAAACAAGAAACACCCCCCACGCCCCGACGGAAGACAAAGAGAGGACATTTTACATGCATTCTATGAGCGCCTGGAGCAAATATATGACCGCTGCCCTGCACATGACATTAATGCTTAAATAGGAAGGGAAGATGCTCTTGGTTCAGCAGTCGGAAAATTCAGTATGCACAACATCACCTCCGATACTGGATTCAGACTGGTTAGTTTTGCGTCAGATTCCACCGATATAGCCAATGTCTACTCCAACCTACTCTTTCAAATACTTCGAACAAACCCCCCTAGTTCTGATGTTCCCGACACCCAGTCGCAGCATATTGCGAATTCTATGGCTACTGCCGCAACGACCGTACTGGGTTATGAAAAACCACGCTCAGACAAGCCCTTGTACGATGATGAATGTCGGAAAAGGCTCAGGAAATGGATGATGCATACAAGGCAAAACTGCAGTCAATTTCGAAGCGTGCGGTGACGGAGCGTTATAATGAGAAGAGAAGGGAGAAGAAACGACTGTTCAGGCGGAGAAAGCTTTTGTGAAAGAAAAGAGAGAGCCAGGAAATCGAAAACTACAGGGATAGAGATGAATCTCGAAGGATCTACCAAAAGGTTAGAAGCTAAGGTTTCGGAACAGGGATCCCCACCTGTAAGGACAGAGATGGAAACATACACTAAGAGTGTGCTGCAAAGGGAACACTATCCGAAGGCAGCATAAGTGGTGCAATCACATCAATCATCGATGACGGAGTAGATTGTCCACCACCGAGCCAAAACGAGATCAGCACGTCAATCGCAAGGCTTAAAAGTAATAAAGCCGCGGGAGCCGATGAACTACCGGCAGAGCTTTTTAAAGCCGGCACGATGAGCTGGCAACATGCATGCACAAGCTCATAAGCACGATTTGGCTTAAGGAAAGCATGCCCGATAATTGGAATTGTGCTAAAAAAGGCGATCCAAAACTAAAAGAAAACTGAATGTTGTATATGATAAAACTATTCGATATATATTCGAGCCATTTTCTACCAAGCGTGGCCTTTGACAAGACGATAGTCTGTCTTGCGATCTCTTTAACATGGTAATGGAGATAATCATGCGAAAGGCTGCAGTAAACAGAAATGGTACCATATTCAACATGCTGCTCGCGTCTGCAGATGATGTAAATATCATTGGCCGTGGATTGCGGGATGTTACTGCGGCTTTTTCGAGCATTGAAAAGCAGTCGGCGGAAGTGGGTCTTGTGATAAATAAGGACAAAACCAAGGTAATTGTTTCAACGAACAAATAGTCCATTCGTCTGAGGCGCTGCGTGAACGTTGACTACTATTACTTTGAAGTGGTAAATGATTTTGTCTACCTTGGCTCCGCCATAAACAAACAGCCTGGAAATCAAAAGACGAATATTGATCGCAAACCGCTGCTACTATGTGCTAAGAAAGCGATTTAATCACAAAGCGCTCTCTCGAAGAACAAAGATCTAACTCTACCACACTCTGATCCTACCTATCTTGCACTACCGCGCAGAATTTTGGGTAATGACACAAGCGGTTCAATCTATTCTGGGAGACATCGAGAGGAAAATACCTAGAACCATGAGCTGAATCTGCTGCCTTGGACACGTTGTACGAATGGATGAAAATGTTCCAGCTTGAAAGGTCTGCGGTAATAAACTGGATGGGCGGCGCAGGAGGGAGACCAAAACTTCGTTGGATGGACAAGGTGAAAAAGCTGTTTGCTACCCTTGGTGTGACTAACTATCTACCGAGCATAAAAGACCGAAGCGCTTGGAATTCTTTTCTACGTGCGGCTACTGATAGATAAATTTCTGTTGCTACTGCCAATTAAGAAGAAGAAATAAATTTTGTAATGTTATTGGATCGCACTCCATTACTTTGTACTAACTTTATACTTCAAATAACACGAATTCGCATAACACGGGACTTGTTTTTAGAACCTTTCTACCGTGCTATAAGAATATTTGGTGTATAAGAGACACCAAGCCAATAGATGAATTTTTCTGCCGATCTTTTGCCAGTTACGGGACAAATCATCGGCATACAATCCAAATCCAAAGTTAGGAACTTCGCAAAGAAAACTAAGTGCCGTGAAAGTTAACTTCTTAATAACCAAGAAATATTTCTTTTAAGAGGGACACTTTTTTGATGCCTCTCTCTTTCTCCCTCTCTCTTTCCAGTCTATTTAATCGAATCAGTGTTCTTATATAATAGTCACAATTCTCCTGCTATAGCATAAGCTTGTGTATCATTTAAATATAATCCACTATGATTTATTGTCTAATGAATTATGTGTCTCCAGACTATCCACCCATTATTTAACCAAATTTTAAAGTTCTTTGATTTCGTTACAAAATAAATAACAAAGCCATCGGCATTAAGATTGGTTCCCTCTGTGACTATTGCAATTCACATTAATATTAAATTGCATGTGCATAGACAACTTTGTGCTCAAATCAAAATTGAAATTTTTGATCATAAACGGTTACAGCAACAACAACAGCGACCAACATAACAACCGAAATGATTATAAATGAAAATAATAAAAGACGGAAGCTACTGAAAACGGTTAAATAAATTAGTTTTTCCATTAAATTGCACAAAAGCAAAATTTATGATGAAAACGTTTCGGTTGGGCTGAAAAAAAGCCAAAATTATAGAACACAGAGACAGGCGAAAGGATGCACGGACGGATGGAGAGACGTACAAACAGACAGGCAGACAGACATACAGACAGCAATTAGAACAATAAAACGTCAGAGATACTCCGAAAAATATTAACAAATACTTAAATAAAATAAAAGTGCAATGAATGAGAATGAATGAATCACTAACAAACAACGGTGTAGACGTCATACGAACATGCATATATATATGTATGTGAGTGTGTGAAAGCGCTTCTCATTGCACAGTGTTTTAATAAATACAGAATTATGTTTAAGCGAGTCAAAAAGAGTAATGCAATAAATCAGGGTATGTTTTTCAAAAGTATCAAAACTTATTTTTTCTTAACATGCCTAGGTTCGCAGTCAAATGCTTAAATTGGCGTTACTTTTTCCCATATTAAAGTATAGATTTAATTTTCCATGTAGCTGATAATATCAAAATTTTATTGTAAATTTGTTAACAAATTTAGTAATAACACACAAAAGTTGCAAATACATATGAATACTGCCTTAAAATTCAAATTTATAACTAAAAATATTATTTTTCTGGGATTGTTTAAGCCAATCGGATGAAAGCAGGTTTTGATGCTTCAACTAAGGATTGTTACTACAATTCACCTTTTACATACCCATTAAGTTGGTAGTGTGTTACGTCTGAACAAACGTGGTAAACTTTAAAGCCTCTCATCAGCTTGATCTTTAAGCTTTGATTTCGATGGCATGTTCATTAAATAAATATTGTAGCGAGTTATTCCTTTTGTTGTTTTAATGAAACACGCAAATAGAACTTCTCGTTATTTTACTTTATTGCAGATTATTTCATCTGTAAAACAATAATGAATTTATACACACACATTGGTACAGTTAAAGCGATCGGAGTAACAAGAAGAGAGGCTGTTGTTGTCCAACAAACAACCTGTAAAACTGACCTGTAAAACAATAATGAACAATCCTCGTCGATGTGCGACCTTTTATACTCTTTACACGAGAGCTTTTGCGAGTTCGCACACTCAACATTCGCTCAAAATCATGCGACGAGGAGTGCTTTACAAATATTTACAGTTACACTAACAACACTTGAGTGAAAGCTATTTTGTGAGATCATTATACCATCACCCTTAGGGATGAGGGTATATATCATTTGATAAAAGTGTAAAGGTACGGTCAGATTAGGCAAATATTTGACGAAAACCGTCAAATATTTCTTTGCCGCAGTCTGACCACAAAACATTTTTGTGTGGCAAACAACAAAACAGCTGATTTTGGTCAAACAAAATTATTTGCCTTCAAATAAAAATATACTCAATGTGACCAAAGTGTGACCACCAAAGAGCAAATATTTTCCTCTTTTTTGGGCAAACATTTATTTGATCTTACAAAAGTTTTGTAAGAGCAAACAAGGGTAAATAACAGCTGTTATCAGCGGTGTTGTCAGCTAACCGACAGAAATTAACAAAATGAAGAAAAATATCGCCAATTTAAATAATAATAAATAAAATAAAAGGAAGAAATGGTGAATATAAAATATATTTTGCTAATATTGTGGAACTGTTATAAAATTTTATGCATAATTAAAAGGGAAAAATTCTAGCTTTGTTAATTATCTTAAATCGACTGTAAACCGGGTAAGCTGCGACTAATTATGGTATAATAAAGATAAATTGGCCATAGTTTAACCGGTTACAAGCAAATCCAACAAATATCGGTTGTCAGGCAGTTTACACTCTCGAATGCTCGTGGTAAAGGTGATAAATTCTAGAATATGGGAGTCAAAAAATCACAACCCCCCTCTCCGGGGCTCATGTGTGCCAAAAAGGGGTTCTATGAAGATCCTCTATGTGGGTGTATTCAAATGAAACAAATTTTTGAGACTAATCCAGCAGTAATTTAAGAACATACAGGTCCCAATCAGGGAACGGTTTGCGTTCCTTATTTTATGCTTTGAGTGCACTCACAAAAAATATGCCTATTGTTGTCAATCCACATAATTTCAGTAAAACATGTCATAGATATTGTGAGTTTGATGAAAACTATGCTTGACATTATTATAAAAAAAAACTTGACCGTAGGAATTTTATTTTTTGGCCGAAGCCGAATGTTAAAAACTTTTACAAATTATACAATACTTTATATTATTAAAAAAAACATAATTTATTTCTAAAATAAATGAGATAAAGCTAAACGAAACAAAAAAATTATTCAGTTACAAAAAAAGACCTTCAACACGGATAAATTGTGGCAGAATAAAATTGTTTCAGTATTTATTCCATGTAAACTAGGCCTTCTTTCTAAATAGAGCTGACCAGCGGCACTAAACTGCAACACTACTAGTTGGAGCACTTAAAAACTTGACAGATGCATATAAATAGCAACGGCATATGTTACTGTTGTTGAATGCATGAATGCATGGCAAAAGCAATAAAATTCTGTTCTCTGGTCCCAATGACCCTATTACACCTAAATAATATAAAAAAACGTTGTTCGAAGCTCTAAGTGCCACAGGCAAAAATATCGCCGCTATTATTTCTAAATACAATTGGTTATTAATTAATTAACATTTAAATTAGCATCCAATAGTTCGAATTTCGAAACATATATTAATTTTTTTTCTTAACAAAATGTGTTTTACCCTACCAAAGCAGTCGTTGGAACCTAAACTAGATTTGGCCAAAAAATGCTAAACCTATATTTTGAATATGTAAATTTTGAAACAGGAAAATCCCCGGGTTCATAGATTGATCGATGTTTTAAATTTTCAATGTTATTTCCACTAGAAACTACATAAGTAAAATAATATGTCGTCTAAAAAAAGGTTGTGTTGACCACACTTATAGCAAGAACATCTGTTCGAAAGACAAAACAAAGAATAAATACATTGAAATCACAAACAAACCGTCGCCAATTATGTTGAAGTTGAAGAGAATATGAGGATAAAAGAAAATACGCATCACAGTTAACCAAAATATTTGCATTTTGTATCAAACTGTTAAAAAATTTTCAGAAAAAAAAAATATTTTATGTTGGCTTGCTGAAGGTTTCTGAGAAAACAAAATTTATTTGCCGGCAAACAACAATTTGTTGGAAATATTCGTTCAAGTGTGACCGCAGGGCAAATATGTTTTCCCTAATGTCCATCTGACACGTGTTTGATCAAACAAAAGGAGGCAAACAAATGCGCCTAGTGTGCACACAAAATCAACTCTGTATTGCTTTGACAATATTTTGGGCAAATAGGGGAAAACATGTTTTGGTCAAATATTTGACTAGTCTGACCGTACCTTAACACATAGAAGGAGTCACTTTAGACCCTAGGTTTCTTTGAACCAAATTCGATTCATGACTTTTTAAGTCGTTTGAGCCATGTCCGTCTGTCTGTCTGTCTGTCTGTCGGGTGGCTGTCCGGCTGGTTCGCACGATAACTTTCGAAAGACGCAACCAAATGTTTCGAAATTTTGCACGAGTTATTATTTTCTCAAAACTACTTACGGTATTGCAAATGGGCTACATGGCCCCGCCCCTTCTGGTACCTCCCATACAAATACATCATTCCGCCCACTTTAGAAATCGAGTAATAATATCAATACGCCCTACGGAATCGTCCCCAAATTCTGTATTTAGTAAAGCTATAACAGGGTAAAGTTTTGGAAAAAATTTTGAAAGCCTAGCCACGCCCCTTCTGGTACCTCCCATACAAATCTACCTTTCCGCCCACTATAGAGATGGAGAAATAATATCAATAAATTAAACGTGATCGTACCCAAATTCTATTTTGAGTAAAGCTATAACAAGATAAAGTCTTAGAGAAAAAAATTGGAAGTCTATTCACGCCCCATCTGGTACCTCCCATACACATCTGGTACCGCCCACTTTAGAAATCGATTAATATTATTAAAAGAAATGACGCGATCGTGCCCAAATTCTGTATTTGGTAAAGTTTAAGCAGGATAAAGTTTTGGAGAAAAAATCTGGAAGTCTAGTCACGCCCCTTCTGGTAACTCCCATACAAATGTACCACTCCGCCCACTTTAGAAATAGGGTAATAATGTCAATACACTCGACACGATCGTGCCCAAATTCTGTATTTTGTTATGTTATAACAGGACAAAGTTTTGGAGAATAAATTGGAAGTCTAGCGACGCCCCTTATGGTACCTCCCATACAAATGTACCTTTCCGCCCACTTTAGGGATGTACTAATAATATCAGTACACCCAAGGCAATCGTGCCGAAATTCTGTAATTAGTAAAGCTATAACAGGAAAAAGTAATGGAGAATAAATCTGGAAGTCTAACCACACCCCTTCTCGTATCTCCCATACAAATGTACTACTCCGCCCACTTTAGAAATCGAGTAATAATATCAATAAAATAGAAAATTATTTGTTTTACTGAGGGTAAGGGTAAATGTAAGTTGGGTTGCCCGTCTGAAACTTTCTAACTGGTTTTAATTACAAATCGGTTAATTTCAATAACTCAAGACTTAAACAATATCTTATATTGGGTGATGGTATTCATCAGTCAGTTCAACTGACTGAAATTTCTGTACTGGTTAGTGTTGTACGTTAACAAATATGTCAAAAGTAACGATTACTTATTGTGGTTACTAAAACTTAAAGGCAAAAATGAATGAATGAAATGAAACAATAACTAATAACGAATAAAGCTTTCGTAGCAAATATAAAATATACTGATTACATGGGATTTATATGTAATTTAATGGTACAGAATAAAGTACCCGCTACAATATGTAATTGAAGATGCTAGACTGTTTTCAAGCCTATGTTTTCGGGATCCCTTGAAGTTCTAAAGGGTTTTCCAATGAGAGGTGTTATTGTGAATGGCCCGCTTTTTTGGTAGCTGTCACTTCTGAAGCTTTTATTCCTTGAAATTTGTTAAGTAGAAACTACGCCATTAATAAAAAATGGAACGATACACGCTTCAACAACGCATTGAAATTATTAAAATTCACCACAAAAATGGTGAAGATCTTGCAGTCACAGTCGCACAACAAAAGCATTTTTTGGTCGTCGTGAAGCACGTTGTCGGAACGCAATTGGTGGAAAAATTCGAAGAAAACCCAGGTTTGTCCATTCTTCGTCTGGATTGCGCTATCGAGAGATAATAAATGATCTTTTATGGTCGTAGTTAAAAGGTATTGATCTGGACAACGTTTACTTTCAACAAGACGGCGCTACATGTCACACAAGCAACGAAACCATTGATCTTTTACGGGAAAAGTTTCCGGACCGTGTTATGTCTCGAAGAGGTGATCACAATTGACCACCAAGATCTTTAGATTGAACAACTTGCGACTTCTTCCTTCCACGTGAAAGATAAGGTCTAATCCAACAGCCCAGCGTCGATTCAAGACCCCAAAGAGAAAATTCGTGAGGCTATCGAGGGCATAGGGCAGCCACTTTGCGATTTGGTTCATAAAAAGAATATGGTCATGTTAGCGTGTTTGTGGTTGTTTAATATGGTAAACACATTAAGTAAACACTAGAACTTATCAGCAAAAGAATTGATAGTTTTAGAATGAGAGAAAATTCCCACATAGATAAACCAGTCATAAATTATGTGTTTTATGGCTCACACTAATGACTGCATACACAAAGGGTTTTGTGTATTTACTGTACACACCACATGTCGGCAAGGGTCATGATTGGAAAATGTGTGTGATCGTACAGTAGGTAGAAAATGCCTTTCTTAAAGATTATAAACTGTGTATTTAGTATATAAGAGAGAAAATATCTTTGAATAAATGTCATTCATTTAAGAACCGCAGTGAAGAGTGTTTCATTTATCTCCTGGTTGAAGGAGTGGTTCGAAGTGGCCGTACGTACGTAGGAGTAGTCATCGATGTGTCTGAGTTGCACATTTTGGTGACCCCGACGTGATAATTCACGTATAAATATTTATCTCCTGGTTGAAGGAGTTTCGATGTGCTGGAGTCGCACATTTTGGTGACCCCGACGTGATCGTTCACGTCAAAAATTAAATTTTACAAACATAAAATTAAATTCTACATTATAAGACTGCAAAATGGATGGAAGGAAAACTCCAGCAGCATTTGTAGAAGTAAAAGATCCCGTTCTGCGCCAGATGCTTGAAGAGGGCAGACGGCATCAATTAAAGATGCTGAAAGTAACTCTCGAACTAAGAGAGTCCATGGAGGAGTTCGCTCATGATCCTGTTCTGCGCCAGACACTTGAAAAACAGAAGGAAAAAGTTCTTATAGCCATAGAACGGGAAGCTGAGAGAGACCAGGAAGAAGTTTTGATGCTGGAAGATGTTGTCCAAGCCAGGCAACTTAAACCTATTGATGAAGGGAAATACCTTCCTACCACCAGCAGATCAAAAAGGAATCTTGGTATTAAAGATGAAGAACTGGTATCTCTGAAGCAAGAGATAACCAGTTTAAAGGATGAGCTCGTTAATGAACGTATGAAATGGGAACATACAGAAAACGAGCGAAAAATATTCCGAAAAAAATATTTTGATTGTTCGAACGACAGGTTCTGGACGTACCGAAAATGCGAAGAACTAGAATTGGAGAATAAACGGATAATGAGCCAGTTAACTGAAGAAAAGGATGCTGCAAAAGTTGAACTGCAAGTTCTGAGTGACGAATTGCCTGAAACAGAGGCCAAACTTCGAAAGGAGCAGTTATGCAACAAATCCAAACAGGAGAAGTTAGAAGCAGTTTACACTCAACTGCGAGTTAACGAAAAATTGGAAGCATCGTTAAAAAAGCAATTGCGCCATGAGCAGTCTTTAAGGCAAGCAGCAGAGTCAATGGTGTCGTCATTGAACAAAAACCTACAGGAAATGACAAAACTCAAGAAGGATATGCAGAATGACATTGCTGATCAAAACCATTGTTTGAGTGAACAAACGTCCTTGCTCTTCGCATTACAACAGAAAGTTGAAAAACTCCAATATAAAAATCAGAGCATTCAAAAACTTAATGAGTGTCAAGAGCGGGAACTGTCGCTGTTAAAGGAAGAGAACATGGCTCTTAAAATGGAAAACGCAAAGTTGAATAATACTTTGCAGACCAATACATTCGTGGTGGAAGCATCGAAAAAAGATGAGTCGGATTTCGGTAGCAGTGGGGACAAGGAAATTCGTGAAATCGACTCGAATAAATTCATGACCGTCGATTCTGTGGTTATAATTGACGAAGAAATGAATGCCGATGTCGACGTTCTATTTGACGACGTCCATGCCAATGAAGATTATGAAGAGGAAAGCCATGTACGTACAGTAGCTGATTTATTTTATGCCAACGAAGACAAACAGAACTTACATCGCAAGCAATTTAAGTCATTGTTTTTGAATTGCGTTTTGAAAGATGAAAGACGACGTAAGCTAGTTCCCATCGCCGAGGGACGAAGAGCAAGAGGACGTGAGAAAGTTCCCATCGCCGGGGAACGAAGAGAGCGGGTTGCAGCTGTGAAGGATGGTGCAGCAGCAGCTAAAATAATCTTGTTCAAATGGACTTCAAATTGGAGAGCAGATGCTACCGTGGATGTCCAGGAAAGTCTAATCCTTTGGCCGCCGGATCCTGGGATATATAGAAGGAAAGACGACATCCCAAACTGCCCGACTGGTGGTTATAGTAGAATTAAGTATATAGTTTTAGGTTAAGTAGTTTAAGTATTAATTAGATTAAGTTTTATTTATTCAGAGGTATTAACTTAATTATGTATTAAAAGATCAGGATCTTTTAAGGAGGGGAGAATGTTTAATATGGTAAACACATTAAGTAAACACTAGAACTTATCAGCAAAAGAATTGATAGTTTTAGAACGAGAGAAAATTCCCACATAGATAAACCAGTCATAAATTATGTGTTTTATGGCTCACACTAATGACTGGCATACACAAAGGGTTTTGTGTATTTACTGTACACACCACATGTCGGCAAGGGTCATGATTGGAAAATGTGTGTGATCGTACAGTAGGTAGAAAATGCCTTTCTTAAAGATTATAAACTGTGTATTTAGTATATAAGAGAGAAAATATCTTTGAATAAATGTCATTCATTTAAGAACCGCAGTGAAGAGTGTTTCATTTATCTCCTGGTTGAAGGAGTGGTTCGAAGTGGCCGTACGTACGTAGGAGTAGTCATCGATGTGTCTGAGTTGCACAGTGGTAGCGATTTGGCTGATGTTGTTTTTCATTATTAATGGCATACCTTCCTCTTTATTATGGAATAAACCTCCGATCATTTATCCCAAAAAATTGCAATTTTCTTTGAATGCCAAAATATCACCTCTTATTGGAAAACCCTTTAGGTCGGTCAGCTTGTGGTTGCATTGATGGGCATTTGTCCTCAGACTGCTGCATCCATTCTATAACCAACTGAATATCAGAAGCCTCATTTCTATGCCATATCTTAAAATGAGAGCAATATTCGTTGCGGTATAGTCAAAGAATGTGGTGCGCTGGGCTTGCAACCCGCCACCAACGTTTGAACTGTTGCAATGGAAAGAAGTAAGAAAATAACAAAATGGACCGTCCAAATGTAGACGACCACCGCAAACGAATTAAGAAACATGATTTGAGGATATCCACCTGGACAAGCACGATTTTGGATGTGGATTTGTAGTTGGCAAGAGATTGCGACACCAAGTCTCACAGTTCAACTCGGTGTGTGAATGAATAGCCACTATAAGAGTCAAGACAAAGTTGTTACACATAACACATATATGTGCCCATGCCCATGCCATGCCTAGAAAATGTATATGACCGAAGCCCGAGCCATGACGTCAAAATTGTACTAAGCGATTTTACTGTTAAAATATGCCATCGAAAAATTCAGTCTGCACACCGAAACGCCGAACAATGGCATCAGACAGATTGAGTTCTCTGCGACAAGTAATATGGAAGTTAGCAGCACTAGATTTGACCATAAAAATATTCATAAGGCAACATCTCCACATCAATTAACGAGGAGTCAGATGGATCACGTGAAAGTCGATGGAAGGCCGCATCGAGTGTTCTGGATGTACAAGTGATAAGGGGTACGAACGTTGACTCTGATCACTACCTTACCGCAGTTAAGGTACGCACAAGGCGAAGCATGGCGAAAATCGTACGTTACCAGGCACAACGAAAGCTGGACATCGGCAAACTGCGGACCACCAACCACCTTACTCAACTGCTGCGGAATGCTCCAACCCCTGATAATATAAGCTCGCAGTGGCAAAATAAAGCCGACTCCATAGAACGGGCTGCGAGAAGCGTACTTGGGTACTCAAAGCCGTCTAATGAGATACCTGGTGCGATGATGAATGCCGCAATGCCACGAGAGAGACGGTTGCTGCATACAGGGCGAAACTGCAGCCAATGGCAACGTGAGCTGTTCGTAACGGACACCACTCCAGTTCATGTCGACGGTATTAACTGTCCACATCCGAGTCAGAGCGAGATCCGTGTGGCAATATCCCGCCTTAAAAATAACAAAGCGGCTGGAGCCGATGGTCTCCCTGCTAAACTGTTTAAGGCAGGTAGGGAGGTGCTGATTAGGAGTATGCGTCAGCTCGTCGAGAACGTCTGGCTAGAGAAGAGCATGCCCGGATATTAGAGTCTCAGTCTGTAATGTCTCATATACAAGAAATGAGATTGTTGTCAGTGTAAGAACTACCGTAGAATAATTACGTACAAGGTATTTTCGAACGTGTTAACGTTTTTTAATAGCAAGTATGTGATCTTTTACAGCCAATTGTAAAAAATCTAACTGGACCTTATTAGTGCGGCTTTAGACCTGGTATAGCTACGACGCACAGTGGCACCGCCCCATACATTTCTTGGAAAAAAATAGAAGGAGTGGTCGTACAGCAATGACATTTTGCAGAAACACTTCTCTGGGCTAAATTAAGAAATTTTGAAAAAATCTTTAAAAACCGCCTACTGCCACACCCACCTTTCATATAACTGCACTTGCCAAAATTTTTATTTTTAGACCTAGGTACTCGAAATTCGGGACACTTTTTAATTGAGTTCTCCTTATGAAAAAAAATTAAACATATTGGGGATGCCACGCCTACTTTAGATTTACGCCCATTGAAAATTGTAGATTTTAGGTGTTTTTCTTCCCTGTCTAGAATCTTATGAAAATTTCATATAAGTTAAAAATGTTAAATTTTATTCAAAAGTTAAACATGTGTTGGCTCCATACAATAGAAGAGAATATCCCCAACAACCCTCCTCGAAAGATATTAGCCTTAAAATACACCGAAAATATCGCACAAATACATGCATTAAAATCGATGTTACTATAAGGGGCGGTATTTGGCGGTAAATTTTTTTTTCTTAACTGAAAGTACAGACTTGGACCTTTCATTTTTTTATAGTTAGAGGGCTAAGCAAGGCAAAGCACATAAAGTTTTTTTCCATCAAAAAGTGAAAAGTTAATATTTTTTAGTATAATTTTTGATAAATTATAGTAATTAGTTTACTTTTCCAATTTCAATAATTTTTTTTTTGTATAATAAGGTAGTTGCAACATTTTCATTAAAAAAATAAAACAAAAGCCATAACTATAAACTTACACACAAAAAAAGTTCTTTATTTGGACAATAATTTTAATCTAATTTCATTGAATAAATTTCCGTTGACTTCTGTTAGTTTTTTTAACTACAAAATTTCACTTTTTATAAAAAACTTTTTTGAATTATTCTTATCCAAATATTTCTTTACAAAACCACATCATTAAAATTTTGAAATTGCATAGTTGAAAAACACTATTTTTTCCACAGAAATGCCACTGTGCGACGTATCAAATATTCACTTTACGATAAATCCTGGAAAAATACACATAAAGAGCAGATCTTTTTCGACTACAAAGCTGCCTTCGACACTCCAATAAGAAATACGTTATATGAGGCCATGTCTGTGGTTGTTATTCCTGCAAAACTAATTCGACTTTGCAGATGAACACTGCAAAACACCAAATCATCGATTAAGTTTGGCAAGGATCACACTGAACCATTAAACATGGTATAGTGATGGCTTGTCCTGTACACTAATGTAGAAGGTAATGAGTAAGGCTGTTGTCGACATGAATGGCACCATATTCCATAAGAGCCACAGGCCACATACAATATAAAAAATTAGAATATATGTACATTTTTGTAAAATTATGATTCAGACATCCCTGCACTATAGTTTTAAGACTGTAAGTCTTGTTGTGCAGATTGACCAATAAATTAACTCAACTAAACACTAGCATATGGCAATGATATAGACATCATTGACCAAAATCTGTAGGAAGTTACTGCAGTTTTCTCATCACTAGAAAAGGAGAATAATCGAATAATAGTTGATTGATTTTGATTCGCAAGCTGTGCTCCGCTGAATAACGCCTTGGCACTGAATTTTCATTGAAATATTTTTACAGATTTACGCAGATTTCTGTACAGTCTCTGAAGGAAGACAAAGACGAGGACACAAAAAATGTATTTTATATGCGCGTTGAGGAAATATACGACCACTGCCCTAGACATTACATTGAATGATAGCGGTTTCAGCTGTCGGAAAATGCAGTCTTCACAGCGATAACTCCGATAACGGATTCAGACTTGTTGTCTTGTGACCGCAAGATGCATCTTGTGACCGTACAAAGCATCCCAAGTTGATCTCGTATTGGTCGATGGAAGGCATGTATCTGTTACATAGGCGGGCATGATGGTCTAGGATCAACACTTGCAGCCAAAGTACGTACGAGATTAAGCAGCGCAAAGAATGCTCGTAACCAAACACGAAGGAAGCTAGACGTCGCTACACTACATTACCCCGAGATAGCCAATGCCTATTTCAACCAACTTCTCAATGTCTGCAAACAAACACACCTCTAATATATCTAACACACGGGGGTAACATGTTCCGCAATCTATAAGTACTGCAACGATCGTTTTTGTGTATGAAAAACTACGCACAAACAAGGAAGACGAAAAATGTCGTGGAATGTCTGAAAAAGAGGATGCTGCATAATAAGCAACAATGATAGTGCGTTCTTTGAAGAATATGTATAAGGAGATAAAACGCCACTTTCAGAGGGAGAGGAGAAAGAGAAATATTGAAAGTACTGGGATAGAGATGATGCCCGAAAACTCCTCCGAAAGGTACGAACTTAATGGTATGGAAAAGCAGTCACCCATATATGCGGGTAACTTTTCTGTACCGGAGAAGAATATCTACCACCGAGCCAAAAAAAAGGTAAGTTGGCAATGTTGGCGGCGATAAGCTGATAACTTACACGCACTATCTCGTAAACACGATTTGACTACAAGAATATATGCCTGATATGTAGAATTTGACTATGTCATATGCTTAAGAATGTCGATCCAGTGTGTAGCAACTATCGCCGGATCAGACTGTCAGTTTAGCTTTAGAACTGGTAAACCCATTACCGACATGCTATTCATGCAACGACAACTACTGAAACGGATTCAAGATATGCAGCTACAACTTTACCATTTTTTATACCATCACCCTTAGGGATGAGGGTATATATCATTTGGTACGACCCAAAAGTGTAACACATATAAGGAGTCACTTCAGACCCTAGGTTTCTTAGAACCAAATTCGATTCATGACTTTTTAAGTCATTTGAGCCATGTCCGTCGGTCTGTCTGTCTGTCCGGTGGCTGTTCGGCTGGTTCGCACGATAACTTTCGAAAGACGCAACCAAAAGTCTTGAAATTTTGCACGAGTAAATATTTCTCCAAAACTACTTACGGTATTGCAAATGAGCTACATGGCTCCGCCCCTTCTGGTACCTCCCATACAAATTCACCATTCCGCCCACTTTAGATATGGAGTAATAATATCAATAAATCCATCGCGCTCGTACCCTAATTCTTAATTTAGTAAAGCTATAGCAGGATACAGTTTTTGAGAAAAAACTGAAGTCTACTAACGCCCCATCTGGTACCTCCCACACACATCTGGTACCGCCAACTTTAGAAATCGATTAAAATTATTATTAGAAATACCGCGATCGTGACCAAATTCTGTATTTAGTAAAGTTCAAGCAGGATAAAGTTTTGGAGAAAAAATCTGGAAGTCGAGACACGCCCATTATGGTACCTTCCATACAAATGTACCTTTCCGCCCACTTTAGAGATGGAATAATAATATCAATACACTTGACACGATCGTGCCCAAATTCAGTATTTAGTAAAGCTATAACAGGATAAAGTTTTGGTAAAAAGACCTGGATGTCTAGACACGCCCCTTCTGGCACCTCCCATACATAACAGGATAAAGTTTTGGAGGAACCAGTACAGAAATTTCAGTCAGTTAAACTGACTGATAAATACCATCACCCAATATAATATATTGTTTAAGTCTTGAGTTATTGAAAATAATCGATTTGTAATTAAAACCAGTTAGAAAGTTTCAGTCGGGCAACCCGACTTACATTTACCCTTACCCTCAGTAAAACAAATAATTTTCTATTTTATTGATATTATTACTCGATTTCGAAATTGGGCGGAGTGGTACATTTATATGGGAGGTACGTGAAGGGGTGTGTTTAGGCTCCAGATTTATTCTCCATAACTTTATCCTGTTATAGCTTTACTAAATACAGAATTTGCGCACGATTGCGTTGGGTGTACTGATATTATTACTACATCCCAAAAGTGGGCGGAAAGGTACATTTGTATGGGAGGTACCATAAGGGGCGTGTCTAGACTTCCAATTTTTTCTCCAAAACTTTGTCCTGTTATAATATAACAAAATACAGAATTTAGGCACGATCGTGTCGAGTGTATTGATATTATTACCCTATTTCTAAAGTGGGCGGAGTGGTACATTTGTATGGGAGGTACCAGAAGGGGCGTGTCTAGACTTCCAGATTTTTTCTCCAAAACTTTATCCTGCTTAAACTTTATCAAATACAGAATTTGGGCACGATCGCGTTAGGTCTTTTAATAATATTAATCGATTTCTAAAGTGGGCGGTACCAGATGTGTATGGGAGGTACCAGATGGGGCGTGAATAGACTTCCAATTTTTTTCTCTAAAACTTTATCTTGTTATAGCTTTACTCAAAATAGAATTTGGGTACGATCACGTTTAATTTATTGATATTATTTCTCCATCTCTATAGTGGGCGGAAAGGTAGATTTGTATGGGAGGTACCAGAAGGGGCGTGGCTAGGCTTTCAAAATTTTTTCCAAAACTTTATCCTGTTATAGCTTTACTAAATACAGAATTTGGGGACGATCCCCTAGGGTGTATTGATATTATTACTCGATTTCTAAAGTGGGCGGAATGATGTATTTGTATGGGAGGTACCAGAAGGGGCGGGGCCATGTAGCCCATTTGCAATACCGTAAGTAGTTTTGAGAAAATAATAACTCGTGCAAAATTTCAAAACATTTGGTTGCGTCTTTCGAAAGTTATCGTGCGAACCAGCCGGACAGCCACCCGACAGACAGACAGACAGACGGACATGGCTCAAACGACTTAAAAAGTCATGAATCGAATTTGGTTCAAAGAAACCTAGGGTCTAAAGTGACTCCTTCTATGTGTTACACTTTTGGGTCGTATCAAATGATATATACCTTCATCCCTACGGGTGATGGTATAAAAATTGGAAGTCTAGCGGCGCCCCTTACGGGACCTCCCATACAAATGTACCTGTTCGCCCACTTCAGAGATGGAGTAATAATATCAATACATCCAACGCTATCGTGCCCAAACTCCGTATTTGGTAAAGCTATAACAGGATAAAGTTTTGGAGGATAAACCTAGAAGTCTAGACACGCCCCTTCTAGTACCTCCCATACAAATATACCACTCCACCCACTTTAGAAATCGAGTAATAATATCAATATAATAACAAATTTTTTTTATTTTACTGAGGGTGATGGTATATGTAAGTCGGGCGGCCCGACTGAAACTTTCTTACTGGTTTTCTATTGTATTTGAGTTTGACAATCCGATCGACAAAAACTATTATTAAATTTATTTATAATCTATGCAGATCCTAATGTGTAAGTTTTGCAGTATTATTTTTGCATTCATGCAACTAATTCTATCACATGAATGAACATTTTTATACCAAAAAACTGTACTTTCAAACCACTGTAATTTATGGCAATGCACAAACATCCATTAACAAGCTGATGTTGCAGCTAATGGCTGTTGTTGCATGTTGTTGTTTTACTCCAATGATGATGATGAGAATGATGATGTCGTTGGAGCTGCCGTTGTGCTTCAGCTGGTGGTGTTAGTGTAGACTAATACGAGTATCTCGACTCGGTGGTGTGCAATTCATGCCGTATGCCACCACTAGTGGTAACTGTTGAAAATACGGTTGCATGTATCTAAGAGCTTTAAGACTGTTTGTCCGTGTTCGCATGAGTATATGTGTGCATTGCATGGTGTTTTGTGGTAGGTGCAGATGATTTTGTTATTGTTGCTGTTTGGTGGCTGTTGTTGTTTCAATTTTTCCCGTCTTTTTTCTCTAAAGTGCGGGAGCATATGCGGAAACACTTAATCATCTTAACCCGGTATTTTCACGGTGAACCACATGTCTGCCACACAAAAACATACAAACAAACAAACGTTTTAGACACGTACGTATTACAGATATAGTACACATATACGTGCATACCATACGCCATAAACATGTTTGTGTATGCATTTTCAATCCTAATACAAACATCCGTACATTAACGCACACACCCACCCTAGGACATGTAAAACTGAGAGACAGGCGGACGGACAGTCAGATTGGCAGAGGAACAAGTGGGAAGCCAGCCCTAACAGAAACGGAAGTAACACTATCAACATTCTCATGCCATAGTAACCTCAATAGCAGCATCCTTGCTTATATCAGTAGCGCCAATTTAGTAGTGGATCTGGGTGTGCGTGAGAGTGTATATGTGTGTGTGTGTGATTGTCTAATTGTGTTAAATGGAGATTTAAAATGCAAATAAAACCTGAACCCCAAACCGGTGGCGAAACATTTTCATAATGAACCGCATTTAACGGTGAGTTTAGTAACGCCATTTTTCGCCAGGTGCGACAGTTTTTGCCGTTGTGGGCCGCCACTCTTTTAATTATTAATTAAGGTCCTGGTAGCTGGTGAAATATTGCGGGTGCACTTGGCGAGGCAAACTTCCCCGAATGGTTAGTGCTGAAATCACAAAATAATTTCAAATCTCTACTGGGTTATTGTGAAAATTGTGATGTTTGTGTAAGGAATGTTTGTCGGTTATTTGTTTCGAAATGACAGAGGGGAAAAAGATTTATTGCCACAGTTATTGTGGGGATACAACAATTTGCATATTACCAAACAGATCATCTTAATAAGGCTGAACTAACAGTGGAACTTCGTAAATTTCAAAACTTCTTTGTTACATAATTTTTTTTTTCACGATTTATATAGTTTCTGGCATTTAAGACTCACACACTGACGCAGACGCTTGGAATCGTCAGCTCTTTTGATAAGTTTTATTGCTGTCAACCGTCGACCACGAAAATGTATTTAGATGGCTCTGATATGGCTCGATCCCACGACACCCACAATATAGTCGCGTTCTAACCGTGATATCACCGTCGGTTTTATACATGGGACCATCGTATAATCTGCATAAAGATGTGATTTCATTACCATTACTTGCATACTATTAAAATTCACCCTGTAATAGCCAGAGACTCCAAAATGTCCAAGAGATCAGGTATTGCTCATCCAATGACTTTAAATATATGTCTAGTGGTAGCTTATATGATATTTTATGTTACCTGAATGCCTTACAAGTATCGATACTTTTTAGATATTAAGGTAACAAAAAAACTGGAGCTCAACTGAATGACATGCTCAGTGACGTTGCAGGCTCAACGTTAGGATAAGTTTTAATGATCCCCAACTAGAATTCTCGAATTTTCATCAGCGATTGTGCTTCTATCTAATTGCCAAATGTTCTCGAAAAATACTTGGTCAAAATCCTTTTAGGTTTAAATAGACAGCTGGGTCGAAATGCAAGTGAAACAAATTTAAACTCAAAGACATGGCATCATGCAGCGGAGCACAACCTGCGTTACTTTGATCAAAACGAGACTAATATTTTGCTTTTTTTAATCTTTTTCATTAGTTATAACTTTAAAGTAATGTTTTCAACAGCAGTCCAAGTAATTAAAGATAAGCATTCGATAGATGCTGTTGGGAATGTAATGTGAAACTTGCATATCATACCAAAATTAAACCTCTACGTGGCGGCAGCTGCGCAACGTTGCTGCGTAATAATTTTGTCATGGATAACGGCAGATATTAAGCGATTAACCCTGATGGTTGATCTAGCCAAACGCCTCCAGGTTCTATAACGGCTAAGAAAATACGAGTAAGCAAAAGTAACAAAGGGCAACTTGAAAGCACCAAAAATCAAACTGATTATGTGGTAATAAATGAATGGCATGCATCCAGTGTGATGGATGAAAATTTTACTGGAAAGTAAAAGGAAAAGGTTACGATACGTAGAACGGCTAACAATGCCTATCTCCAAGCCTTACCGAGGTAAGAAGAGCCGGTAAAGCAGCCGTTGCTAATAGGAATGAAGCTGACCGACACGAAGTTTTCAGTGAAAATTTGCAAGGACCTGTGGATTTTAGGGTATCCAGCGAAATTAAATATTTTATTTGCAGTATATATGCAGGGTTCATATGTAATAAGGAAGTAAAACGCTCCGTAATATGAACTATCTAAGTCGGTATCTGAACAACATCAGCTTGTCACTCACTGACTTTACTTTTTTATTTTTTTTTTGCATTTTATTGCTGTTTAGTACATTTCATTTCAGATTCGTTAAGTATTGTAGGTCAAGCAATGACATTGGAAGATATCATAAAAAACAATAATAACAATAATTCTCTCTCTGCTTTACATTCGGTTTTTTGCTTAACATAAAAACAATAATTATCTCTGCTTTACATTTATGATTTTTACAGTGCAAGCAATCTAGATACAACCAATGAATCGCCACATACCTTGCTGAGCAATTCTACATATACCAGACGAGGCCTAAAACAAGGCAAAAGCCTATCGTGTGACCTCTTCAACAGAGTGATGGAGATGACAATAATAAAAGCTGTAGTAAACACGAGTGACACGATTTTCAACAATAGTCACATTCTCCTTGCGCACGCTGAAGACCTCGATATCATCAGCTTAAAACTGCACTATGTGACTGCAGCCTTCTCAGGTATACAGAAGGAATCAGCAGAAATGGGTCTAACGGTGAACGGGGACAAATCGAAGTTAGTAGTTTCAACAAACAGAAAATCTACTCGTCTGGAACGCTGCGTGAACGTTGACAACGAAGCATCAACGCCAAGAGAAAATATCTGTTCTCTAGTCAAACCATCGCCATTAAACCCTGATTGAAATATTTAAGAGTTATCTCCAACGTTGCACATTGACTGGTGAGCGCTGCTGATCTGCTAACAGATAATCAGGTCCATTAATGCGTATGAGTTTCTTTTACAGATCTTGGAGTTTTTATCTTTGCAAATAGAGTGCATACGGGTATAGAAAGCTCGTATATCGGCAAGTTTTCTATAACATACTTGAAGCGCGATCTACAATTTAGTAGAATTTGATTTGAAACTATATGTATTTTTTAGATACAATTTCTTACATAGACAATTTCTCTGTAAGTATTTGTTTAGACTCCAAAATACACCGTGAGTACTATCTATTAGAAAACTACAGAAACCCGAAGGCCCTCTTAACAATACATATTGAATGATTTTATTTTATTTTATCATAGGATCTTATGACGTTAGATGTTGAATACGCGCTATCCAGTACCTCCCAAAAGCTATGGCCATCAGCATGGCATGGTGAAGGAAACGACACGAGGCGTCTTTAAACCTTTGCTAGTAGACTATTCTTAAATTTTGATGCACATAGCTAAGTTATTTTGTTAGTATTTGACAACCTTTAAAACCTTGTCTGAAGAGATATACGAAAATCTATAAAAGAGATTTTTACTGAAAATATTGCCAGTATGAATTTTGTGTTCCTCCTAGTGGCCTTTGTGAACGTAAAACATTATGCACAGTTTCGGTACAGGACCTTAAATATATTTTATTTTTCTCGAGTGTTAATTGTATGTGTTGTTGGCAATTTTTTAAGACCGCAGAGCGCCTTTAGCTGTGACAGATACTCTGCCTGTTCGCGAGGATCCTTGGTTAATGCAAGACTTTGGTGAAGCTCACGTCTTAGGGACTTTAGACGCTTTTGCAAACCGCCACGGTGACGTTTGGGTTCAGGTGCAGTAGGCAATCGTTTTTGCTGACGAGCTCTGTACTCATCTAGAGTTATTCTTTTTGGACCGGGTTTTGTGGTAGCCTGACAGCCAGAGGATGTTTTAGATCGTTCTGTTACAGCAACGGCGTCTGTATGGTTGCTTCTGTCCATGCTGTTGTTAATAAATGTAAACAGTGAATGAAATGTCATAGCAATAAACGCTGTTTATATTTACTGATAGAGAGTCAGAGAGTGCGAAGTTTAAAATGCTGATGGCCAATAAAAACAGTACAAAAAAAGTAAATGCTTCTGTTGCCTACAACGTTTACTCTGATCACTCTGAACCTAAAGTGCTGATGCAGAATTGTGCAATTTGTTAAACCTTTTCGTGAAGGTTGGTCAATAGCATATTAGAGGTCTGCATCGAATAACTTTTTGCTGCTCATACGAAGCAGTGAAGCGAAATTAGAATTTAAATAAAATAAGGAGTATTTCGGATTTTGGAAGTAAGTTTTGTACAATAAAAGTACTTTTTGATAAAACAAAAGGACTTTTTGGTACAATGAAAATAGTTCTTTGTACAATTTTCCCAATAATTTCTAAAAGAAACTTAAGAAATCAGAAGGTTTGCCCCACCTATTGTACAAATTATGTGTTATTTTAAGATTTTATGCGAATTAATTAGAGACTTTTCGTTAGTATTTTCAACATGAATTTACATATACTATAATCACAGTTTGGCAATTAACTTATATTGGTTTAAGGCAAAATATTATAGATAGCTTTAACAATGCATTTAATCCCTTCACCCATTTTCACATTTTGTTCACATCTTTCAAAACTTATCTTCAACTACAACTCAACTAAATATTCTTATTGGTTTAATTTCTGTTAATACTTTCCTCAAACATGAGTCAGCAGTTTCAAGTGGGCATTTGTTTCCGTAGGTCGGTGGCCGTGAATATCGTGGCGTATGTAATTCGAATTTTTTACTGAATTGTTGTGGTGACACTGCACTTTTGGCGACTCAGTATTTTTACATATTACAATAATGCTTTAATGCAATGTAGATTATTATTTGTTGTTGTTATGATATTTATTTGCACTTTTTGTTTACTTTCGCTTTCATTGCTTGTTAACCTAGGTTAAGATATTTATATAAAATGAATGACTTTTTAACTAAAGTTGGTGGTTGTTGCAAAGAAACAACAATGGAATTGATTTCGCTCAATTGATGCAAGAGCGGTATAACTCAAAAAATCGATTCCGAGACAAACACGCTTAAAATTTTCAATTTAATCCCAACTAGTACAGAATTGAGGGAATTAAATAGCTCTCAAGCGAATATATAAAAGGTATTAATAAGAATTTACACAACATGAAGTTTGATATACCGAAAAATTCTACATCATTAACTCAAAAATCTAATATTTTGAGTTATGCCGGTCTTGCACTAAATGAGTGATATGTAGTTGGTTTAACTTTAAGAAGTACGAATGTGGAGTTATAAAATCTTATGTGATGCAATGAAGTAGTTTTATATGATACTCGGAAGCAACAAAAGAATCATAACTAATACTGTGTTGCAAAATACTACGACAGCCCAAATCTAGCCTATAGCCGTTGTGAGTTTTGTTTGTACAGTTTTACATTTCTGAAGAAGATCATCAAAGTACTCAATTCATAAATGACAAAAAAAGTGCTACACTTAATATTATTTGAGTGTCATTTGAACTGTTTACTGCGAGTGCATATGAACAAATTTACAATGTTCCATTCCTGCCGATATTAATATAAAGTGCTAGTAGGGATCGGCCTATATAGTCCATATTCATTCCTTGGTAAAATTTTAATAAGCGTACATCTTACGCAAAATAAATCATTGTATTACGGTGTAATGAAATCCACAAGCACATCTTTTTTGCAAGTACACTGGATTTTAGTCAAATTTTGCATAAGTTAAAAGTTTATTGTACCTCGTACTTCCTATGCTAATTTGCCAATTATCCGAAAATTTATATTTTCCGAAAATTTCTTAAAGAAACTTAAGAAACTCAATTACACATATTATATTTATTTTTAAAATTTTAATCGAATTAGAGATTTTTGTTAAGTTCTCAGTTGGCATTGTGCAAATATGACCATACAGAATGACCAAATACCCAGATATAATGAATTCAACTTTTTTACGGTTAACTACATGCTTGTAAACATCTAGTTAATTCTTATCTCCAATCACTTACGTTTCACAAGCATAAGTAATTTCATGTAAAAATTTTTTAATTTTATTAACTCGAGACTTAAGCGACATCATACATTGGGTGGGTGTATTTATAATTCAATTCATTCTACCGTCATGCCTAAAAGTGAGGGTATTAATATTGGCTAATGTTGACGACCACCGCAAACGAATTAAGGACCATGATTTGAGGATATGCACCTGGAATGTTAGAACACTGTATAGACCAGGTGCCTCCATCCAACTGGCGGAAGTCCTCGAAAAATACAAGGCTGACATAAACGCTTTACAGGGAATCCGGTGGACGGGACACGGGTCCTCGCGCATGAAGACGTGCGACATCTACTTTAGTGGCCATGTGGACAAGCACGAGTTTGGTTGTGGATTTGTGGTTGGCAAGAGACTGCGACACCTGGTCTCAAGGTTCAACCCAGTGTGTGAACGTATAGCCACCATAAGAGTCAAAACAAAGTTTTTCCACATACCACTTATATGTGCCCATGCTCCGACAGAAGAGAAAAGCGATGAGGACAAAGACGAGTTCTACGAGAGCCTAGAAAATGTATATGACCGTAGCCCGAGCCATGACATTAAAATTGTACTAGGCGATTTCAATGCTAAAATAGGCAGGGAAACCGCATTTGAGCCTACCATCGGAAAATTCAGTCTGCACACCGAAACGTCGAACAATGGCATCAGACTGATTGATTTCTCTGCGGCAAGAAATATGGTAGTTAGCAGCACTAGATTTGACCATAAAAATATTCATAAGGCAACATGGTTATCTCCAGATCAATTGACGAGGAATCAGATTGATCATGTGGTAGTAGATGCAAGGCACGCATCGAGTGTTCTGGACGTACGAATGATTAGGGGTGCGAACATTGACTCCGATCACTTCCTTACCGCAGTTAAGGTACGCACAAGGCTAAGCATGGCGAAAAATGTACGTAACCAGGCACAACGAAAGCTGGACATCGGTAAACTGCGGACCACAGAGGTAGCAAACGCCTACTCCAACCACCTAACTCAACTGCTGCGGAATGCTCCAACCCCTGACAATATAACCTCGCAGTGGCAAAATATAGCCGACTCCTTAGAACGGGCTGCGAGAAGCGTACTTGGGTACTCAAAGCCGTCTCAAGAAGATGCCTGGTACGATGATGAATGTCGCAATGCCGCGAGAGAGACGGATGCTGCATACAGGGCAAAACTGCAGCCAATGACAACGCGAGCTGTTAGTGAACGGCACAGGGAGAAGAGACGACAGGCAACTCGTCTTTTTAGAAGAAAAAAGAAGGAGTTAAAGAAGAGGCAGGATGAGTGTACTGAGTTGCTCCAAAGTAGAGGGGAAGCCCGAAAATTCTACAAGAGAGTTAAAGCGAGAATGCGTGCAACAGGGTTGCCCTCCTGCAAGGACAGCGATGGTCAGCTAGTGACGGACCCGGATAGCGTTCTGAAGATATGGAGAGACCACTTTAGAAATTTACTGGATACTGACACCACTCCAGAAGACCCCGCTCCAATCCATGATGATGGTATTAACTGTCCACCTCCGAGCCAGAGCGAGATACGTATGGTCATCTCCCGCCTTAAAAACAACAAAGCTGCTGGAGCCGATGGTCTCCCTGCTGAATTGTTTAAGGCTGGCGGGGAGGAGCTGATTAGGAGCATGCATCAGCTAATGGAGAATATCTGGCAAGAGGAGAGCATGCCCGGGGATTGGAGTCTCAGTCTGTTATGTCCCATATGCAAGAAAGGAGATCGTAGTGAATGTAAGAACTATCGTGGAATAAGCCTATTACCAATTGCGTACAAGGTCCTTTCAAGCATATTGTGTGAACGTCTAAAGCCAATTGTAGAAAAACTAATTGGACCATATCAGTGCGGCTTAAGACCTGACAAATCTACGACGGATCAAATATTCACTATTTAATATAGTTATGGAGAAGGTGATGAGAAAGGCTGGTGTCAACATGTCTGGCACCATATTCCACAAGAGCCACATGCCACTAGCCTATGCCGATGATATAGACATTATTGGTCGAAATCTGCGGGATGTTACTGCAGTTTTCTCATCACTAGAAAAGGAGTCAGCAAAAATGGGTTTAGCGGTCAACGAGGACAAAACAAAAATAATGATTTCGACGAACAGAGAGTCCTCTCGTTGGGGACGCACCGTGAACGTTGACAATTATTGTTTTGAGGTAGTCGACGAGTTTACCTACCTCGGATCTTCCGTCAACAAGAAAAATAATGTCAGCCAAGAAATTAAACGGAGAATAGTGCTAGCCAATAGATGTTTCTACGGACTTCGGCAGCACTTTAGTAACACCACCTTCTCTCGGAATACTAAGAAACAGCTATACCAGGTGCTTATTTTACCTGTTCTGTTGTATGCTGCCGAATCATGGGTGCTTACTACAACGGAGATACAAAACCTGGGAGTATTCGAGAGAAAAGTACTCCGAAAAATATATGGACCTATCTGTGTCGAAGGCGAGTTTCGCCAACGGATAAACCATGAGCTGTATGAGCTTTACCACGACATCGACGTAGCTAAAAGAGTCAGAATCCAACGACTTCGATGGCTGGGACATGTTGCCAGGATGGATGTAAATGCTCCAGCGAGAAAGGTGTTTGAAGGCGAACCTGAAGGACGGCGCAGAGCAGGGAGACCCAAACTCCGTTGGAAGGATCAAGTGGTTGGCGATGTGCCATCATCTGGTAGGACTAACTGGAGAACACACGCAGAAGACCGAAGCGTGTGGAATTCTTTAGTACTTCAGGCCTCAAACTTATGAACCATGTTCGTAAGTTGTAATGGGCCACTTAAGTAAGTTTAAGTAAGTATTAATATTGGCTACACATTCATATCTTCAGTGCCGAATACTATCTGTGTATCAGATTTAACTTGTCCAATCCACAGATATACAAACCACAAATAAAAAGGTACACTAGATATAATTACCTATTTCATTGTAATTGAGACACAAACAAAACACAAGATACACAATGACCCTCAAGGAACTTATTTTAAAATAAAGTTAAAATAGTGTTCATCGCATAAATAAAAAATGTTAAAGCTTCTCACATTTGAGTAAGATATCAAGTTGTGGACTCACATAAATTGATCTAGAGTTTAAGAAGATTCCGAACGGCCGCTTTTTATAAAGACAGGATTTGAATCGACTACTCGGAAATTGTTGTCGATCAAGGAAGTATAGAATTTTTGGTCCACTCAGGCAGGGACCGTGTGTGCTAATACTTACCATTTTCCAATCCAATCAAAAGCCGAACATGAACAATTACTTACACAGTACAACACATGATTTCGGGACTCTATTCTGAGAAATGCACGTGATAGTAGCCCCAAAAAGAAGAAGTTCTGCAACATTCTTTTTGTCAAGTTACATGCCATAATAAATTATTATCGATTTTAAGTTAGTAAGTATCGTATAGGGGAATTTGTCACGTTTTAGAATTCAGTCCTAAATCAATGAGCTGAAAAATGTACTGTTTATTATTTATTATTATTACTTTATGTGTTTATTCTTGCAATTTTTTTCACCAGTAGTCCTTGCGCATCTTGCGGACCATTTCAACATTCGTTTTAATTCATTCATTCTGCATCAATTAAATGAAACTCGATACAAGGGACATGTAAGAAAGGACGGCTTAAATTTGACTAAAACAATTGCATGTAAATCGCTATCATAGGTGAGAATACACCTCCATCTTGCACAAATTTGACGAATCTCTGCAGCATGTATTATATCTTTAAAGGTTGATTCAGTTGAAGAGTTACCATTCTGAAAGTGATAATATTGTATGTATGTCCCAATCGGAGAAAAATTTAAAACGCCATAACAACCAGCGTTACTACACTTTTCCCTTAACGAATGAATAAAAACAAAACAAATCTAATAAAGTTGAAGTCTTAACCCTTCTAATGATTTGTTTGTTTTTTTGTTGTTGTTGAATTTTCTCGCTGCAATCGTCATAGTAACTTTGCTATGAACTACTCTCAAATGCGAATGCAAGTTGAAAGTTTGTCATCGCCCCAACCCATCACTTCATCCTGCGCTTTAGTTGTATTCCTGCACTTAACGCTCGCTCTCATGTAAATCAACTTCTGGAAAAATATGAGCTACTTAAGCATGCATAAGTTTGTACAGAGATTTGCATCTACAAGTGTTAAACGAAGTTTCACCACTTTTTTGTGTATGCTGTTTTACCTTGCAACAACAGCCGCAGCAGCACCTGACAGTGTCATGACTCCTGAGGTGGCAATATTTACACATCTTAGTTGAAACTTAAGACGGGGTCTCTGCTTCTCTATTGTGGCATACAACAATAAATTCTGAATGATGCAAATGCTGCAACATTTCTTTGGGTCATTTGCAAAAGCGTTAACGCAACCCGTTAATACCTAACCTAAGACAAAATTTAGTGGGAATGTTTAAAGTGGAATCGATTTCATCGTAAGGGTGGGCTGTGTACCCTTATGCTTTTTGGTGCCACAACTCTGTTTTTTGGATAGCATTAAAACCAGTACAAGCGACAACACTTGTTGTTTACTAACACAGTGTAATATTTACAGGATTTACAAGTGTGTGCGTGTGTGCAAAAAACTACGTGTAAGTATGTTGATTTTTTTTTAAACAAAAGTTTAAAATTTTTCCTTTCATAATGTTTGATACTTCCCACAAGCGAAAAACAGGAAATTGCGTTAATGGCCCTATTCGATGTAATGTGAATATAAACTGAACGATAATTTTACGAAGATTTAGTAGCAATAGGAACTACTCCTAAGTAAGACTAAAGAGTGTTTTACGAAGAATAACACACCATAGAGTGTCCTGTACACAGTGGATTGGTGTTTATAAGCATTAATGTCGAATCCCTATAGGCCATAAAGAACGACCTCGATCCGGCGAGCTAAGCTCAGTAAGGCCAGCAAACCACCGCTGCTAGTGGTCCATCTCTAGTTTAGAATCTGTGACCAACTTTTTTTTTATATTGGTCTTCGACAGTTTACACTCCAGCTGGCGTATTTTTAATATGTTGGCTATATATCGAGATAGAAATACCCGATCAAGGCCAAAATGACAGACAACTACGAGGTCTTCAAATGTTTAAAACATACCTTGTAAATTGGCAGAGAAGTTTAGTACAATGGAATAAAATTAGAGAAAAATTAAAAACAAAATTCTAAACGAATTAATTAATTGTGTGTTAGTGTATCATTCGATACTTTAGCTAAACGATCAGAAAAAAATTTTTATTGTTGATATTAATAGTCAATTCATTGTCACGCACTAGGATGACGCGTTTCGAACTCCATGACGAGTTCATCTTCGGACCCCTTTGTGACGAATTGATGCAATGTGGTACATCATCAGCTGTATATATATCTACAATTATGTCAAACATGCACATGTCAAGTAGATATCAGCCGAAAATGTCCAACACCAATTTGAATTTGAATTTGACTGTTAATATTCAACATGAGAATGGAGGATATTTTTCCCCACAATTCCCTTATTTACCGCAAAGCGCGCTTTTTTCAAGGAGATTTGTCGGTAAACTAAGCTTAATAAATCACAGTTTTTTAGCCTGGCCAAGCCAGTGCATTTTCAAACAGTGTTGTTCAAGAGAGTTTGTTTAACAAGTAGTTGTGAGAATGTTTATACTTGACTTGGACATATTAAAATATGGATTCTATGTGGTTACAAGTAAATATATGTGGACAGACATTACAACACTAATACAAAGAAGACGAGTTAACATAGAGGCCCCATATGCAAAGGCCTTGGGCTTACTAACTGTAACCATTGTTTTTTTGACGTGGTTGTTAGTGCTGTTGTCGCACGACTCCGAGTATCGTTGTTTAGTATACGCATCTAGTACTGTTAAGTAAATGTTGTGTTTGTTACGAAAAAAAAGTTAACTTTTGTTGTGTTGATGGTACCCGAAAAACTTTAAAACCGCAGGGCAACACTTTGAACCTCCACTGTTTCTGTCGTCGTCGTCTTCTTCTTCTGCCACTTTGCCACAGTTAACAAGTTAAATAAACAATTCCTGTATACAAACACTGATGTAAACACCGAAACACATACACACCCATTTTGTCACTGATAGTGACTGCAATGACGGTATCAAGGAACAGCATTGGTTCTCCACACAGCCATCATAAATAATAGAAGAGGCTGTAGGGATAGGAAATTTTTTATTTATGTGGTAAGATAACACAACTTCAAGAATCATCTAAAAGAAGTAATATACATCGCGGATGCGTAATACACTAATTCATTAGACCTTTGAAGTTTTTGTTTAAGTTTATGCAAAGAAATCAATCTCGGTAAACAAAAAGGGAAAGTTCAAGTGAAGTGATAAATTTATTTTGTTTGATGGATCCTACGAGTACTAGGATCTGTTAATGAGAATGTAAACTGGTTCCAATAAACTAGGATCTGTTAATGAGAATGTAAACTGATTCCAATAAAGTCACCTTTCGAGGTTGTGTGAGTAACACTTTGTAAGGTCTGTGTTACCCGTTAAAAACAGTTTTTCACCGATTTTTTGTGATAAGGATAGTAAATAATTCGCAATTTCTTATATTTTGCAATGACTTAAGGGTAATGCCAAACACATTTTCTGATGAGTTAAGTATTCATTGATGAGCAGATGTTATCTTTCTCGGGATCACAATTGTTTCAGCTTCACAGGTTTCCAAAGTAGGTTAAATTAATTCGGCAGTGCGTTCAGTATAGCCCACATGGGTCCAAGTATGAGTTCCGTTTTGTTCTAATTTTCAAACTTAACAATTTTTGCAACAAATATTCCTATTCTGTTTGGTCAGCTTCGCTCTCAAGCCATTTCGTAGCTCTTATGGATGCATGGATGTTCCGTAAATCGCTCACTGATAGACAGGTATTGTCCATAAGCATCCGATTACCAAGCTTTTTATACCTCAGGTCAGTGACATATAAGATGCTCCGTAGTTTCCCCTTCTTCCTCATCAATGCAATAGTCGTTGTGGGGGAGTTTCAACCTCTTAGAGTGTTTACCAAACGGCCATTGGCCGATTATTACAGCTATGATGTTCCCCAGGTGGACTCTGGACAGGTTCAGCACAAATCGTATCTTCTGTATAACCATTGTAGGCCAAATTTGTTTGTTCGCCATGCAAGTGGGTTCTCTCACCCATCTCTCCTTAGCAATGATGTTCAGTTTCCCCGCAATAAGCTGTTTTCCCCTAATGAGAGCGACACTAATCAGACAATAAACTACACCCTCGTTCTTCCGTACTTAGTTCGGCAAGTGCTGGAAATTACCAACTACCCCACAACGTGGTTCTATTTTCGCAAGCAGCTTATTGGTTGTCCTGAAGTTCTCTTTATAAGACAAAGTGTAATATTAAATGACGAAGTGTTAACTCATTTGGGTGCAGTTAGGGTACAACGTGGAACTTGCATCTCAAGCAGACTGACAACCTTACTATGGTTGCACCTGGGCAACAAGATTTCGTTATATTTCCTGTGGGTAGCGACGAACACTGACAGTTGGGCCAGCCACCCGCTTTCAGGTCTTATACCTGTTGTAAAAACACAAAAATCGGATCTCCCTTTGGTGGACGACCCCCGAAAACTTTATAAGGACCATGATTTAAGATTATTTTATGATTCTAAATAGAGGTGCCACCATATAAATGGAGAATGTCCTCGACAAGGCTGACATACCCTTCAAACCCTCCAAATGTTGACGACCCCTTTAAACGTAATATGGACCATAATTTAAGGACGAACTCTCTATAGAGAATGTGCCACTATCTGATTGTCGGATGTCCTCAAAAAATACATCACAACCATCCAGGAGATGAGATGGACAGGATCAGGATGCTCGCGACGTAAGTATTGCTACATCTATTACAGCTGCCAAGCCGAAATGCACGAATTTGGATGTGGATTTGTAGTTGGCGAGAGACTCAGACATCTTGCCTCGCGATTCAATCCTATTTGTGATCGAATAGCCGCAAACCGCATCAAAGCGAAATATTCCTACATCACGCTGATTTGGGCTAATGCCCCGACGAAAGATAAAGACGCTGAGAACTAAAATGCATATTACGAGCGCCTAGAGGAAACATACGACAGCGGCCCTCGTGACGGCATTAAAATTGTTCTGGGAAACTTCAATGCAAAAAAGGAAGGGAAGATGTTCTTGGTCCATCGATCGGTAAATTCAGTCGCATATCGACACGGTAAACACAGGGTTTATTCTGGTTAGCTTCCCAGCGAGAAGGAACATAGTATTGAGTGGAACCAGATTCCAGCACAAAGATATCCACAGGCAACTTGGCTGTCCCTCGATCAAAACACCAAATATCAAATTGATCATGTCGTAATTGATGGCAGGCATGCATCTAGTGTCATGGACGTGCGTGTGATAATGGGTGCTAATATTGACTCGGATCATTACCTGCTTTCAGCCAAGGTGCGCACAAGATTGAGCAGAGCGAAAAACGCACGTAACCAAACACAAAGAAAGCTGGACATCGCGAAGCTGCAAACCCCAGAGATAGCTACTGCGTACTCCAACCAGCTCTCCCATCTTCTACGGCACAACGCCTCTACTTCTGACGCTCCCGATACACAGTGGCAGCATATTGCGCATTCCATGGCAACCGCCGCAGCAACCGTGCTACGATATGAAAAATGGTGCTCAAACGAATCCTGGTATGATAAAGAATGTCGCATAGCGTCTGCGTAATAGGATGCTGCATATAGGGCAACGCTACAGCCAATTGTAACCCGCGCTGTTAGGGAACGGTACAAAAGACAGTAAAACAGGCGAAACAGCTATTGAGGCGAAAAATACGTCAGAGGAAGGAACGGGAGAACGAGGATATAGAGCGATACAGGGATAGAGGTGAGGCCCGAAATTTTTTACCAGAAAGTAAAAGCAACGGACTCCGGTAATGGGCTCCTCTTATGTAGAGACAAGGATGGAAATCCAGTTACAGATACGCAGAGTGTGCGCATATATGGAGAGAACACGTCTAGCAATTGCTGGTTTTAGAAGGCAGCGTACGTGAAGGTATCAGGTAGCTTAGACTGCCCACCACCATGTCAAGCCAGGGTAAAAAGAGCAACATCGCGGCTTAAAAATAATAAAGCAGCCGGTGCCGACGAACTTCTTTCTGGCAGAGCTCTTCAAGTCTGGTGTCGAGGAGCTGATAACGAGCATGTACCAGCTCCTACGCACGGTTCGGCTTAACAGTTACATGCCCCATCATTGGAATATTAGCGTATTATGTCTTGTGCTAAAAAAAAAACAAAAAAGGTGATCCAAGTGTGTGCTCCAACTACCGCGGGATATAAGGTCCTGTCGAGTGTGCTATGTCAAAGACTAAAGCCAGTGTTATTCAACCTGATCGGGCCTTATCAGTGTGGCTTTAGACATGGGAAATCAACGACTGACCAGATATTCACACTTCGGCAAATCCTGGAAAAGCCCCAAGAGAACCTCATCGACTCGTAACATCTTTTCGTCGACTATAAAGCTGCCTTCGACAGCCCATCGAAGCTGATACGGTTGTGCGGAGTGACGCTGAATGGCACGAAGACTTTAGCAATCACCTTACGGAGCTTTTCTATACCAGAAAAAAAAACTTAATTTCCCTTTGCACCCCATGAATGAGATATGGGATAGCTTCTCAGGTTGTTGTGAATTAACACGCTTTCTATTTTTAGATTCACAACTATCGACGAATGCGAACGTCACTGTTTGAGAAGCTCTTACACAGACACGACGATTGAATCGACGCTTAATACTGCGAAGTTGCTGTCAACAACATTCGAGGGGAGCCGACAATGAAAGAACATTTTTTTTTTCTTTTTTAAGATGACTGGAGCCAGGTTTGAACCTGGGATCTCCCGCATGGTAGTCGCGTGTTCTAACAACTATGCCACTACCGGTTCCTTTACCAGACGAGGCCTTAAACAAGGCCTTTCGTGTGACCTCTTCAACATAGTGATAGAGATGATAATGAGGAAAGCTGCAGTAAACACAAGTGGCAACAACAACAAAAGGCACATGTTACTCGTGTATGCTGATTATGTAGACAGCATCGGTCGAAAACTTCGGGATGTGACTGCAGCCTTCTCGGGTATACAGAATGAATCAGCAAAAATAGGTCTAATGGTGAACGAGGACAAAACGAAGTTATTAGTTTCAATGAACAAGGAATCTACTCGTTTTGGGAACTGCGCGAACGTTGATAACTATAATTTCGAGACCTCGAAATCCGGAGAAGAATCCTGCTTGCTAGTAAATGCCTCTACGGAATATAAAAGCGATTTAATGACAGAACCCTCTCTCGACGAACAAAACTCCAGCTATACCAGATACTAGTTCTACCTGTCTTGATGTCTGGTTCAGAATCCTGGGTTATAAAACAAACGGTTAATCGCTTCTGACAGAATTCGAGAGAAAAACAGTTCGAAAAATCTTCTATAATGAACTCGATGGACGGCGCTGAAGAGGGCGACCAAAACTCCGTTTTAAAGACCAGTTTACTGAGAACTTTACACAACTTGGTGTGACTAACTGGAGAAGAAGCGCAGAATGTCGAAGCGTTTTTAATATTTTTCTACGTGCGGTATATAATCCAATTGGATTGCAATGTTGTGCCAGCTAAGTAAATAAGTAAATTAACAACTGACTATATATTCGCACTACAGCTAATTTTGAAATGGGTCCATGAAAAACAGATTGACGAATATCATCTTTACTTTAACTAAAATAGCTGCCTCCGACAGACTAAATCGGCAGAAATTACTTGATGCTGAGTTAGTATGCACCTGCCAGACACAATGTGTTCAGTAAAGACTAGCAAGGACCTTAGCAACCCATTCTTTACAATAATGGATGGCGCAGAAGAGGCTGGCTAAAACTTAAATCACCCCAATACAGGTCTGTCTCATCCAAAGTGCGGTAAGTCGCACAGTGTTGTGTTTTTTATAAACGGTGGCCAAATATAATAGAGTTATCGCGATGCAGATAAGCACACATTGACAGAAAGCTTTTACAAATCGGAATGCAAGTCGTCTTTGTTGAAACAACAGTTTATATCTTCAAAAATGTATTGCCCAATTTAGCTGCAATACGATCAAATATTGTTTTTGAAGGATGTTAAAAATATCGCATGATCTTAAATACAACTTTTTTCTTGAGGTCATAAATATACTAAAGTGACTGAGAAGCATTTCCGTGCAATTTACTCAACTTATTACCGATATTTCATTGTTATGTTAATGACAAGTTTCGTGTGTATGTGTGTGTGTGTGGAGCGAACATTTTGCCATAAATGCATTAATTAACAAAATTAAAAAGTACTTGAGAATCCATCAAAATTACCTTTATTAGACACAAAATTAAAGTCCACAATTAATTCAACGTTGTTTGGTTGAGTGAGACATGCAAACAACACTTTAATCAACATAAGTAATTAGAAGTCATTTTCGCCCCACCGACTTAAGTTCCCTACTCGAGCCAAAGTGGCTCCCCACACCAACTAAAGTCACGGCTGGTGTCGACGACGCTACTGTTGTTGTTGTAAGGAGTATATGTTTCAGATACTAGTGAATGTGTCCCATGCGGTGAGGGGCGAGCAGTGGAGGTATGAATAATAAGTAGGCAGACAAACATTCAACATCATGAATGTTGCATGAGTATGTCTAACTGGCTGATTCGTTGTGTTCGTGTGTGCTTGCTCGCTCGCTGAACCTTTTTAGGAAGAAAAGTGGAAAAGTTCTTTCTTGGCCGTACTTTATTTTCGGCTGTCAGCCAAAGTTTCATCATATTTACAGGTGAATAATTTCGTGTAAGTTTTGTTTCTCTTCTTTTCCCTTTAATTTTTTTTTCTTTTATTTTTGCACCTTTACTTGCCTTACGTGTAACTTCTGCTGCCACACATTTAGAACTCCTAAGGTGGCGTTTCTTCAACTTGAATATATGAAACATTTGTTATTGTTGCCGTCATTGTTGATCCCAGTAACTTACGGGTGGGTATGAAATGAAATGCTGATACAGTGTTTCACAAAAGTGAGGAATTAGCATTGAAGAAAATGCAACATGGTTCGAACCTAGAGTTTAGATTTGAATAAGTGATAGAAGTTGCAGGGTGAGTATGGTTAAGAACATTGCCTGTTTAAGAAAGCAAAGCCACATTTTACGAGTACTCTGAAAAAAAAGTGATGAACACATGTTGGGTTCGCGAATCAATGCAGAGGATATTTTAAAATGGCACTGGCATGAATACAGAGAAATTGTATAGGTAGGGACCGGCCGTGGCATAACACGCGGTTAGAACACGCGACAACCATGCGGGAGATCACAGGTTCAACTCCTTGCTCCAGTCATCCTAAAAAAAATAAAAATTGTATTTCATTGTAGGCTCCCCTCGAATGTTGTCGACAGCAACTTCGCAGTATCAGTGTCGAGTCAATCGGCACGTCTAGTAAGAGCTTCTCAAACAGTGACGTTCGCATTCGTCGATAAACAAGTAGGTGCCGTTAGTTGTGAATCTAAAAATAGAAAGCATGTTAATTCACAACAACGCGAGAAGCTGTCCCCTACCTCATTCATGGGGTGTAACGGGAAATTAAGTAAGAAAGGTTTGCTGTGAGTCTATAAATAGCGCAAGAAGCTATCCCATACCTCATTCATGGGGTATAAAGGGAAATTAACTTTAAGTGTAGGTCGGTTTATCGTTTTAGCTGTATTTCTGACGCTTGGGGTAATTAGACCATCTCAACCAAAATCTTTTTTAAATCTTGTCTCGTTAAGAATGTTCTACTGCTAAGCATTGCTACATTTTACAGAAAAAGGTTTAACCAAATTTCCAACCTACTTAAGGACCACACTTTTCTCTGACCTGCACTCATATATACTTACTTGTATTTTAATAATCAAAAAATCTGCAAATCACTGTTAAGGGTATACATTTTTCGGGCTCACTGTATCAAAAATGTCATTTTATACCATTGTGAGTCCTTTATGGCCTACTGTGATTTTTAACATTTTTTCCACATTCATTCCTTGGAATTTTTCACACTTGTGATGTCATAACCATATGTTTGTTGACATGTTAGTTCTGTTCTTTTTCTCGTTGGGTTTTTTTTTTGATTTTGGTTTATTTCGTTGGTATTCAACTTACTCATTCACCTTCTGAGCTGAGGCTACATTAGCAGCAACAGCAGTAGCAGCAGTCAACCAGTTGGTGCCCCATGGCCGGGAAGGTGAACATCACCACTACCGAACCCCAAACATGTGAAACCCTTGCGGTGACACTTGTGAGTTTATATTTCATTACATGTATCACATGCATTATGTATTAACAGTCACACACACGCCACGTCGTCGATGTATACAGCAGGTAACGAATGAGGTGTGAATGTTGTAAAAAATAGTAGTAGCCAAGAAGTGTTAAAACAGCAAAATATATCACTTGGTTGTGTTTCCAGTGGTTACTTCTGCTTTGTCCTCTCTGAAGACATTTTGGGCCCAAGCGAATCGAGTTAAGTGTTTGTTTGCGTTGAAGCTTAATTTACTGCGGTCAAAGTTGATCACTTGGCCCAAAATGATTTTGGTTTGAGGCTTTTGTTACCACATACAAACTATAGTAAATTCCTCGTGGCATTTGATTTAAGGAAGAATCAAACTATTATGCAGCCGGGTAGGACAACGAATCAGAAAATATTTCTTGTTTGTATTATTTTATTACAACCCAGCAAAATATTTTGTTGCTAAGAAACAATTACAGAACAGCTTTTACTGATAAGTAACAAGTTCCACTTTCGGTTGCACAATATATTATTTTTGTTTGAAATTGTCCCAAAACCAACATGTTCTCCTGGAACCTGTTATGAAATGAATTGCTACACAACTGAATTACAAGTGCTATTTTTTTGAAATTTAATTGGTTTTCAATTGGGTGCTAGTTCGAAATATATTTTAACTCAGATTTTTGAGTTTTTCTTAATAAATACCCTCTAAAAAATACTTATTTCGAATACGAATATTCATTTTCTGTTCTACGGAATCTGTGGTGCAACATGTTGTACATAATCGGTTATATGAAACCAGAAACAGAATAGAATGTGGATTAAAAAAGAAACGATTCTAGTATCAATACCATTCGCAACAAGTTCTGAAAAATTTTCCTGGGAACCCAGGAAAAACTAAAAAATCTGAGTTAAAATATATTTCGAACTAGCACCCAATTGAAAATCAATGAAATTTCAAAAAACAGCATATATAATTCAGTTATGTAGCAATTCATTTCATAACAGGTTCCATGAGAACATGTTGGTTTTGGGACAATTTCAAACAAAAATAATATATTGTGCAACCGAAAGTGGAACTTGTTACTTCTCAGTAAAAGCTGTTCTGTAATTGTTTCTTTGCAACAAAATATTTTGCTGGGAAATACTACGACTCGGTATTAATTTTTGATGTTAAAAATGTTTTTTGTCGAAGATCCGACAATTTTGCAATTTCTTACTTGTAAAAATCTTGTAAGTTTTGCTTACTCGTTTGCACCAGGTGGTTATGAAACAGTTAAACGAAAGTGCTCAACGATAATATTATCCACTATTGGAAAAGATACTAATAAAATTAAAGATGTTTTTTTTTTCTTAAAAACGGTTTTGTTGTCATTTTAAATTTAAAAACAATTTAAAATCGTACTACTTTATTTCGAATAGTAGAATGCTTCAGCAATCCATTATAAAAAAAAATTCATTGCTTATTCCAGACCAAAAAATATCCCAAAATTTTCATACCGCTAAATCTTGTTCACAAAGCAAATCCATACGAGGATGGTTGTTTTATTTTCTGCAACTCGTAAATGTGTTGAATATGCTATTGGAATATTTTTATTGTGTTGTTGTAGATGAGAATTTCCTATGTCTTTAAATAATTTCCTAGCGTAACTTCTGAATAATTCGGGATGCAGAACCCAATCAACAAGATCGTAAGTATTGATACTCTATCATATTCGATAAATCGGAGTTGTTATTGACTAAAACACAGAAAGTTTTTGTAAAAATCTAGCCAATCTCGTTTTTGTCCGCTAAATTTTGAAAGCTATAGCGTTGGAAAATTTATTCTAGGTAAATGTGGTTGAGATGTCGAACTTGGCGAGATCATACGGGTGCTCGATAGAAAATGCCTTGGGCCTGTCGGACGATGCAATGCTATCAGTTCCAAAATTTGCAACTTAACTTTCAGATAGGCCTCTAGTATTCTGGGTGAACTGTGAATAATAAAGATTTTTAGTTACATCTGAACATTTTCAAAGTTATTCCATTGGCCATCACTCAGTTGCAGTTGCACTTCAAGATTATAAAGAGTCATGGCATCAAATTTGCCAAGGTCGTCAAGATCAAGTTTGAACCGTAAAAATATTTAATACCCCTGTTGGCCCATGTTACTGTTGTCAAATTCAGTCATCTTTAGAGTTGCTGATCAGCACTTTGCCTGGTTTGTATAATCTGGGTTTTGAACTGTTATTCGACCTTATCAGGCTCGAAGGACCTATGGAGAAACTAGGAGACTTTTCCTGGTCTCAAAGATAATCCTAAAGGGGATTGTTGCGGTTCCGAACTTATTCAGAATGTGTTATTAAAACGTACGAATTTCAATAACACCGTATTTCACACAAAACCAATGAAACTGACAACACTATGGCACAAAATCAAACTTTTTGAAAAACACCCGAACGTGACTATATAGGTTCGATAGTACAACCGGAGCTGAGTAAAACCCTAGCTCAGTTTGGCTGGATTGGCTACCAAATTTTTTTTTTGGCCCCCCAAACTTTTTGAAATCCCTTGGATACCTTGAAAAAAGGTGACATCAGATGTTGGCCTACAGTTTCTACAGTTTTTAATCTAGCTCTTTCTATTCTTAAGCAAAGTTGTAGCTAATAGTCCGCTTAAGAAATTGGTGTAATAAAATTTCCCAATAAAATTAGACTTCCCTCGTTTATTTTCAAAAAACTTCGATAAAAATTCAAATTTTTTCACTTTTTTTAATATAAGTCGTAGGGAATCCAGATTTTTTGCATACTCTATTCAGTGAAATTGTAGTTTAGGTATTACCGAGAAATTTCTCCAAACAAACTAATGCAATCTGAACAAGTCTAGGGATATCAAATAGCTCCCAAAACACACTATCTACTTTAAACAAATCAGATTTTTAGGAGTTTTGGGCCATAGTGCAATGTTTTTACTTGCTATCTTTACCAAAAACATACTTATTGTATAACTGAACAACTTCTGTAAACAACTAATATGATCGAAATACTCCACCCCTTTAATTGTTCACAAAGAGCATTAGGGTGTTTCTCATATTGCATTTTTTCGAATTTCGTTAAAAATATGTATTAATCGCGATGTTGGTCCTCTAGCTTCACCTTACGTTTGTTTTTGCCAAAATTACGAATATATTGTAAAAATTTCGTATCGATAGTAAGACATTAGGGTGTACCGCAATGAGGTAAAAGTTCGAATTTGCTCTCAAATCAATTTATTGCCGCTTAGTATTTTTCTTTTGTATACAGACTAAGGTGTAATAAGCCGTTCAATAGCTGAAGTGAAGACCTAGAATAGTATGTATTTACTTTTACCATATCACTCATAGACGCCGAGATATTTGATGTAGAAGTTGGGGTATTTTTGAAAAAAATTATTAAAAATTTTGAAATTGGATTTCGATGTAGATTATTATGGGCAATTATATATTTCAACTTTTTAAGGTTAATCAAGTTAAAATCTATATGTTTAAAAAGTATATGTGTATATTATCAATATCTCAATCAATTCTCGAGATATCAGGGGTTTAAAAAGCATAGTAATGACTACTGAATTTTTGTTTCAACTGAATATCCATTGTGTCTGCTTACAAATGTCACCAAAACCATTAATATTCAATGCTCCTTTGAGGGGATGTTTTATTTTTATCATTTATATATCGTTTTTGGTAAGTAGCCACAATGGGTATTCAGATGGAACAATAGTTCATTAGACATTGATCTGCATACAGTCGAAAATTCGTTTTTTTAACGCCTGACATCTCGAAAAATGATAGAGATATTGATAATATACACATATACTTATTAAACATATAGATGTTAACTTGATTAACTTCAAAAAGTTGAAATATACAATTGCTGATAATAAACTACATCGAAATCCAATTTCAACATTTTTAATAATTTTTCAAAAATACCCCAACTTCTACATTAAATATCTCGGCTTCTATAAGGAAAATGGTAGAAGCAAACACATACTATTTTAGATATTCACTTCAGCTATTGAACGGTTTATTAGTACTTAGTGTGTATAGAAAAGAAAAATACTTAGCGGCAATAAACTGATTTGAGAACAAATTTGAACTTTAACCTCATTGTGGCACACCCTAATGCCTAATTATCGATACCAAATTTTTCACAATATATTCGTAATTTTGACAAAACCAAATGTATGGTGAAGCTAGATGATCAACATCGCGATTAATACATATTTTTAACGAAATTTGAAAAAATGCCATATAAGGAACACCCTAATGCTCTTTGTGAACAATTAAAGTGGTGGAGTATTCCGAACATATTAGTTGTTTACAGAAGTTGTTCAGCTATACAACAAGTACGTTTTTGGTAAAGATAGCAGGTAAAAACATTGCACAATGACCCAAAACTCCGAAAAAACTGATTTGTTTCAAGTAGATAGTATGTTTCGAGAGCTTTTTAATATCCCTAGACTTGTTCAGATTGCATGGGTTTGTTCGGAGAAGTTATTAGGTGTTACCTAAACTACAATTTATCTGAATTGAGTATGCAAAAAATCTGGATTCCCTACGACTTATATAAAAAAAGTGAAAAAATTTAAATTTTTATCGAAGTTTTTTGACAATAAACGAGGGAAGTCTTATTTTTTTGGGAAATTTTATTATATCAATTTTTAAGCGGAGTATTAGCTACAACTTTGCTTAAGAAGAGAAAGAGCTAGATTAAAAACTGTAGAAGCTGTAGGCCAACAATTGATGTCACTTTTTTCAAGGGATCCAAGGGATTTCAAAAAGTTTGGGGGGCCAAAAAAAAAATTTGGATGCCAATCCAGCCAAACTGAGCTAGGGTTTTACTCAGCTCCGGATGTACTATCGAACCTATATAGTCACGTTCGGGTGTTTTTTTCACTGTTGCACTGTGTAATTATTCAACTTCAAACAATTTAATATTTCATTTATAATTTACTAGCTTACACTGCAATTTTGTCTCGCCCCAATTTTACGCCATCAGATAAACTTCAAAGTGATGATAAAACACAGATAGTTCAAATTAAAATGTGATTCAATTGAATGGAGTTGAAATCAATAGAGAGTGGTATGACAAACAATGTTTTTTGATTTGTTTTCCGGCGCAAAAACAAAAAACAAAGATGGTGTTCCAAAACGCGAAAAGGCAACGAACAGGTGATCGTACGAAAAACAAGGAATTTCGAGATTAATTCGACAGACTACCAACATTTGGCCTTCCGATTTAAATATGGACTTGTTCTCCTTTGAGTTTGCCCTTGATGATCGTCAGTTGAATCACATCGTTTTTCAGATTCTTGACGGAAACCCACATACATTGCACAATTTCCCAATATGATTATTGCGGAGTTTCAGTTATTACAAAGCGCCAACAGCGCTAGAGAATTCAGCAGACGATGAGGGGTTCGGCACTGCGACTGTCATGTTTGTGGTCAATTTCAACTTCTTGACATTAAACTTCAACTTCAAGCATGCTTCAAATAAATCGGCAGTAGTGGATTACGTGTTGACGGGAATCTTCGGAGAGCAATATCACAGCCCCATTAAATCTTTTTGAATCACCTCGTAAATCCTTCATGGTTCGGTCAACTACTTTCAAAGCTCGTTATAGCGCCATCGCGCATTCATCCCAAATGTTGATTTTGTATTCTCGCATTAATTTCGCCGTCACCGAATTCTTGGTCATTGTTATATCATCACCCGTAGGGATGAAGGTATATATCATTTGATACGACCCAAAAGTGTAACACATAGAAGGAGTCCCTTTAGACCCTAGGTTTCTTTGAACCAAATTCGATTCATGACTTTTTAAGTCGTTTGAGCCATGTCCGTCTGTCTGTCTGTCTGTCGGGTGGCTGTCCGGCTGGTTCGCAGGATAACTTTCGAAAGACGCAACCAAATGTTTCGAAATTTTGCACGAGTTATTATTTTCTCAAAACTACTTACGGTATTGCAAATGGGCTACATGGCCCCGCCCCTTCTGGTACCTCCCATACAAATACATCATTCCGCCCACTTTAGAAATCGAGTAATAATATCAATACACCCTACGGAATCGTCCCCAAATTCTGTATTTAGTAAAGCTATAATAGGGTAAAGTTTTGGAAAAAATTTTGAAAGTCTAGCCACGCCCCTTCTGGTACCTCCCATACAAATCTACCTTTCCGCCCACTATAGAGATGGAGAAATAATATCAATAAATTAAACGTGATCGTACCCAAATTCTATTTTGAGTAAAGCTATAACAAGATAAAGTTTTAGAGAAAAAAATTGGAAGTCTATTCACGCCCCATCTGGTACCTCCCATACACATCTGGTACCGCCCACTTTAGAAATCGATCATTATTATTAAAAGACCTAACGCGATCGTGCCCAAATTCTGTATTTGGTAAAGTTTAAGCAGGATAAAGTTTTGGAGAAAAAATCTGGAAGTCTAGACACGCCCCTTCTGGTACCTCCTATACAAATGTACCACTCCGCCCACTTTAGAAATAGAGTAATAATTTCAATACACTCGACACGATCGTGCCTAAATTCTGTATTTTGTTATATTATAACAGGACAAAGTTTTGGAGAAAAAATTGGAAGTCTAGACACGTCCCTTATGGTACCTCCCATACAAATGTACCTTTCCGCCCACTTTTGGGATGTAGTAATAATATCAGTACACCCAACGCAATCGTGCGCAAATTCTGTATTTAGTAAAGCTATAACAGGATAAAGTTATGGAGAATAAACCTGGAGCCTAAACACACCCCTTCACGTACCTCCCATATAAATGTACCACTCCTCCGCCCAATTTCGAAATCGAGTAATAATATCAATAAAATAGAAAACCAGTACAGAAATTTCAGTCAGTTAAACTGACTGATAAATACCATCACCCAATATAATATATTGTTTAAGTCTTGAGTTATTGAAAATAATCGATTTGTAATTAAAACCAGTTAGAAAGTTTCAGTCGGGCAACCCGACTTACATTTACCCTTACCCTCAGTAAAACAAATAATTTTCTATTTTATTGATATTATTACTCGATTTCGAAATTGGGCGGAGTGGTACATTTATATGGGTGGTACGTGAAGGGGTGTGTTTAGGCTCCAGATTTATTCTCCATAACTTTATCCTGTTATAGCTTTACTAAATACAGAATTTGCGCACGATTGCGTTGGGTGTACTGATATTATTACTACATCCCAAAAGTGGGCGGAAAGGTACATTTGTATGGGAGGTACCATAAGGGGCGTGTCTAGACTTCCAATTTTTTCTCCAAAACTTTGTCCTGTTATAATATAACAAAATACAGAATTTGGGCACGATCGTGTCGAGTGTATTGATATTATTACCCTATTTCTAAAGTGGGCGGAGTTGTACATTTGTATGGGAGGTACCAGAAGGGGCGTATCTAGACTTCCAGATTTTTCTCCAAAACTTTATCCTGCTTAAGCTTTAGCAAATACAGAATTTGAGCACGATCGCGTTAGGTCTTTTAATAATATTAATCGATTTCTAAAGTGGGCGGTACCAGATGTGTATGGGAGGTACCAGATGGGGCGTGAATAGACTTCCAATTTTTTTCTCTAAAACTTTATCTTGTTATAGCTTTACTAAAAATAGAATTTGGGTACGATCACTTTTAATTTATTGATATTATTTCTCCATCTCTATAGTGGGCGGAAAGGTAGATTTGTATGGGAGGTACCAGAAGGGGCGTGGCTAGGCTTTCAAAATTTTTTCAAAACTTTATCCTGTTATAGCTTTACTAAATACAGAATTTGGGGACGATCCCGTAGGGTGTATTGATATTATTACTCGATTTCTAAAGTGGGCGGAATGATGTATTTGTATGGGAGGTACCAGAGGGGGCGGGGCCATGTAGCCCGTTTGCAATACCGTAAGTAGTTTTGAGAAAATAATAACTCGTGCAAAATTTCAAAACATTTGGTTGCGTCTTTCGAAAGTTATCGTGCGAACCAGCCGGACAGCCACCCGACAGACAGACAGACGGACATGGCTCAAACGACTTAAAAAGTCATGAATTGAATTTGGTTCAAAGAAACCTAGGGTCTAAAGTGACTCCTTCTATGTGTTACACTTTTGGGTCGTATCAAATGATATATACCTTCATCCCTACGGGTGATGGTATAATTATTTGTTTTACTGAGGGTAAGGGTAAATGTAAGTCGGGTTGCCCGACTGAAACTTTCTAACTGGTTTTAATTACAAATCGGCTAATTTCAATAACCCAAGACTTAAACAATATCTTATATTGGGTGATGGTATTTATCAGTCAGTTTAACAGACTGAAATTTCTGTACTGGTTGTTGTAGCAGCTGGTGGAAATAGCAGGGTTGATAATTCTTTATACCGATTTTTCGATTTATCGGTACTCGTTCGGGCATATAATCCGACTATCATACGGTCATTATTGGCAACTCTGTTTTGATCCTTTGTAGATAACAAGGTTTTGTGGTTTTGAGTTATAATCGCCAAATTCCATCAAAGATCGCGATTGTTGATTTCTATGCGATGTTGATAATTTCATTTTCTTTTTCCTTGGTCCTTGCGCAATCTGGTTTTTTTTTAGTGGAAGCATCTAGGATAAGTTTAGTTGGTTGGAGAACTCGATTTGAAAAGAAATTTTTCATCGATGTTGATTTGGCCAGTGCCCCGGCCGGGAATCGAACCCGGCACCTTTGGATTGCTAGTCTACGTCGCTTCCACTAAGCTATCGAAGGCTACTTTTTCAATCGTGAGAAGATTCACCGACAGTTTTAAAACGGAATTTGCAGTTCGACTGCCTTCTAACAATGTAGCAGCCATGCCAGAGGATTTGAGATCTTGACCGAGTCATCGAGAAAATGTATTGCCTGTCCCATCAAGAGCATCGAGAAAGTAAATGCCTCCAGCTCTATCATCAATAACCTTCATCAGCGAATCGTACACGTTATTCTGCTCAGCATTTAACAGCGACACATTTGTTCAGATTTATTTGGGCTGTTCATCTCGATTTTAGTCTTGTACTCGTTGCAAAACGCAATCAAATGCGCAGTGTATTGAAAGATTTGGCACTTGCATTCCAAGTGTCGACAGCATGTTGCCGCACATAAGCACATACATGTCTTCGATCAGAACCAATGCTTCGTTGCGCATTTCGTCGATAATTGATGAACAAATAGGAAGGTGTTGTGCGTACTCTGTGCAAAATGTCGTCAGCCATCTCGTCCTTGTATTTGTCACACAATGCGGTTAGGTTCGGCAGAAGATATGTGTCTCCGATGATCGCAAACATTGTACGAATTTAAATCGCTGACGCAGAAACAGTCGCATCGGCGAGCATTGATTATTCTCTTTAACTTCTCCTTTATCTTACTGATTTTCACAATTTTCGGAAATTTTCCACCTTAACATCGTTCAAAATCGTCAAATCATGCGAAACTACAAAATTTATCGATAAAAAAAGTCAATTTTATTTGCGTTTTTACTGAATTTTTCACTAAGAAATTTCTATTTTTCCTTTTAAAAAACCATTCCGTAACAATTGCACACAAAATTCCATACAAAAAAAAATCAATTTTCTATTTTTGAAAATTCCCGACCGTAGTCGACTTAAACCAACAAAAGTTTGTTCAAGAGACTGAAGTCCGATTAAACAAAAGAAAATTTGTTACGATAAATTACACTGTATAACACAAAAAAAAAATACAAGGTTTGACCTATAAAATTTGATATAGGAGACAAAAAAGAAGAAGACACGTATATCGGCGATTTGAAAGCTTACATCTAGGTTTCATTTTAGGGGGAGGTAAAGTTTCCACCAAATGCAAATTTTGTATTGTCAATCGGCATAGAAAATCGAGTATAGCTTACATTTAAAGTATATAGTATGTTCAGCAAAGTTATGTTACGGAGGACAATTTTGTAGAATATGTTAACCCTTTAACTACTCAAGGTATGGGTTTTTTTTGTCCTTTTTTAAAAAAAGAGAATAACAAATATTCACCGTGAAATTTTACTATAAGTCCCTGTTGACACCGATACACGTGTCTTCTTTTTTTGTCTCCTCTACCAAAATTTATAGGTCGGACCTTGTAATTTTGGAAAAAAAAATTGATTTTGTTCTACAGTGTTATTGCCCTGAGAAGGGCAGGGGAGATCGGGTACAGAGCAACTTAGCAATACACTTCGCTGCGGTAGCAACCGACGAATTTACCAAGCAGCAAAATGCTCGATAATTTAAGTAAGTGGACCTCTCAATGTAATGAGAATTATATCGCATCTCACTGCATCGATTAACACTTTCCCTTTTGTTGTCATTTCCTGAATGTGTTTGGTTGGATGTTGGTCGTCGCGGTTGTTCGCCGTTCGTAGCGATTGCCGAATATGTCGTTGGTGGCAGTCGCGTTCATTGCCAAACGCGTCGTTTGCGGTGGTCGTGACTTCGATGGTATTGTTGTTTGTCCTTGGAGTAATTAAAACAGTGTATGCAGATTGGGTTGGTAAGTGATATTCAAGAGTAAATGAAGGGCTAGTAGATTATTGGTAGTTATAAAGTAATAGTTATGTAGTTGGCACTAGAACTGTATATGTAGGAGGCATATATATATGGACGACTTTCATTACGTTACAACTGGTATGGGTCCATGACGGCACCCTACGGTGGCAATGTTACAGTTTCTGATGCCAATCACCCAATTCAAAGCATATACGGTTCTCGTTCAAGGTCGATTCTCTAACGTGGAGTGGTAGGTTCGGTAAACGTTCATGCAACACCCGTTTATCGATGGAACGCCAGTACGGCCGAGGACACCGATGCTGAAAATGTTCGGGTGCAGGAGAACCCAAAGTATTTGATTCCTTGCCATGTACAAGAACGCGGCTTAACCCAGCCTTCAAAATTGGGACTGCACCCATACAATATTAAAATGGCGTAGGATCTAAAAGTAAATAATCATTTTTTCGTATCTATACTTCAAGATTTGTTCTCCAAAACTTTATCCTGTTATAGCTTTACTAAATACAGAATTTGGACACGATCGCGAGGGGTGTATTGATATTATTACTCCATCTCTAAAGTGAACGGAAAGGTACATTTGTATGGGAGGTACCATAACGGGCGTGTCTAGACTTCCAAAATTTTTTCCAAAACTTTATCCTGTTATAACTTAACAAAATACATAATTTGGGCACGATCGTGTCAAGTATATTGATATTATAACTCCATCTCTAAAGTGGGACATTTGTATGGGAGGTACCATAAGTGGCGTGGCTAGACTTAATTTGGACACGATCGTGTCAATTGTATTGATTTTATAACTCCATTTCTAAAGTTGACGGAGTGGTGCATTTGTATGGGAGATACCAGAAGGGGCGTGGCTAGACTTTCAATTTGTTTTCGAAACTTTATCCTGTTATAGCTTTACTAAATGTAGAATTTGGAAACGATCGAGTTCGATGTGTTAATATTATTACTCGATTTCTAAAGTGGGCGGAATTGTACATTTGTATGGAATGTACCAGAAGGGGCCTGGTCATGTAGCCCATTTTCAATACCGTAAGTATTTTGGGGAAATATTAACTCGTGCAAAATTTTAAAACATTTGGTTGCGTCTTTCGAAAGTTATCGTGCGAATCAGCCGGACAGCCAGACAGACAGACAGACGGACATGTCTCAAACGACTTAAAAAGTCATGAATCGAATTTGGTTCAAATAAACCTAGGGTCTAAAGTCACTCCTTCTATGTGTTACACTTTTGGGTCGTATCAAATGATATATACCTTCATCCCTAAGGGTGATGGTATAAAAATCGTCTTTAGCGACGACTCCCATTTTTGGATAAATGGCTGTGTTAACAACATATATGGCTTAAACAATCTGAAGTTGCAAGTATATTTCAATAAGCTGCAATCAATCGACGACCACAAATTCATGGTCATCAAATTCAGCCGGATCTATGGGGGCGGAGTCATTGAATAGTGGAAAGCTCTTTTTGAAAAACCTCATCACCTATTACCATTTCCAATGTGTTCTTGCGTTCATTTTTAAAACAAGTTTAGAACAGTGAAATAAATTGCTTAATATAGATATTGTTATCCCGTATAGAGAAAAACTTCCTGTTAACGGTTGCCGAAAATGGAAATCGTTAACTTTAAACTTTTTTTTGCAAAACACTCTTTTATCGATGCGACCTCTTCGTACATATGTTGACTGCCATTATCGAATATCAGTCATAACATTCCTTTTAACTGTGGACACCGATATGCGTAAGAGCATTTAATCACCACATGCTGTCCGTCCATAAATGTTTGACTCATTCCACACATGTGCGACTAGTACTTTGATAGATGTTTTAATGTAGAGTGCTACTGAAAGCTGAATTGAAGTGAATGTAGGGCGTCAGCTATTTATCTGGCTTTGTTAAGCGTTTTCTTTGAAGCCTCATATCCCTGGGGACATCTGCTTCATCTCATCTGTGCGTGAGTCTGTTAGTTCGGGCAAAATACAAAAAAAAAACGCACTGTTCAAAGCAAATATCGAAACATCCCTATGCCCCTGCGGAATGTAATGTCGTCGCAATGTCCTCATAATACGAATAAACATGAAACGAATACCGCAAATACTAAGTAATTGCGATTTGCCAGGCGACACTCGCCAAAGTGCACGCACCAGGAAAGATTAGTGATATGCGATGCCGCACGGGAAAATCTGAGTAGAAGAATTTCAAGTGAACTCAAGATAGGCTTTGAAATAGTTGATGTTGGTGTTATCACATTGGAGGCCATGTCCATAAGGAAAGTTGAGGGCAAAGTTGTGGCGTCGATAATGAGTGTGACGCTGACGTTAATTAGCGGGTAATTACATTTGTGAACTCTTTGGTAGCAAATTCAGGCCAGCACTTCCATGCAGACTGTCAGGCGGCAATTTCCACTTGGAGTGTTGACAAGACATTCAGTTTACATTTTCTAATGCCGTTGAACATTTATTATTTATTAATGCGAAGTGTTGAAGGGTCATAAAGGACAAACACACGTAAGTGAGGCAAGTGATGATTATTCCATTGTAAAAATGCCCTGAAAGAAGTGCAAAGAATGTAGCAGGAACAATTTGCAACATACATTATGGGGTCTACATTAATAAGGGTGGGCTCTGTTCCGAGGTAGTCTTTAGCAGTAAGCGATAAATATTAATGCTTAGAAAGATGCTTTATTATTTAAATTTACTTACTTAATTTACTATTTTACACCCCATGAATGAGGTATGGGATAGTTTCTCGCGTTATTGTGAATTAACATGCTTTCAATTTGTACATTCACAACTAACGGCACCTTCTTGTTTATCGACGAATGCGAACGTCGCTGTTTGAGCAGCTTTTTTCTAGGCATGTCGATTGACTCGACACTATACAGCGATGTTGCTGTCGACAACATCGAGGGGGCCGGCAATGAAAGAAAAATTTAAACGACTGGAAACGGGAATCGAACCACGGATCTCTTGCATGGTAGTCGTATGTTCTAACCATTACGCCACGGCGGGTAACCGAGGATAATTGTCGCCGTAATTAATTTTTTTGAATTTACATTTGCTGTCTGCTTTTTCCAAGCAACCGATTTTCTAATTGTTGTTTAAGGGTCGGAGTTTAGGATATGAATTTAAATCACCCTTGTGCAGCCCCTGGCTAAACTTCCTTAACTGTTTTATATAGTTTTGATAAAAATCTATCGATCTCTGGACGCCAAACTGTATCAATTAAACCAGCAATGCATTTACATCAGATATAGACTGTGGACAATGCTTAAACAATTTACTTCCTTTTCTCCATTTCCATCTTCCCTCCCATTGTCTGCCGTACAAAGTTAACTTTCACAACCTAACTGAAAGGCTGAATAAAGATGACACCCCAATTGCAAAATGAAAATGGGCCTCAATTCGATATACATTAAACTTTGGGATGCACTTTTATATATTTGGGGTCCATATTCGGTTACGATTGGGGTGTGTTTTCATTATAAACTAACGTTTTTATGGAAATGGGTACTAACTTTCTTTTTGGAGGATAACTTCATTTTATTTAGATCCATCTTTATGTTTTGGGGCGTTGCATCATTTGCAGACTGGGGAGTAATATCTTGGGGTGCAATTTCCTTGGACTTATAAAAAGCGTAATGCAAAATAACCCATAGCAAAAAACGAATTGCGACTTTTTCTTTCAAAGTATCTGATATAATTTTGCCCTTTTTTTGTAATATGAACCAGAGGCCTGTTTTCAGGGTTTTAGTCCGTTCAGTCCATTACGGTATGTCGTGTTTTGTTTTTTAAGCTAACAGTTTCCCACTTACATACCACAAAAATTACTCAAACTAACAAAAATTAAATGTTCCGGTTTTCACGGAAATTTATATTGTAAAATTCATTAAGTGAAATATAGATTTTCACGGGAGACTCCGAAAATTCCCAATCCCTAGCCCTTAGCCAAAAAAAATCAACAATTATATCTAGATTTTCACTTTTATTTTTTTTTTGTTTTCAAATCTTTTTTCTTTGACATCGCAACATTATGGAACTCTCATGCCCCAACAGACAGCGCAGTGTTTTCTTGCCTTCAAGATAATAACTCATAATTGTATGGATTAATCAATGACCAGTGGCACAACAGACCCGTTTCACACTTATGCTTGTTGTGTTGCATCCGTCAAACTATTCAAAGCTCATACTAGTACGCTACTTATCATTTAAGCGACGTCAAGGATCTGTAAGTGTGAACTATTCCTTAAAGGGTTAAATCTTAAATGTGCCACTCTATAGCCATTCAACATACTGAAGAACTGTTGTAACTCACATACAGATTCCTTTGTCTTGCATTCATCTATGACCCCTTGCTTTCGTGCGCGACGAATGTCTGAGTTTAGATGATTTTTGTGGAATAAGCTTATGGGACAGGGGGAAGTGTGAGGGAATACAATTAATTAGTTGTTATCCTTAAGCAACTGTCAGCACATCATAAACTAATTGAAAATGCATCTCTAACAATGTTGAATCTCGTCGTCGTCTTATCTAACAGTGAATGCATAAATACGATTTATTTGAACTTTTTTTTGTTGTGCCTCTACCGCTGAGTTATGTATTGCAACCGAGAGGGTTGGAAGAGCTTGGTTTGCTAGAGTACTTTCACACATAAATAGTACTATTTTGTACGGTTTTGTGAAACTGTAGTTAGAAGTTATATAAAATAGCTCTCAAATGAATAAATAACTAACATTTTGTGATATTTATTTATATAAAAAAAATTCTTTATAAAAGTTTATAAAAATTTTGATGCCGAAGCACCTAATTCAGAAACCTAATACGTCATGAAATTTCAAAAGGAATATCCTGACGCCAGGTTCTTTAGTGAGTCTGTTAAGGAGCTTCTCCAATCCGAATAAATCTTGTGGCTTTTGAGGTCTGTGAAACTGTGCAGCAACACAGCGGTGATGGGATAGTTATGGACGGTTATTTCGACGGCTTTTTAATCATTGAATACGGCTATGGACATGAGGCTTTTAATTTCAATGGCGGTGAAAGGTAAGAAGCCGGGTGATTCCCTTACACAGAAAAAAACGCATTCTAAATTTTAATTGAAAATTCTTATTTATTGAAGAAAAAGTACTTAAATATTTAAGTACGAATAGTGCTAATTATTTTTAAATCAAGTATAAAACGGGATATGTTCACAAATGTAAGCGAAGAAATTATTAAAATAAGAATTAAATTCTCCAATTAAGTTTGTACGAACTTAATTACAGAATTTTAAGTACGAAATTTTCAACTTTTAAGTAAAAAATTCTTAGAATTAATATCAAGTTTTTTCTAACTTAAAGTAAGAATAAAATATCTTACATAAATCTCTGAGAAAAAAAATGTTTGGGAGACAAATAACATTTACTCTCTTAGCTTAAAGTTTTCTCCGCACAATTAATTCGCATTCTAAATTTAAGTTTAAAATTCTTATTTTTTGCAAAAATCGTACTTGAATTTAAGCGTATAAATTCTCCAATTAAGTATGAAGTACCGTATCTTAAGAGCTTATGCGAATCAAATGAGGAGTTATCTTTGTTGATGCTGTTTTCGCACCAGTGTGTTTTGACTTCGCATTAAGTTCGTGGAGATTATAACACTTAAGGTTTGTAATGATAGTAAAACAGCAAAGCAAAGTGGTACTGATTAGATAGTTTAGTTAATTAGCTATCCGCATAATAAAAATCAAGCCCCATCTAGCTTAATGTCATCTATAATTAAGAATATTACACTTAATAATCGTGCCCCATTAGGCTTAATGTCATCTATAATTAAGAATTCTATACTTTACAATCAAGCCCCATCAGGCTTAATGTCATCTATATTATAGAATTCTATACTTAAAATTCAAGCCCAAGCAGGCTTAATGCCATCTGTATTCGGGAATTCTATACTTAAAAACCAAGCCCCCTAAATGTCATCTATTATTAAGAATTATATACTTAAAAATCAAGCGCCACAAGGTTTAATAACATCTACAAATAAGAATTCCAGGCTTTGTACCGGATTAAAGAAAATCCGTTCTTACCGTACTTTTGAGACGGCTTGGGAACGATTTAAGTACGGAATACTTGTTTTTTTTGGAGTGTAGGTCGTCATCTAATGGCAAAAAGATTAAGAGGGCTTGCTCTGGGGACGAACCCATCAAATACGCGAAACGGCCAAAGAAACAAACAAGTTTGGGAGTCAATCCTTTTTTTCAAGTGACTATGATGGACAAGTCTGACCATGACGGGAAAATGAGTACAGTAAACTGGGAAAAATTTGGGCTCACAACGGCCGAGGGATCACGTAAACTCCGGGCAATGTCATTGAACATTCTTTCATTGGTAACAAATGTGAGAAGGCGCAATGTTGAGTATCCTAAATGGCATGCTTCTGCCTATGCCTCTTCGAAGCTAGGTAACAGAAGTTACTGAAACTCAAAACAACGGCTCTCTAAGTGGCATTAGGCGAGGTGGCCTAATAAAAACCCCCCAAATGTTGACGACCCCCGAAAACGTTATAGGGATCATGATTTAAAAATAAAAAAAAAATAAAAAAAGTCCGAACTCCATACGAGTTCTATGCTATATACAGAGATGGTGCCTCTATCAAATTGGCGGATTTCCCCGATAAATACAAAGCTGACATCAACGACGTACAGGAAATGAGATGGGCGGGACAAGGATGCATACGACGAAAGAACTGTGTCCTGCACATGACACTAAAATTGTTCTGGGAGATTTTAATGCTAAAATAAGCAATTATTTCAGCAGTCGGATCACCACCCAGTTGCAGCCAAGGCATGCGCGCGATTGAGTAGTGCTAAAAAGATCGACGAAGCTACACATCACAAAGCTGCGTACCAGCGAGATAGCCAATACGTAACCCAACCAACCTTCTTAATTAAAAAAAAAAAAAACTTAATTTCCCTTTGCACCCCATGAATGAGGTATGGGATAGCTTCTCGCGTTGTTGTGAATTAACACGCCTTTCTATTTTTAGATTCACAACTAACGCCACCTACTTATTTATCGACGAATGCGAACGTCACTGTTTTGAGAAGCTTTTACTAGACACGACGATTGAATCGACGCTTAATACTGCGAAGTTGCTGTCAAACAACATTCGAGGGGAGCCGACGATGAAAGAAAATTTTATTTTATTTTTTTCTTTTAAGATGACTGGAGCCAGGTTTGAACCTGTGATCTCCCGCATGGTAGTCGCGTGTTTAAACCACTATGCCACGGCCGGTCCCAACCTTCTCAATTACTTCAAACAAACCCAACTAATTCTAATGTTCCCGACACTCGGTTGCGGTATATTCCGTATTCTATGACCACTGCCGCAAAGACCGTCCTGGGTTATGAAAAGCCACTCTCAGGCAAGCCCTAGTACGATGGAAAATTTCGTATAATCTTTGAGGAAAAGAATACTGCATACAGGGCAAAATTGCAGTCAATGGCAACTCGTGCTGTGACGGAGCGTTATAATAGGAAGAGGAGGGAGCCTCTTCAGACATACCAACTATCGCTCGATCAGTACTTTACCCATCGCTTACAAGGTCATGTCTAGTGTGTTATGTAAAAGACTAAAGCCTATCCTAGTTAACCTGATTGTACCACGACCGACCATATATTCACAGTACGACATGGTGTAGATCTGCAATGACTACGAAGGCAATTATCTACACGACAAATGCATGCAAGGACTCTTTTCCATATGATAAATTCCGAAAAGCTCAAAAAACAAATCACAAATATACACATCCGTTTTGCGTTTTTTTAGAAGTGACGTTCTTTGCCTCATGATTCCGCCACCAAATCATAGAGATAATATATCCCATTGGAAGCGTACCGACTTCAGGTTTAAGACACATCTGTCGAAATTTAAGTTTTCTGCACTAAATTACGCTTTGCTAAAAAAACTGAGTCTTATTTTTATTTTTCCCAAAAATTTTATATTTTCCTCACACCTTGCCTGAATGATAAATACCCAGTAGGAAGTTTCATCATACACGACTTTGTCGTCAACGGTGTCCTTAAGAAAAAATTTGAAAAATGCATGTCCTTGTCGTCAAAACACTCGGTTGACGACAAGCTGACCAACAAAATACTAACGTTGTCGTGCATCAAACACATTCAACAAAATCAAAGGAAAAATAAATGGAATCTGACGTAAAAAATTTTCAGTTTACGGTCGAGTAAACATCAGCAATTTTATAGTTTGAAATCTCGAATGAAGGTGAATGCCGTATAAAAGTTTATATCCTTCACTTCTCTCTTGGTCAGTAGATTCCCAAAAGCATTAAGAATTATTCATACTAATAAAAAGCTAAAAAACCATCTTTTACTAATTTGGCTTGAATAACAATTCAAGACATACATAGGAATCAATGACTATTCAACCGACATTGTCACCCATCAGGTCGTGCATGATTGTGTGGACGACAGGTCTTTTGTATAGGCGTCAACGAAAATTTGATCGACATTGTCGCTCATCAGGTCGTGCATGACAAAGCGAACACTTGTATTCAAATTTTGTCGACGACTTGTATGGTCGGTCCCCTAAATGTCATCAACGGTTTACTATGGTCATACACCTATCCTTGAGGATGTCGTCAGACACTTCCTACTGGGTACGTTGACCTAAAATAGCAACAAAAACGAATAATGGGGTTTTTGTTGGGGGTAAATTGTACATCAAAAATCCATCAAAAACCTAGCTTAGCCTTTTATAAGATAAAAGGATTTTTTGAATTCTATCTCCGTTTTTTTCTTTTTTAAAAGTGAAGTTTCTTGCACCCTGGTTCCGCCATCAAATCATAGATATCTATCTTGAAAAAAGAAAAAAAATCTTTCATTGTCGGCTCCCCTCGAATGTTGTTGACAGCAACTTCGCAGTATTAAGTGTCGAGTCAATAGCCGTGTCTAGTAAGAGCTTCTCAAAAACAGTGACGTTCGCATTCGTCGATAAACAAGTAGGTGCCGTTAGATGTGAATCTAAAAATAGAAAGCGTGTTAATTCACAACCATACCTCATTCATGGGGTGCAAAGGAAAATTAAGTTTTTTAAGTCTTGAACCTGAAGTCCGTACGCTTCCAATGAGATATGGGGCAAAAAACGTCACTTTTAAAAAAGCAAAATACGAAGTAAAAAAAACAAAAAATCCTTTTATCTTAAAAAAGGATCAGCTAGGATTTTGATTCAAGTGGATTTTTAATGTAATTGACCCTCAACAAAATCCCATTTGCCGTTTTTGTTTCCATTTTAGGTCAACCCATTCGTCATTTTGTCGAGGTGTGTATATAATCTAATAAATTGTACAAATGTCTACTTGAAGCATGTTTACTTACTTTTTGAAGGCAAGTATTATTAATGTATACTGTTTTCTCAAAATATTCTACTTTTAACTTTATTTGAATAAGTTCGTAAGACTTTTGACTAAGTAAATAATGCAAAAAAAATCTAAAAGGTGATCCAGAATATAGGCGGTCAGTTGATAAGCCCGATACCCTATAATGGGGATCACCAAAATGATTTCTCAAAAACGACATTGTATCATACACTATGTGTCTGGCTGAAGCCAAATGTCGCCTACGGTGACATAATAAAAAGTCCATTGCCATGATGCGGAAGCGCTAGCCATTGACGATATAATTCTTTATGGATACATGTTAACGGCCTCACTCTACCCACTGATGACACAGATGCATGACTGTATATGTAAATATCTCACATCCTGCCTTTGAGAGGTGGTATCACCTCTTCTGAATACCTGATATTAAAATCATAAGATATGGGCTTGAATTATCATCCCTGACATCGCAGCTTAGCGAAATATAAGATTCATGTAAGTGCGAAATGAAATGATGAAGAAGATGAAAATTTCGCCAAAAGCTGTGTTCGAAAAAACAACAACTACAACAACAGCACCAACAAAGCGAACAAAATAATAGTATAAGTGTGTCACGCTTCAGTTAACGTGACTAGTTATTCGTTTTTTGCGTGTGTTTGTGTTAAAGTGTGTGTGTATGTATGTATTAGTATTTATTAGAGTTTGTGCATGGAACCACACCACTACTGCAAACAAATACCTAATTCACACATACACATACACGCAGACATTTGCGATAGGGCGCACGTAACTGGCGCAGGATGTTTTCTTCATGCATGCATCATATATGACTCTCGTTTGGATGTGTGATGGTGTGTGAGTTTGTTTGTATTAATGTGTCCTTACAACTCCGATTGTTACTTAAAGCGTGAGTGTGTGTGAATGTTTTCTTTATTTGTATACCCTACAATATAACGTGACACAAGAGCAGCATAAATTAAGTGTAATATTTTCAAAATTCCAAATGATTTTCGACTTTAGATTTTTTAATAATTAAATTTCGTTGAGTTGTCTATGAGAACTAATGTAAATAAGGCAGGCGTTATCAATTAGAATGCATTTAGAAAACTTATTTAGGGAAATAAAAATATAAAAATATTCAGGTAAAGCATGTGTAACGGTACACTACATATTTATACGTAAACGCTGAATGATTATAATGAAAAGATGGTGAACTCTCTAGAAACATTAAGCTTTCAGGCTGCTGGTTCACAAAAGGCTGACAATCTAACAGAAAAATTGCCCGTTGCTCAGGAAGTGAAGGTGACAGATTCGAATGTCGCCATGGAGAAGGTTGCATCCATGCGTTGCTAGTACAGAAGACACAGGCAGAGCCAGACTCTGTGGCAGTCAGTTATAAGAGAAAGCGTAGCCGCAAAGAAACTGAGAAAGCAGACCTATTGCTGCAGAGGCCTTACAAGCAAGTAGGCTTCTCGCACAGAGGATCGTCTCAAAAATAAGTTTTTTTATCTCAAATCTTTGCTTTAGTTGCACTTAGAAAGTTTTGATCTGGATAAGTCATACATACTTTCGTTTTTTGCGTGAAACAATAACTAACATTTTTTGCAATTCAGTGTTAACACTATTGGGAAAATATTGATATTATGTATGGCAGATGTCAGTAGGACACCATGGCCTAGATTGAACAAAATTTTACTGCATTTAGTGCACCTCCAACAAAGATATGTATGTAAATGTATATGGGTGAATTCGGTCATTTGTATGAAAGATACCAAAGGGGTGTGGCAAATGTTTCTGTTTCCTAAAGTTTTTCCTACTACACAGTGCAACAACCAATTTGGGTGGTAAGAAATTCCAAGTACCTTATATATTTTTTCCTAATATTTATGTTTATTCGCTTAGTTTTTCAGCTATTACTCAAGAGCCTTTGATTTCTCGTTTTATTCTTCAGCAGAATTGTAGCAAGGCGTCGGGAGTGTGATGCAAGGTAAAGCTTCTGATCGGTTTAACTTGACAAACCCAGAGTGATCCTTGCCAATTGCACTTCAAGTCTACTCACAGAGCTCCGTATTCGTAGTACTACTGCGGACGGAGTACCTCCACGTGGTGACGCCTGGAAGCGTGCCTTTGACACCCGTCAGAGCACGACTAACTGTTAGGGGCGAAACCTAAAACCCAGGCATGTCTGCTCAGAGTGAGCGGTATCCTGGTCAGCGTCTGACCCAGAATGGGCGGCTGCAATAAAATTCTGGTAGGAGGAGAAAACTGCGACGTGGTGCGCTGGGCTTGCAACCCGCCACCGACGTATAAACTATTGCAATGAAAAGAAGTAAGAAAAGAATAAAATGGGCCCTCCAAAATGTTGACGACCACCGCAAACGAATTAAGGACCATGATTTAATGATATGCACCTGGAATGTTAGAACACTGTATAGACCAGGTGCCTCCTGGACGGGAGACGGGTGCTCGCGCATGAAGACGTGCGACATCTACTAAAGTGGCCATGCGGACAAGCACGAGTTTGGATGTGGATTTGTGGTTGGCAAGAGACTACGACACCTAGTCTCAAGGTTCAACCCGGTGTGTGAACGTATAGCCACCATTAGAGTCAAAACAAAGTTTTTCCACATGCCCATGCTCCGACAGAAGAGAAAAGCGATGAGGACAAAGACGAGTTCTACGAGAGCCTAGAAAATGTATATGACCGTAGCCCGAGCCATGACATTAAAATTATACTAGACGATTTTAATGCTAACATATGCAAGGAAACCGCATTTAAGCCTACCATCGAAAAAATTCAGTCTGCACACAGAAACGTCGAACAATGGCATCAGACTGATTGATTTCTCTGCGGCAACAAATATGCTAGTTAGCAGCACTAGATTTGACCATAAAAATATTCATAAGGCAACATGGTTATTTCCAGATCAATTGACGAGGAATCAGATTGATCATGTGGTAGTCGATGGAAGGCACGCATCGAGTGTTCTGGACGTACTAGAGATGAGGGGTGCGAACATTGACTCCGATCACTTCCTTACCGCAGTTAAGGTACGCACAAGGCAAGGAATGGCGAAAAATGTACGTAACCTGCCACAACGAAAGCTGGACATCGGTAAACTGCGGACCACAGAGGTAGCTAACGCCTACTCCAACCACCTAACTCAACTGCTGCGGAATGCTCCAACCCGAAGCCCGAAAATTCTACAAGAGAGTTAAGGCGAGAATGCGTGGAACAGGGTTACCCTCCTGCAAGGACAGCGATGGTCAGCTAGTGACGGACCCAGATAACGTTCTGAGGATATGGAGAAATATTTTTAAAAATTTATTGGATGCAGACACCACTCCTGAAGACCCCGCTCCAATCCATGACGATGGTGTTTACTGTCCGCCTCCCAGCCATTCGACTTTGCAAATGTACCTTAGACAACACCAAATCCTCGGTTAAGATTGGTAAGGATCAGTCTGAACCGTACAACACGGTAAGAGGTCTCAGACAGGGCGATAGCCTGTCCTGTACACTATTTTATATAGTTATGGAGAAGGTGATGAGAAAGGCTGGTGTCAACATGTCTGGCACTATATTCCACAAGAGCCACATGCTACTAGACTATGCCGATTATATAGCCATCATTAGCCGAAATCTGCGGGATGTTACTGCAGTTTTCTCATCACTAGAAAAGGAGTCAGCAAAAATGGGTTTAGCGGTCAACGAGGACAAAACAAAAATAATGATTTCGACGAACAAAGAGTCCTCTCGATGGGGACGCACAGTGAATGTTAATAATTATTCTTTTGAGGTAGTAGTAGATGAGTTTACCTACCTCGGATCTTCCGTCAATAAGAAAAATAATGTCAGCCAAGAAATTAAGCGGGGAATAGTGCTAGCCAATAGATGTTTCTATGGACTTCGGCAGCACTTTAGTAACACCACCTTATCTCGGAATACTAAGAAACAGCTATACCAGGTGCTTATCTTACATGTTCTGTTGTATGCTGCCGAATCATGGGTGCTTACAAAACCTGGGAGTATTCGAGAGAAAAATACTCCGAAAAATATATGGACCTATCAGTGTCGAAGCCGAGTTTCGCCATCGGATGAACCATGAGCTGTATGAGCTTTACCACGACATCGACGTAGCTAAAAGAGTCAGAATCCAACGACTTCGATGGCTGGAACATGTTGCCAGGATGGATGTAAATGCTCCAGCGAGAAAGGTCTTTGAAGGCGAACCTGAACCCAAACTCCGTTGGAAGAACACAGTGGTAGGCGATGTGTCATCATCTGGTAGGACTAACTGGAGAACACACGCAGAAGACCGAAGCGTGTGGAATTCTTTATTAATTCAGGCCTCAAATTTATGAACTACGTTTCGTAAATTGTAAGTAATTGTAATTTAAGTAAGTAAGTAAGAATTGTAGCAATAGCTTAAATAAATAATTTCTATAAAATATTTGAATTTAACGCTTTTATCGCATCCCTAAATATTTATGTACCACGTATGGGTAATATTAATTTTAGACGGATTTTATATTAATCATACTAATAGTGAAGTGAATGCTAAACTTATCATTTATTCAACGAAACAAAATTAGGGTGATCGTTGAATATTGATCTTCAAGAACTTGAAAATGTCACTGAAAACTGTCAGTTGGAACCATTGTTGCGTCGTGTTTTACAAAAATAATATGTATAAATGGTGGAGAATATTACATAAGTATGACATTTCTTTATTTTCCATCTTATTAGGAATACATTGCACATTCAACCATTATTCGGAATGAAGTTCTTAAAATATATTAAAATAGAACCCCAGAGCTTTTAGCAATATTTTGGTGTAGGGCACAATAATTTCACACTTCACATTCGCACTTTTAACACAATTCATAGTTTCTTTGGATCATCTTTGATGATGACTAATGATAGTGTAACAAAATGAAGGCGAACGTATCCCCCCAAAAAAAACTTTCATTTTATGTTCTTAGCTAATAACATAAAAAGCCAAATGAAAAAATATGTTGAAGAGCATCATACTCTCTATGTATAATAAAAAAATAATGCAAAAACAATGTTGTATGAACTCACATACTTACACTCCCTGAGGTCTTTTACCGCCAGCTCATTTCTTTGCATTCATTCACTCATCTGTGAATTTGTATGTGAGTGAAATTGCGTCCTCGTGTCATTTGAATCACATTTCTTGCCATTCTTGACGCAATTTCACTTTAACATCGCTAATCATTATTTCACATACAAAAATAAGGGCTTCTTTTTTGTTACAGCCTGAGATGGATTTCTAAGTCGGACATATCCCCTATGCACAACATCATGCTAAAGGAAATGAAGTTTGGAGTTGCTGCGTCATATTTTTAGATAAATTGTCTCAATTCATGATGGTTTTTGTTAAACTGACAAAACGTTCAGTCTGTAGTTGCTAGTATAAGTTCTTTCAGTTTATTTTGCTCGAGGGTAATAAAGTATGCGGATTAATGCAGATATGTAGGTTTTTGGTGTAATGTTTGTCACATACTTAAAGTTTATTTAAAGAACAGATCACTCTATAAGACTCTTAGGTTTTTTAAGAAAATTACATCATCACCGAAGATGAAAAATAATTAGCTCTTAGAGATATGTTGATATTGTTGTAGTTGAACAACATAAAGTCTTGGAATTTATTTTATGAACGTCTTAAAATGGGTAGCCTAAGACTGCTATAAACATTACATTGTTAAATCGCTACTAATAGCATTGTTATTATAGGGTTTAGCACTTTAATGAGATTACATAATCTCCAACTGAAAATAGGCTTTAAATTTAATATGTGTGTTCTAAAACCTCATTCGCTGTTTTTGTCGTAATTTTAGGTAACAGTAAAATACAGTATTTTTGAAACCCACCGATTTAACTTATGAATTGTATGATTTTTGTCATAACTTCGATTTTAATAATCACGAATTCTTATTGGCGGATTTATTAAGACCCAAACCTCATATGCCATATTTGCCGTCATTTTGGGTAACCCTCAAACCAGTTTAAGGCCGCTGCGTGAACACATCTTACTTGTTATTGTTTACAAATGAAATTTACTAGAGTAGCTACCCATAATCATGATAACCGGCAATACGTTCTATTTGACTCTTATACCCGCCAGGCAGCTCTTAAATAGGGAGCTGGGCTCTCGAGCCGTACGAAAAAGTATTTCGGTACAAGAAAAAGTACTTTGTGCAACAGAAAAGTGGTCGTGGGCCAATCAAAGTAATTTGGTACAAAAGAAAGTGCTTTGTACCAAAAGGAACTGTAAAAGTACTTTTGGCACAAAAAGTACTCTGATACAAAAAGAAAGTATTTGTGCAACAGAAAAGTGTTTTTGGCTCAGTGAAAGTATTTTTTGGTACGAAAAAGTACTTTAGTACAAAAGAAAGTACTTTGTGCAACAGAAAAGCGATCTTGGGCCAATGAAAGTACATTTTGGTACAAAAACGTACTTTGGTGCAAAAGAGAGTACTTTGTACCAAAAAGAACAATAAAAGTTATTTTTGATACGAAAAAGTACTCAGGTACTCTTTCAATGAATTTGCTTATCAGTCTTACAGGCATTTCCTGCAGGGTTTTGGTGCTAATACCAATAGCTAATGCTGAGCAATCCAAGAGAATGTGTTATGTTGTTTCTTATCCTACGACTCGGCAATTTAAGTAGTTACTCAGTCCTCCTTTTGTTGAAGTTGAAGTGTTTACAGATTGGCATACCTATAATTCCTTTTGTCGGGGGTATTCTCTCTAGCTAACACATCCGCTAAACATTTGCCAAAATGTTGCTGTGTGATGATACCTAGGTGAACCTGATGTCAAAATACTGTCCCATCACTATTATTAGTAAATAGCAGGCAATATAGGCAAGATCATCACCGTAAGCAAATACCTGGCATTCGGCCATCTCTAATTCTAGAAACAGTTTATTGACTTACGTTAACTATAGAAGTGGATACAGAACTCCTTGCCGAGAGATTCCTCTGATAAAGTTCTTTATCCTGTCTCAGATGAACTTTGTTTCGTTTAGATATGCTGAGTATTTGATAGTAAATTCTGCGAAAGATTGCTTCGACCATTTTTTTCTAATAACCTATTGAACTTTTTAAGTACAAAAGATGGGAGACAGATCGGTCGTAAGTGCTGTGGTTTGCAATGAGATCATTTCAAGGTTTCGGGATGAAAACAACTTTGGTTTACATCCAAATGTTAGTAATGCCTCCTTGTGTGAGGGAGGCACTAAAATTACTTCTAATCAAATACAAGATAGATATAAGGCTTCTGCAATTGCGCGTCATGTCCGGCTGATTTATAGAGTTTAAAGATCTAATGGTCAATAACAGAATCTACCTGTTATCGAGCTAACTGTATTGGAGTTTGTCAGTCTTCCACCTTAGATTTGTGGCAGGTAACAAGTGATCAAGTCTTTGTTGGAAAAATGGGTATCCAGGAGAATCTCAAGTAATTTTTTCGGACGTAATGGTCCATATCCCATCATTTACTTTGAAGACACCGTACACGGTAAGAAAATAAGTGCCTGAATCGAGTAGTCTGGCTGTTGCCCTCTAAAGATTCGCAGAAGTTTCGCCATGACTTCCTTACCTCAACCAAATGTCGTAATCTCTTTAATTGTTGCTAGCTTTAGCTTTATGCAAAAGTTGGCTTACCGAGGATTTTTGATCACGGACTTCATTGTTTCACCATTGCTGTTTTATGCTTCTTTTGAGTGCATTACAACAAGTGATTTTGCTGGATTTATTGAATGTTATATTACATGCGTCTGTGAGTTTCTAATCCTTTTATTAGGACTGTTCAGATGGTAACATAGAAATATAATCCGGCCCCTTTTCTTAAAATTTGTAAAGGCCTCTTTAACTATGCGGAACTATAAATACCTATGATATGAAAACGTATTGTTGTTGTTGAACCTCTTACCCAAACGATGTTTGTAGGTAGGGTTACGGATTGTCAAGGCTTCTTTATAATTATACAAAAAATAATTTTCTCGATCATTATTATGTGATGCGATTTGGCATTCGCACCTAAAACGACGTTGGTGTTACATCTTTTGGCCTTTAAAACTATGTTGCTGTCGCACATCGGAGGGGTTGGTGTTGTGTGTTCGTGAGCCAAGTAGTATGATTAAACTTAAAAACTTAATTTCCCTTTACATCCCATGAATGAGGTATGGGATAGTTTCTCGAGTTGTTGTGAATTAACACGATTTCTATTTTTAGATTCACAACTAACGGCACCTACTTGTTTATCGACAAATGCGAACGTCACTGTTAGAAAAGCTTTTACTAGACATGCCGATTGACTCGACACTTATACTCGAGGGGAACAGGCAATGAAATATTATTTTTTAGATGACTGGAGCCAGGAGTTGAACCTGGAATCTCCCGCATGGTAGTCGCGTGTTCTAACCATCATGCCACGGCCGATCTCCAGTAGTAGTATGATACCAATCATATATTCCGCTGGTCTTTTCCTAACTAGTAGCTGATGACAATAGTATCGCTGCTACTGCAGTTGTGAAATAAAAGAGCATTGCATTTGTCTCTGATGAATATGCAAGATCTTGGCATACTAGGGGCTGAGAAAAAAAAAAATAATTGTATAAATTGCAACTTATACTACATATTGGGGTATCGACCGTTCATAGCTCTACTATCAACACCGTATCGGCTACATCCTTCGCAAGATGGAGAATGAGGTTGGCAGATTCTGCCTTGCTAACATTTATGAAGAGTTATATGTAGGACCTGTATCCTGGGGTACCTCGATGACTGTAACCTAGTGAGTATTTTCGCTATTGGTGTGTTTGTCAGCCTTATCCTCGGGAACCACCGACTTAGCCTTACCCAGCTTTAGACTCAATGTATCCACTTTGAATACCCTGAGGGATATACTTGTGAACCCAAACCGAATTTGGCCATTGTCGCCTCCAGAGGTTTTAGGGTCTCGTGGTTCAGAACTATCTTACCATTATCAATACATTTTTCAAAGAAACAAAAGACTAAAAAACATGAAAGGATGAAAGTCCTTTACATGGAATAATCTTAAAGTAATTATACTTAGAGACTGTGCAGAGGCAGCTATAATAATTACACCAAATCCTCATTATTTTTTTCGTCTATAATAATAGCATTACATTAACACATATTAACACAGTCTTTAGACTATCTTCTCCTGTTAAACCATCTGATATAATAAATAGCTTAATCCGTAAATATACTTAAAACTTTTGTAAATTTTAAAACCTTGACTTTTTGTTGTTAACATTTGATATCACATTTGAGCCATTAAGCGGCGACTGCTGTCAAAGCCTTAACAAAACTTAACATTGTCAATTCATTTTGTAACATCAGTAGCAACAAAGTATAGCAACTTTTCTGCTGACACATGTGTAGGTAGAGATATCTATCAACAGTGTGTCCTTCCACTCTTTATCAGCATTGCCACCGTTATGAGTTATATACTGAATTGAGGCCCTAACGGCAACAAAAAAGAGTCAGGTGTGTAAAGGAATAAATTCATTAAACAAATCACGTTGGCAAAGTAGAATGTGATCACCTTTTCTGTTATACTTTCTAAAGCCTTTGAGATTTTTAAGATTTTTGTATTAGGTGTACAAATAAGTTTCCTCGGTTTTTTATAAAAAATTAGGAATTTATTGTGAAGGAACAGTACATTACGTTTTATTCAAAGTATTTTCCATCATTTTCCACTACTTTTCCCCATCTTTCTGGCAACATTCGGATACTCCGTCGAAAAAACTCTTCATCTTTTGACGCTATCCACAAATCTACCCAATTTTTGGTGTCTTCATATGATGTGAAGCGCTGCTCAGACAGACCATGTGCCATCGACCGGAACAGTTGATAATCAGAAGGTGCTACGTCTGGTGAATACGGCGGGTGGGGTAAAACTTCGCAGTTGTGTGTTTCCAAGTATGTTTTTACCGGCGCCGCAACATGTGGACGAGCATTATCGTGTAAAAGAATAATTTTGTCGTGTCTGGAGTAGTAATGGGCGCGTTTTTCCTTAAGTGCCCGACTCAATCTCATCAATTGTGTTCGGTAGAGAGCTCCAGTAATGGTTTCGCTTGGTTTGAGCAATTCATAATACACGACACCAAGCTGATCGCACCAAATACACCGCATGAGTTTTTTTTCCATGAATATTCGGCTTAGCTGTCGATGTTGATGGTTCGCCGGGCTTAACCCATGACTTTCTCTTCTTTGGATTATCGTAGTGAATCCATTTTTCGTCACCAGTGACTATACGATGCAAAAAACTCTTTTTTTTATTCCTGGCAAGCAGCATTTCACTCATGCATAATCGGCGTTCAATGTCTCTCGGCTTTAGTTCATATGGAACCCAATTTCCTTGTTTTTGAATCATTCCCAACGATTTTAAACGATGTGAAATTGCTTGTTGAGTCACTTGTAATGTAAGTTTAATTTCTTTTTGCGTTTGGGACGAATCTTCCTCCAATAATACTTCTAATTCCATGTCTTCGTACACTTTCGGCCTTCCACTGCGATCTTTGTCCTTTACGTCAAACTCACCGTTTTTAAACTTTTGAAACCATTCCGGACAACTTCTCTCACTTAAAGCAGCTTCACCATATGCTTCCAGAAGCAATCGATGCGCCTCAGCTGCAGATTTTTTCAAATTAAAGAAGTAAATCAAAAGTTCCCGCAAATGATGCTTATTCGGCACAAAACTTGACATTTTTGCTGGAACCCAGGTTACCCGCATGATAGTCGCATGATTTGATACTAAGCTTTTCTTTAATTTCTACTACATATGCTGTAGTGTATAATAGGATATGATTACATTTCTTTAACGTCCTGTTCTGCAATTATCTTCTCAATACATTGAGCAAACACTGGCACACGCACACAAATATATACCAATATCTGTTCACCCGTGATGAGCGTATCGTATCGCATGGCATCGCATCGCTATGTTTCACATCTGGGCAAATTTTGCTGACTGGTGTAATTGCAAACAAAGTTTCCTCTCAAAGATGACATGTTATTAATACAGATGATGATGATAATGATGATGCTGATGTCGATGTTGACATCAGCATCGATGGTGGTGATGATAATGGCGATAGAGACGTTTTGATGTTGATTTTATTTAGAGCATGTCACAAGAAAGCAAATTTAAAGAACATTGAATGACGGAATTATGTAATGGCTTCAACAGGATAAAATTTATAACAAACATATGTGGGAAATAAACCTGTCGCGAGGTTTTTTAGGCTAAGTGTTAACTAATGGGTTAAATGGAAAACTGCAACATTTTATATTTTATTTCTAATCACTCAAATTGACCACGTAATCTAAAACTTATTTTATTTAACAAATTCTTAAAATTTAAGGATTTATCGATGCTGAGTTCTAGCCTCATTAAAAACAAGTAACCTATTCTTTAAAAAGGTTTTTTATTTATCGGTTTGGTATGCCCTTTACAAATACATACCGGAATTACCGATCTTTTGGAGGTGCAATGAATAGCGTAATGGTGCACTAGGCTTCATACACCTACTACAGCACAAAGACATGAACTGAGATGACGTTTCATAGTTGACATGACAATGGAATCTTGTCTCAAAATGTAATAATAGTAATAATGTACCAGAACTTTCAGAAAACCGAACTCAGTTTACTTCTTGCTTATATTTAGCTCGAGGAAGTGAACTACGTGCAATTTTGTAATAAAATCTCCATTTATTATACAGAGTGGGCCGTTGACATTTGAATTGCTAGCTACGTCGAGCAGCCACGGGTGTCCCGAAAATCCTTATAATATATTCATTAAAATATATACACATGAGGTGTACTCTAGATGTGTACAAATAAAAGGGGGATATATTCGTGGTTTCTCTAGTCAAACAAAACAATCCATAGCGTCAATTCCATATAGGGTGCTTACTGGTCAACGTCTTTCTCAGAAAGATCGCCTAAAATGAACCTTGAAAGTAGGAATAAAATGTGAAACCTAGTGAGATTGGGTTACCGTTAATTATATTGAAAAATAAAAGAAAAATAACCCCAAAATTGTCAACGACCACCGAATACTCTATAAGTACCATGATTTGAGACTATGCAATTGGAATATTAAAATTTTGTGTAGATCAGGCGCCTCTATTCAACTGGCGGATGTCCTCGAAGAATAAAGGAATGGCATCACTTTCATTACTACAGCTGCCAGGCAGATATGCATGAGTTGGGATGTGGACTTGTGGTCGGCAAGAGACAAAGACACCTGCTCTCTTTAGTTCACTCCTGTCAGTGAACGAATCGCCAAAATAAGAGTGAAGGCAACATCTTTTCACATCACGCGGATATGTACTCATGCTCCGACGGAGTAGAAAAGTAACGAGGTCAAAGATGAATGATGATGATTAATTGCAAAAATTGGCCGGGGTTATGGATGTCTTTGGCCAATGGTCAGAAATTAAGTATGTATACTGAGATATCGCCAAAATGAAACGGAGTGATCAACCGATCAACTTACGAGAAATCAAATAGATCACGTTGAAATCAATGTAAGGCACGAGTCACGTGTCTTAGGCATACGAGTGTTCAGGGGTGCGAACATAAACTCGGATCACCACCTCATTGCAGTTTACGCGCTTACTAGGGTAAGGGGGGAACACCTTGTGTAACCAGGCTCAAAGAGAGCTGGACATCGCTAATTCCACGTAGATAGCGAACGCCTATTCGAACCATCTTACTCAATTACTTGGAGATGCTCCAACTTCCGATAATACTACCGCGCAATGGCAATATGTTGCCCTCTCGATGTCACTATGTAAAGCGGTCCGTACTAGGCCCTCAAATGATAATAACCGGTAGGATGACGAATGCCGCAATGCCACCCGATAACAAGACGGTGCATAAAAGGCCAAACTGCAGACAACGCGAGCTGTCCCTGAACAATTAAGGGAGAAGAGGCGGGAGGCGACTTGACTCTTCAGGCCAGCTGATAGAGTGGAATAATGTGTGCATTAAAGAATACAGAAATAGAGGTAAAGTCCTAAAATTTGACCAGAAAATAAATTGTAAGGTACATCGAACAGGTCTATCCCTTCTGTAAAGACATCGAGTCCATGTCTAAGTTTGGTATCCCTGAGGAGATAATTCGTTTCTGTCGGTGTACTTCTACCAAATCGATCCGACGAGAGGTCCTAGACAGGCTGATGGTTTGTCATGCATACTTTTTAACATAGTGATGGAGAAGGACCGGTCGTGGCATAGTGGTTGGAACACGCGAATACCATGCGGGAGATCGCGGGTTCGATTCCCGGCTCCAGTCCTCTACATTTTTCTTTCATTGCCGGCCCCCTCGATGTTGTCGACAGCAACGTCGCAGTATAAATATCGAGATAATCGGTATGTCTAGTAAAAGCTTCTCAAACAGTGACATTCGCATTCGTCGATAAACAAATAGGTGCCGTTAGTTGTGAATCTAAAAATAGACATCGTGTTAATTCACAACAACCAAGTAGCTATCCCATACCTCATTCATGGGGTGTAAATGGAAATTAAGTTTTTTTTTTAAGGTGGAGAAGGTGATGGGGAAAGCAGTGGCGAACATATGTGGCACCATATTTAATAAGAGCCACATGCTTCTAGCATATGCCGATGATATAGACATTATCAGTCGGACGATGCGATAGATAACAGTCCTCTTCCCTTCTGAGGAAAAGGAATAAGCAAAAAGGGTTTGGCGGTAAAAAAGGACTAGGTGCAGTTAAGTTAAAATAACTGGAGACAAGAATCGAACCATGGATCTCCGACATGATAGTCGCTTGTTCTTACCACCATTTCACGACCGGCCACCAAAAATATAATGCACCGGATAGCACAAAAATATACACACCACTGTATTTTGCTACAGTCGACTTGAAGGGTTCAAGTCCAAAAACTGAAAATGAGGAATAAAAGAGAATCAAAAACCACGCTTTTACACCCAACAAACACCAAAACTGTATTTTGATTAGTTTATCATTTGTACATTTCTTAACTTTTTGGGGTGATCATAAAATTATACGCAGTGGTTTTTAATTACGAAATAAAACTTTTTTATTAAAAAAATTAACATATTTTAAAGAAATAAGCAATTATCTGCGTCTATGCTCAGGAGCTCAGATACTCTTCAACATTTGTAATAATCGCGATAAAACTGGTTACGTGCACTACAACTATATTTTAATAGCCCTTGAACCGCAAAAAAAAGGGGAGTCTGAATGAAAGGTGGACGTTATTTTTAGCCTTTCACATCGATATCTCTTTAACTACGACTGCACTCGGAGGGACAGATAGATGCACACCCCCAAAAAGGGGCAGATTGTATGAGAGGTGTAGTTTTTGTCCGATAATGCTCATACTATAACTTAACCTTCGCTTGTACACAAATTTCTGCTCGATAGCTCGTAAATTAAGGCTATGATATCAGGAAAGACAAACGGACACCAAAAAAGGGATGGATAGTATATGTCCGATATTGTTGATCTCAGACAAAATTTCAACTCGATATTTCTTAGACTAAGGCTAAATACACGGGAACAGATAAAAGGACACCCCCAAAAAAGGCGGAGTTTGTCTACGGCCGTAATCGCAGGGACAGATCCCCAAAATGGGGCAGTTTGTATGGAGGGTGTTGTAGTTTTTGACAGATCGGTCTCACCTTAGACCTAAGCCTCCGCTTTGAGGATATAAGCTAAAAAATATAAGCTTTATATCCCTTAAACAACTACTGTAATCGCGGGGATAGACGGACAGATAGACGGACATCTTTAAATCGACTCCAGAATTCAACGCTCATAATTTATATATACCATGCCTCCTCATGGGCGTTACAAATGTCAAAACAATATTATTATACCCTTCACTTAGTTCGTTCGCGTGGTGAAGGGTATCATTAAGTAAACTAAACCAGTAAGAAAGTTTCAGTCGGGCAACCCGACTTACATATACCCTCACCCTCAGTAAAACAAAAAATTTTCTATTATATTGATATAAATACTCGATTTCTAAAGTGGGGGAGTGGTACATTTGTATGGGAGGTACCAGAAGGGGCGGTATCCTGTTATAGCTTTACTAAATCCAGAATTTGGGCACGATCGCGTTGGGTATATCGATATTATTACTCCATCTCTAAAGTGGGCGGAAAGGTACATTTGTATGGGAGGTACCAGAAGGGACGGGCTATGTAGCCCATTTGCAATACCGTAAGTAGTTTTAGGGAAATATTAACTCGTGCAAAATTTCAAAACATTTGGTTTCATCTTTCGAAAATTATCGTGCGCTCCAGCCGGACAGCCAGATGGACAGACGGACATGGCTCAAACGACTTAATCGAATTTAGTTCAAAGAAACCTAGGGTCTAAAGTGACTCCTTCTATGTGTTACACTTTTGGGTCGTATCAAATGATATATACCCTCATCCCTAAGGGTGATGGTATAAAAATCAATTAATAATTTCAACTCTTTTCCAAAAGTTAATTCCAATAAACGCCAACCTATTCCCCACACATTGATTTAAAATGCTTTCATGTATGTAGTCTGCCATGACTACCCCCAATACACTTGAGTATTTTGCAAAGTATTGCCTCGTAAATTGTCGATTACACCAATGGATATTATCCAATTTATACCGTGTAGTCAGCGTAATTTCAGCTAATCATCAAGAGTATCACTGGCACTCTACTCTCATATCATTTTGTTAGAGTGTGTATGCGAACAATATAGTAGCTGCAATAATTCAATATCCTGGCCGCTCCAACAACCGATGGCATCAACAAAAGTAGCCTAATTATAGGCTCCCTCTAGGAAAACACTGTGGCCTCGGCCAGCACTGCCCATTCCACTACATTCATAATTAGTAGTGCGTAATTGCATTAAAGTGTTGGTCTCTTAGCGAACTTAATGGGCAACGCCATCACCCACATTTCCTGCCACCGATAGCATGCAACGGTTAAGCAGCGACTGCGTAACACCTCAGCCTGCTCCTTTCTTATAGTTTAGACCAAATTTAGTAAATTGTTTATAGCAAAATGCTTTTTTTGCAATCAACAAAATTGCGCGTTACTAATACCTGAGATTTATATTATTATTTACCTGTTATGTGTTTTTTTTTCGCCTCAGATCCCTAAAAGTGCATGGTGATGGTTTTGGCTCGGATTTGGTCGGATGTCACTTGTCGCCTTCTACAGCGATTAAAGTTTGTGTTTGTGTGGGGAAAATGTGCGGAGTGCTTTTGCTTGTAATCACATGTGTGGACACATTTTGGGATGTTGCATTATTACGTTTATTTTCGCTTAATGCGCATCAATATGCACTCAACGAAAAATAACTGTAGATTCGTAGTAAAAAAACATTCGCTATTTTTGAATTCGGTGTACAGACAGACATTGCTTTACAAAACAGATTAATTCACTTTATCAAGAGATCTGCTCACTTAAAGTAGAAATATTATCTGCTACCTCACGTCTTTGTTAGTAAGGGTAAGGCTTTTCTTAGAGTAAAAGTTGATTGCAATCAAAACTTAACTCCAGGGCTAAAATTAATCTTTTTTAGTGTTAAAATGGCAGCACCAGTATTTCTTAGTCCTTTGACAAAGATACTCGTATCTTTACCAGTGGCGTACACAACTACTAGACTGGCATTGAATTAAGCATCAGTACCCTGCATACTTCTTCTTTTTTTTGGCTGATATAGCCAATTAACTACAAATGTAAATTGTAGACCAGAACATTTTTAATTAAATCTGCCAAAGAAATGCAATTTATCAGTTTAGGCACCTTTGGTTTCTTAATTTGTTTTAAAGTATGTTATCATTGGAATAAAAATGAAGTATGAAAGAGTATCAGATGTGCCATCACTTGAATACGCCTGGCTTCGATGAGTAACAAAAACTAAAATTCGGACCACAGCAGCTATATATAATCTGTGGGTTGAACAGACGTTATTAGTCGAGCATAACTCTAATAGATAACATCAATGCAATTTACATAATTCTGTTTGTGTGAGTTTACCTGCTTTTGTACCTATGTGCAAATGCGTGTGTTTGTGTCCATTTGACAATTGCTAATGTTTGTTTAGAGTTTGCATATTCACAAATATCTGGTGGGTCCGAATTCAGTTATCAATTTGCATCAAATTGATTTCATTATGCACTGAATCAGTTGCATTACGATGCGATGCATTTTGAGTTGGTTATCCGCTGACCATCCCGTGTTCCCACGTGTGCGAATCAAGCATTACCTGTGAGTATGTGTGTGCATTCGCATTAGTTAGCTTTAATGAATTTAGGAAATTTCATTTAAACTATTGAATAGTATTTCAGCTACATGTAAAATATGGAAATGTAGTGTAATGCTTATACCACCACATATCAAACAGGATATTGTGGTTATTTGGCCCGATCCTATCCCAGCTCAGCCAACTTTTAAGAACATTTAATACGAATATATACCAGGATATCTATTAAATATTTCCCTTACAAATTGCACCTCATTCGGCATGTAAAAAATGCTTGTATTTTGAAATATATTTTAAATGGATGCTCAGTCGGAAGGAAATTTAAGGCTCGTATTGACTATCGTCCGTATTTTTTTAAACAAAGATTTCTAATCTTTAGATATTCAGTTATGTTTTGAATAATTTATTTGGTACTAGCTTGCGTGGTAAACTACCATTAGTTTATTTTCGCGATTACTAATATGACTCAAGCAAAAAAAAAGGAGTGATCTGATATGTTGGCAGCTTTTGAAGTTGTGGTTCGACATAAAATTTATGATTTATCTCCATATGAAATCTGAATAAATGTAAGATTTTAAACTTATTTGGCTAAAGCTTACATGCCGATTATGCATTCAAAACTTATGAGTAGTAAAGATTTTCCTTATATGCTAAGTTCATATTTTCATATAACTTCTGTTTGAATTGACTGATCAACCTGAGAAATAAGATAAGATATAAATTAAAGCAAACTTTATTCAGAAATTTAAAAAAAAGGGTAAGTCGTTTAGCATACTTTAGAATTATTATATCAGAAGAGGTAATCTGTTTCTTCCTATCAGCTACAGTTGCACTATTGTTGTTAAATAATAAAAATCTCAATTACTCTCTAATACGGTTAAACAAATTTGTATTATTTGGTGCCTGCTTGTGGAGCTAAACCGTAAATCAACGTTCAGTGAACGCTTACCTTGGCAAAATTTGTCTGAATTCAGTATACACACAAAAATGATATGTATGTAAAAGGGAAAATATCGGTTATTTATATGGGAGGTGTGCTAAATAATAAGGGGTTGATGCGGTTTTGCTTCCTATTACAAGATAAATTAACTGACCAAATTTGATTATCCCCCAGGTGTCGGTTTAGAAGTTATGGGAGAAATATTTATTTTCCAAGCAAGGTCATTTTGTATGGGAGGTACCAGAAGGGGTGATCTGATATAGTCCATATTCATTCCTGATTCAAATTATCATAACCGTACAACTTACGCAAAATTTGACTGAATTCAGTGTACTTTCAAAAAATATATGTATGTAAGACTGTGGAGGTGAGTTCGGTCATTTGTATGGGAGGTACCAGAAGGTTAAAGGTTTACTCGAGTTATCCTGCTCACCAGCCATCCAGCCAGCCAGACAGAAGGACATAGCTCATTCGTCTCAAAATGTCCTGAAATGAATTTGGTCTTAAGATACTTCAGGTCTAACTCGTCTCCTTTAATGCGTTACACTTTTTATATCCTCACCCTACGGGTAGGAGGGTATATGTCATTTGATACGACCCAAAAGTGTAACACATAGAAGATGTCACTTCAGACCTTAGGACCAAATTCGATTTATGACTTTTGAAATCATTTGAGCCATGTCCGTCTGTCTGTCTGGCTGTCCGGCTGGTGTAACGATAACTTTCGAAAGACTCATCCAAATGTTTTAAAATATTGCACGAGTTAATATTTCCCCGAAATTCTGTATTTAGGAAAGCTATAACAGGATAAAGTTTTTGAAAAAAAAAATTGGAAGTCTAACCACGGCTTTTCGCCCACTTTAGAGATGGAGTAATAATATGTTTTATTGATACGCGATTGTACCCACATTTTTTATTTGGTAAATCTATAGCAGGTTAGGGTATTGGAGAAAAAAACTGGTAGTCTGGCCACACCCCATCTGGTACATGTTATACCCAGCTGGTACCGCCCACTTCAGAAATCGATTAATATTATTAATAGAGCCATCGCGATCGTGCCATAATTCTGTATTAAGTAAAGATAAAGCAGGAAAAATTTTTGGTGAAAAAATTCTGGAAGTCTAGGCACACCTCTTCTGGTACCTCCCACACAAATGTACCACTCACCCACTTTAGAGATGGAGAGAAATAATATTGATTAGCCAAACGAGATCGTATCCAAATTCTGTATTTAGGAAAGCTAAAGCAGTAAAAAGTTTCAGAGAAAATAACTGGAAGTCTAGACACACCCCTTCTGGTACCTCCCATATAAATGTACCACTACGCCCAATTTAGAGATGAAGTAATAATAGCAATAAACTCGAAACGACCGTGTTCAAATTCTGTATTTTGTTAAGCTATAACAGGATACAATTTTCTAGAAAAAATTGGAAGTAATAATATCAATACACCCAAAGCAATCATGCCCAAATTCTGTATTCAGTGAAGGTATAACGCGGACCGGCCTTGGCATGAAGGTTACAACACGCGACTACCATGCAGGAGATCACAGGTACAACGCACGGCTCCAATGATCTTAAAAAAAAATAATTGTCATTGTCGGCTCCCCTCGAATGTTGTCGACAGCAACTTTGCAGTATCAGTGTCGAGTCAATCGGCATGTCTAGTAAGAGCTTCTCAAACAGTGACGTTCGCATTCGTCGATAAACAAGTAGGTGCTGTAAGCTGTGAATCTAAAAATAGAAAGCGTGTTAACTCACAACAACGCCAGAAGCTATCCCATACCTTATTCATGGGGAGTAAAGGGAAATTAAGTTTTAAATTTTATAACAGGATAAAGTTTTGAAAAAAATATTTGGAAGTCTAAACACGCCCCTTATGGTACCTCCTATATAAATGCACCTCTCCGCCCACTTTGGGGATGGTACCCTATAAGGGAACGCAATCTACGAGTTATCTCGTAGTCGGCAGTGCATGTGTTAAGTATTGCAGGACAAAGTTTTGTAGAAAAAAACTGGAAGTCTAGCCACGCCCCTTCTGGTACCACTCATACAAATATACCACTTCGCCCACTTTAGAAATAGAGTAATAATATCAATATAATAGAAAATTTGATGTTTTACTGAGGGTAAGGGTAGATGTAAGTCGGGTTGCCCGACTGAAACTTTCTTACTGCATTAGTTTACTTAATGATACCCAAAAAGATAAAGAAGTAATACAAAAAAAAATAAGTTTTTCATTGTTTATTATGTCATTGAAGCGTACGACCTGCCAGATATGTGACTATGGAATTGCCCACATTTAGTATTCACAACATTAATTAGAAAAAATCGACGATATGGAATTTAAGTCGATTAAATTTGGATCCTTCACGTAAGCCGTGATTACGGCACAGCTTTATGAAGAATGAATTGGGTATGTGTGTTAGGCTGAAATAACTCTTTGATAAATTACCCGTCAGAAAATGATGTTGTAACAATCCTGCTTGTCCTCGTTTGGAATCGGTTATCTTAAAATGAGACATTGCGGCCGTCTCACTTATAAGCCCAAAATAACTTTTTTACAATATCAAATGCAAATATCACGGAAACAATTGCGTCACGAATTCTGCCTCAACTTCTCTATAAGGATTGTAATGATTTTTGATTTATTCCTCAATGTTATAAACAAAAGTTTTTTTTTGCCAATCTCTTAACATAAAAAACAAACAATATATTTATATCCTTGCTATCAATTCAATTCCTTTAAAATACCCCAAATGGCACAATTAATACAATTATGTCGAAAATATGTGGCTTTAAATGCCACTTTATACATTTACGACGTTATCAGGCAGTCGCACGTATATATCTTAAATGAATTGCCACTTACATTATCTTATTGTAAGTATTCTTCTTCTTCTTGTAGCAGCCATATTGTGACATTGTCCTTTCAAAGAATATCGTACTACACATCGTACTACAAATTGGCTTTGGATAATGCCACTCATATGATAATTATGATGATGGCACTTCAAATGTACTTTAATAGCATACTTACAATCAGTTAATTATACAATCAGGATGTCTTTATAAATCTTTAATTAGAGTTTCATAGAAGTGTTTCATTAACTCCCAATTTGTACTCCTGCTGCCTAGTGGGTGCGTGAGTGGGTAACTACAATACGTACGTACGACATTTGGAAGCAAACAATGAAACATGAAATGTCATCTGCCTGTGTCTCTATCTTCTCTCTCTCTATTTAAATTGAAATTGTATACTCTGACTGCTGCTGCACACTATTCAGCCGCCATATATGTATGTCCATGCACAAAGTGTACTATTAACATACATACGTATATCTGCATATTTGTGTGTGTGTCGCCTAGTCTAGGCATAATTTGGGAAATGCATGCAATTTATGGACAGCCCACCCAGAAAAAATATAGGTACTGAACGAATTTCGGCATGTTTGCCAACTAATTGTACTTGTTAAACCGCCCGCTTTCTAGTTAAACATTCAACCATGTTGCACTCCAAATATATGCGATTCGAGTAATACGAATATGACAACAATAACGCAATGGCACTGTGGGGGAAAGCTTAAAAAGTAATTACCAAACACGAGATTCTTGCCTTAATATCAGATCCCGACCAAACATTATTATGCTAAGTTAAAAAAAAAATATATGAAAAGCCTATAAAAGTTCCTATTTGTTGACAGCATAGTATGATAGTTGCGATTTTAAAACGACAATATACAGAACCCATCTTTAAACTTTCCCAACCTGTTGAGGAAAGTGTAACACAGTACAACATTTTTCAACTCATTGATTTGAGACTCAATTCTGAGAACTGCACGTGAAAGTAGCCCCAAAAAGAAAAAGTTTTGCATCATTCGTTTTGTCAAGTTACATGCCATAATATTTTAATATCAATTTGAAATTAGTAAGTATCGTTAAATGAACAGATTAAAGGAATTGTCAAATGTCAAACAAATGAGCCTAAAACGCTACGAATTCCCCCATACGATACTTACTAACTTCAAATCGATATTAAATGCATACTTTCACATGCAGTTCTCAGAATTGAGTCCCAAAACATATGTTGTACTGTGTAATCCATTGATGCTTTTCTAGAATAAACAAATATAAAAAGTATTTTTTAAATTTTCATGTCCTTTGTCCACAAGGGTCTGGCATTTTATTATGTAGTTCTAAAGTGGAGGTTGAAACCTACTCGCGACCCCTTCATCTTTATAATCAGCTGAAGCATTTAATAGTTATTCCAATATACTGCAAATAACCAACAGCCATAAGTGATAAGTTTTAACCTGAAACAAACGTCTTTGTATCGGTAGCAGCGTGGAGAAAGTATCGTCGGGTATTATGATTCAATAACTTATTATTTAAAATTAGAGTTATCCCTTGGCGTTACTAGCGTTTCGGTCTTTTACGCTTCGCATATAGTTCGTTACACCAAGTTTAGATAACAGCTCGTTCACCTCGTCCAACTAACCTGTGCCGTTCATCGGGTTTATTGCCAAAGTCTTTTTGAGCTGAAGTATTTTCATCCATTCCTACAACGTAAACAAGCCAGCGCATTCGGTCTATTTGAACGCGCTTGACTACGCCGATGATGTTTTACAGCTCATACAGGTCATTCATTCGACGACGGTACTCATAAGCGATAATGGATCCAAATATTTTGCGAAGTATTATCCTCTCTAAGACCCCCAGAATATATTGATGCTTTTGTTTACCCAGAAATCTGAGATGTAGAGCAAGATAGGTAGGATCAGTGTCTGGTACAGTAAGTACTTCGTTCTTTGCAAGAGGGCTTTGTCATTAAATCGCTTGCTGAGCACATAGTCGCAGCGGTTTGCGATCAATACTCGAATCTTGATTTCAAGGCAGAACCAAGGTAGACAGACAAAACCATCTACAACTTCAAAGTTATAGTACTCAACGTTCACACAGCGTCCCAGACGAGTAGACTCTTTGTTCGTTAAAACAAATCACTGTCCCCATTTATCACTAGATCCACTTCCACCGACTGCTTTTCAATGCTCGAATCATAAATCTTTATCTTCGACATACGCGAGCAGCATGTGACTTTTGGTTAAAATGTTACCAGTCCGGTTAACTGCAGCCTTCCACATGACCATCATCATCATGATGTAAAAGAGATCGCATGATAATATCTCTCCTTTCTCTTGTCTTGAAGACTTCGTGTCAGCCAGTGTCATCCCGCAAAATCGTATTACCATTGCATCGAATAGTTTTTGTCGTATCAGGTATCAGACTGTCGAATGCAGCTTTGATAAACAGATGGTAGGTGTCGATTTGCATTTCTTGAATCTTCTCCAGGATTTGTTGTAGTGTGAATATCTGGTCCGTCGTGGATTTTCCAGGTTTAAAACCACATGAAAAGAGTTTAATCTGGTTCCCTAGGATGGGCTTTAGTCTTTCACATAACACATGAGACAGGACCTTGTAAGAGATGTGTAAAAGGCTGATCCCGCAATAGTTGGTACACACACTTGGATCGCCTTTCTTAAGCACAGAACATAGAACACTTAGATGCCATCGGGCATGAATTCATTTAGCCAATTCTCTTTTATAAGCTGGTGCATGCACGTTGTCAGCTCATCGCCACCAGAATTAAAAAAAACTCTACCGGCAGTCCATCGGCTTCCACAGTTTTATTGTTATTAAGCCCTGCATTTGTCGTGCTGATCCAGTTTTGGCTCTGAGGTAGACAATCTACTGCATCGTGTATGATGAGCGTGATTTCGTCAGTTATCCTGCCTTCGGGAACTAGAAAACATCGAAAGTGTTCCATCCATATTTGCAGCACACTGTGAGTGTGCATGACCAAATTTCAGTCTCCACCCTCAGACGTGGGGTTTACAGTTCCAAAACATTTGCTTTTAACCTTTTGGTAGAACTTTCGGGCTTCACCTCTATCCCTGTAGTTTTCGATATCCTGACTCTCTCTTTTCTTCCACAGACGCTTTTTCCGCGAGAACTGGCGTTTTACCTCCCTCCTCTTCTCAACATAACTCCCTCCTATTCTCACCGCACGCGTTGCCATTGGCTGCAGTTTGCCTAGTACCAGGGTTTGTCTGAGCGTGGTTTTTCATAACCCAGTACGGTCGTTGCGGCTGTGGTCATATAATTCGCAGTATGCTGCCTGAGTGTCAAGAATATCAGAACTAGGGGGGTTTGTTTAAAGTAATTGAGAGAATTGGTTGGAGTAGACATTGGATATCTCTGTGGTATGCAGCTTTGTGATGTCTATGTTACGTTGCGTTTGGTGACGAGCTTCAACTAAGTGGTGATCCGTGTCAATACTTGCACCGCGCATCACACGCACATCCATAACGCTTGAGGCATGCCTTCCATCGATTACCATGTGGTCAATCTGATTTCTTGTATTTTGATCAGGACATACTCTGGTTTCCTTATGGATATCTTCATGCGGGAGTCTGGTTCCATTCACTACCATGTTTCTTGAATCTCCTAAAATTTCCTAGTAGAATTTTAATGTCATAGGCAGGCAGTGGTCATATATTTCCTAGAAGCAATTACAAAATGCATCTTTAATGTCCTTGTCTTCCATCGACGAGTGTACACAAATCAGCGTAATGTTAAAATATTTCGCCCGGATGCGAATAGTGGCTATTCGGTCACTAACAGTATTAGACATCAGAGGTCAAAGTCTCTTGCCAATTATGAATCCACATCAAAATTCCTTTCTTTCTGCAAGTCAGGTATAAAAGATGTCACAGTTCTTTCGATGTATGCATCTCTGTCCCGTCCATCGAATTTCCTGTATGGCGGTGATGACAGCCTTGTATTTGTCAAGGACATCCGCAAATTGGATAGAGGCACCATTTCTGTATAGAGTTCGGACATCCCAGGTGAATATCCCTAAATCATGGTCCGTTCTTGTTTTTCATTTCTTTGCAGTAGACCTTTGCAACACTCCACCGGCCAACATAATATTCTGCAAATTTACTATTTATACAATACAACTCTCATATTTTACTTCCCATGTGCAGCATAAGGATATATACACACACACACAGGATGGGTGCTTTTGATGGCATTTGTGATTTTGTGTTTCTGTATCACTGTGGTTGTGTGTGCGTGTGTGTGTATGTGTGTGAAACTAGTGAACTCTTTCGTAATGCACGCGTAAATATAATTTACAATAATTGTTTTTGTAATTGTATGTTGTTGTCATGGTGCAGCAACAACTACAACATTGCCAACATTATTATTATCAACAACATTCATTGCATTGCATTGCACTCACAAACACACTGTCACATAAACATCTTTATACGAGTATTTCAAATTGCTGATTGCCGTTGTCGTGTTTATTTAGAACCAGAAAAAGCTGAATAATATACGTAATCATTTCGAATAGCGACACAGAGTTGAAAGACATAAATAAGTTACGGCCGAATGAGGCAGATCACATAATGCCCTACATTGTTAGCAATGATATAAAACTATTAGATCTTAATGGTTGATTTATTAAATTTTCGTAAAATTTAATGATAATAGACCAAAATAAAGAAAAGAAGACCTTTGATGCTAAAGTGTTACCCATGTTGATTGTAGAAGATGTTTCCACTTGATAATTGATAAAATAAAACATTTGCTAGTGTAGGGTACAATGCGTCAATTGCTTTATAAGTGGTTGTGTGTTAGCGGTATATGTTGTAACACGCATTTCAGCATCACAGTGTGTGTAGGAGTATGTTGTCATTGCAGTCTATTATTTTTTTTTTGGCAACTATAACAATAGCACCAATACCAACAGCTGCAACAAGGATATTTTGTCATTTCAACGGAAATACCAAACACAATATGCAGGAAATGTTTAAAACCAACCACAAGGTAGTCTAACAAATGTGCGAGTGGATGAGGGCAACCTCATTCACTTCATATCTCTAATATGAGGGTTGTATAATAAAAATGGGCACATATTTGCAGAAAACTCGGTATGGCATTCGGGCGTCGCTCAACCGAGTGTTGTTTAATAAAAACTTAATTTCCCTTTACATCCCATGAATGAGACATGGGAGTCGCGAGCTCTAACCACTATGCCACGGCCGACCCTATATACATACATCGGCTAAATATAATTTTTGGGTGTCCATTAATTTGACAATTATATCCCTCTACATAGTCAGCAAGAGACTTCGACACCTGGTCTCGTGGTTTAACCCTGTAAACCGCGAACAGCCACTATTCGCATTCGGGCGAAATATTTTGACATTACGCTGATTTGTGGAAACGCCCCAACGGAAGACAAAGACAATGACATTTAAGATACATTCTATGAGCGCCTGCAGGAGATATATGACCGCTGCTCTGCACATGACATTACAATTGTTCTGGGAGATTTTAATGCTAAAATAGGAAGAGATGATGCTCTTGGTCCAGCAGTCGGAAAATTTAGTCTACACAATAAAACCTCCGATCACGGATTCACACTGGTTAATTTCGCGTGAGTGGAACCAAAAAATCAGATTGATCACGCGGTAATTGATGGAATGCATGTCTAAAGCGTTACGGACGTGCGTGTGATGTGCAAATATTGAATCGGATAACTACCTAGTTGCAGCCAAGGTACGCACAAGATTAAGTAGTGCCAAAAACACTCGTAATCAAATGCAAAGGAAGCTAGACATCGCAAACCACCGAGATAGCCAATGCCTACTCCAACCAACTCTCTCAATTACTCCAAACATACCCCTCTAGCTCTGATGTTCCCGACATACAGTTGTTGTTGTTGTTGTTGTTGTAACAGCTGGTGGTAGCTGGGGTGATAATTCTTTATACCGATTTTCAATTTATCGGCACTCGATCGGGCATATAATTCGATTATCATACGATCATTGTTGGCAACTCTGTTCGTTCCTTTGTAGATTACAAGGTTTGTGTCAAGGATTGTTGTTGTTGTGAGTTTTAACCGACAAATTCCACCAAAGATGGCGCCAGCTGGCTAGTTGATTTTTATATGAGATGTTGATAAATCATTTTTCCTTTTTTCCTTGCGCAATCTGGATTTTTTGTAGTGGAAGCATCTAGGATGAGTTTTTTGTCAGCTGGAGAACTCGAAAGTATTTGAAAAGTAATTTTTTTATCGATGTTGATTTTGGCCAGTGTGCCGGCCGGGAATCGAACCCGGCACCTTCGGATTGCTAGTCTACGTCAGCAGCATTTTGCGAATTCTATGACCACTGCCGCAACGACCGTACTGGGTTGTGCAAAACCACACTTAGACAAGCCCTGGTACGATGAGGAATGTCGCGAATTGTCTGAGGAAATGGATGCTGCATACAAGGCAAAACCAATGCCAATGGCGACGCTTGTCTTGACGGTGGATTCTAATGAAAAGAGGAGATGAAACGCCTGTTCAGGCGTCGGGTCAGGATATCGAAAACTTTAGGAATAGAGGTGAAGGCTGAAGGTTCTACCAAAACGTTAAGAGCAAAGGTTTTGGAACTGTAAGGACAGAGACGGCAATATGGTCGCGGACACACAGAGTGTGCTGCAAATATAGAGGGGACACTTTCGATCTCTACTTGTTCCCGCAGCATAAGTGACGAAATTACACTAATCATAGACGACGGAATAGATTGTCCACCCCCGAGCCAAAACAAGATCAGCACGGCGATCTCAAGGCTTAAAAATAATAAAGCTACAGGAGCCGATGGACTACAGGCAGAGCTCATAAATACGATTTGGCAGGAATCCTTGCCCGGTATTTGGAATCTAAGTGTTCTATGTGCTGTTCTTAAGAAAGGTGATCTAAGTGTGTGTACCAACTATAGCGGGATTAGCCTTTTACCCATCGCATACAAGGTGCTATCTAGTGTGTTATGTAAAAGACTAAAGTCCATTCTGGCGAACCTGATTGGACCTTATCAGTTTGGCTTTCGACCTGGTACATCCACGTATTTACACTACGAAGCTAATACGACTTTGCGGGATGACACTGACTGACACGAAGTCTTCACTGAAAATTATCAAAAATCTATCAGAGCCATTATCTACCAAGCGTGGCTGTAGACAAAGAGATAGTCTGTCTTACGATCTCTTTAACATCGCAATGAAGCCTTCATGCGGTAGGCTGCAGTAAACAGGAATGGTATAATCTTCAACAAAAGTCACACGCTGCTCGCTTATGCCGATGATATAGATATCAATGGCCGTGGATTGCGGGATGTTATTGCGGTTATCTCGAACAATGAAAGGCTGTCGGCGGAAGTGGGTCTGGTGATAAATGAGGACAATGCCAAGTTATTTGTTTCAACGAACAAAGAGTCCACTCGTCTGGGACGCTGCTTGAACGTTGACAACTATAACTTTGAAGTGGATGGACCAGCTGAAAGAGCAGTTATTTACATTTAGTGTGACTAAATATCTGCGGAGCGCAAAAGACCGAAGCGCTTGGAATTCTTTTCTTCGTGCGGCTACTGATAGATACATTTCAGTTGCTGTTGCCAATTAAGAAGAATAATCTCTCTGCATATATGTATACTGAATATTTGACATACTTTTATCACAGTCACTCTCAAATGATTTTACCAAAATTGTTTTGAAATTATCTCAGCAAATTTACAAATTAACCCTTACAAGGCCCAGTAGAGTCACTTACCGACTACAAGGTAGTCACACATATGAAAATACACCACACAAAGATGTTTCAAACTCAATTCCACAGTTTTTTTGTTGACTAAGACGATTACTTAAGTATCACACTTATGAAACAATATTAAGCCACTGCATATCACACCATCATCGTATTACGTTATTTGTACAGCAAAAGTTGTATCAAATTACACATTTATATACTAGTTGCAACATCACCACCAGTAGCTGCAACAGAAACAGCAACAATTTGATTATAATAATATTCTGACCGCAATAACTACAAAACGAAATGCAGATGCACCTTCTAACACCAATACCACACACACTCACACGTAGTCACATAAATGCATCTCCCTATGAAAGGATAACCCATCCTGTCACTTTAGAAACACACACAAACTCACACACTTGGTATGTCCACATTCATATTCTAGGGGGATTTCGGTATAAAATGCCTAAAATATAAAAGTTTAATTTTCGTAATTTCTGTGGGGATAAATATTATGAAAATGTGGTTGAAATGCACTTTTTTTTTGTCATTGGAGATGCGGCACAGAGTCCTATCGTCGTCAGAAGTCAACAACATACGATCCTGTGTTGATGTGGTTGTGGATACCGATATGGCTTTATTCCATGAAAGTGTTTTGTGGGTTTATTTTCTAGATTCAATTTATTTTATATTTAAACTTCAATCGTTTGGAATTAATAGAGGCATTTGCTGTGTCATCCGTTATGTGATACTCGTATGTTTGTGCAGGCATCGCCACACGGCTGTTGGCCACATTTCATTTATTTTATTTGCAAAGTATTTTGCTGGATCGAGAACACAAAATTTATTTTCGAATAAAGTATGAAATGTTGCCATTGTAAATGTGGGTGTTACAAATGGTTTTTAGTAAACGAAGTTCTCATGCATATTAAGGACACTATTTTGTGTAAGGTGCTAATTTATCGAAGTTCCTTAGGGGTATATGACAAGTATGTGTTGTATCTTGTTATAGTAATATGTACAGTTAAATATTTAGAGCAACGTTTTTTTTACATATGTATATGCTTTTCGGTTGTTTCATATTTATACAATCTGGTCAGTTTCCATGGCCATTTATCCCATGTGGCTAAGCAGATTTTTTGACACCATTTAGCGAATAGTCACATCTCTCGAAAGACGTCGTTAGCGCAAAAGATCAAATCCATTTAAAGTTGTTCTAATATCTCGCCATTGCCAATCTTATTTACAACTGCAGAAATTGCCGTAAAAGAAGAAGTCCAATATTTTCGCTTTTAGTCACATATATGCCAATCACGTGAGTAGTCAAACTAAAAATATATTTGAGTGATGAAATCCCATATAGGAAATTATTATTTATTGAAATATAATCACATATTGCGGTTTAATAAGAAAAACCAATGCCATGGTCGTGCGAAGCATGTTTGATTCTTCTTAATAGTCATACCAAATTAAGATAACAGCTCTTTCACCTGGTCCATCCATCGATGTTTCGGTCGGTCTTTCGAGCTGGAACATTTTCATCCATTCGTACAATGGTCTGTTTCAACGCGCTTGGCTACGGCGATGTGCTTGTACAACTCATACAGCTCGAGATTCATTCGACGACGATACTCGCCGTTAACGATGATAGGTCCAAATATTTTGCGCTTGTGTTTTAACCCAGGATTCTGCGCTGTAGAGCAAGACAGGTGCTTAGGACATACTAGCAGCGGTTTGCGATCAGTACTTGTCTCTTGATGTTCAGGTTGGCATTATTAATTGTGTTTACGGCGGAGCCAAGGTTGACAAAATCATCTACCACTTCAAAGTTATACATAGTTCTCAAAGTTCACGCAGCGTCCCTGACTAGACGACTCCTTGTTCGTTGAAGCAAAAAACTTGGGTTTGTTCTTATTTATCACCAGACCCCCTTCCACCGACTGTTTTTCAATGCTCGAAAAGGCCGTAGTAACATCCCGCAATATACGCCCAATGATATTAATATAGTTGGCATAAACGGCAAACATGAGACATCAGGTTAAGTTGGTACCAAACCTATTTACTGCAGCCTTCAGCATGATCATCTCCATTTCAATGTTAAAGAGATCGCAAGACAGACTATCGCCTTGTCTTAAGCCTCGCTTGGTAGAAAATCGGTCAGTTAGATTTATGCCAATTTTCGAGTCAGTCAGTGTCATCCTGCAAAGTCGTATCAGCTTCGAGGAGATACCAAACTTAGCCATACCATCAAACACTTTCTATCGTATTGGACTGCCGACTTCAGATTTGTAGTCGATGAATAGATGTTAGGTGTCTATCTGCTTTTCTTGGGTCTTCTCCAGTATTTGCCGTAGTGTGAATATCTTGTTGGTCGTGGATTTACCAGATCTAAAGCCACACTGTTAAGGTCTAATCTGGTTCGCTAGGATGGGCTTTAGTCTTTCACATAACATACAAGGCAGGACATTGTAAGCGATGGGTAAAAGGCTGATCCTGCAATAGTTGGTACACACACTTAAGTCGCATTTCTTAAGCACACGACATGAAACACTCAGATTCCAATCATCGGAAATGCATTCCTTGAGCCAAATCGTGTTTATGAGCTGGTACATGCATGTTGCCAGCTCATCGCCGACGGCTTTGGAAAGTTCTGCTTGCTGCCCATCGGCTCCCGCAGCTTTATTATTTTTAAGCCGTGCAATAGCCGGACTGATCGGCTCAGTGGTGGACAATCTTCTTTATCGTCGATGATTGGCGTGATTTCGTCACTTATGCTGCTTTCGGAGACGAGAAGAGAACGAAAGTGTTCCCTGCTTATTTGCAGCTCTCTGTACTTTCAGATGGGGATCCCTGTTCTATAACCTTTGATTTTTAACTTTTAGAAGAACTTTATGAATTCACCTTTTCGATATCCTGGCTCTCTCCTTTCGTGTGTCATCTCCTCCTCTTCTCATTATAACGCTCCGTCACAGCACGCTTTGCAATTGGCTGCAGTTTTACCCTGTATCATCGTAATGTTAAAATATTTCGCCCGGATTCGAATAGTGGCTATTCGGTCACTAACAGTGTTAGACCGCGACACCAGATGTCGAAGTCTCTTGCCGGCTATGAATCCACATCCAAATTCGTGACTTTCTGCATGGCAGCTGTAAAAGAGTTCTTTCGTCGTGTACATCCCTGTCCCATCCATCTCATTTCCTATATGGCGATTATGTCGGTATTTTTCAAGGACATCCGTCAGTTGAATAGAGGTACCATCTCTGTATAGAGTTCGGACGTTCCAGGTGAATATCCTTAAATCATGGTCCTTATAACGTTTGCGGGGGTCGTCAACATTTGGGGAGGTTCTTGTTTTTTGTATTTTCTACGTTTTTGTGGTGCTGTTTAAGGAGACCGGCCGTGGCATAGTGGTTAGAACACGCGACTACCATGCAGGAGATCGCAGGTTCAAACCTGGCTCCAGTCATCTCAACAAAAAAAAAAAATACATTATTCTTTCATTGTCGGCTCCCCTCGATTGTTGTTGACAGCAACTTAGCAGTATTAAGTGTCGAGTCAATCGGCGTGTCTAGTAACAGCTTCTCAAACAGTGACGTTCGCATACGTCGATAAACAAATAGGTGCCGTTAGTTGTGAATCTAAAAATAGAAAGCGTGTTAATTCACAACAACGCGAGAAGCTATCCCATACCTCATTCATGGGGTGCAAAGGGAAATTGAGTAAGTAAGTTTAAGGAGAGTGGTTTATTAGGCCACCGCCCCCGATCCTAGTGTCTTGGAGCTGCCAAAACTACTAAGATAGCCTTTGTGTCGAGCTTCAGTAAATTCTGTTACCTAATTCCTAAGACGCATTGGTGTTAGCATGTCATTTAGGTTACTCAACCTTGCATATTCTCACAATTACGAATGTTCAGTGGCATTGCCAGGGAAATACGTGACCTCTCGAACGTTGTGACCTGATTAGGGACCTCCAAAGAGAGCTTCTGGTTATTCTCAAGTGAATAACGATAAAAAAAAACTCAAATTAGAAAATCCCCCATTTGTCTTTTAGGCCAAAATATATAAAGACTTAACCATTTATATGTCAGTGTTCACCGTAATTTTGTCACCTCGCTTCGGATGTGCCTAGTATTTCGGTATTCAGGTGTACTGCTTCTCTGGCTACTTGAGCTAGTTTAACTGCATGAGCTTATTTTCGTACATTTCAGGTGGCAAGTCGTGTCCGCGTTGAACAACATCGGCAATTGTTGAAAATTCTTCTAAGGGTATCAGTATCAATGTAGATTCAGATACAGTAGGATATTAACCTAAGGTCCGTAGCCATTTGATGGGGTCCCCAGCTTAGATGTAGCTGAATAGACACTGAAGCCGCCGGACTCAAGACAGACGCTGCTTGAAGAATTGGTTTTGTGTAATGCTAGGATTTAGAGATGGCTCTAACTCTCCTCGCCAACGAAGTTTATTCTGCCTGCACCGCATATTAGCAGCTAACGGTGGCCTCTGGCTTGGCCCTAGTGGAAACACCTTCAAGAATCCACTACCGGATGCTAGTAATATGCTAGTAAGGAATATGTTGTAGCACGAATATGTAGCAGGCGGGGCACCAGGCGTATACTTTTAATTCGAGTATTCAACTCTGTAGTGTTAGCCATTTGTTTCTTTCTTATTTAATATTGAAAATTATGATTCCTACAAAAAAAAATTCAATGAAGTTTTAATTTTGTACAAATGTCGTATACTTAATACTAAGTTTAATTGATTACGCATGCGTCGTAATAGAACTTAAACTTAAAACTGATTTTCTATTCGTACCCATGAATGAAATATGGAGAGCTTGTCGCATTAGTGTCAATTAACACGCTTCCATTTTAAGACTCACACAACGGGCCAGCAGCTTTTACTAAACAAGGCGCGTGATTTGATTCCCCACGCGTTTTTCTGAACCCTTAGCCTAGAACTGGTAGACAAAGTTATGACTATTCTGTAAATGCCTATGCATAGCAGAGAAAGGAGAATTCACCCATATCTCATTTATGGCCAAAAAGCCAATTAATAGACCTGTATAATTTTTAAAGCTGAAGCCGGTAATAACTATACAATATAAATGATTCATTAAAATACGAAGGTAAACAAACAACTTATACAGAAATATTGTTCAACCTACCTGCACCCAACTCTTTGGGGATATGATGATGATGAACGCACCGAACGCGACTACGACGTTCCACTAAATTAATGACAAAATTTGATGGACGATTCTTCTTCGTTATATTTCCAAATCGTTTATTTAATATTAAATCCTATATGGAGATGTAGTAAAAAATTAATTGTACTCAACTTCAGGATAATATCTAGCCAATATCATATTACATCTATTATAGCCGTTAACCCTCTAAAATAATAGACATCAATTCTTGCTTGCCTTTTGGTTAACGTTGTGCACTTTTTGTTTCAAATTTCATATTTTGCATAACTATTAATATTTTCCCCTAAGCAAACTATTATTCCTCTTTCGGCGTTACAAATTCTAAATAACCTTTCGCCCACCAGTGAGCTAAAGTACATTTACCATATGAAAATAATTAAAATGCCAAACAAATTGGTGTATCCAATTTAAATAAAACCACACACACTCCAGCCAAACATGTTTAATTTAATTTGATCATCAAACATATTCTTTCTATTTCAGGCATAAAATAATCACAACAAACAACATCAAACCGGCGAACAAACTTCCCTCTGGATAGAAATGTGTACATAAATATTTATTTAAATGTAAATGAATATGTATGTGCACACATATACATATCTCTCGCATACAACACAAAGCCTCAAGTGTGCGGCTAATTAAATATTTGCATTAAAATCGGATTTTTCAAATTACGGGTAAAAACTACAGTTCAAGAGCTAATTTTACACAATTATACATAAGTACAGAAACAACAGCAACAGTAGAACACCGTAAAGGAAACATAGACTTAATAAAGAAAAAGCACCGAACACACACACACACACACACAGAACACCAAGTAGAGGAATTACTAACACATACCTACCTACCTACAAACTTAGTATGTAACATGAAGAGAGAGAATAAAAAAAAGCGTAACTAAAGTACTCGAGCTACAACACTCACATAAGTTTATATTGTTGGAATGAAGACAAAAAGAATGAAATGGATGAAAAGCCCTGCAAACGAAGAAGGAACACTAACAGCGTCGGCAACAACAGCAATAATAACAGCAACCGAAAGGAAGAAAAATGCATCCTTGAAGAACAACTACCACCACTTATAAGAGTGGCAACATCCAGTGTGGCAATGTGATAGGCCGCCCATCTTAGGCAATGATATAGTTTATATGTGAACTAATAGTCCAATTATCTGCATCAAAAGATTTGGCCTAGTTACTTTGTACATTCAGAATACTCGTACTAGGGATATCTTAGAAAGTTAATAGGTGAACCATCAACTGATAGCAGTTTCTGTCACAATCTATTAATTGATAGTTTTATTGCTCCGATTTTTGGAAATAAAGACTAAATTTTATTTAAACTACAGAATATTTAACAAGAAATGGAAAGTTATCCTAATTTAATGACGCTAAAACGAAACTTCTACCTACAAGTTCATGAAGGCCTTTTAGCCGGCCAATTCACTTCTCTTTTTCGCCGTTTACTGTTCGTCACAGCACAAGTGGTAAAACGAATGTTAGAAGCAGCAATGGCTAAACAATGAACTCTGTTCACGAATGATGATGGTGGAATTGCTACCATCAACCAGTACAACAATGACAACAACAAAACATCGACTACATTTTGCTACTAAAAGCTAAGATAGCAAATAAACGTAATTTGTAAATGAGCTTAAGATGTAAAAGGACATGTACACACACACACACCCACAGACACCCAAAGGACAAAGCCTGCTCAAAAGAAAGACGCCGTTTGAATGAAGATGTGTTGATGTTGATGCTCATAGTGTTGCAAGAAAAATTGCGAATGTAAATGACGTCTGAGGGTCATGCAATTGATTCCAATCACTTTCAAGTACAAAAGACGTAACTCCCAGCAAGCAATCTTTGATATGAGAATTGTGCTAAATTCTAAAATATTCGTTGCTGCAATATCAGTTTAAGGATTAATTAACAGAGAGCTTTATTAATTTCATGGATATTTTTGTATTTATGGTTATGCGAATTTGACCCATATATTTGAGACGGCTCCTAATAACTGAGTATTGTCTGTAGTATAATTATGCTATAAAAAGTAGTGTGTTATAAAAACTGCAGAGAAATACTGGGGAGAGTAAAAAGAACGGTTTAAATTGCAACGGATATAATTTACACATAAATAAAAACCAAAATCTTTATCGAAAGATGACCATTAAATTTGGAAAAGAATCGGAAAAGCCAAGAGGCACTTTACATGTATTTATACCATACTGGTGGAAAACCCGTGACGTGAAGGTTATAACAAGCGTCTATCAAGCGGTGACCTTCGCTCTAGTCCTGTCATGCCTTCTACAGTTTTTTTTTGATCCGCAACTTTCGAATAATAGAGTCGGCATTGATTGAATAAGTGCTTATCATCGACCTGAGTGTTACACAGAACAACACATGATTTTGGGACTTAATTCTAAGACCTGCATGTGAAAGTAGCCACAAAAAGAAGAAGTTCTTAATCATTCGTTTTGTCAAGTTACATGCCATAATAATTTAATATCGATTAAAAGTTAGAAAGTATCGTGTAGGGGAATTTGACTCGTTTTAGGCACTTTTCTTTGACATAACATAAATACTATATGGTGGCGTATGATTATCATTAGTAATATTTCACGTAAATTATATGCCACGAAGTACAACAGTTTTATTATAACTGCTTCAAAATAAACCCAGTTCAAAATCATTTGATGAATGGAAAAGTGAAACTGTCGCTTATGTAGGGAAACGTTATATGAACAGATTAACCCTTCCCTTCACCACGCGCATGAACAGTGTGAAGCGTATATTAATTTTGTTCTTCCATTTGCAACGCCAATAAGGAGGCATGGTAGGTATGACAATATATGTATATATTATATAAATGATCACCATCGAAATCTGAGTCGATTTAAAGGTGACCGTCTGTCCGTCTGTCTGTCTCTCCCCGCGACTACAGCCGCAGTTTAAGAGATATCGAGCTGAAATTTGTCTTGTTTACTATTTGATATAGTTAAGCAGAAGGTGATGAGAAAGGCTGGTGTCATCATGTCTGGCACCATATTCCACAAGAATAACATGCCACTAGCCTATGCCGATGATATAGACATCATTTGCCGAAAACTGCGGGATGTTACTGCAGTTTTCTCATAGCTAGAAAAGGAATCAGCAAAAATGAGTATAGCGGTCGACGAGAACAAAACAAAAATAATTTCGCCATCGGATAAACCATGATCTGTATGAGCTTGACCACGACATCGACCTTGCTGAAATAGTAAGAATCCAACGACTTCAATCGCTCGGACATGTTGCCAGGATGCCTGTAAATGCTTCAGCGTGAAAGGTGTTTGAAGGCGAACCTGAAGGACGGCGCTGAGCAGGAAGACCCAAACTTCGTTGGATGGACCAAATGGTAAGCGAGGGCCACCCTCTGGTTAGGGTTAGCCATTGATACACCAATTTTTCACATGATTAATATACTATTTTCAAAATTGAAAAACCTGACTTCCATTAAGCTACGAGGGCAACGGTGGCGTGGTGAGAACATGTGGCTATCATGCCGGAAACTAGTTCATACCTCTTTCTGTCATTCTGTACAGTTCTTTCATCGGCAACATCCTTAATGTTGGTGACAACAACTTCGTAGGAAAAACTTCTCTAGTCTAGTAAAACCTTCTTAAACATCTATAAAAAGTAGGTGCCGTTAAGTGAGGCGTATGAATTCATAATTACCTAACTCAAATAAATGTTTTAGCCGATGGCCTTATCTGCCAGTTTTTACTATTATTCTTATATTTATATAAGTAAATAAATAAATAAATGTTTAAAAATCGATTAATAAACACATAGATATAATTATGAAAACGATGGATGGCTGATATATTATTTAAACACAAAGTTTCCTTGTTTTTAGGAACAAAAAATTAATGTAAGAAAAACCAAATATGTCATTAAAAATATTAAATATGCTCAAAAAAGGATATTTTTCTAAATTAATATGACGTTATGGGTACAATATGCAAAAATATGATCTAACATATAAGTACCTTACCCATTCGTCAATAAGTCGTTGCAAAAAAACATGCATTTGCATATTTCCGGTTGCCCTGTATATTACCTATGATTCGCAATACAACCAAACATCCTATCACCCTCAGAATTTCTCTTTACGGGATTATATTAAAATAAACTAAAGATCGAACTGGAAAGAGTTTTGTTCCCCCGTACTACTATTTAATGACATTTATCACGTTTGTGGCTAAACTTTGAATAATATTTGATTTGCTTTAACCAATTTTAGGTCATACTGAAAATACAGCCGTTCACCTCTTAGAGTTTGTAAAATATACGCCAACGCCATAGTACCAAAAACTGAATTCTGCGTTAAAATGCTGAATTCCTCTTTGTTTCATAAATATATGCAATATGTGTAGATTGCTGTGCGTTCTGAGAACGAGCACTGAAAAAACGCAATTGCTTTAGCTCTTTGTTATGAGCTGCCACTCTTACAGCATTTCGCATCGCCTTTTAATCATCATCCCCCCTTTCATGTCCTGGCTATATTTGATTACAGTTTTGTTGGCCCATCGCATCCAAATGTACCGAAAAACTTTAATCGACTTTAGCCTGACCTGCCCTAATGGCATCCCAATCGTGTCATCGCCATCGTATTCATCCATTTAAGAGCGAGATTCTAAGCTTTCTGGTCACAGTGAGAGAATTGAGCGAGAGCATTCAGGATGGTGAGTGTAATGAGAGCAATCTCAAAAACTAAAGAGTATTGTGTACTCTTAACATTTTTGTTAAACTCTCCTTCAGGGTTGTTTAGTGTGGGTTCATATTGCAACGATTTTAGGATGAGCGGATGCTCATTCGAAAAGCCGGTTAATTTGAAACTTTCTGCCGATTTCCGCTTATGAGCCCTTTCAGCAGCGGAACAGCCAACCACTCCACCTCCACTCGTGTCCACGCAATCCTCTTACCGTTTGCTCGATTTGGCTTTTATTTCTAACAATGCCCTTTTTTCTTGCACAAGTCAGACAGTATAACAAAGAGTTTTCGTCGTATCCTTAACCACTGTTTCCTTATTGTAATGTTTGTGCTACACGAGAAACTTTTTAGAAGATGTGCGTTTGTGTGAGTGTGTGTTCTGGGGCATGCGGCATATGTGAGTGTGTGAGTGCCTCATGAGGTCCTTCGTATTTCTTTGGTGTGCGACATAAACGTGTTTTTTTAGTTTTTATGTCAGCCTTTAGCAAACTGCACTTGAGTCTCGTTCTAGGGGACTTATTCGTGTTTTACAATTGTATTTCTTTTTCTTGTTTTTCGTTTACATCATCATCATCATCATGGTCGTAGTTGTCGTCGTTCTTTCTATCTTCTTTTCTTCGTTGTCGTCATAGTCGTTGTTGTCGTCGTCTTCGTCGTCTTTGTAATGTCTCTTGATGATATCGTAGTCGACGAAGGTGGCAGGTTGTATTGTTGAAGAAAGCTTTTTTTCAATTCATTTTTCTTTGCAAGCAAGTGTTCAACATTGCTTCAAGTACCCCTTTTTTATGTCTTCTGGCTTTGGTCCTTCGTCCCTCGTCAAATGGAGATGATGAATGTCTTGGAACTAAAAATGAAATGAAACTCACAAAATGTGCAGTGAATAGGTACATTTAGGTACATATTGTACCTTATCTGGTGGTTTTACAAATACCATTCTGATCATGTGACAACTAAATGCTCTTTTGGCCATGAAAACACGAAGAAGAAAAAGTAACAAACGGAACCCTCCAAATGTTGACGGACCCCGCACACGTTTTAAGGACCATGATTTAAGAATATGCATCAGAACGTCGGGATACTTTACAGAGACAGTCCGACTTCATCCAGGATATGAGATGAACTGGACATGACTCACGACATAAAAAAAAAAACCTATATTATGTTTTATATATATATATTATTATTAATTGTACCCTCATTTCCAATGATACTCTGATAATTAAAATTCCTGTTCTGTAATTATAAGATTTATTCTTGTTGTGCAGGATACCAAATAAAATCAAACTAAACTAAACTAAACTAAACTAAACTAAACTAAACTAAACTAAACTAAACTAAACTAAACTAAACTAAACTAAACTAAACTAAACTAAACTAAACTAAACTAAACTAAACTAAACTAAACTAAACTAAACTAAACTAAACTAAACTAAACTAAACTAAACTAAACTAAACTAAACTAAACTAAACTAAACTAAACTAAACTAAACTAAACTAAACTAAACTAAACTAAACTAAACTAAACTAAACTAAACTAAACTAAACTAAACTAAACTAAACTAAACTAAACTAAACTAAACTAAACTAAACTAAACTAAACTAAACTAAACTAAACTAAACTAAACTAAACTAAACTAAACTAAACTAAACTAAACTAAACTAAACTAAACTAAACTAAACTAAACTAAACTAAACTAAACTAAACTAAACTAAACTAAACTAAACTAAACTAAACTAAACTAAACTAAACTAAACTAAACTAAACTAAACTAAACTAAACTAAACTAAACTAAACTAAACTAAACTAAACTAAACTAAACTAAACTAAACTAAACTAAACTAAACTAAACTAAACTAAACTAAACTAAACTAAACTAAACTAAACTAAACTAAACTAAACTAAACTAAACTAAACTAAACTAAACTAAACTAAACTAAACTAAACTAAACTAAACTAAACTAAACTAAACTAAACTAAACTAAACTAAACTAAACTAAACTAAACTAAACTAAACTAAACTAAACTAAACTAAACTAAACTAAACTAAACTAAACTAAACTAAACTAAACTAAACTAAACTAAACTAAACTAAACTAAACTAAACTAAACTAAACTAAACTAAACTAAACTAAACTAAACTAAACTAAACTAAACTAAACTAAACTAAACTAAACTAAACTAAACTAAACTAAACTAAACTAAACTAAACTAAACTAAACTAAACTAAACTAAACATTGTAATTGGCCACAGAAATTTTGTCTTGCGGTTCAATTCCATCAGTGATCGAATAGCCACAAACCGCATCAAGACCAGATCTTTTTACATCACACTGAATATAAATATGGTAAGACGATAATATTAAAGATGCCCTGGCCACGACATCAAAACGCTACGCAGATGCAAGGAACATAATAGTGAGTGGAATCAGATTTTAGCAAAAAGATATCCCCAAGGCAAGATGACCATCGCAAAACCGTAAAACCGAGAGGTAGCCACTGCCTACTCCAACCAGCTTTCCCCACAATATAACGTCTTCGGACGGTCCCGGTACACAGTGGCAGCATACCGCGCATTCAATGACGATGACGAATCTCGCATAGCGTCTGAGGAATAGGATTCTGCTTATAGGGCAACGCTACAGCCAATTGTAACACTGGCTGATAGGGGGTGACACAAAGAGACAGTGAAACAGGCGAGGCTGCTATTTAAACAAAAAGAAATAAAGGAACGGGACACCGAGCAAAAGATTTCCGTCCTGGGCTCTGCTACAACAAGAACAATGATGGAAATCTGGTTAAGAGAACACTTTCAGCGAATACTCTTTGTTACACTGGTTCCAGAAGGCAACGACCTGAAGCTATCACGCCAATTGTCGACGACGGCATATGACGACCACCAACATGTCAAGTCGAGGTAAGAAAAGCAATAACGCGGCTAAAAATAATAAAGCAGCCGGTGCGGACGGACTTCCGGCAGAACTCTTCAAGTCCGGTGGCGAGAAGCTGATAACGAGTATGTACCAGCTTCTACGCACGATTTCAGTAAAGATTGGCAAGGACTTTACGGAACCATTCTATACCAGACGGGGCCTTAAATAAGGCAACGGCCTATCTTGTGACATCTTCAACATAGAGATGATAATGAGGAAAGCTACAGTAAACACTACTGGTACCATATTTGATAAAAGTCACATGTTGTCCACCTACGCCGATGATATATGTCATTGGCGAGGACTGCAGGATGTTACTGCGGCCTTTTCAAGCATAGCAAAGCACGCGATAGAAGTGCGTCTGGTGATACATGAGGACAAAACCAATTTATTTGTTTCAACGAACGAAAGGCATGAAAGTTGACAACTATAACTTTGAAGTGATAGATGACTTTATCTACCTTCGCTTCGAATCAGAATCCGGTGCTCTATTTGCTGCTGCTAATGTATGAACAGCTATTAAAACCCAGCGACGAAATTAGCAAGGCCTCTACAAGTAGTTGCATTCTGAGACATTCAAACATCATTTTTTTTCTTTCTTCCCTAAAAACAGGCCTTCTGCTTCCTTTCTGAAATATTCCGAGCACTCGTTCACTCCATTCTTTAAAGACCACTGCTGCATGCCTTCTTTGGAAAGGGAGAATCAACGTTTTGTTGATTTTTTTATTCCACCATTTCATGTGTATACACATTCCGTCTCCCTTCTCATAGAAGGCATGAGAGAAGGCATATAAAGAAAAGGCAACGAGGAAGGTGTTCGTGTGGTTTTCTTAAAACAGTTTATGATTAGTTTCAGTCACACAATTCGAATGCATCTTAATAGGCTAGATGGTAGCATGGCTGACTAACAATCGCGGCATTTTTATTTATTTTTCAAGTCGTTTTTTATGTGTATACAGGCCTTCCATCAGGTCTTCTTATATGAAGCAAAGATGGAAGGCCTTGCTTCCCAAAGACAACCTTTTTTATTTGGAATGGGAAAGGGAATTCAGAGTTCAGGCCTACTGACTGCATTTGAAGGCGTTATAGGTCCTTCCGTTCGCCGCTGAGTAGGTTTCGATCCATGATATGGGCTACACCACTTTAAAATACGAATTTACTTACTATTCGTCTTTTATCATCAGTGTTATCAAAGTCACTTTGTTATGAAAGTATTTACACCCCTTTTACCCACCACATTGAAGTGAACAGAAAAGACTTTGGTTTTGTTTTTCAAAAATCGTACTCTATTGTCATCTCTGTTTTCATCATCACCATCTTTTGCTTCTTCAGTTGCTGCTACGAACTAGTCAAGTGCATATTGTAATGCGTTCGTTGAGATACTTTCCGTTCACGTGTCTCGATGTGCCATAATATGTCTCTGGGTTGATGTTGCCTTACATGCGTTACACTTCTCTTCCAGCATCATCATCATCGTCCTCTTGCGTTTTCTAACTTTATCGTTGGTCTTATGCTTCTTCTTCTTATGCACTTTCGATGCTTTCATTCTTTGTTATTATTATGTCTTATTTGTCCTTAAGTACAGCTATTTCATTGGATTTCGTTGTTTGCGGTTAAGTCCTCTCTGTCTAATAGTTATCTATTTGTTATTGAATAATTTCTTTGCGTTAGTAGTTAGAGGAAACTATTTATTTCATTGCTGTGGTCTCCTACTAACAACCCACTTTCCACTACTGCTCTAAGCCTTCTGCGTCCGCTTTAGTTGCTATTGGAAGATATTTTTAATATGATTAATAGCTTAGTTAAAAGTCAATTCCGTTAAATAATAGGAAAGGCCATGACGTTTAAACGAAAATACGGAACAGTGATAAATTTTGAATAGAATCGGTAACATTTAATCACATCAAAATGCTGGAAAATTTAATACTATTGGGGCAATTTGTCATGTCAGTGGGAAAGGCTTGATGTGAATTCAGCATCATCGGTATTAGATTAGTCGGATGTAAATAAAATGAATAAAATGATGTGCTAAAAGTCTATTGAAATGAATGATTTCAACAAAAATTATAATATGATTTGGAAAAGCAGTTGAAAAAAATTTAAGAAAACCCTTTGCATTCCCTTAAGAGGCCGTTTTTTCCACAGTTTAAACATACTTTCGATGAAAACGCTTAAAAGTTGGCGGAAACAAGTTGATCAAATTATTAAAGAACGTAATACGACCTTTTAAAAGACATATCACACTCAAGGGTAGTCAACATTTACAAAAATAAAGTTACTAATTTATTGAAAACTCGCAGAGCTAATGATATCAGATGCATAGTAGGAATAAAAAGAGGAAAAAGTTATTTATATATTAAGAGGGTTACATTTTAGTGGCAGCTTACAAACTTTGCTTGGCTATGCCACCAATTAAATAAGAAATTCGCCCGCATTTGATTCATGTGATCTTGCTTTTTAAACATGTATTATAGCATAACAAACTCGAGTTTTAATACCAAAGAAGAATGAGAAATAGTCGTCTCCCGTTTAAAAGCTATCTGTTAAGTATCACCCAAATGAAGCTTTTTTTAAGCGAAAGGCAAGACTAGTGGACACGAGACGGTGGATTTTGTGGATGCATACACTTCTAAAGCATTAACATCAAAGTTTTCTCCGGTTAATTTATTAGTGTAATGCATTAAAGATATCGGGTTAGGCCTTAACTATTTTAAGACCAAATTCGTTTCAAGATTTTTTAAGACGTTTGAAACATGTCCGTATATCTGGCCGGCTAGTGGGCATGATAGCTCGTAGCCTTTGAACATTATACAGTATTAATATTATCGAAAATATAGTGTTAAAAAAACTAATGTCACTTTACATACAATGACTGAGATATGGAAGAGCTTCTCGCATTATTGTGACTTAAGTCTCTTCTATTTTTAGACTAATACAATGGGACCTATAGCTTAACGACGAATGCGAATTTCAGCTGTTTGAAAAGCTTTTAATAAACATGCCTATTAGGGCGTTCAAAACCGAATACCGTTTTACCGTTTTTTAATGTTCAACACTGTATGCAGATTTTTCCACAAACAGCCATTTTCGGTTAAACCGGGTTAATGTAGTCTGTTAACGAGTTTTAAAACCAGTACAGAAATTTCAGTCAGTTAAACTGACTGATAAATACCATCACCCAATATAAGATATTGTTTAAGTCTTGAGTTATTGAAAATTATCGATTTGTAATTAAAACCAGTTAGAAAGTTTCAGTCGGGCAACCCGACTTACATTTACCCTTACCCCCAGTAAAACAAATAATTTTCTATTATATTGATATTATTACTCGATTTGGAAAGTGGGCGGAGTTCTACATTTGTATGGGAGGTACGAAAAGGGGTGTGTCTAGGCTTCCAGATTTATTCTCCATAACTTTATCCTGCTATAGCTTTACTAAATACAGAATTTGGGCACGATTGCGTTGGGTGTACTGATATTATTGCTACATCCCAAAAGTGGGCGGAAAGGTACATTTGTATGGGAGGTACCAAAAGGGGCGTGTCTAGACTTCCAATTTTTTCTCCAAAACTTTGTTCTGTTATAATATAACAAAATACAGAATTTGGGCACGATCGTGTCTAGTGTATTGATATTATTACCCTATTTCTAAAGTGGGCGGAGTGGTACATTTGTATGGGAGGTACCAGAAGGGGCATGTCTAGACTTCCAGATTTTTTCTCTAAAACTTTATTCTGCTTAAACTTTACCAAATACAGAATTTGGGCACGATCGCATTAGGTCTTTTAATAATATTAATCGATTTCTAAAGTGGGCGGTACCAGATGTGTATGGGAGGTACCAGATGGGGCGAGAATAGACTTCTAATTTTTTTCTCCAAAACTTTATCCCGTTATTGCTTTACTTAAAATAGAATTTGGGTACGATCACGTTTGATTTATTGATATTATTTCTCCATCTCCATAGTGGGCGAAAGGTAGGTTTGTATGGGAGGAACCAGAAGGGGCGTGGCTAGGCTTTCAAAATTTTTTCCAAAACTTTATCCTGTTATAGCTTTACTTAATACAGAATTTGGGGACGATCCCGTAGGGTGTATTGATATTATTACTCGATTTCTAAAGTGGGCGGAATGATGTATTTGTATGGGAGGTACCAGAAGGGGCGGGGCCACGTAGCTCATTTGCAATACCGTAAGTAGTTTTGAGAAAATAATAACTCGTGCAAAATTTCAAAACATTTGGTTGCGTGTTTCGAGAGTTATCGTGCGAACCAGCCGGACAGCCACCGGACAGACAGACAGACAGATTGACAGACAGACAGACAGACGGACATGGCTCAAACGACGTAAAAAGTCATGAATCGAATTTGGTTCAAAGAAACCTAGGGTCTAAGTCACTCCTTCTATGTGTTACACTTTTGGGTCGTATCAAATGATATATACCCTCATCCCTAAGGGTGATGGTATAAAAAGTGGTATATTTCCAGGAAATTTGGAATTTTTATGGTTGTTTTCCCATAAAGTGGGTCAATGTTTATGGAGTAAAAAAAATGCACCAAGCAGTTATCAAAATCGTAATCTACTATTATATGAATTCTAGGAAAATTTGCCAAAGAAACCATGGTTCTAAACTCCGAATTGGAACCCCCGGTTTTTACCGAGAAACTTTTTGTATTGAGGAAAAAATCCACAACAAGTCCCGGAAATGCCCCTAGAGGGTTCAAATGTATGAACGACCCGCAGTCATATTTCCCACCTAACATTTTTCGCAAATATACCTACCCTCAATCCTCACCGCCTAAGGGGGCTACCATACAAAAATCAAATTTTTATAAAATTTACTCCCACCGCTCTTTCTGCCCCGGAATCGGCCATAGAGGGGTGTAATGTATGACCGTCCCCCAATATATGTATAACCCCAACAGTTTCTCAGAACATATATATCCTCTATCTTTAACACTTAAGGTGGTCTCCATACATATTTTTTATTTTTATAATTTTTTTCCTAGAGGAGTAAAATGCATGACCGACCGCCACTAGTATTTCCCTACTTATATTTCTTCCGAACATAACTACCTCCTATATTCACACAATATATAATTTTTTTCTAAATTATTTAAAAATACTTGGCAAAGCACCCTTCGCGGGTGAAGATAGGAGGTAGGTATGTTCGTAAAATATGTTAGGAGGGACCGGTCATGCAGTTTACCTGTCTAGGAGATATCATGGGAGCGGCTGATGGATGCAACGGAAATGCAACCGTAGATATATCGTCATACCAAGTTTAGATAAGGGCTTTCACCTGGTCTATTCAATGAATTTGTGGTCGTGTTCTTTACCGCAGCCCATCGAGTGTATTGCCAAAGAATTTTCGAGCTGGAGTATTATCATCCATTCGAACAACATTGCCCCTTCATTGCAATCAGCCCATTTGAATTCACTGTCGTTGCACGGCTCAATGTTCATACAACGAAGGTACTCGCTGTTCACGATCATGAGTCCAAATATTTTGCGAATATATCGGTCCGCTTGTGTCATTACCCACGATTCTGCACTGTAGAGCAAGGTAGAATCATAGTCTCTGTTCGTCGAGAGAGGGCTTTATCATTGAAGCAGCGATTTGCGATCTACACCTGTGTCTTGGCTGACATTATTATTTTTGTTTACAGCGAAACCAAGAAAGACAAAAACATCTACCACTTTAAAGTCATAATTTTCAACGTTTACACAGAGACCCAAACGATTACATTCTTTGTTTGTTGAATCAAATAACTTAGTTTAGTCTTATACAGTGTTGTTTGTTGGTGTTAGTCGATCGTAGCGATTAGTTATCAATTTTGTGTAAGTGTATCAAATGATACATCAAATTGGCTAAACGATCAAAAAGTGTTTTACTGTTTGATATTAATGATTAAATTCAGTGTCACGCACTAAATAGTCATTTATCTTTAGACTTACATCTGTCGACTGTTTCTCAATGCTTGGAAAAGCCGCAGTAACATCCCGCAATCCACGGCCAATGATAGCTATATCATCGGCATACGCAAGCAGCATGTGACTCTTGTTGGTAATGGTAACATTTCTTTTTACTACAGCCATCCGCATGATCATCTCCATTACGATGTTAAAGAGATCGCAAGACAAATGTTCGCCTTGGATAAGGCTCGCTTAGTAGAAAATGGCTCTGTCAGATTCTTGCAAATTTTCACTGAAGACTTCGTGTTAGTCAGTTGCATCCAGCAAAGTCATATTAGCTTCGCGAGGATACACAACTCTAACAATTTCTGGCGTATCAGACGGTCGAATGCAGCTTTGTAGTCGATGAACAGATTGTAGGGGTCGTTCTGCATTTCTTTGGTCTTCTCCAGGTTTTTGTCGTAGTGTGAATATCTGGTCGGTCGTGTATTCACCATGCATAGAGCCATAATGATAATGTTTAATCAGGTTCTTTTATATTGGCTTAACTGTCTCACATAACACACTAGACAGGACCTTGTATGCGTTGGCTAAAAGGCTAATCCCGCAGTAGCTTTTGCACACACTTGGATTGCATTTCATAAGCGCTGAATATAGAAAACTCAGATTCCAATCATCGGCCATGAATTTCTTTAGCCAAATCGTGTTTATAATCTGGTGCATGCACGTTGCCAGCTCATTACCGCCTTCCTTAAAAAGCTCTATCGGCAGTCAATCAGATTTTTGTTTTTAAGTCGTTTAATTGCCGTGATAATCTCGTTGGAGCTCGATGTTGGACAATCTGACCAGATTTAAATTTCTGTGCTTAAAGGCGGGGATCCCTGTTCCTTTTTACCTTTTGGTAGAACTTTCGGAATTCACCTCTTTACCTTATTTTCGATATCCTGGATCTCTCTTTTCTTCCATAAATACTTTTTCCGTCTGAAAAGTCGTTTCATCTCTATTCATTATATCGTTCTCTCACCGCACGCGTTACTATTGGACATTACGCGATATTCTTCGTCGTACCAATGCTTGCCTGAGCGTGATTTTTCATAACCCAGTCTGAATTAGTTATCGGCGGTGTTGTTGTTTAGACTGAATTAAATGTGCTCGTCATTTTCTTCCGTCGGGACACAAATCACAAATCAGCGTGATGTTAATAAACTTAGCCTTGATACTTACAGCGTTAAAACGAGAGACCAGATGTCGAAGTCTCTTGCCGACTTTGAATTCACATCCAGCTGTAGGAGATGTCACAGTTCTTTCGTCGTGTATGTCCCTGTCTCGTCCATGGCGCTAATGTCAGCCTTTCATTTGTCGAGGACATCTGCCAATTGGAGGCACAATTTTCGTAGAGAGTTCGGACATTCGAGATGCATATCCTTAAATCATGGTCCTTATAACGTTAGAGGGGTCGTCAAAATTTTGGTAGAGTCTCGGTTTATCTTTCCATCGTGTTTTCATAACAATTTTCTTTATTTAGGGAGTGTCGCTTATTAGGCCGCTGCGCCCTATCCCAGTTTCTTGGGGTTGCCAAAGCCACTAGAAGAGCCCTTGTGTTGAGCTTAGGTAACTTTTGTTGCCTTCTCCGTAAGACGCATCGGTTGTACTAGCTAGCCATTTGGGTTGCTCATTTGCTACCCCTAAACGGATGTTCAGTGGAATTGCACGGGGAAAAAGTGATCTGGCTTTGGGCCTCCAAAGACATATAAAAAAATCAGAAAATTTAAATAAGAAAATCCCCCATCCCCAACCAAAACCTGAGATGCACTTGCACATATGTCATTTAACACAATGAATTTTTAACTAGAACCTTAAGAGTAACTATTTCCTACACATTTTTGCAAGGGCACACAATTGTTTCACTTTTTTATCGTGGGACCTTTTACACTTAAAGTTTGTGATGATGGTGGAGGTCACAGCACAGGATGCTGTTAATGATATTTGACAAAATAGCTTACCACTCTGCAAGCTGCCGTATAAAATATTCAGTGTTATTAATAATATTTAACCGAATTATGAAAATAAATCAAAAATGTTGGTTATTGCTATCAATGTTTTCCTGTCTATCAGGCCTGTAACATAGTGTACCTTCATATCATTATATGTATGTCTGTCGTGTTCTTTGTTATGTGGTATTGATGCTAAGTATTTACGGGATCACCCGTATTACCCCCGCTTCCTGCTGTCCTGCGACAAAGTCTTTTGCTAGTATTGTAAACGCCTGTTCTAGGTCAGACTCTCGAAGTTCCAGCCCAATACAAAGTTGGGGTATAGTGTTATTGACGTTTCTGCCTTTGTAAACATTTGCCGCCATTATCTGTATACGTATTCCCATTCGGAGTAGTTATTTATACATAAATAGTCCCACTTCTGTTCCATTCTTACTTTGCACAGCTATAATACGTCTAAGATATCCGTGTAAACTCTTTAATTAACAGTTGGAAAACGTTGGCCATAATTTTGATATTTGTCACTTTTTTTATAACTCCATTGTCTTCACGCTAAAATTATCAGAAGCCTCAGAGTATAGGGAGATGGACCATCCACAAAATGGCGGGCGGAATTGAAATTTATGAATGCCCATAGTATAATCCATTTTAAAAAATAAATCAAGGCTCAGAACCAGGATTCATTCACATCGGCGGCAGCCTAACCTATCTCAATTCAAACAACTGTCACAATCAGCAAACCAGCCAGCAAAAACTAGGAAAGGCCCAATTGCATTTAACATTCTCAAAAAAAAAAATTCCAATAACAGATGAACGCAAAATTATAACAGAATTCACAAATGTTCCACATACGCACAACCTTACATACATACTTATGTACGAAGTCGGTATCAATGTGTGCGTGTGTGTGTTCTTGTGTGCAGCACCACACAGAAAGCTATGAATACACCGAGATATGGCCAAACAACCGTTGCCCGTAATCACAAATTGAGTAAGGACCACAGGGCGTCAGTTGAACACGAGCCAGCACTGGAATGAAACAGAAGCCGTCATCGTGAAGTGGCGATTGCAGAGGAAGAGGTATCGCCAATAATGCATACAATTCGGTTCGTTTCACATCGTGCACTCGTCGGCCACGAACATTGTAGCGAACCTTAAGTCAATTTAAGAGTAGCTGAGTAAAACAAACCCAACAACAAAAGCAGCAATAACAAACGATGACGACGACAACAACAATAGCAACGAAACGAGCAGCAACGAGAACTGGCAAATTCTGTTGCTGCGTAATAAAATACTTCCAACAATTAAATGCGGTCCAAAGTCTAACAAACGGCGCTTGGTTTCGGGGAATTCCTTTGTAATCGTGCATGGCATGCTCGTCTAGTTCCCATCGTAACGACGACGAGTGGGGCTGGCGGCCAAGTGGGGCTCAGTGCGAACTGCATAGCACGATGACGCTTCGTGTGCATTGGCAAAGCCCCAGACTGTAAACGAGACACAGTTCGTTTAGTGTAACGGGTGCTAAAGGGAGTCAAAACCCACAGACCACACACAGTCGCGTAAAACGCATGACATTTCAAATCAGCTGCAGAGAACCTGAGAGGTTAAGAGAATGGGCAAAGCAAGAGATTCTGCGAGAGGAACAAAGTGTTGGCTTCCCCAAAGAGCTCTGGAGAGACTTCCGATAATTAGTACGCGCGCGTGTAATAAAAAATTGGCCTACTATGTGGCAAGGATGGAATGTTGTGGGAAAGGGAATGGGGTCGTCTGCTGCATGAAGCTCAACAGCTGCTAACTGCTACAGTGGCGGCGGCATCGACTTCGACTACTCGGGGCTGTCGCCGCCGCCGCCACTCACGCTATGGCTCAGTGGTCGGTTTGTTGTCGGCATCGGTGCGATAGTGTTTGGTGTGTGACTGACAAAAGTTTATTGTTCCAGTGACTGCAGCGAGAGTGCCAACATTTGCACAAACCCAGAACAGAAACGAAAACGAACGGTACTATTCATACATATCGGCCTAACTGCGATAGTGCTCAGGCGCCGACGCATTTTGCAATGGGACGCCAAATGTTCGTGTTCGGGCCTGTGTGTGCACTTGGCGAATGATACTCGCCAGACTGTGCACTAACGGGCCTTTTACGAACGCGATTCTTTCATGAGCCTAGATTCGATTTCGACTTCTTGAACAAATACAAAAGCAGCAGCAGCAACAAAGCCAGGCAGCCGCGTCAGCAGCGCTCAGTCTGTCTGCTGCTCACGGTGGCAGCTGGTTTTGGCATTGCTATTTTCTTCATTGACTATGTACAATGTTGAAAACGTACTTAAAGGTAGCCAGATGTGGTGCCTATGGAATTTTATTATTTTCGAGGAAGAGAGCTTCAACTGTTCAAAAGTTATTTGTGTAATAGAAAGCAATTTGTTCAGATAGACCAAAAAATTTTTTTACTGGTTATGTGGAACATGGGGTTCCCCAGGAAAGTTGCTTAGGTCCATTATTGTTCTCAATATATATCAATGACATCAAAAACCTACAGTTGAGCGGTGAATTGTTCATGTTTGCGGGCGACATCTGTCTTTTTTACCCTTACAAATACGATCTTGTATTAAAAACACATATGGAAAGAGATTCTGCGCTGCTATTTGAATTTGCTAGGATAAACAAGCTTGTTATTAATCCTGATAAAACTAAATTAGTAAGATTTCGACCTAATCCTTCAGCCAGTAATAGCTTTAGCGTATTTGTTGAAGGTAAATTAATACAAGAAACCAGTGGTGTAAAATACCTTGGCATTATGCTACAAAGCAACCTTTCATGGGATTTGCATATAAGCTCTCTGAAAAGTAAAATAGCACCAGCAATTGGAATTTTAAGTCAAGTTAAGTGTTAAAAATAAATTGATGATTTTTTCGTGTTTAATTCATTCACACTTAAATTACTTAGTCACTGCTTATGCATACAATAAAAATAACACTTCGCTTAAATCTCTTCAATCGATGCAAAATAAAGCGCTGAAAACTATGCATAATTTACCAATAAACTATTCTACTACGTTATTGTTTAAAGAAATGTGTAACAAAATCCTCCCAATCAATGGATTGTATAACTACACAATTTTAAAGTATGTTTTCAAATGTATACACAACATTGGTTACCACACAATATCCTTTCTTCAGAACCAGATGAATTTTTAATACCAGAAATAGAGTTAATTTGAGAGTGCCAAGATGTAGGTTTGAAAAGTCAAAACAGCGGATTTATTATGTTGGTGGTATCACCTATAATAATCTTCCCATAGATATCAAATCAATTGAAAGAATGTCAAATTTCAAGATTTGTTATAAAAAAAACACCTTTGTGAGAACGTCGAATCGCTTCTGTTATAGCCTTATTCCAGTAAATTCTATTTTGTATTTACTTTTCTCTTTTTCGTAAATATGTTCATTAATTTTTATTTAGTTTTTTTTTCTCTCTTGAATTAGAATGAATTTATAAGAAACTTTGTTATTGTACATTATCGAAATTAAAATTTGCCAACTTGTCCCAATTATGCCTTTCTTGGATACTTTATATCTATGAATGTAAATAAAATTGAACAATAAATTTCACAAATTAAAAAAAAAAAAAACTGAATTTCTAAAGCAGATTACTTAGGGGTATGATATTCATAGATAGAAGCATTAACAAATTTGATTTTTGGCACTTATATTGTTCAATTATTTGAACTTTTCATAAAACCGGTTTCCGATTTATTCAAAAATACACTTTTCCAACAATTCGGTTTTTGAATAAAAAACCGAGTTAACCGGTTTCGTTGGCTTTCGAAAATTGTAAAATAAATCCAAATATAAAATTTAATATGAAAACATATGAATATCGATACCTTAATTTTTTGTTTGCAATTAATTAGTACTATTCAATTCAATATATTCTAAATAAGTCTCTTAACGATTAGTTCATCCAAACAGAAGTTGTAAGGAAATTTGAACTTAACATATAAGTGGAATTTATATTACTCAAAACCTTTACTTAACTCACATTTTAAACTTAGCATGGTTTATAATTAAGGTATCGATTAAATCCACAATTAGACTCCTTTTTGCAAATTTACGTTTAGTATAGGAGATGAAGGTACTATAGGTTTGTCAAGAATATCGACCGCTTCCCACCCATTTCAAGGTGAGATCTTAAATCTATTTCAAGATTAGATCTCAACTGTATCTGAATGATTACAAAACTATTGTAAGATGTTCAAAAATTAAGCATCTTTTTGCGATTGGATACTGAGTTTATGAGATAACTGCACTTAAAGTTTTTCATATGAAAATCAAGTTCAGTTCCCAACATATTTTTAGATGAGATTTCTTCTGTATCTTGGTGATTTCCCAACTATTGTACATGGCGATCAAACATAATGTATCTTTTTGCGATTGGACACATAGTTTAAAATTTTTCATATGAATATCAACGGCTTCTCAGCCATTACAAGATGAGATACCAACTATGTATTATTGGTTTCATAACTTTTGTATAATTATCACAAATTAAGCTCTTTTTTTGTATTAAATGCTTAGTTAATGATATCGACAATCGAAATTTTTTTATATGAATGCGAACGGATACCCATTCATTTTAAAATGAGATGAAATAGTCATCTAGTAGAATTTTGCAAACAAATTTTCGTATTGCATTTGGAAATTTCAAACAGCTTCATTTGAAATTTGCCCAAAAAATATCAGATAAGTATAAACAACCTTGCCTAGAATTTGCATAGAACAAACCTAGCAATGTTCTGTTGAAATACTACTTTTTGAAAAACCGGTTAACCGACATCAAAAAACCAGTTAAACAGTGTAATCGAAATTGATATTTTTGAAGAAACCGGCATACGGTTTCGGAGAAAAAAAAAACGGTTACGCGGTTTTCGGTTTTGGGGGATTTTCTAAGTTTGAGTATTTCTGATTGCCTGGGAATAACGAAAATCTCTCGTTGGAGGTCCCTAAGCAGCTCACGGGCAATGACACTGAACATCCGTTAAGTGGTAGCAATGGCATACTACCACTGATGCTTTTTAGGAAGTAGGCCCTCTTAGTAGCAAAAGCAGCCGCAAGAAGCTAGGATCGGACCCAGTATTTTAATAAGCCTTACATAAAAATAATTATTATGAAAACACGAATATAAGAAAAAAAAGAACCCTCCAAATATGGCCGACCCGCGCAAATGCCCTGGAATTACCAAACTCTATGCAGAGCTTGTGCCTCTTTCCAATTTACTGTTGTAGCCGACAAATACAAGACTATTATCATCGTCATACAGGTAATGAGTTGGATGGGACAAGGATGCACAAGACAAATGAACTGTGACATTCTTTACAACTGCCATGCAGAAAGACAAGAATTCGGAAGTGGATTCATATTCAGCTAGAAACTTTGACAACTGGTCTCGCGCTTTAACCCAGACCGAATAGCCACTATTCGTACCAAGGCGAAATATTTATACATTATGCTGATTTTTTTTATATGCTCCGATGGAAGACAAGGACGAGGACATTAAAGAAGCATTCTATGAGCGTCAGGAGGAAATTTATGACCGCAGCCTGCACATGCCATTAAAATTGCTCTGATAAATTTTAATGCTAAAATAGGATGCCCTTGGTTCAGCAGTCGGAAAATTTAGTCAACACAACAACACCTCCGATATGCTTCTCGTCGGTAGTGAGTGGAAACAGATTCCCGCATAAAGATATCCACAAGGCAACCTGGATATCCCCTGATCAAAAGACAACAAACCAGATTGATGACATGGTAATCGAGGGACGTGCGTGTGATGAGTAGTGCAAACATTGACTCGGATCACCACCTAGTTGCGGTCAAGGTTCGCACGCGATTAAGTAGTGCTAAAAAAATCTCGTCCACAAACGCAAAGGAAGTAAGACATCACAAAGCTGCATGCCACCGATATAGCCAATGTCTACTTCAACCAACTCTTTCAACTACTTCAAACAACCCCTCCTAATTCTGATGTTACCTACACATAGTGGCAGAATTTTGCGAATTCTATGACCATAAATGATCTTTAACAAAAGTCACATGTTGCTAGCGTCGAGAAGCAGTCAGCAGAATTGGGTCTGTGGTGCAGGAGGGGGTGGCCAAAACTCATCGGAAAGACCAAGTGAAAAAGCTGTTATCTAAACTTGGTGTGACTAATAATCTACGAAGCGCAAAAGACCAAGGCGCTTGGAACAATTGACAGATGATTTTCTGTTTCTGCTGCCAATTAATAAGATGGCTCTTTTGTCGTATGTTTACTCAAAATAACTTGTTGTGACAAAATGTCACATACGATAAATGTGTTCTAATCCACAATAGCTAATAATACCTTTGTAATTATATTTTCAATTAATTCGACTTAGGGCGATGTAAATAAAATATTCAGACTATATTCAATAGAAAACTCGATAGAATCCATAGGGGCACTTTGAAGATATTTGATGTTAAACATAAAAATCCATATCCTGAAATGTTGGGATTTGATACATTCGACATCTATATACGATATCTATATTTTATTGTGATACTGCTGGTATTTTGTAGAAGGTGTTAAGTATAGGCATTTCCTCTCTAGTTGTTGCATTCTTTCAAATCGCCTTTTTTGATAACTTTTGGTACCTTCCTTCCGCGTTAGATGTTGCCTTTTTTTCTCCCACACTGATGTGTTGTGAGGCTGTAGATGTTCAGCTGTGGTTTTGATGTCATATCGTAGTACTTCGGCTGGTATTCCATATTCGCCTGCTGCCTTATAACTTTATTTTGGCTATGGACCTGCTTTCTTAGAAACGTTATTCTGAAATTGTTGTAAGTGGAGTCGTTTTCGTTTTTGTCTTAATGATTGCATTTCTTTGCAATTTTAACTTGATTTTGCCTATGATGAGCTCGTGATCACTACCGATGTCAGCTCCTGTTCTATTGCTTACATCTGTTACTTAGTTTTTTTATTTTCTTAAAAAAAATTCAATTTCCCTTTACACCCCATGAATGACGTATCGCTTCTCGCGTTGTTAATACGCTTTCTATTTTCGATTCACAACTAACAGCACCTACTTGTTTATCGACAAAGGCGAACTTCACTGTTTGTGAAGGTTTTACCAGATATGCAGATTGACTCGACCCTAATACTGCGAAGTTGCTGACCACAACATCGAGGGGGCCGGCAATGAAAGAAAAATTTATTTTTTTTTAGATGACTGGAGCCAAAAGTTGAATCTGGGATCTCCCGCATGGTAGTCGCATGTTCTAACCATCATGCCACGGCCGGTCATCTGCTAACACAAATATGTCCGATCTGGTTGCGTGTGTCACCATTCGGTGATGTATCTCGTAGTACGGGCATATTTTTATTTATCGCTCACCTTGCGGTCCTCTAGTAGTGTGAAGTGTTTGGAGATGATTAAGCGTAATAAACCCGTGTTTTTCATAATATCTCCATAATATCACTCCGAAATCCATCCGAGTACACTACAGCTTCGATTTGCTTCCGCAAATGATGAATGCTCGCTGCGAAGAAATTTTGGTCGAGTAAAGAGGCGATGGCCGAAACTGAGGCCCATTTTGAAGCAAAGGACAAATCGTACTACAAAAATGGTATCGAAAAGTTGGAGGGTCGGTATAATCAGTGCATGACCCTAGAGGGAAATTATGTTGAATAAAAAAACGAATTTTGCCAAAAAAAATGTGTTCTACTATGGTAGGCCGGGGGTCTTTTCAGTTGACCTGTTGATATTTATAATTTATTTATAGGGCATATGTTTTAGTGGTTTTCAGCTTTCCACATTTCATTAGGAATCCTACTAATGAGACCCTTGGCGGAGGTCGAAAGCGCTATAGGAATCCTATCAATCCAACTGGTCACCCTTGCATTAGGCAAAATCACTCGTTCGTTCTCTTTCAATGTTTGCCTTTTATCAAAATGAACACAAATGCATTGAATGGAGTTGATGCTGTTGTTGTTGTTGCCATTGTTGCTGCTGCAGTTAAAAGTAACCAACAAGAAATCGAGAGCATAAACAGAGCAGCAACTGCTGCAACATTTCTTTTTTATTGTTGTTTTTGTTTGTGAAGTCTGCGTCGACCGACTTCAAGTGATGGCAGCAGCGATAAACGGTGCTCTGGCTCTGACTCCGGCTGTGGTAATAGCAGCAAAGACAAGCCAACAAAAAAAAGATAGAAGAAGAAATGAAACGGCCTAAAAGCGAAAGAAAAATTGCAATACACACATTTCTCGTCGAGTTGGTTCAAGTTGTAGTTTGGCATGCAAGCGATTCAGTTAAAACGGAACTTTCACAAGGAACGGTTCAAATAACTTGTCTGGCTGGCTGGCTGACTGCCTGCCTGCCTCGTCAAATACATATCTTCCATTCACATACCGAACTGTTCTTCCACGGCTTATCAAAGAATAGTGCATCTCTCAAAACCGAATTGAACTTGGCCAAAAGATGGTCACAAATCGCAAGAGTGAACAACCCGAAGATATAATAATAGAGTATTCTAAATTTCAACTCAAATAGCGGTTAGTGTAAAATACTATAACTACAACAATGATTAAAATAAGTTAACAAAAAAAACTACCTAAATACAGAGACCAGCTATGGCTGGACCATAGTTCTAATGACCATGGCCAGGCCACACAGACTGTGCTAGTGCGGCCAAGCTAAATAAGAGAGCTGAAAGTACCATCCGTTTCGTATTATAACAATTTCCGTGAGTGTGATTGTGCGTTGTGCAGCGTCTAGTGAGTGATAAGTTTTATTTAAAGTGTTAATCCTGTCAAGACAGTGACGTATTTACAAGGTGCTGATGGCATTTCACGCTACGCCTTAAATACCATACCGGGAAATAGAAAACCCCACAAGAAAGAAACGTTGTTTGAAATCTATGTTAAACTTGTACATTTTGACAGACGTTGACGACACGGCTGAAATCTCGCGCCGCCTGTCTTACCACAAATCAAATAGGCATTCGGAGCCAAACAGAGGCCGGGTAAGTTATTACACTCTTTGAGATCGCCATTAATGCCTGACACTGAAACTGCTAGAAATGTGGGTTAAACTGTCGCAAACTGTTGACAGATGTGGGGTATTGCCTGAGTCTAGCACTGGGACATTTCACGGGGTAAGGTTAAGCTCTAAATATCTAAGATTCGCGTAAAGTAGACATTGAAACTAAGATATCAAGTGTGGTGGTGTGAAAGATGGCAGCTAGGTAGGTATGTAGGTAGTTAGGACGATGATGATAATGATGACGACGATGGCAATGACGTTTATGACGATGTCGTGCATTGCTCGTCTGCCGCACACTGCCAGCAACATCTGCGGAAAGCAGAATACGAGACAACGTTGAATAGTTTGCTTTTATGGCTTTATCGCATGACGCTGGCCGTAACTGAAATCATTTGTCCAACGGTCGTTGAACGTCGCGGTTTTGTTATTTACCCCAAATACCTACCAGACAATTACATGTTTGTTACTGCATGCAACACAGACACCGATACATCTGCACGCACACACAGTAGACAGACAGACAGACAGACCCATATTCCACCCGCCTTAACCGATATTTCTTTCGGGCCATCTACGATAATTGCTCTGGTATTGGTTTGTGTTTTCATTGGTTCGTTCAACTATTCGGTCGTCGACATAATAGCAACAAAACACGTCGGAAACATACACTAATCTTCGTGTACCCAGTGCTCCCAATAGGGTCTAAGCTTACGCACCTAAGACCCAAATTGTCTAGAAACTTGTCGGCATCTTGGTCAAAGGGAAGAAAACAGTTTATTAAATGTCGGGCGTCTAACCGGTAGCAACTGATCTAACCGGAGTTCAGTATCAATCGTTACGTTATGGCATAAGGATAGCGATATGCTAACGCGCGTCTGTAATTGTCGGTAATAAGTTTTAATATATTTATTCTAATGCAGTCACATCAACATCTTAGCATTTGTGCGAAATATAAGTTGTAAGTATTACAATTGAATAGCCTTGATAATGAGTAGAACGTTGGATAAAAACAATCGTTTTGGTTAGTTACTAATAAAAACTTATCAAGTGTATAGCAGACAGCGGAAAAACTTTACTTCTCTCAGTCAGCCAGATTGCAGACTTTGATAGTATTTTCAACAATAAATTTAGTGGCGTAAAAAGTATAAAAAATAATTTTATATTACAAAACGTTTTTAATTTTTAAGGTAATCACACTTCAAATGAATTTTTTTCTTATCGCACGGGTCCAAACCTAATAGATTACCGGCAGCGGTTAAATACCGACTAAATGCTATTATAAAATTTTAAAATGGAACAGTTTATGTTGCCTATTGAACCAGCCTTAGCATGTGAAGTTATCTTCACTGTTACAATGTATCTTAAAAAAAACAGACAGTACTTCGCAATAATAAAGATATCATACCAAATTCATAATAAATATGGTAAACATTGGCAAGTTATATGAAGAAAGCTATTCTTTTATGATGCTGTGAACTGCTTCTGAAGAAGTAATCATGAAACTTTTTGAGTTCAATTTACCAAAAACATAAAAAAAACTTCGTCAATCTTCAATATTTTCACAATAGTTTTAAACTCTATGAAATGTAACTTAAAATAACTTCCAAAAGATGGATAATATTTGCATTAAGGGAATTATTTTAATAGCAAAGGTTTGTGAAGGTTGTGAAAAAGTAATTCTCCGAAAAATACTACCAACATTTTTTGCTAGGTATTGACACTATTTCCTTTCAATACAAGTTATTAATCGAATCCTATACTGGAATGTCAAAGGTATTTGAAATCATAGATATATTACAACCAACACCGACAAATGGAATATTAATGCCAAAACAGTTTCAATTCAAAATGTTGGAAAATTTAACCCTATAATGGCAAAGTCGTGTCAGTTTTGCGGATGATATACTGCGAAATCTGACCAACTCCACTTTTTTGTGAAATGGTCTTAATGATGCAAAAGTATTTCAAAAGTCATTGTCCCCTCTAAAAAAATCCAATGTCTATTTGAAATAGTTTCAAAAAAATAGGCGGCCATAAACGTTAAATCATGCATTACTCAAAAACACAAAAAGTGTATTTGAACACTTTTTTGCAAGAGTGTCCCAAAAGTCATAACATATTATATGCCGTGTAAAAAAAATCTCATTTCTATTAGAAGAAATTTTGTAGTTATTGTATAAAAACTTAAGCTGACATAAACTTTCAATCATCAATAACTGAGAAACACAAAAAGTGGATTTGATCAGTTTACACAGTATACCTGAGATATATTCTAAATCAACAAAAGTTTTGTTCAACTGTCTATTTATAATTTCGTTACTTACTATGTATATCATGAAACTGGTTGCAATCATAACAAATTCTACGAAAAGTGTAAGAATTTGCATAATTACTTTATAAAATAAATATATAGAATAGAAATGTCTTGTGTGTCTCTAGGGAACATTAAAATTCAAATACAACAGTAGGAATGTCGAATCAACGTTGCCTCCAAGAGTTTGTATACAATAGAAACGTTAGGCATAGTTCTACTGGTATGTCACTTTTTTATCTATACCGATTTTCGATTTTCTATTAGACCATCAGATTCTCTAGAGGCGTGAATATTAACCTCAATTCAAAAGTTTTATAAAGATAATCCTCAAAGGAAAAAAAGCACTCGACGGACATTTTCTCAAGAAATAGGCAGGATTAACAACTGGCTTCGGTTTACAAAATAACATTTAAGAGGATAAACTTTTAAATTAATGTCAAAACTAAGAACAGTAGATATAGAAGTACTCGCTATAAAATAAGTATAGTTGAAAGCAAATTTACGATCTCAATATAAGTAGAAGGTGAATCATTACTATAAGGCATTGTAGGCATAAAAGACGACAGTTGGCGGTAAGAGTACACAAATTCATAGAAGGGCTTGTGGTCTTTTGCAAAGTACAGCACATAGCTATATTTACTCAATAGGTTATACTCAGCACAATTCAACAAATAATTTACGAAATCAATAGTTGAACCAGTTTAGCCAGTATTTTTTTATTAGACGAGAATTTGGTTTTAGCTTTGGTAACTCCCTTGTACTCTTTGTACAAAACACAGTTAGAAATTTTTCAGCTCATTGTTTTGGGACTCAAATCTTAGAATTGCACTTGAAAGAAGCCCCGAGGAGAATTTTTAAACTTTATTAACCCTTATGTGAGTGACAAAAAAACACCTTCTCCAAAGTGACAGGGGTACCCGGGTACCCACATACAAATTGTATAAAATTTGGATATCTTTCTCATCGTACTGTACGTAAAATCGATATAAAACGATGCTTTTATGTATTGTGGCTTTTTTATATCGATTTTACGTACAGTACGATAAGAAAAATATCAAAATTTTATACAATTTGTATGTGGGTACCCGGGTACCCCTGTCACTCACATAAGGCTTAATATTCAGCGCTAAAATCTATTTTTTTATCTTCCCACTTTATCTGCCACTCTCTTAAAGGTGTATAAAGAATATGGATATGCCACGCTCTTCTAAAGGGATAAAATAAACCTACTCCAATGAAAATCGAGAAACAAGCTTTGGAAACCATCTGCATCCATTAAATATATCCACTTGAAAATTAAAAGGATACCCGGGTACCCTAACACTCCCATAAGGGCTAAAATTTAACTCTATCATTAAAACAAATTCTAAATTTTTCCGTAATTAGTTTGTTTGAAACAAAAATATTTAAATAATGAATGTTTTTTCATTTTTCGGTTCAAGATCTATTCTATTATTGCTAATAGAGTTTTTTTTACAAGAGCTATGTGAAATGGATTATGTTGACAGCTGGCAGGGTAGATAGCTATTTCGATGGTTGTCAAACTATATTCATCAGTACCCTTTGCTGTGCCTACTCCACTCAATATCACAACCTTCAGTGTTAAAGCTTCAAGAAACCATTGTGAAACCCAAACACACCGGTGCAATGCAGGTTTAATATCCGGCCGTGTCATGATGGTTATAACACGCGACCGCCAGGCGGCAGATCCCGAGTTCAATTCCCGCCACCAGTCATCTACATTTATCTTTCATTGCCGGCCCCCTCGATGTTGTCGACAACAACTTCGCAGACTAGTATCGAGTCAATCGGCATGTATAGTAAAAGCTTCTCAAACAGTGACGTTCGCATTCGTCGATAAAGAAGTAGGTGCCTTTAGTTGTAAATCTGAAACAAGAAATCGTGTTAATTCACAAAAAAAGCGAGAAGCTAACTCATACCTCATTCAAGGGGTGTAAAGGGAAATTAAGATTTTTTTAGGTTAAGTCATTTAGTATGGGAGGTACCACAGGGGATGGGGCTATTCTGCTCCATTTACTAGTACATTACTTCAATTTAGAAAATACTAACACAGGTAAATTTTCATAAGGATTAGTTAAGGTATGCTCAAGTTATCCCACCAGCCGGATAGAAGGACATAGCTCAATTCTTAAGGTATTTTGAATATTGTAAAAAAAATTAGTACACAAGTTTATTCTATGGCTGGTTCCCTATTAAAATGTCAGCATTTATGTGCTATTTAAGCACACAAACTCCTTGGAGTTTATTACAGAGATCCATATACAAAAAGACTTTTTGATTTTAAGTACAAAAAAGTTGTTCCTTAATAGCAAATTCAAGGTTATATATCACCGAGGGAAATGCTAATTTACATTCTGCACAGATCGACAAACATAACAAAAGAAAAACAAAAACGGGAGGCACACTGGGTTGGCACTTGTGCCAAAACAATTCCATGCAATTTTGTACAATGCAAAAATCTGTGGACAAGACCTTGTGTAGATAATGTTGACGTATTGTCCTCGTTGATGGTATCTTCGCACCTGTGTGTTGGGCTTCTCAATTTGTTGATGAATATTTTAACTCTTAAGGTCTGTGATGATAATAGAGAAGTCACAGTAAAGCTGATGAGATAGTTTGGCAACTTTTGAAATATCTTGTAAAACAAATTATATTAGCAATAATAAAGTAGGTCCTCAATCGACCAATAAAAACAAATTCACACTTTTGATAGATTTTAAAAATTTAGTTACAATTAACTGTTGTTTTAGTGACAAATTTCCCTAAACGATACTTACTAACTTTAAATCGATATTAAATTACTATGGCATGTTACTTGACAAAACGAATGATGCAGAACTTCTTGTTTTTGTTGCTACTTCCACGTGCAGTTCTCAGAATTATACTTACTTACATTAATATGACTAGAGATTAGAGCGGGTCGATTTATAGGGAGGCAAAAAAAACCGCTCAGGTGACACCCTAGGCAACAAAATAAGAAACTTTGCCCAAGGAAAAATACCTCTAAAACGAATTCTTTAGAGCCATCTAACGGCAATAAATAAAGAATAAAAATCTGCAGATCTACTCCCTTAGTGTTTTGTGTACAATACAATTACCAAAAATTTGATTATATATGCTAAGTGACTTATTGTAATGGACTTGCCTTGTTTTTAGAAAGTAACCCAAATGGCAACATGGGGCTGAAATCAAATAAAATAGTATTATTTTTATAAAACAGCTGATATCATTCTTTATATTAAACAAATAACATAAAATAATTGTATATTTTTATTGGCAAAAAATTTTAATACATTTGTTTATTTCAGGATATACTCAAAGATCTAAATAATTTCTTAGAAATTTCCTTAAGCAATAAGAATGGTAGGGAAATCCTTCGGTATTCATATGAAAACTTTATTTAGCATTATCTTCTGAACTAATCATCCAATAGCAACATGGAGCTCAACTTGTGTTCACCATACAATAGCTGTGAAATCACTTACATATGGTGGGTTTCTCACCTTAAAATGAGTGAGATCCACATGATAAACTTTAAGTGCAGTTATCTCCTAAACTCAGTTTGCAATCGTAAAAAGCAATGTACATTGTGATCAAAATACAATAGTTAAAAACTCAAGAAGATACAGTTAGGATCTCATTTTGAAACTGTTTGCGAACTCAAGTTAAAATGGGTGCAAAGCAGTCGATATTTATATAAAAACTTTTAGTATCTTTATCTCTTTTTCAGCATATACATATAGACTAGTGAGGAAAGCACTAAGAATCTTATCTGGAAATGTTTTGGGATCTCACCTTGAAATGGGTGGGAAGCTGTCGATATTCATATAAAAAACTTTAAGTGTGTTTTTCCCATATTTTAAAATTTCTGAATAACGGAACAGAACTGGTTAACCCGGCTTCTTCTAAATCCGGTATTCGAAAACAGAATTGTAAGAGAAATATATTTTTCGAATAAAACCGAAACCAAGTATCGGAAAAAGCTAGTATTTGAACAGTATAACCCTTTTATTTACCGACACAGACAACGAAACTGACAGTGTAATGAAAATTCCGAACGTCAACATTTGTGAGAAGCTTTTACGAAGTTACTGAGACAACATCCAGAAGACCACCGACCAAAGAAATGTAGATTGCCGTGACAGGGTTCGAAGGCATATCTCTAGCATGATTGTGGCGATTATAGTTTTAAACATCAGCCTTTTCTGTAGTCACTGATATCAACTATATTTACTACATGCAAAAGAGCTTCTCTTTGGTTAATCCTAAGACTGTGGATTAACCAAAGAGATGCGCTTTTGACGAGCATATTCATTTAAAATGATTTTTCTTTTATCCACGCACAATAGTCATATGTGCATTTAGAATATCAAGCAAGGCTAACAGTTAAAACAAGTTGCCAATGTTGGCCTATTAAAATTTGCAATTCCACTCAAGTTTTTTGAAATCTCCAAAGAAATCAAAAGGTGAAAAATACAAAACGCAGTCCAGTCCATTCAACAAAATGACATGGGTGGATATGTGCACATGAGTGTAGTTTACTTACATTACGCAAATTAAAGCTAATTAGAGTACTATTTATACTATTTACCTAAAACTGCTATAACAATGAAGTCTGAAATATATATGTGTGCGTTAGTGTACGTTCGTTTAAATAGAATGACAGCCAGCCAGGGAAGAGATAGTACGGATTTAACATATACATAGCCTTACGACATTTGAAGAAGAGAGTAGAACGAACAATTAAGTAAGAATTTCAATGAATTGTTAATTGGAGCAAAATTTACTCTGCTACGCTGTCTGTTCATATGTCTACACAAATGTGTGTGTGTGTGTGTGTTAGTAGTTGTGTGCGCCAATATGTGCTAGTGTCTGTGCGTGCGTTCTCCACTAAGCTGTTGTGAAAGGTAAGTACGAACGGGTACGTAAATCATTTGGAAATGAGCGTTTATGTTATCTTAGCCGCTTTTTAATTGTAACACCTTAGCCGAAGCAAAATGTCTAAGATTTCTTGAAATAAATTACTTAAGCTGAGACTAGTTTTGACAGGAAATACATAGATGGCGATATGAGGTAACCGACAATGTCGGTTTAGTATTGCTTGTCATATCCAGGGCGTAAAGTTTTACAAATTTGTAGTAAATTATAATGGCTTGGTGTAGTAGCGTTGTTACAACTTTTGACTGACTGGCCCAGTGGCTTTAACACAGATTAATTGGTGTAATTTGTCTCCCTTCTCTCAAAGAAATTTTCTATAAATTAGTATTAATAGAACTCACTTATATTTTATTATCATTCATGCCAGTATTTTTCTAATGTTAAATTTTTGATTTCAAAATATTAAAGTATGAATAGTCATATTAGCAGTCTCTGAAAATCTCTCTGTTCTTAACTATGAAATTTTTGCAATCAATAATAAAATGCAATCTAAGCAAATCAATGACTCGAAATTTTAAAAAATCTGACTTAATTAAAAATCATACTTAATTCAGACTAATATTGAGCTGTTTTTACCCACCCAACAGTTCTAAAGTTAAGCTCAAAAAGAACATTATTACCTGCTACAAACAAATTTGTCTATTGCACAACACATTGTTGTTATTGCCCATGCAAGTGATTTTCCATATGCACTTCTTCACTCCCTCTTGGTACTCCCAGCGCCTGCACAGCAACAAAAGTCTGTATAAAAAAAGAAATTATTCTGATAAGGAAATTCCCCATTGAAATGCATTAAATGCAATGAGCAGTACTTCAGCTGCTCAGACATATTCGTCACTGAGTAAATACTTTAGGTGCTACGGCAAAAGGGGAAGAGGGCTTGGCGTATAAAAAATTACAAAGAATGACAATTCAAAATTTGCGTTTGTGAAGTTCAAAGTCTTTAGCTGTGAGATTATTTAGCATTAATAATCAAGACAAGTGGATGGATTTAAAATGCAATGGCATAAAGACACTTTCGGTTGTCAGATTGGATCGAAACAAAATAGAAATTTTTGTGTATAAATTAATTAAATTACGAATTTCTAAATATTATTTATTTAGTTATATTTATATGACATGGAGAAGACACGGCTATATTAACTTTATAGTCTTTTCTCATGATGACGATGTCATGAATCTGCTGACTATGGAAACTCTACTACATTAAGAAGTGGTGTAAGAAAAAGTGATTAAACGATTTCAGTCAAATTTGAGAACGGCCGTGGCATGATTGTTACAACTAGTGACTACCATGCGGGAGATCCCGGGTAGTCGATTCCCGCCTCCACTCATCTACATTCGTCTCTCATTACCGGCCCCCTCAATGTTGTCGACATCAAATTCGCAGTATTAGTGTCGAGTCAATCGGCATGTCCAGTAAAAGCTTCTCAAAAAGTTACGTTCGCAGTCGTCGATAAACAAGTAGGTGCCCATGGTTGTATATCTAAAAATAGAAAGCGTGTTAATTTACAACAACGCGAAAAGCTATCCCATAACTCATATTCTCTATGCAACAGGCACGAGTCATTGTCAATCACTAACTTGAGGCATAGCGGTGTTATAATATCATCTGGAAGCTCTAGCTACCGAATAAGTGTTGCTCTGTGTAATAATTAGATTATGGCGATAATAATGACTGTAACGACGTCGTCGACGACGGCGTTAATATTAGTAGTGCTCATGGATGGTTGGCAATTGCGTATGTGATGATAATACTCTTAAAAGTCAATGAATTGCTAGAAATATTCAATCGCACGACTGGCATACTTTGCCATCACCTACCTACATACTGTATATCGACAGCCATATATACTGCAGTCCAGTGAATAGTCAAGCAAATGTGTCTACAGGTACATATAAACGTTAATTGTCAATTGATATCTAGGTAGTAAAGTGTTATTGACCGTAGGTATGTGCGCGTACGTGTGGCACATACAGGAATGTTTGCCTCCATAGGAGAGATAGATCAAACAACCGGTTGGTGTATTCATATTAGTGTAACAGCCAAGGCGTTCAAATATCTCTAAGCTGTGCCACTTAGTGATGTCAGGTCGTGTGTGTGTGTGTGTCAATTTGACTGACAATTGCGAAATAGATATAATCGGGATAATACAAAGTAGACTAAAGGTGACTTTTCACGGACATGTCATTCGTATGAATATTAAAGTATGAATGATCATAATAGCCTTATAGTGCTTACATAATGGCAAATTTTGAGCAAATATAGCATAGCAGTTTTCTCGCGTGTGCAGTGACACACATCGTCCCTAAATCAAAGAGGCGTTATGCATTCAACAACAAATATAACAATGATAAATTAACATTGTCCTTCTATATGACTGGTTGTATGGAACAACAGAAAAAAACTATGCAACACCAACAAACATTAGTATTCCCATTATATTTTTGACGTTTGTATTTGTAACCGGCCGTGGCATGATGGCTAGAACACGCAACTACCATTCGGCAGATCCATGGTTCGATTCTTGTCTCCAATTATCTACATTTTGCTTTCATTGCCGGTCCCCTCGATGTTGTCTACAGAAACTTCGCTGTGTAGTGGTGTGGGTATGAATGTCTAGTAAAAAGCTTCTTAAACAGGGACGTTCGCATTTGTCGATGAATAAGTAGGTGCCGTTCGATGTGAATCTTAAAATAGAAAGCGCGTTAATTCACAACAACTCGAGAAGCTTCCCTACCTCATTCATGAGGTGTAAGGTGAAATTAAATCCAGTATTATGGTCCCATGGATTTCCGACATCTCAAAACATTTGAGAGGTTATTAGAAATCCGAGTTCGAAGTAATCTTTCACAAAATTTACTATCACAATCTCAGCATGCCGATACTAAAGGAAGGCCAATTGAGACAGCTCTCCACTTTTAATTGAGTAGTTGTAACAACTCTCTCGAGAATAAGATTTTTGCTTTGGGAACTTTCGTAGATAAAAAGAGAGAGAGAGAGAGAGAGCCTTCAATAATATTTTACCTATGACAATTCTAAAAATATTACATCTCAGCGGTAAAAATACCCATTACTTAATCGCTGATGTCAGCTATATTTAGTAGCAATCAGTGATGATTCTCTCGCTTATATTCTTGCTTAAATAAGGCATAGGAGTGTCGTAGGCTGTTTAATCGGTGTGCTCTCGATAACAATGTAAGTGACGATATCAATAAGTGTAATTTCAGTTGCAATTACGTTATTAGCGGAGTTTTAAGGGAGCTGGATAACTCGCTTGACTACGATGTAAGTGACGATGTAAGTAAGTGCCATTTCAATCGGAGTTTTAATAAGTGGACGATATTTTTTGCGTTACACACACGTGACATACTAAGTAGTTAGATCGGCAATGGCATACAGATGTCACGGATTACTAAACAGGTACTTCGTTTCATTTACCGCTGGGATGATGTAGTGGTTGGCAGTTCAGTGACCCCTTAATTTAGGCGCTTCTGGTGGAAGGAACCGTCAGAGTCGAATTCGGAGGGATCACAGTTGCTAGGAACGTTAACAGAGAAACACCTTAGGTACGAGTTCTGTTGTATGTGTAAAAACCTGAATTTACTTAGCATTCACACAACACGCTTACTTAATACAGTAACGAATAGAGCTTATCCTATTTTCTTGGAAATAGAAAATAAAAAAATTTGAACGATGCGTTGCAATTGAAGTTAACAGAGCAAGTCAAGTTACTAGTGATAATCATTGAGAGGAACCTATTTGGAAATCCAATGGGGAGGAGAGGACCAAAAAGGTGTCTGTTGCTCTTTCCTGCTGCAAAGGAGCTTTAGGCAAGCGGTCAAAGGTCTCTATGTGTATTTGTATAACTATAGATAAACCAATTCATTTCTATGCCATTGTAGTTTTGTGGAGGTCCCTCCATAAGAAATACGTTCAGAATTCCTTGACAAAAATTCACAGATCAGCATTGATTAGTGTTAGGATGATCAATGAACACAACACGAGGTTTATCACTTAGTGCAATTATACACATCTAAACTTCTGATATCATAGCTGAATAGTCTGCCGTCGTACATCTGGTGGGAATCAAAGAATGTGGCGTTAAGCTACCGGAGCATTCTGAACATGCTAAACCACTACACAAGATCAACTCAATTCTCATAAAAATAGATTATTTTATTGCATTCCGAATACCCGTAACTAATCTAAGGCCTTTTATTCCGAATAGAAAGGATCGAAGTCGCCAGATCTGTTTCAGGTTAAAATCATTGGTATACTTGAGAATGATGAACTACTAAAAAATAGTATCATCACCTTCTGAAGACTATGCATCTACACACACAGCCAAGCTGCTATTAAATCCCTGGCAGCCATGTTAGCTAAATACCTGTCGGTTATGCAATACCATTCATCACTAACGGTGATGAACGAGTATATTGACATCAGCCTTATTTGGATATCGGATCAAAACGACATTCCTGGCAATTACTTATTGGATGAGCTAGCTAGACAGAATACTACAGCACAGATTCTTCCGGCAAAAGAAAGTGCTGGTATGTCGACCTCCACCTGCCATCTGCACATCAGGCAATGGACCGATAATATATTCCGTGATAAATGGAGACTTATTCTCTAGCTGCAGACGAATATAAAGATAACTAAGGATTTCCTTAACTTGCGGAGAGTTAGGATATCTGCAGTTATCTGAACAATGACAAGAAAGTCTTTCTTTTCTAGTGAGCTTATTGGAGAGTAATGTAACCTAAGTTTCCTTTTGTGAATAAAGTAGGACATAAGTACCACGACCATCTTAGAATCTGTTAAAAAAATGGCGCTTTTAGTGCGTTACTGAGAAATAACTAAGCTTAACTATGTGACAAATTTCACATAGCGCATTTATTGACAGCTGTCAATCAACATACCAACAAAATGTGTTACCCTCTATTAACTACTATTGTAGTTGAGCACATGCGTATGATACGTCAGCATTCCAACTGTAAGGTCACCAATTCCAAGATGTCCCAATACTAGAACACATATAAAAGCAAACCGTTATCTCAGAATATTTAACAAATGGTTAGGACAAGAATTACGAACGTATGTACCCAGCCAAGCCAGGCAATCTTCTAATGTCTTCACGACGTAGGTTTGTGTGGTGCATCTTTGCACGTACTCTTTCTGTGTATATGTGTGTGTGGACAACTTCTAGTATTGCAACATTCCTCAGACAACTTAATGTCGAAATGTGCTGTTGAAGATGAAATATGTTGGGAAACAAGTCGAACTTCTAAGGCCAGCATCACTACCAACAATAAAATACCGGCGTTGTCAATGTTGCCAAGTGACTTGAAAAATGTCACAAAGTCATACGAAACCCCTAAGATAGAATTAACAACCAAACACTGTTGTCCATCAACTATGCGAGGAAGGAAAAAGAAATTGGGATACCAGGATTACAGGATTTACCAACGAATTGGATAGATAGTTGTACAACAATTCACCTCTATGATCGCTAATAGATGTGGCTTTGAAACGGCACTAGCAAACACAACAACAGCAACATAAGAATCGTTTATTTATTAGTTGTGTAAAAAGCGCAAGAAGCCTGTGACGACGAAGAACGAAATGTTTATAATATCGTATTAAACAAACACAAAAAAAAACGGCAATAGAGTTATAGCCAACTAGCCATTTCGAGTCATCACGATTACAGCTTCTGCCTGCCACCGCAACTTGCAGCGACTGCGTCTTGGCATCAGTAACAGCGCTGTAACAGTGACTGTGCCGATGTCTTGAGCATAAACAGCAACTATCGGCCAGCCAACACAACGGTAACGCAACTACAATAACAAAGAAAAATAATTTAACATCATCAGCACCATTCCAACATTCTTTCGGTCGTACAACGACCTCGACTTTGATTTGCAGTTAAACGAACACACAATACAACACACACCAACAATACCACATTACCAGCTGCAGCAACAACACATGACTCGGATTTTGCACGAAGAGATGTACACTGGGAGAGATAGAGAGTGAGAGAGAAATGGGGATTGTGAGAGCAATATCAAACACTTTAGCATTCACATGATATCACAACAACTTAAGAGTAACTATTGCTTGGAAAAGAGGGTGAAAGCCAGAGAGCAAATACTATGTGTGAAAGAATAAGCTTTGCTTCAACACAACGACATTGTAGCCACTGATGATGTGATGTTACATTTAGTAAGAACACTATACGATAGATAATATAGCCATGTTGTGGGTTGCCATTGGCTGTCATTAAGTTAGCATTAAATAGGTGACAATAGTTTTATTTGCTAAATTTTTAAACATTTTTATTGAATAATACAAATTTTCAAAATACTATATAACTATTACATTTTTAACTGCTTCAACTTAAGATAGCTAATAACCGAATATGAGACCAAAGTGTAAAGACAGTTTATGGCTGAAGATTAATAAAATTCGAAAAAAAAATATTACTGTTCGGCGGAATTCGCTTGATAAAGCAAAAGACACGCAAATATAGATCATTTGACCTATATTTGGAACATATTCCCTATGCTATATTTTATTCCCGGTTTGTGTATTTTGAGCCAATCATGTTTCTTCTAAAGTGAGTATTAGCGAAATATAGTACATTTAGTAATTTTAAACAAACATAGGAAAGAATTCTCACATAAATTGTCTGTTGGGTATAATCTATTACATCTCATACGAGGGGCTAAATTTGCAGTAAAATGTATAATATTGTAAAAACTAGAATAATGGGTGATTTTCATACCCTTCACTAGGCGCACGATCGGAATATCTGTCTGTCCTCGTGATTATAGTCGTAGTTTGAGAGATATGAAGCTAAAATATGGAACGCAAAATTTTATCCCCAAAGTCAAGTTGTAGTTCTAAAATAAGCCCGATCGGTCAAAAACTACTTCCACCTCCTATACAAACACTACTTTTTTCGGATTTGTCCCTGCGATTACAGCCGTAGTTTAAGAGCAATTTTGTGAAAGCTTCTCTATTATAGGCGGAGATTGAATTCTAAGACGAACAAGATCGGTTACAAACTACTCCTACCTCCCATACTTCTAAGAAGAGCATTATCGGACTAAAACTACACCGACTTCTCCTACAAATTCCCCCTTTTTGCAGGTGACGGTCTACAAGCCCCCTGAGTGCAGCCGGAGTTTACCTCAAACCGAGGTAGAGTTCGAAGACAAAAACTACTCCCGCCTCCTACAAATTTCCTCTTTTTGGGATGTCCTTCTGTCTGTCCCTACGGCTACAGCAGTAGTGCATTCAGTCTATTTCAACGCGCTTGACTACGTCTATGTCGTTGTACAGCTTATAACGATGATGGTTTCAAATATGTTGCGAAGTATTTTTCTTAAGCTGCGTCCCAGTTGAGTAGATTCCCTGTTCGTTGAAACAATTAACTTGGTTTTGTGCTCATTTATCACGAGACCGATGTCGTTGTACAGCTTATAACGATGATGATTTCAAATATGTTGCGAAGTATTTTTCTCAAGCTGCGTCCCAGTTGAGTAGATTCTCTGTTCGTTGAAACAATTAACTTGGTTTTGTACTCATTTATCACGAGACCCGGTTTTGCAGACTGCTCGAAAAGGCCGCAGTAACATCCCCGAATCCACGGCCAATGATAACTATATCATCGGTAAACGCAAGCACAATATGACTTTTGTTAAAGATGGATAAAGAAATAGCATGACAGACTATCACCTTGCCTAGAGAGTCGCTTGGTAGAAAATGGCTCTGTTTGATTTTTGCCTATTTTCACTGGACATCATGTTATATGAGGAGCCACTTTTCAAAACTGGACTATTCCACATTTTTTCGAACTGAATTTTGTTTTTGGTTTGTAGCACGGAATTTATCGCTCAGCAATCCTACACAGTACAACACATGGTTTTTGGGACTAAATTCTGAGAACTGCACGTGAAAGTAGCCCCAAAAAGAAGAAGCTCTGCATCATTCGTTTTGTCAAGTTACATGCGATAATAACTTTATATCTATTTGAAGTTAGTAAGTATCGTATGGGGGAATTTGTCACGTTTAAGGCTCTATTTTATATTGCTATATGGTGGCGTATGATTATGATAAGTAATATTTCACGTAAATCATACGCCACGGATTACAACAGTTTTATTTTAACTACTACAAAATAAACTCAGTTTAAAATGATGAATGGAAAAGGGAAACTGTTGCTTATGTAGGGAAACGTTATATAAACAGATTTTTTCAGCTAAATCGGGCTAGTGGTTCTCGAGTTATGTCAAACAAAAACGCCTAAACGTGAAAAATTCCCCTATACGATACTTACTAACTTAACCTATACGATACTTACTAACTTATAATCGATATTAAATTATTATGGCATGTACTTGACAAAACGAATGATGCTAAACTAATTCTTTTTGGGTCTACTTTCACGTGCAGTTCTCAGAATGTAGTCCCAAATCAATGAGCTGAAAAATTTTGTACTGTTCTGTACAAAGCAATGACTAATATAGACGTCTTTAATAATGTATCAAAAATTCGGGCATACTTAGAAAATAATTTTCTCAAATTGCTCAAAAACAAAAAAGTGGAATAGTCATGTTTTGAAGAGTACATCCTCATATATTCTCAAGACTTTCAACTCATTAATAAAGCCTTCTAGTAGGTCTTCTCGAAAAAGAAGAAGACTTACTCCATAATTTGGTACAAGTCTGCTTAAGTAGGCTTTCCATTCTCACTGCTGCGCACATTTTAAAGGTGTTTAGATTTAGACATAATACAATTAAGCCTCTTCGGAAAAATGCTAAAAACGGTTTAGCACTTTACTACAATAGTCAGGGCAACTCTAGGTATGTTTGCCAATGTTTGAATGTCCGCTTGGTATCGTTGTTGTTGCCTTTGTTGCGACTCGTGCGCAGTTACTGAGGCCGCAGCGCTAACAGATACGTAAGAATGCAAACAGAGCAAAAACAACAACGACTCAACGACCACTTATATTTAGCGAACGGCCTCTAGACGACCTACGTTCTCATGCCCAAATACTAGAACTTCGTAAGAGCCAGTATTAATGTGTGTATGTGTGAGCCGATGTGTGAGAGATAATAAGTGAGAACATGGGGCACCAGACTTAATGCAACTTAAAGAAAGAGCATTTTTGGGGCAAAAGAGCAGCACAAGCAGCAGCAGCAGCCCCAAAGAGTGTAAGACATGCTATTGTTTGGTAAAATGGAGCATGGCCACAAAGCCGGTTATTTCTTGGTATTAGTGGTGAGAGTTATTTATGTTTGATTCTTATTATCTGGGCACAAGGCACAAGCTTTGATTGAGTCGCCTCCAATGCTCGCCCCCCTCGCTAGCTCGTAATCACGCGACTCGTGCACGTTGAGAGTAGCAAGTTTCTGTGTTTGAGTGGGGACTTTGTCTATGAACTCATCATTTCTTTTCATTCATTCGTTTGTTGGCCGTCTGCTTAGACAGTTCGCAAGGCAACACCACCACAAGCAACTCATAAAACCAAAAATGGGCCATAGTTGTTGTACAATTATTCTACTTCTAGTATAGTATTAACAATATAACAACAACAAAAAAACTCTCAAACAAGTAAAACAGAACAAAAGAAAAAAAATACTTCGTTTTGGGGAATGTTTGTTCACACAACATTATATACTTACTTACAAGCCAGCCAATATACAACACTCTATGTACAAAGGTTCGTTTGGATGTGCTCGTTTATATTCAAAGTGATTTTTGCTTAAAACTCGTGTAATCGTGTTTCGTTCCGAGTTGCGAGTCGCAGCAGTGTGAGTGATACTTTTCGTGTACGGTCGAATTTAATAGTCATTCGCATTCCGTTGCTCCAATGGCGCAGTACAAAATAACGGTACTTTGGTAGCTATCCCGCATATAACAGCGCACAAGACAATACAACCAACAGCAACAACAACCAACTGAAAATAAAAACATTATAAAAAAACAACAGAAACAAAATAAAGCAAAACAAATAAAATATAAGCAAATAAATAATTCAAAAACAACGACAGGCACCAAAACAATTCACAAAGCAAAACCAAAACAAACAAAAAATCAACACACACACAAAGTGACACTAACGCCATCATACTCAGAAATCTTCCAACACCGTTTAACTCAAAAGTATTAAGACCTCATTAACAAGCAGCTATCGATTGATTTGCTAATCTTAACCTAGTGACTATCACTAGGTCACTGACTCTTTAATGACAAGTTGTGACCGCAAACACTAATACACATGTACGCCGCCACCTTCGAACGCGATTAACTGTGCACCCTGTTAACGGTGTACGCGAGTGATTATCACTCACATCTGACCGCCTCTAATCAGTTTGTGTGTGACAGCCGCTTACGCTGTACCTTCTTAGACACGATGGACGGTGAAATGTCAGACAAACGCATTAGTGTCACTGCACAAACATACAAACACGTCAGATATTAAAAAAAATCCAAACGCTTAACTATATGTACAACGTGAACAAGTGATAATACTCGTATGCGTTTGTACTCGCGCACCACATACGAATGACACACAAAAGTTGCCGAAACATCAACGAGACATAGCGAAGGCGACGTCAGCATCAGCAGCAGCTTTATTATTATCAACCGGATGTCTAGTCTGGTCTGATGGTCCACTATCCGAAATCTGAGTTTGTCAACAGCAGCCACCAGATGTATGAATTGCATAAATGAATGCATTACACGTCAACAACAACAACAACAACAACGATGAAGAGCACACACAAATAAGGTAAACTTCCAAATCTAATGCAAAATGTCACACATAACACCGTCACTTGGTGGCAGTTGGTGGGGGGCATGACTGGCTTGGTTAGGGTTTTGCTAGACATGGGTGCTACAATTTCGTTGTGTCTTATGACCAGTAGGATTTGTTCCGACTTGGATGACTGTTTGTCTGTTGAGTCAAAAATAATTATCAGGTAGGGTAGCACTGGGGCACAGTATTATAGGCGATTCTCTATAGCGGGATAATGTTAAATCCCGGAATAAGTTATTTTCTTTCTAAGCCTCCTAGGCCTAGGAGAAAATATTTGTGTTAAGAGCGATCTACTTAAGGTTGCAACTGGTATATGTAGCAATCGATATAGCGAATCTATTAGACAAACCCGAAAATAGTGCATATATTTTTCTAGACAACAAAAGGGCTTCCAAATCTAACAAAATTATGTGAGTTTGTAAGACTGTAAAAATATACTCGAAAGGAAAATATGTACAAGCAAATTATTTGCGTATTTTTACACTAATAGCGAAAGAGGTTAAAAATCGATGAACATACTAAAAATTCCAATAAAAAATGGATAAAGTTAATATAATATGTTATGAGCTCCAAACTGGGGTATATGTCGCACCTGTTCGACAGAAGAAAGGCAACTCAAAATTACTACAGAAAAACACATAAAGTGGTCATCTCTACCTAAAGTAATAATGGTCCGTCGTTCAGTATCCTCTTCCTAAAAAATAACTTTATAACAGAATAATTTATCTAGACTCAACCAAAGAGTTACACTTCTAGTTTTACAATTTTGAGTTGTCTCTCTTTTGTCGAACAGGTGCAATGTGTTTACAATAAGAGAGAAAAAATTAGGAAAAAATCCTGGATTATGGAATCCAGATCATGCCAGAAAGTTTAAAATATACAAAAGTGTCGTACACCGAATGTCCAGTTATTAAATACAGAAAACTGCAAAAATTTATATCCGTAATTTTGCACCATAGGGCCACCTGCCTGGTCCCTTATACATTAAACTTTTTCCCATTACCAAACAAACATAATTCTGATTTTTAGCAAAGTTCGTCCATAGATTAAAATTTTCAATAAAAAATCCACCCCAGCGCCAAATATCGGGTTTAAACTACAGGTTTGGGTACAAACCGAATCTATTAAAACTTTCAAGATTTTTTGGAAATTATGCATTTAAACGAAAACGGTTAATAAGGGTCAATTAGACGCAATTAGACGGTTCAGAAGGGGCAATTAGACGAATATATTTAAAGAAATTAAAAACCAATTATCCGCACATATGTTTGTAAAATAGTTATTATAATAAATTGAACATTAACCGAACTGTGGCTTCTACTACTGTAACAACATCATCTTTAGATACATTTTTGGCGTTGTAACGCCAACAATCCGTCAAACAAGAATTCGTAACCCAAAGCAATAAGTACTTTGGGTAATTAAACTAAGGAAATTTATAGAATATTTTATTTTTGTAAAAAAAATATTTGAGGCAATTACCCGAAATGGGTAGTTATCGAGTTATTTAACAGTGGCTATTTCTTAGAAAAAAGGAGCGAAATAAGCGGGTAATTGGAAATCAAGATAAGTAAGCGTGAAGAGAAATTAAGCGTGTGGGGTAATTAAATGGGTTGTACTGTGTTAATAAAGTTTAAAGTTGTCCATTACGAATGATTAATATTAATGTAGCCTATATTAATCATATTACTCATACGTGAACTGAAATATATTTTATCAGTGCCAGTCGGTGGACGTCTTTATACCATCACCCTTAGAAACAATGGTATATTAGATACGAGAACAAGTGTAACGCATTAAAAGAGACGAGTTAGATCTTAAGATCAAATTCAATCCAGGACTTTTTCAGACGATTTCGACTATGTCCGTCTGTCTGTCAGGATGGCTCGAGTAAACTTTTCGATTTTTCATGATTTTTTTTTAAAAACCTTCCGTAATTTTTACTGCTATAATCTAAACGTAAAAAGTGTAACGCATTAAAGGAGATAAGTTAGACCCCATGTATCTTAAGACCAAATTAGTTTCTGGACTTTTTAAGACGATTGAGCTATGTCCGTCTGTTCCAGCTGGTTGGCTGGTGAGGAGGATAACTTGTGTAAACCTTAACTAGTCGCTATGAAAATGTACCAGTATTAATATTTTATTTAATAAATAAAGTAATGGGATTGTTAATGGGCAGCATGGCCCACCGCTTCTGATTCCTCCCATACAAAATTACCTATTTTTTGGAAAATTAATATTTCTTTAATAACTTAAAAACAGACAAGTGGGGGATATTTGAATTTGGTCTGTTTAGTTATCTGATATTAGTAGACAAACCCCCAAAAAACCTCCTTTTGGTACCTCCCATACATATGACCGAATTGACCCTCATAGTTTTACATACATATCTTTTTTGTTAGTACACTGAATTCAGTCAAATTTTGAATACGCTTATGAAAATTTTACTGAGGAAAGAATATAGACTATATCGAAATTACCTATTTTTGGAAAATTTATATTTCTTTCATAACTTCCAAACAAAGTACTAAGGGATATCTGAATTTTATTAGTTAAATTACCTCGTTATACCGATCCATTTTCCACACCCCTACTGACGCCTCCCATACAAATGATCGTATTGATAGCTTTTCATACATATATTTTTTGTAAGTACTCTGAATTCAGCCATATTTTGCGATGGCGGTACGCTTATGAAAATTTAACTGAGGAATGAATATAGACTATATCGGTTGACCCCTTCTGGTACCCCCAAACAAAATTAGCTGGTTTTGGAAAATTAATATTTCTCCCATAACTTCTAAACAGGCACCTGGCGGATAATGAAATTTGATCAGTTAATTTATCATGTAATAAGAGACAAAACCTCACAAAATATCTAACTATTTTACACAACTCTGCATATGGGCATTTCCAGCCCTACGAATGTTATGATCGTATGATTTAATTGAAAAAAAAGCAGTAAAAAGTTGTAATTTTTTGTGTTTTATTTTATTGAATGTTGATTTATCAGAAAAAAATCAGCCCCTAAAATTTTGACGGTTAAGCTACATGTCTCTACACTGCTGTTGTTATGACCTTAAGTCCTAGCAGTCAAATAATAGTACATAAGTAATTTTAATTAAAATTCAGTTAATTTCAATAACTCAAGACTTAAACAATATCTTTTATTGGGTGATGGTATTTACTAGTCAATTTACACGATTAAAATTTCTGTACTGGTTCAGTTTTATTTTTATACCCTCATCCAGCGGGCAGGTCATTTGATACGACCAAAAGTGTAACGCATAGAAGTAGTCAGTTTAGACCATTGGTTTCTTGAACCAAATTCGATTCATGACTTTTTAAATCGTTTGATACATGTCCGTCTCTCAGTTCGTCTGTCTGTCTGTCCGGCTGGCACGCACGATTACTTTTGAAATACGTAACCAATTGTTTTTAAACTTAGCATGGGTTAATATTTTCCCAAAACTACTTCCGGAATAGCGTATGTGCTAATTGGACACTACCCTTCTAGTACCTCCCATGCCGGCTTCTTTAAAAATCGAGTGCCCAAATTCTGTATTTAATTAAACTATAACAGGATAAAGAAAAACCTTCTGGTATCTCCCACATTAATGTATCATTCCGCCCACTTTAGATATTGAATAAGTATATCATTACTGCTAACGCTATCGTGCCCAAATTTTTTATTTTGAAAATCTATAAAAGGAATACGTTTTATAGGAAAAATTTGATGTCTAGCCACGCCCCTTCTGGTAACTCCTATACAAAGTAACATTCCGGCCACTTTAGATATCGAGTAATTATATCAATACACCCAACTCAATCGAGCCCAAATCCTGTATTTTGTAAAGCTATAATTGGATAAGGTTTTTGAGAATAAAATTGAAGTCCAACCACGCGCCTTCTGGAAACTCCCATACAAATGTATCATTTTGTTAACTTTATATATCAATTAATAATATCAATACACCCAAAGCAATCGTGCCTGAATTCTGTATGTGTGCAATGTAATGTAAATGAGTACAAACTCGTATAGGGGCACATATATATCGGCACATTAGCCAAAATATTTGTGATAAAGTTGTTTAAACTAACAACTTAAAGTAAACAACTTAAAGTAAAGCTATGCTGCATAGCGTATACGTTACACTGCCTAAATATGAATAAAGTATACGTTACCAAAATTTGTTCCAATTATATTATAAATTCTGGAAATTATTCCAAGGACCAACTTGACACAATCTTCACGGTAATCGAATGGGTAGTGAAATATATTTAGCTTCTTCCGTTATTTTGGATATTTTTCCTATTATAAAACTCTGAACAAATGGTACCTACTTGTTTACAGACGTATACGAAAGTTAGCTGTTTTAGAAGCTTTTACTAGATATTCTGATTAATTCGACACTATACTGCGATGTTGCTGTTGACAACACAGAGGTTCCCCGATACCCAGGTAAAACAAAATGTAGATGACTAAGGCAGTAATTGAACTATGAATCTTCACATGATAGTTTCGTGTTCTAACTATGATGTCTTGCAGGTCCCGACATGCATGTTATTACAATACCAAAAATGTTTTATCAAGCGTTTTTTTTTCGTATTAACCAAATCGTGTGTGATATGATAACCAATTCACATAAATACAACTTCACACTAACTAACCTTAATAATCACAACAAATCGAAATTGAAGGTAACACGCAATTTCATACGAATTAAAAGTAAGTCCATCTTAAAGAAGATATTGATACCAATAACACGACACTTTGATCTTTATAACCTGATGTCGCATTTAAAAGTTATTTCAACATGAACACAACTATCCCTACACAATAATGCTGCAAATGACCAACTTTAAACAGCTAAATAAACTGAGCCGTGAGGAGTTTTAGTTTAACAGTAGCGGTGACGAAAGTATATGAAACTGTATCGAAATTGAAGTCAATCAAATTACAAAAATATTTTAATTTGTTTTGTTATTAAAAAAAATATGTAAAATAACTTATTCCGGAATTATTGTAAAGCTGGTATCACTATACTTTCATAAACATGCAAAAGTAAAATCCCATTTTTGATAATAATATTATACTTTGTACTGGCAGCTCTTCCCTTCTTACCTCTTAAAAAGATATAATGCAAAGTTCTCGCGTAATTGCAGTTACGAAATATACCATTGTATCACACAAATCTTACAAAAAGCACCAAATTTATCATTTCTGCTTCACTTGCTTTGTAAACTATAGAAGCTACTACGCTACTTGAAAATTCATTCATAAAAATCTCAGCGCCCCCACACCTTTGATGATGAACTCATATCATGTGTACTCACTCCAATTTGTTTACCCCACACACATAACTATGCATGTGTACTTGACTCTTACTTATACTTATACATAAATATGTATTTAGAAATTTACAACAAATATAGTATAATCACACACACACACGACACGACCTCATAAGTCAATGTTATGCATTTGATTTTGTCATATATGCTCTTAAAGTGAACGAAAGTCAAATTGGCGATGACGTTGGCGAGAGCATGAGATACTGCTCGTGTGTGTGGAGTTTGGCCGGAGGTGTTTGGCTTTGCTAATTGAATTACTATAATTTTTTAATGTATAACATCTCTCCACTTGACAGAAATGAGCACTCGCCCACTAACTGCTTGCAGGTGGAATTTATGTTAGAGTTCAAAAGGAATTATTCTCCCAGAGCAAAAAGTCAAAAGTAATTTGTTACTCGCTCTTCGCAACCGACAAGAACACATTTATCCATTCGTTCCACTTGACTTTACACTTAATTATGCCGTAATTTAGAAACGCAAGTTAATGTATCAAACGGAGAGACCGCGCCTCACCTTACTACCCTTCCTTACCCCCTGACCCACCATGACCTGGTGTTTAGTTGTGCTAAAAGTAAAGTTCCATTTCATGCCTTTTAACCGGAAAGTTCTCACTTTTTGTGCATGGCAAAAAAAATCCTCTTCTTCATTGCATTTTCTATTTCATCCTGTGATCACATCAGTTTTAATTACGAGCAAAAAGAAAAAAGAAATGAGCCGGGTTTGTTTAAAGGAACTCTTGCTTCGTCCTCACCCAGCTTCGCCTCTTTGCCAGTTTGCAGCTCTTTAATCACACATTCGTTAAATTCTTGGTCCTAGTTCCGTCGTTTTTTTAAGCAACTGCTGCGAAGGCTCTTACTTTACCTTCCGCTTAACGTGAAAATCTCATTACTGTGCAAGCTCTATTGCATGATGGAGCATGTTTACCCTAACGTTGGTTCACCTGTATTTTTTACGTTTTCCAATTTTCCGTGACTGCTGTGAATGAGAATTTTAAATGTTCGTGAATGTTGAAAATATTTATTAACTTTTTTTTGTTGCTGGCTTTGGTTTTGGGTGATGAGCAGAGATTTCATTTGTTATGTATGTAAAAAAAAATCAATTATGTACGTTTTTTTATGTATTCGTTGATTGGAGTTAATTAAAATCATCAGTTCATTTTTTGGTTTTGCATAGTACATCAGATGTATAAGGGCAACTGTCAGTTGACATGATTTCGTTATGACATTCTGGACGTGTGGGAAAATTAAAGTGCGCAGCGCGGAAAATTGCTCTAAAAATGTATTGAGCAAAAAAACATAGGGAATGTGCCAAAGAGCATATAATCAATAAAGAAATTGATTGATTTATTTTATATTACACGTATTACATTTTTCGTGGCGACAGCATAATGTCCTGAATAAAATTTGAAAGTTATTTCACCTTTAGCTTAAGGCTTATTTGTATACTCTTCTTCTCAATTGAGTGGAATTTTGAAAAATGCGTTGTACTTTTTGTGGTGATCGTATCTTTTTTAAATGGTCGGAAGTTTGCAGAGGTTGCATCATGGCTGCTTGAAACTCTGCAGAGTACCAGCACTTAGAGAAATGAGGTCGATGTATCGGTTGTCTTTCCCTCTCCAAACAAAAGTATTTGGGATCATATCGCAAACTATGACGGCTGGACAAAAATTGTATGCAATGGTATAATTTTGTGAAGTTTAATGAAAATGTACTGAAAGGATATATATTTATGCCCTCACCCATAGGTATTTGATAAGAAAGAAGATAAAAGTGTAACGAATTAAAGGAGACGAGTTAAACCCCACGTGTCTTAGGACACAATTAGTATCATGACTTTTTGAGACGATTGAGCCATATCTGTTTGTTTGGCTGGCTAAAAGCCTTGGGCAGAATTAATATGGACTATGTCAGCCGTCCCCCGGCCGTGGCAAAGTGGTTAGAACACGCGACTACCATGCGGGAAATCACAGGTTCAACTCCTGGCTCCAGTCATCTTCAAAGAAAAAATTCTTTCATTGTCGGCTCCCCTCGAATGTTGTCAACAGCAACTTCGAGTGTCGAGTCAATCGGCATGTCTAATAATAGCTTCTCAAATAGTGACGTTGGCATTCGTCGATAAACAAGTAGGTGCCGTTGGTTGTGAATCTAAAAATAGGAAGCGTGTTAATTTTTTTATACAAGTTAAGTTTTTTTATGTCAGCCGTCCTCAGTAATCTCCTACGCAAAATTTTGGAAAAATTATATTTTTTCCCATAACTTCAAAACTAATAAAATTTGTTCAATTTATTTATTTTGTGATAGGATGCAAAACCTCGGAAGACCTAACAATTTGACACACCCTGGTACCCCTTACACCGATTTGGGACTCAATTCTGAGAATTGCCCGTGAAAGTAGCCCATAAAATAAAAATAAAAATACAAATAGGAACTTTTGCATCATTCGTTTTGTCAAGTTGGCTGCATTAATAAAACAGTACAGCACATGGTTTTGGGACTTAATTCAGAGAACTGCACATGAAAGTAGCCCAAAAAAAAAAGAAGTTCTGCATCATTCGTTTTGTCAAGTTACATGCTGTAATAATTTAATATCCATTTGAAGTTAGTAAGTATCGTATAGGGGAATTTGTCACGTTTTAGGCTCTTTTGCTTGACATTACATATGGTGGCGTATGATTATCGTAAGTAAAATTCCACGTAATATTTATTGCTACATAATAAACACAGTTCACAATCATTTGATAAATGGAAAAGTGAAACTGTCGCTTGTGTAGGGAAACGTTATATGAATAGATTAAAGGAATTGTAATTCTCAAGATGTATACCCTCACCCTAAGGGTAGAAGCGTATATATCATTTCATGCGACCCAAAAGTGTAACACTTAGAAGGAGCCGCTTTCGACCTTAGTTTTATTTCAACCAAATTCGGTTCATGACTTTTTAAGTCGTTTTGAGCCATGTCCGTCTGTCTGTCTGCCCTACTGGTACGCAGGATAACTTTCGAAAGACGCAACTAATTGGTTTGCCAACTTTTCATGGATTAATATATCCCCAAAACTACTAACGGTATTGCAAATGGGCTACATGGCCATGCCCCTTCTGGTACCTCCCATACAAATGTACCCTTCCGCTCACTTTAGAAATCGAGTAATAATATCAATACACCCAACGCGATAGTGGCCAAATCCTATATTTTGTAAAAATATAGCAGGATAAAGTTTTAGAAAAAATGGAAATCTAGCCACGCCCCATTTGGTAGCTCCCATACAATTATACCATTCTGCCCACTTTAGAAAAACTTAAAACTTAATGTCCCTTTGCACCCCATGAATGAGGTATGGGATAGCTTCTCGCGTTGTTGTGAATTAACACGCTTTCTATTTTTAGATTCACAACTAACGGCACCTACTTGTTTATCGACGAATGCGAACGTCACTGTTTTGAGGAGCTCTTACTAGACACGCCGATTGAATCGACGCTTAATACTGCGAAGTTGCTGTCAACAACATTCGAGGGGAGCCGACAATGAAAGAAAAATGTATTTCCTTTTTTAAGATGACTGGAGCCAGGTTTGAACCTGCGATCTCCCGCATGGTAGTCGCGTGTTCTAACCACTATGCCACGGCCGGTCCCACTTAGGAAGTCGAGTAATAATATCAACACGTCCAACGCGATCGTTCCCCAATTCTATTTTTAGTTGAACTGTAACCGGATAAAGTTTTGGAGAAAAACCTGGAAGTCTAGCCACAACCCTTTTGGTACCTCCCATACAAATGTACCATTCTGCCCACTTTATAAATCGCCTAATAATATCAATACACCCAACGCAATCGCGCCCAAAGTTTTGGAAAAAATGGAAATATAGCCACGCCTCTTTTGGTACCTCTCACACCCATCAGGTCTGTCCGTTTAGAAATCAACTAATATAATTAATAGATCCAACGCGATCGTGACTAAATTCTGTATATGGTAAAGCTAAGTCAGGATAAAGTTTTGGAGAAGCCTAGCCATGCCCATTCTGATACCTCCCATATAAATGTACCATTCCGCCCACTTTAAAGATAGAGTAGTAATATCAATACACCCAGCGTGATCGTCCCCAAATTCTGTATTTAGTAAAGCTAAATCAGAATACTATTTGGGGAAAAAAATGTATATTTAGCCACGCCCCTTCTGTTACCTCCCATAAAAATGTACAACTCCGCCCACTTTAGAAATCGAGTAGTGATATCGATATACCAGAAAATTTTATATTTTACTGAGGGTGAGGGTATATGCATGTCGGTTTTTCCGACTGAAACCTTCTTACTGTTTTTAAATTTGCTAAATCGGACTAGTGGTTCTCGAGTTATTTCAAACAAAAGAGCATCAAACGTGACAAGTTCCCCTATACGATACTAACTAACTTCAAACCGATATTAAATTATTATGACATGTAACTTAACAAAACGTATGATGCTGAACTTCTTCTTTTTGGGGCTACATTCACGCGCTGTACTCAGAATTTAGTCCCAAAACAATGGGCTGAAAAATGTTATATATTAATGGCACTACACTGCAATTTAGTCTTAACTTGTCACTGACAACAAAAACTTTTATAAAGACGACATTCGCTTCATCCCAGTCATTCTTAACATTGGCACCATTTTACAACAACTACGATTCTATAAATTTGAATTTCCTTTCAATCACAATTCGCCTGTTTGGTTTCCGTATCCCAAAAATTCAAACTTTAAATGTCTTGTGCATTAACTGCGACACCTTCCACTTCGACACGACATGCAAAAAAGTAAATCAGTCATTCAATTTGTTCATCTTTTGTATCCGATTTCACAAAAGCAAAGCACCGACCGGCATAAAGAAATTATAAATTAATTCCAAGCAAATGTTAGAATAAGCAGAAAAAGAGTAATGACGGCAGACGACTTCATCCTACGGGTACGATGAGCAAATTCGAAAATGAAACCATCTGTGGCTGTTACTGGCCTCTTTGCTGGCATGGCATACTACTTGTGGCATTGTACCTACATACAGACATATGGAATTTAGCTATCTTCATTACATTTTAAGGTTGTACTACAAATTCGTGTTCATCTCTTTGGTTTGTTAAATTTCGTCTCTATGGCGCTCGTTATGGCGAGAAGACCGAAGCTCCTGCCTTTAACTATAGAGATATGACGAGGGGTCTCGTTCAGACCATTCATGACAACTCAACTCAGTATTTAAATTGCTTAATTCCAAACGCTGTTGTTGAATTCGAAAGCTGTACGAGTATGTTGCCGTGTTTCGTTTCGTATTTTTTTTTTTTGTATTTTCAGGGCCTCTCCTTTGTGTTTGTATAATTTCATGTATTTTGCATTTGGTGCCATTGCCGCCGCCGCCGCCACTATTTCTGGTACTTCCATCCGCTCCACATCCCCCCCTCCCAACATGAAACTACTTGTCGTCGTAGTGCTTTTGTGGAGTTTATTCTTCAATGTATTCTATAATTTGTTACTTCCTATACTACCCCCAAAACCCCGTTTCGTAAGTATACATATAAACATCCTAGAGCGTGCACAACCATACACAGACTTTGTGAGGATGTGTAGGTATAGACGGGGTGAGAAGGTTTTTTTTTGGTAGCTTGGTGCTTGTTTAAGTTATACAATTGTGCCATTACTAACATAACTTCCCTGGTCTCTTGCCACTCACTGCTTTATGTACTTATACGCCAACAACAATACTAATAACCTTTTCAACTACATAAACGAATGCTTAAAGGTTTGAATGAATGTGTGTATGTATGTGAGCGCGAATAATAGTATAGACCAACATACTCATCCATACATAATACATTTATATCCTAAAATTTTAGCCACCAGCATTTGTTGGAACAATTTTTATGTTCTTTATTGCTTTGAATGTACGCGATAAGCAATAAAAATTGTTGTTGCTGTTGCGGTACCTTTGACTACAATCTGTTCTTGCCCTCGAAACCCCCTTGAAAAAGCTTAACCACCTAACCCCCCTATTTTCATCCATTGAAACGTCAACCCACACTTTTATAAGTCATTTGAAATTAGCTTTAAATCAACATTCTGGTAGACTCAACATAATTTGAGAATTTTCTCACGATTAGTTATAATTCAATGTACAGAGATATGTAATGTTTGGCGAGGGCTAATGATATGTTAATTTTTTAAATCTTGGATTCAATAGCCATTATATTGGGTCAGTTAAGTGATGAATAGCGACGAAGAGAGTCGCGCTGGGTATAATGCAGTAGATAAGCCGCCACGTAAACGATAAGTCAAAAAACGATAAGAAATCAAAATTTTAAGATTTATGCGACTAAGCTCAAGCAGGCTGCCAATTGCCAATATGCCATGCTTCCTTATACCCTCACCCTAGGAGGGTAGAAGGGTATATAACATACGACCCAAAAGTGTAACACATGGAAGGTGTCACTTTAGGCTCTAGGTTTTTTTGAACCAAATTCGATTCATGACTTTTTAAGTCGTTTGAGCCATGCCCGTCTGTCTGGCTGGTATGCACGATAACTTTTAAAAGACGCAACCAAATGTGTTGAAATTTTGTTCAAGTTAATATTTTCCGTAAACTACTTACGGTCTTACAAATGGGCTACATGGCCAAGCTCCTTCTGATACCTTCTATACAAACATTTCGGAATAACCCCTAAGAATAATAACACTGTGAGAAAAATGGTAGGGGTCAGTGTTATAGCAGTAACAATAACTCCGTGACGTATGATTTACGTGGAATATTACTTATGATGATCATACGCCATCAGGACCGGCCGTGGCATAGTGGTTAGAACACGCGACTACCATGCGGGAGATCGCAGGTTCAAACCTGGCTCCAGTCATCTTAAAAGAAAAAAATAAATAAAATTTTCTTTCATTGTCGGCTCCCCTCGAATGTTGTTTGACAGCAACTTCGCAGTATTAAGCGTCGATTCAATCGTCGTGTCTAGTAAGAGCTTCTCAAAACAGTGACGTTCGCATTCGTCGATAAATAAGTAGGTGCCGTTAGTTGTGAATCTAAAAATAGAAAGCGTGTTAATTCACAACAACGCGAGAAGCTATCCCATACCTCATTCATGGGGTGCAAAGGGAAATTAAGATCATACGCCATCATATAACAATATAACAAAAGAGCCTAAAACGTGATAAATTCCCCTATATGATACTTACTAACTTGAAATCGATATATCTCGATTCCTAGACGTGACCCAGCGAAACGCCGGGCCACGTATAACTTGTTTTTGAGCGATATAACATTTCCCGTTGGTTTCATCCCATCCCGATTTTGACTGTCGCAAAGTGTAATCAAAAGGTGTGATATAACACGATATAGGCGGGCAGAATTGTAAATCGACACCTACCATCTATTTATTGATTACAAATCTTCAGTCTACAGTCCGATGATAGCAACTATAGCTATTATATGCTATGCCAGAGTTTAGTATCCCATCGAAGCTTATACGACTTTGTGGGATGAGACTAACTGACACGAAGTCTTCAATGAAAATAGCCAAAAATTTTACAGAGCTTTTTTCTGTTAAGTGAGGCTGTCGACAAAGCGATTGTCTGTCATGCGTTCACTTTAACATCATAATGGAGATGATCTTGCGGAAGGCTGCAGCAAAACCGTACTGATACCATCTTTAAAGTCAAATGTTAATCGCGAATGTAGATGAAATAGATGTCATTAGCCAAAAACTGCGGGGTGTTACAGCAGCCTTTTCAATTATTGAGAAGTAGTCTGAAGAAATGGGTCTGGTGGTAAATGAGGACAAAATCAAGTTACTTGCTTTAACGGACGACGCTGCGAGAACGTTAACAACTATAACTTTGAAGTGGTAAATGTTATTGTCTGCCTTGGCTCCACCGTAAACAAATATAATGATATCAGCCTGGAAAAGAAGATACAAGTATTGATCGCTAACCGCTGCTACTATGTGCTAAGCAAGCGATTTAATGATTAATCTTTCTAAAGGGTGGTTGAATTTTAAGTGCCATTTTGATTTTGAATAAAATACAAATTATTTAGGAAATTATTGACATTTCTTTCTATTATAATAATATTGGTATGGTTCAAAATATCGATGGTTCAAATCCAAATTTTCGAAATTTTCCAAATTTTCGATGTCGCTGAGGCATAATTGAAGTTATATGCCGATATTGCGCCGATTTATCCCATCCTTTAGCTCTTGAATTGTTGTTGGCTTATCGACGTACACATTTTCTTTCAAATAACCCCAAAGAAAGCAGTCCAACAGGGTCAAACCATGTGAGATACGACCATTCAATTTGTCGCTCAAAAGAGCCACTGTTTCGTTAGCTGTGTGGCAATTGGTACCATCCTGCTGAAACCACATATCGTCCACATCCATATCTTACAATTCGGGCCATAAAAAGATCATTATTATGATAGCGAACACCATTCACAGTAACTGCCTGACCGGCCTCATTTTGGAATACATACCCGATGATGCCGCCAGCCAATAAACCGCACCAAATGGTCACCCTTTGAGCTTGCATTGGTTTGGTTCTGCTTATTGACGAATCCATTGAGGTGAAAATGTGTCTCATCACTCAAGATGATTTTCTTTGAAATTTGATCATCCACTGTTGCCATTTCTTGCCACTATTCTGACCTTTGGCGACGTTTGGAATGGTCAAGAGGTTTTAGTTCTTGAGTCAATTACACCTTGTAAGCGTGTGAATACAAGTCTTTATGCATGATGTTCATCAACGACGAGCGTGAGAGGTGCAATTGATGGGCACGACGACGAGTTGAGGTGGACGGCTCTTCAGCCACACTATCGGGAACAGTAGCAATATTTTCTGCAGTACGAGCTGTACGCGCATGCACTGGTGTTTTCACATCCGGTTTGCTCAAATTTTTGCACTATTTTTCAGATTGTACGCACATTATATCAATATAAATTTTCAAAATAAGTACACTCTAGCGCCACATATCGGGTCCGTATATGTATACTGAAACGTTGTTCTTAGAATTAAAAAACATACACTCTGAATTTCAGTTAAATCGGTCCGTTCCTCCAAATTTTCGATATACAGCACCGCCTACCGGGTCTGTTTGTATATACAAATTTTTCTCAAGATAAAACAAACATGCATTCTGAATTTCTGCTAAATTAGTCTATCTATTCAAATTTTCTATATACATCAACCCCAGCGCCACCTATCGGTATGAAAATACAATGGTACCTATTATCATACCTATCAACTATACTAACAAAATGTTATAAAGGTTGGTCGAGCCATTTCGGAAGATTGCTATTACAAACACCGTGACATGAGATTTTTATTTGCATATAAGATTTAGTCGTGTCCATCTGCCTAGTTGGCTGATGGGCAAAATAAGTCGAGTAAACCTTAACTGATCTTAATGATAATTTATCAGTATTACTTTTTTTCCCAAAATTTAGTAATGGTATCGTAAATGGTAAGAATAGTCCGACTCTTCTGGTACCTCCCATATAAATTTACCTATTTTTGAAAAATTTATATATCTGATAACTTCCTAACGGCCAACTGCTTCTTTAGATTAATACTTAATTACTTGATTTCCCTTTGCGACCCATGAATGAGGTATAGGATAGCTTCTCACGTTGTTGTGAATTAACACGATTTATATTCAGAACAAACCACACGTATGTGTTGATCGACGAATGCGAGCGCCACTGGTTAAGGAGCTTTGTAATGCCTCGACACTATATTGCGAAGTTGCTGTCGACAACATCGAGGGGCCGGCAATGAAAGAATAATGTAGATAACTGGTGAAACTACATAAAACCTGGAAACTACATTATTCAATGATTGAGGGTATTTATCAGTCATTTCACCTAACTGAAACTGTTTTTTTTCTTATAACACTAGTTTACAGCCATTTTGGTCTTTGGATAACACTATTTTTTTATGATAGATGAAGGGTTTCTGATTAAGAAAAAAAATTTAAAAAAATTTTTTATAGAGCGGATTTTTTTTAAAAATTTTTTTTGTAAAATTTTTTTCTTTGCCGAAGGTACCTTTGGATTTTGACCTATATATCAAGTTCTAGACGGGCAATCAGGACAAAAGAGGTATCAAATTAATTAGAATCAAATGGCCAACAAGAATTAAGTCACTTAAACTCAACAAATTGCATAATTTTGCCGTACTGGCTGAATACATATGAAAAATTGTGTTTTTTTCATGAAAAATAGCGTCTCTTTTTTTAGTTTTTAAATCAGGAAAAATCGAAAACTCCAGATAAAATTTTTTTTAAACCTTCTGCGTAGGGCGAACTCCTCAGCAAACAAATAAAGTATTGCAGAAGAGAGTCTATGGACTGGTTAAAAAGTAATGGCCTCTGAAAGTTGGCAAACATAAATGAAGTTTTTATAAATACTTGAATTTTTGCCTTTGTCGGAACTGCAGATTATGGGCCGAGGGGCTAAACATCAATAAAAATATACCATTCACTTCGTCTTGGTCCCATAACATCGAAATGGTAGGTCAAAATGGAAGCCAAGGCCCATGATGCACTCAGGGGGTCAAGAAAGGGGCTCTTTGGATTCTATGATGATCGCCTATGTGCGGGTACTCAAATGAAAGATATTTTCGAAACGAATACAACGGTAGGACCAGCAGAGTCTTGAAATTGACACCACTGGATTGGTCTCAAAAATACCTTTCATTTGAGTACCCGCACATAGAGGGTACCAAAGCACTGAAGGAGACCCTTTTTTTGTGTCCCTAGGGCCCAAAGAGTATTAAAAATTACACCATTGGATTCGTCTCGAAAATATCTTTCATTTGAGTACCCGCATAAGGCGGTCATCATAGAATCCAAGGAGCCCCTTTCTTGACCCCTCCAAGGGCGTGATGGGCCTCGGCTCCTATTTTGACCCACCATTTCGATGTTATGGGACCAAGACGAAGTGAATGATATATTTTTGTTGTTGTTTGGGCTCTCAGCCCATAATCTGCAGTTGCCACAAAGGCAAAAGTTCAAGTATTTATAAAAACTTCGTTTCTGTATGCCAACTTTCAGAGGTTATTACTTTGTAACCAGTCCATAGATTCTTTTCAGCAATTCTACATTTGTTTGCTAAAATGTTCGCCCTACGCAAAAGGTTTCAAAAAAATTTTATCTCGAGTTTTCGATTTTTCCCGATTTAAAAACTAAAAAAAGAGACGCTATTTTTCATGAAAAAACACCATTTTTCAAATATATTCAGCCAGTACGGCAAAATTATGCAATTTGTTGAATTTAAGTAGCTTAATTCTTGTTGGCCATTTGATTCTAATTAATTTGATACCTGTTTTGTCCTGATTGCCCGTCTACAACATGATATATAGGTCGAAATCCAAAGGTACCTTGGGCAAAGAAAAAAATTTTACAAAAAAAAATTTTAAAAAAAATCCGCTCCATAAAAAATTTTTTTAAATTTTTTTTTCTTAATCAGAAACCCATCCTCTATCATAAAAAAATAGTGGTGTTCAAAGACCAGAGAAAAAATAATTATTTGTAAAGTAGTGTAATCGATGTATTTTTTAATGTTAACAATCCAATGCCAATATTAGAAATATTGACTATCCGAACCTTTTACAATGCCTTACCTAATTTTTACATAACCCATTTTATTTTAAGAGATTCCTTACTTTCAAAGCACATTCCAAAATCCTTGTAATATTCTTAAAGAGTATCAATATCCAATACTTTTGCATTCCGCACACACATTTAATTACATCATTGTTTCGCTAGCAAATCAAGTCATCGCCGTCGATGCCGCCATCATGTCTTAAAAGCTTTCAATACTTTCTTGCGCGTTTTTAATGCATTTTCCTCATTTGTATACCGTTTTATCGTTGTATATATGCCATTCATATTGTTTTGTTGCGAATGTAAGTAACTTTTTTTTTAAATATTTCAATGTTTTCTTCCGTACATCTGCTGCTCTATTCCCCTTTTTTTAGCATTGATATGGAGAGTATCATCACTGTTATTGGATGTATTTACATTTCACTTTTTTTTGTTTTCTTTTTGCAATGAGAACTCACTGATACAGACATTCTGAATATGTATAGCTTATTCAAAGTACAACTTTTGGGATACCCATCGCGCGCTACATGTCTGGCTGGTTGGTTGGCGGGCTGTATTAGTATGTCTCGCCTTGTACTGTTGGTGTTAGTTTTGGCATTGTTAATGTGGGTGGTGTTAGAGAATAGTACTAGTTGTTGTTGCCTTTGTCTTTGTTTGCAATGCCATTCCATTTTAGTGGATTTTTTTTTAGCATACTTGTAGTAGTAGTAGTACATGGGAATATGGGCTCTGTTTCCCGCCTCTCTCTTTCTGCTCTTAATCAGGCGCGACAGTTACGACGATGTGCTGGTATATTAATATGGATATGTGGATGAGTTGTTTCAAACACCTTCTTGAATGGTTCTATAAATATTCCACAATGAAATACATAAAATCCACACCGACAAAATTGCGCAATAAAGATAAGAGTTTCGTGTTTTTTTCCACCAAATACGACTGTCGCTCAGAGACGGCTATATAAATTGAGATTTAAATATTTAAAAATAACTGCAATCACACAAACAAAATAAAAAAACCAAAACAATATTGTGACACTGTAAACAGATGCCGCTATGGCATCACTGCTTATCTCAAGTGAAAGGTATTTTCGTATTGTAGTTGAGTAGATCGAAAGTGTCACATAGACAAATCGAATGAATTGTTGACATATGCAAAATACTGTAACGGGGGAAGATGATTGCAAGCTTTAAAATGTCCATAAACCAAGCATGACAATTACTACGAAAATCTTTACAGTCAAACTGTTTGCCAATTATCATGATGTAGCCTTTTGTAGGGATAACTATACTTGTGATTGGAAAAATCTATCGTTAATACCACTTGTAAATTACTTTTATCTGCCGACACTCTACTCAATCATAAGTAGCAGTATTTCCTTTGAAGAATACATGTTCTTCCTTCCTTTGAGCTGGTAATTTTATGTGCATATTTAACAGAGCTACATATGTATGTTATGTATTAACATTTTCTTTTGCTTGTGCTAATGAAGATACAAAAAATGTATGAATTTAAATTCATCGTATATTGCCTTTCATAAAATATGGGCTAAAAACACCCACAATCATAGTAAACAAAGCAACATATGCCAATGCGAAATGTGCGAAACATGTTAAAACGCCCCAATGTATGCTGCATTAAAAGGGAAAATATATTTTGGCTGTATGTAATGAATAACTAGTCTGACTATGTAGTGGAAACAATACTAACCCTTTAACCCTTGTAGGTAATTGAGTGTAAGAGTAATCAGCTAAACTATAAGCTGCTCATAAGAAGCTGACCGCTACAATCGAGCTATTAGTCAGTTTAATGATAGAACCTTGTCTCAGCACTGAAATGCGTGATACTCTTTTAGCCAGTTCATGGGATGTAAAGGGAAATTTTTTATATTGATAGCCCATACATGAAGCCGATCATTAACTTTTCCCTATGGTGTGGATTCATTTGAGATCAGTGTGCGTAATTTAAAGGAAAATGGAATGAATCGGATCAAGTGGTGTAGCCCTGCTAATACATCACTATTAGAAAAAATTCAATGTCTGCTTTAAAATGAAAGTGGGAGATTTGATATATTTTGAAGGTTCATATCCCACTAACGAGTACTATGTCTGCGGATCTGGTAAGGGTGTTAAGCTCTATCCTAACACGATTATGGAAGTGATACTTGTTGACGTAATGTTCGGAGAAGTTGGGTCCAATGACCTTATTCAAACATAGCACGGCACAACATTTTTCAGCTCATTAATTTGGGACTCAATTCTGAGAACTGCACTTGAATGTATAACTCTGGAGGCAGGACCAAGTCTGCTATGACAGCTAGTTTTTAATAGAATACTTAAAATATAGTTAGATGATAGATCTTATTAGATAATTAGATCTTATTTTGATCCGATACATAAATCTCTTACATTTACTTTTTAAACATATCAGGTAGACCGTCGATAAAATAATGGACGCGGCCTTGTTGCAGGAGGTCTATTCGGAAGGTCAATCTTTTAATCACTCTTACTGGAATAGCCATCGCTACATCGTATCTCGTGAATTAAAAAAGTCATATTGCTGAAAGCAAATGTCACCAATATCATTGAATCCAATTTCTTCATCTTATTCTTATATGACAGCAGCAACAGAAATTCATCTATCAGTAGCCGCACTAAGAAAACAATTGGTGGGGTAAGAAGCAAAGGGATGCAAGTGACAAAAAGTTAATTTCGAGATATTCGCTTTCAATGTTTTAAGTTCTAGTGCAAATGCAGTTATTGCTTGGACTGTTTTTTGGCTAGATATCAGCGCTGGTAAACAAAATTTATCTCATCTCATGATAGACGACAGAGATAGTGTCAAGGAACACAACTGCACACTTATATCAATTTATGTCAATTTGCCACATGCACCGTTTGTACACTCTGCTTTTAAACCCCTCAAATGCAAGGTTTTCCATTGTAGTTTTGGTTGTTGTTTTTGCTGTCGAAGACTTTTCGAGCGGGAGCATTTTCATCCATTCGTACAGCATTCGGTCTATTTGACTTCGTCCATGTCGTTATATAGCTCATAGTTCATCCGACGATGGTACTCTCCGTTGGGTCCAAATATTTTGCCAAATAATTTTCTCAAGAAGACTCCCATACTACTTTGATCCGCTTGTGTCATTACCCAGGATTCTGTACTGTAAATCAATGAAACTGAGATCAGTATCTAGTAGAATTGAATATTTGTTTGTCATTAAATCGCTGGCTAAGCGCATTGTAGCCGCACTTTGCGATCAATACTTGTCTCTAGATTTCCAGGCTGACTTTATTATTTTTATTTACGTCGGAGCCAAAGTAGACAAAATCATCTATTTTTAAAGTTATAGTTGTCAACATCCACTCGGGTTTGTCCTCATTTACTACCAGACCCACTACTGTCAACTGCTTCTCAATGTTCAAAACGTCGCAGTAACATCTTGCATTCATCGGCCAATGATACCTATAACATCTACATAGACGAGCAGCATGTGACTTTTATTCAAGATGGTACCAGTCATGTTAGCTGCAGCCTTCCGCATAATCATCTCCACTATGACGTTAAAGATATCGCATGGGAACTCGTCTTGTATAAAGCCTCGCTTGGTAGAAAATGTCTCTGTCAGTAGTTGTTAATCTCCATTCCTTGGATCTTCTGTTATTTTTCTTGCAACTAATTAATGATAAAAACTTACTACTTGGGCTTTGGGTTAGGTTAATTCTACAGCCACGTTCAACACACCTCACATGGGTCCTAGTATGAGTCCCGTTGTGATATTATTTAAAATCTTCGCACCAACTATTCCTATTCTGTTCGATCAACGTCGCTATCAAGCCATTTCGCTGCTATGATGAAGGCATGATTGTTACCCAAATCGCCTACACATAGACATAAGTGTCCGCTGACCATGCTTTTCATATCTCAAATCACCAACAGATGGGCAGTGACATAGAAGATGCTCCGTGGTATCCTCTTCTTCCTTATCATTGCAGCTTCTACAAAAATCGTTGTAGAGTAGTTTCAACCTCTTAGAGCTTTAACCAATCGGCCAATGGCCGGTTATTACAGCTATGATGTTCCTCAGGTGGACTCTGGACAAGTTCAGCACAAATTGTGTCTTCTGAATATGGGTTCTCTCACCCATCTCTCCGTAGCAATAAGGTTGAGTTTCTTCGAAATTAGCTGTTTCCCCCTTGTGAGAGGGTTCCCAATGAGACCGTAAACTTTCCCATGAGTAAGGTATGCGATAGTTTCTCACGTTATTAAGAATTGTTAAGCTCCCTAGTAGAAATTTGTCACTTTTTGTTAATATCTTCTCTCAACCTCTCTCTCCCTCGCCTCACAATGGGTTAATTTGCGAAATGTTATTACAACCACGTATTCTATATCACATCAAAGCAATAAAAACCTGCAAATAATTTATTCAACCATAAAACATTACAGCAATTTCTATCTTCTATGCGAATGCAAACCGTTATAGTTCCCGGATTTATACAATTTTAGCAGCGGTTTTCTATGATGCTTAATGGTCACTTCGCTGCGGAAATATGAAAATAAATACTCACTATCACATGTGACGGCATAATAAAATTATTTACGTTAATAAATTATTTTATTTATAGTGCTAACAAAGTGCTCTCCAGCCATTTTCGGCAAAAGTGGTTGGTTGATGGTGTACCAGCAGAGATGTTTGCATCGATTTTGTTTTTTGTTTTTAATTTGTTATATTGTTTTATCTTGGACTGGTGATTTTAATGAACTGCTATAAATAAAATTTTAAATTTAATATCAAAATATCGCTATTATCCTTGTTATGTGGTGGTTTATTTCGCACATGGCCACAATGATTTAGCTCAAGGTGAAAATGTTCAAATTTCCCTTCCCACGACAAATATCCGGTGATGTGTGTTTGTGTTTTTTTTTTATTCTAGTGTGGGTGGGTGATTGGTGCTGGGCTACGGATGTTGGTGATGTTTTAAATCCTGTATGTATAAATACTATATATAAATATAGTTGTAGGTTTTTCTTGTTAGTACCATTGCTAGCCATAATTTTCCCAAACATATTCGAAGAGGAAGAACGGCGAGCAAAAACAGAAGGGGCCAGAAAATCTATAAAAATATTTTAACAAACATTGAATGCCAAAAAATGAAGATTGCTTGCCATATAAAGCTACGAGTAAAAAAGTCAGCGTCAAGGCAATAAAAAAACAGGGCAGCCGACGGAAAAGTGCTTAACGGCCTTATCGATGCACTGACGGCTACGTTGTGGCGGCACTGTCTGCTGCCACGCCCACTTCCGTTTTTATAGGCTCATAAAATTTTAGAGTGATGTTGACGTTGCCGCCACTGCTGCTGTTGCTGATGCAGTAGTACCACCTTTCTTTCGTTTTGCTCTTTTTTTCCTTCATTTGTATATTTGCTTTCTTTTGTGCAATTTGTTGGTTTTTTTTTAGGGTTTTTACAATATTTTCGGTTGCCTTGGAAAAGGGTTTGGCCGCTGCGAGAGCACTAAGACTTTTAAAAGTTTGTAAAGATTTGAGAAATTTCAATGATAACTTTTTGCTCGTTTAACGGAAATATCAATAATGAAATGGCAATGTTTTTTTTTTGTATGATTTGTGCATAAATTACTTTATTTTAATGGAAATGCTTGGCAGAACTTGTGCGAATTTCTTTGCTTAACACGGGGGGTGAAATGGACAAGTTGCCAGACTTAAAAGATTTTGATTGAAAAGGTTCATATGCAGTTTTGGTGGTAAGAGATTTGTATGAGAAAGCAGGCTTGGGCGCTCGGCGAACATCTTGAGGTTCTAGTCGTGGAGGCCTAGTAGGTGATTTGCGCTTTTTGGTGGTTTTGTTACATAGCTCAGACAATTCGTTGATGTTTGGTTACCCAAGAGATCGATCATGGCATGGCATTTTGAGGAGGTGACTATCACTGGGTTGATCTAGTTTTAAAGTCATGCCAAAACCGTCTACGTTTCTATCACGGGCGGCCTCTTTAATGTTGTAGACAACAACCCCAGAGTAGTCGAATCAACAGGCGTGTTAAAGCTTTTCAAAAAATATATCGAGAAGCTGTTTTAAATTTCACTCATGGGGCGGAAAAGGGAGTTTTTTAGACGTTTACTGCGAAGTTGCTGTTGACAACAACGAGGTGGCCGCCGATGAAAGAAATATAGATGACACTTGTTTGCCGCATATAAGCGTAAATTCTTCTTACGCTTGAAGAAATTAGAAAATATTAAAAAATTTCTTCCAAATGTGTGAGTCTTCGAATAAAACTGAAGGAAATCTACAAAATAAATTCGATTAAATAAACCCTGACAAACGATTTTCATCCCATTCGAATCTTCTTTTAGTTACAACAGAAAAAATTTCCATAAAACACATTACACCAAGTAATATGTCCAAAAAGAACCCGAATCGACGAAATAGCTTCAGAATCTGATGCCCAAGCGATTTGCGAGCATTACCATGCCATGCTAAGTAAATTTTTGTTTTCAAATGTTGAGGATGGAGACAGGTACAACGATGTCAATGTGCCACAAAAGCGTAAACGCTATAATAGATCTTTTGAGACAGCATTAGGTTTTCGAACAAAAGATTGAAACTAGGAAAGTCTTGGTCGTCTCTTAGCTACGATTTGACTCCGTTAGACTAATATCTCTGAGTGCCATAAAAGATAAGTGTAACACACAGAAACCCGAGTCCAAAGAGGCATGAAAATATGATAAACGAGATACTTACTTACTTACTTAGCTGGCACTTCTTTGCAATCCTATATACCGCACGTTGAAAAATATTAAATGCGCTTCGACCTTCTGCGCTTCTTCTCCAGTTAGTCACACCAAGTTCTACAAGGTTCTCAGTCACTTGGTCCTTCCAACGGAGTATTTTTCCCTAGAATACTGCCAGAACCGATGCAAACGCTTGTATCATAATCCAAATTCTGAACCATACATCAAGACAAGTAGAACCAGTATCGCTTGCTTCGTGCGTTCAAGCATTACTTATCAAGCAGGATTCTTTTCCGAATATCGGGGCTGCCATTAATAGTTTTGTTGATGGCACAGCCTAGGTTGTCATAGTTGTCAACGTTCAAGCAGTTTCCCAAACGAGTGGATTCTTTGTTCGTTGAAACTTGTACACCATTACAGACCCATTTTCGCTAATTCCATCTGTTTACCTGAGAAGGCTGCAGTCACAACCCGCAGTTTTCGACCGATGATGTCTACGTCATTAGCGTACGCAAGTAGCATGTGGCTTTTGTTGAATATCGTGCCACTCGTATTTACTGCAGTTTTCCTCATTATCATATCCATCACAGTTAGCGTCATTTCGCAAAGGAATAGAGGCGAAGCCCGAAAGTTATACCAAAAAGTACAAACCAAAGGTTTGGACCAGGGATCCCCACCTATAAGGACGGAGAAGGAAATCTGGTCACTAACATTCTGAGTGTGCTGCAAATATGGAGGTAACACTTTCGATCTCTACTCGTTCCCGAAGGCAGCATAAGAGTCGTCACTTATCACACCAATCATCGGAGTAGACTGCCCACCACCGTGCCAAAACGAGATAAGCACAGCAATTGCACGGCTTAAAAATAATAAAGCTGCGGAAGCCAATGGACTACCCGCAGAGCTTTTTAAAGCTAGAGGTGATGAGCTGGCAACATGCATGCTCCATCTCATAAAAACGGTTTGGCTCAAGGAATGCATGCCCAATGATTGGAATCTGAGTTTTGAATGTCCTGTGCTTAAACAAGGCGATCCAATTGTGTGTACCAATTATCGCGGGATTAGTCTTTTACCCATCGCATAAAAGGTCCTGTCTAATGTTCTATGAGAAAGACTAAAGCCTATTTTAGCTAAACTGATTGGACCTTATCAGTGTGGCTTCAGACCTGGTAAATCCACGACTGACCCGACCCGATGTCCGACACTACGAAAAATCCTGGAGAAGACCCAAGAAATGGGTCAAGAATGGGAAATCGACACCTACCATCTGTTTATCGACTACAAAGCTGCATTCGAAAGTCCGATACGACATAAATTGTTGGATGCTATGGCTGAGTTTGGTATCCCCACGGGATACCACTCTGACTGACACGAAGTCTTCAGTGAAGATAGGCACAAATCTATCAGAGTAATTTTTAACCAAGCTAGGCTTCAGACAAGGCGATAATCTATCATTTGATCTCCTTAGTATCATAATGGAGATGATCATGCGGAAGGCAGCAGTAAACACGACTGGCACCATCTTTAACAAAAGCCACATGCAGCTTGGGTATGCCAATGTTATAGATATCACTGGCCGAGGATTGTGGGATGTTACTGCGACCTATTCGAGCATTGAGAAACAGTTGGCAGAAGTGGGTCTGGTGATTAATGAGGACAAATCGAAGTTATTTGTTTCAACGGACAAAGAGTCTACTCGATTGGGACGCTTCGTGAACGTTGACAATTATAACTTTGAAGTGTCTCGTATCTGCCATAAACAAAAATAATAATGTCACTCTGGAATTCAAAAGACGAGTACTGATCGCAAAACCCTACTACTATGCACTGAGCAAGCGGTTTAATGATAAAGCCCTCTCTCGACGAACGACGATCCAACTTTACCAGACTCTGATCCTGCCTGTCTTACTCTACAGCTCAGAATCCTGGGTAATGACGCAGGTGGATCAATCTATTCTGGGAGTTTTCGAGAGAAATACTATGCAGAATATTTGGACAAATCATCGTTAAAGGCGTGTACCGTCATCAAATGAATCATGAGCTGTACAACGACATCGACGTAGTCAAGTGCGTTCAAATAGACCGAATGCGCTGGTTTGGACACATTGTATGAATGGACGAAAACGCTCTGGCTCGAAAAGTCTATTTTACATAAAATGTCCTTTAATAAGAACATCCGATTGTTGTTCGGAAGATCTAGTTTCAAACCCTATCACAGCCATATCCTATTTTTTAGGGGGGTCTTTTCCTGCAACTTCGAGAAGTTGAATCAATTGGTCTTTTTCTGGTAAAAAAAATCCATGTTGGGAATCGACCCACGTGTATGAGTATAAATTCAGTCAATTCTGTCAAATGAGTGAAACTACCCAAATGTTGACTTAAGCAACTTCAAACATATCCTTATACATAAAGTCCCAATTTACCCGTATCAAGTACGTTATTGAACATCTTTCATGCCAGACTAATGTCATATCTTCCGAAAATATGAACTTGATTTTCAAATTTATGTTGCATGGTTGATGTTCGGTTTGGCTTAACGATAGTTTTGTTCCAAAGACATCTAATAACACAAGAAAAAAACTTTTTTTTTTGTGCTGTCTGGAACTTTATAGCAGTTTTTACTAATTTTAGGTCGCCGATTTGTAACCTAATCTCAATTGATCTCGCATTTTTAAGTTGCAGTTACACAACAGAAGACACTTATACGAAACGCGTCATCCTTGCCCGTGATTCTGAATTCTCGATAGCCAATTTGGTGTATTGTTTCAATACACCAAAAAAATTGATAATTAATCATCGTAACTCTCACGAACAACTCTGCATAAAAAATTTTTTGTTTGAACATTTTTATGAATTTTTCATTTTTTATTTTTTTATAAAATTTTTGTCAATTCAACATTTTAAAAACAAAACAAAAATTTCATATACTTCATCTTAAAAAAAACTCCATCCTCTTTGCGTGGCAATGAAGCCACAACGACACAGAGTCATAAAACAAAGTTGTGACATGATTATGCGGCCTTCTTAATGTTAAAAACAAAATTTCTCTACAAATTGGCAAACATTTAAATCGTTCCACATTTGCTGGCAAAACCACTGATTAAAAATTATCTACCACAATATTTAGGCAAATTTTGGCGCAATAATATTGCAGTAATGACCCCGTTCTCCAACAGTTTAGTGCAACCAAAATAAATACCAATGGAACAATTGGGACACTGCAATAAATCAAGGTAGAATCCGATTGTGTCCTCTCACTCAACTTTGGAACTAAATAAATAGACCACACAAACCAACAGTGACGCGGGAAGAAATACATATTTCTTGTGTTCGTTTCTTGCCTTTTGTTGGCCAAGTTTCACTCTGTTGTGACAGCTAGATATTTAAGGTGGTTTGTGGCGGTAGCAACCCCCTCGCCAGACATCGAACAAGCAGCAAGCAGCCTGTTGTGTTCCGTAGGCCTTTGCCAAAGAAATTTGTTAAAGGTTAAAAGGAAGTCACACATACTTAGGCAGCAACAACACTTGCAGCAGACTTGGTCTACTTCAACGCTCACACGGCCACCAAAACTCAAGTGTGAGTATGCAAACAATGATAACAACAGCAATTTGTAAACTTGGTTAGTGGTTTGTTTATATAAGTTGGACGTTTTTATATGTCATAGTTGTTGTTGCTGCTGCTGCTGTGTAGCTGCAGTTTGTTAAAACAATAATTTCCTCTTATTTTTGGGTTTTTGTTTTGCTTTTGTCGTCCAAAGTAGGACACCATATTTTTAATTACTTTTCTAAAGCCAACAAAAAGGAATTTATTTATTGTTGATGCCAACAAAATTTCACTAGAGGCCAGGAAGTAAGACGAATGCAGAGGAAAGTGCATAAATGGAAAGAGACATAGAGGAGAGAGAGAGAGAGAGGGAGCTTTGTTGAAGGATTCACAATACAAACCCATTATCCTTATCCTGCAAATAACACAAGTATAGTTAAATAATGTTGGTTGCAACCAAATTGAACTTAAAATAAAATGGACCGAGTTTGCCACATTTCGGGGTTATTTCATGCACCATTGGGATTTGATGTGAGAGCAACCGCCCATCCACCGTTTCTACTAATCGAAGGGGGAAATATTGGTCAGAATAGTGTGAATGAGGCCAATATGTTTCGTCTTGGCGTGAAAAAACTATTTTAGACAACACGAAATAAACTGTACTTCTATGACGCGGTTTGAAGGTGAGAAGGTTTGAAAGAAACGAACTTAACTTGGAATGTATATTCCTTTTATGATATAGGCGCACATTACGACGGGATTTTTGGAAATTCGGACTGCAAGGGGGTAAAATGGGCGTGGCACCGCCTCATATAACTGGACTTTTATAATGGCTGTATCTTTTAAAGCATTATAGGTACGAAGTCGAGATTTGGTGCGTATATCGGTCGTATAAGAAAATATACTATGTTTGTGGAAAGTGTGTGATGCCACGCCTCTTTTAGAAAATCATTATATGGGCCAAATAAATGGACCGCCTACATAAACCGAAATTTCAATCGGTCATATCTCCCGAGCCATTCGAGCTATAAAGATGAGATTTGCTACACATGTTACAGGTACAAGGAAGATTGCGCTTCGCTGGGAAATGCGCGATGCCACGCCCCTTTAGAAAAAAAAAACGTTATATCGGCACAACAAGTGGACAGATTGCAATACAATTTCACTATGTAGTACTATTCATTTAGCCTTTATCATAGGTTACATGAAAACATATTTAGACAAAGGGGCGTGGCGCCGCCCACACAAAATGTCAACCGGTCATATTTCGAGAGGCATTAAAAGTATGAAGATGAGATTTGCTACATATCTAAATGGTACATAGGGGATTACGTCTCGCTGGAAAATGGGCGGTACCACGCCCTTTTTGAAAAAATTGCTATGACGGTCATATTAATAGAACGATTGTAATAACATAAAATATATATTTAAAATTGCTCGACTAACTGATTGGGTGAAATAGCTGTAGATAGGATGATGAAATTTGGGGTGGTTGTTCCTCTTTTCGTGTAAACGCCACCTAAGTAGGGATTTTTGGAAATTCGTAATTTTAGGCGTAAAAATTACAAATAAGGGATAAAAGTTGTATTATCACCCAGACCAATCGGCTAAAGCTATAATCGTGACAATTGATATAGGCGCGCTCCCTATAGAATTATAATGGAGCAGGAAGGGTTTTCGAAACGCGTCCTTTTTAGGTGTAAACCCGTAAGAAAGTGTTAGTCGGGCAACCCAACTTACATATACCCTCACCCTCAGTAAAATATGAAATTTTCTATTATATATTGATACTATTACTCCATCCATTTATATGGTAGGTACCAGAAAAGGCAGGTCTAGACTGTCAGTTTTTTCTACAAAACTATGTCCTGTTATAGCTTAACAAAATACAGAATTTGGGCACGATCGCGTTGGATGTATTGATATTATTACTCCATCTCTAACGTGTGCGGAATGGTACATTTGTATGGGAGGTACCAGAAGGGGCGTGTCTAGACTTCCAGATTTCTTCTCCAAAACTTTATCCTGCGTGAACTTTACTAAATACAGAATTTGGGCACGATAGCGTTGGGTCTATTAATAATATTAATCGATTTCTAAAGTGGGCGGTACCAGATGTGTATGGGAGGTACCAGATGGGGCGTGGCTAGACTTCCAGTTTTTTTTTCTCCAAAACTCTATCCTGCTGTAGCATTACTAAACACAGAATTTGGGTACAATCAAGTTGAATTTATTGATCTTATTGCTCCATCTCTAAAGTGGGCAGAAATTTACATTTTTAGGGAGGCACCAGAAAGGGCGTGGCTAGACTTCTAATTTTTCTTCCAAAACATTATCCTATTATAGCTTATCTAAATACAGAAATTGGGTACGATCCCGTTGGGTGTATTGCTATTATTACTCGATTTCTAAAGTGGGCGGAACGATATATTTGTATGGGAGGTACAAGAAGGGGCTGCGCTATGTAGCCCATTTGCAATGCTGTAAGTAGTTTTGAGGAAATATTAACTCTTGCAAAATTTCAAAACATTTGGTTGCGTCTTTCAAAAGTTATCGTGCGCACCAGCCGGATAGCCAGACAGACGGACATGGCTCAAACGACTTAAAAAGTCATGAATCGAATTTGGTTCAAAGAAATCTAGTGTCTAATCAAATGATATACACCCTCCAACCCGTAGGGTGAGGGTATTACACTGTAACTCCACCATCCCGACTGTTATTTCCTTATACATCACACAAAAACCACTCCGTTAACTATATTAGGCATTATTAACATAACACAGTACAACATTTTTCAGCTCTTTGCTGTGGGGACTCAATTCTGAGAACTGCACGTGAAAGTAGCCCCAAATAGAAGAACTTCTGCATCATTCGTTTTGCCAAGCTACATGCCATAATAATTTAATATCGATTTAAAGTTAGCCCGATTTAGCTGAAACAAATTTAAAAAATTAAGTATTAAAATTCAAATAACGTTTCCCTAGATAACCAACAGTTTCACTTTTCCATTCACCAAATGATTTTAAAATGAGTTTACTTTAAAGCAGTTACAATAAATCTGTTGTACTCCGTGACGTATGATTTACGTGGAATATTACTTATGATAATTATACGCCACCATATAACAATATAGCAAGAGCCTTAAACTTGACAAATTCCCCTATTCGTTTCTTACTAATTTCAAATCGATATTAAATTATTATGCCATGTTACTTGACAAAACGAATGATGCAAAACTTCTTCTTTTTGTGGTTACTTTCACGTGCAGTTCTTAGAATTGAGTCCCAAAATCATGTATTGTAATGTGTTATACATCACGCAAAACCACTCCGTTAACTATCTTAAGAATTATTAACATAATGATCGATAGCTTAAATACTTGCATGACGTCTTTTCCTAATTATTCCTGCTTTGTACACAATGACCTCTACTATTTTTATACTCTTTGTCATAAAACATTTTGTAAAAGATTAAGTCTGCGAGATAACACCAAGCAAACTTTTTATGTCATACAACAAAAAAAGCAACACTTTTGCAACATTTTACTGCTCTTTTCAATTATGTTTCCCCAACTTTCTACATAATTGTTCATACTAAAGCGTAATGCTATTAATGTTCACATCATTTGCCCCATTTTCACTGAAAATATCGATTCCCATGAACTGATTTTGTTTTTTGCAGCATTCAGCGGAACTGAAAGCATTCATAAAAATCAGCATAAATGATGGGCACAAAAAAGCCTCATCATCCCATTCATTTAATTTCGAAACATTACCATTTAAATACATAACACACACACAAACTTTTTTACATTTCATTTTGTTCTGTATATGGTTTTGTTGTCGTTGTTATTTTTTTTTCTGCTCCAAGTGCTGTGAGACACTGTGAGTCCGTTAGTTATTTTTGGCATAATTACGTCAGCGATTCATTTGCAAAATCCAGTCAGATATCAGATCATCCCGGCGTAAGAACAGAAAAACGTTCACACAATACGTTATTACGTCGCAGAATGTGTAGTGTTGTGCCGTCAAAGACGAAACGCTCTTTGTCCGTGTGGGGTACTGCGTTGTGGAATGGTTTGATTCCACGGCCAACCAACTACGTTGAATGTCAATTCTAACAATCGATGGCAATGTTAAATGTTAACTACAACAAGTTCAGGGGGATTTTTTTTGCTGTTGCTGTTACTGTTGTTGTTGTTTTGTAAACTAAGTACGCAGTGTTGTTTTTTTTTCAGCTTAGCTCTAGAGAGGTAAAGTACTCGTAGAAAACTACAACTACATTCCATCTACTATAGAAGATACACCCCCTTTTTGCTGTTGACGGTAATTGTTGCGAATGTGTTAATTAACTACAACACCCGCAACAACACGAATGAAGAACCACTAGTAACAAGTTGTTGAATTTATGAGTTCAGCTCTAGCCAATACTTTGAATGGCAAAAAAACTACAAACAAATTGGGAAATTGACTTAATAATTGTATAAGTTGTGTGATTGATTTTTGTTTTACTGTGCACAGCATATTGCCGGTGACCAAAGCAAGGGAGAGGAGAGTATAGTGCTTGCTGAGTTGGAGTGCGAAAACCAGAGTGACTTGTGGATTAATTGATAGCAGAGGCAATATTGCCCTCCAGTTGCTCCGCTGTGATATCGGTTAATAAGTCGGTCTCACCTGGCATTTTGTCCGAATCGAAGTTTTGCGTTATATTTGACAGTTCTTGTTTCTCTTTATTTATGACAACCATAAATTTTGTTCTTTAATATTTTTTTTACACGCATATAAATATATACGTACGTGTGCGGAAGGCATAGCAATGGGGTTTCCTACGAACGAGGGTTGTACAAAAGGGTGGGAATTAAGCAGTTTAGGGATTTTTGACATTTTGGATTACTTGGCCGTCCTATGTCTAAGTTAGAACTATCGAGCATAGACCATAGATCAATATAATAGATATATACACTAATTCGTTCGCGCAAATAAAACAGTACAACATTTTTCAGCTCATTGATTTGGGACTCAATTCTGAGAACTGCACGCGAAAGTAGCCCCAAAAATAAAGAAGTTATGCATCATTCGTTCTGTCAGGTTACATGCCATAATAATTTAATATCGATTTGAAGTTAGTAAGTATCGTATAGGGGAACAAATTGTAGGGGACATGTTTGAAAGGAGGGACAATGTGGAAGGTACGTTGCGCGTGCAGCAAAGAGATTTAAAAGAAAATACTACGTTTTTTTTTTCGCTGGGTGCACATTTTACTTGAAGTTTTAATAGTATTTTTATTAGATTTTCAAGAAAATTAGTGACATATTCCCACCTCGAACATCGAACATGTTAGAATTCGCTCGAGCCTATTCATCAAACTGACATCTAATTTCAGTAGAGAGAGAGAGAGAGAGTGGGTAGGGCACTGGTAAAGACTCAATTATGTCGCTCAGTTTGTGGTCCGTTGTAATCGGTAGAATGACAATTAACGAAACATTGTATTCTCTCCGGTTGTATCATCTATCGAAGGGACTGAGTTGTATTTTCTCTCTTTTTTATAAATTCATGTAGGAAAATTTTCTTAATACAATGTTTTTTATAGAAATGTCAGTTTGCACCAGTGGTAGGCATAATCGACCTCACGTACACAACACTATGTTATACTTGTGTGCGGTCGCACCAGAAGCGTCAGCGCTGTAAAATTGTACACCGTGAAAATGTTGTGCTCTCCCAACATAATCTAGCTATCGGATTTTGTATTGTTTTTTGTGTTGAAAGCGAAACAAGCGTGTCTGGTGTTGCTTCATCGCACAAGCAAAAAGTGACTGTTTTGAATTAAACAAAATATTATAGTATGTGTAAATTGCTGACAGTGTCTGTGTGAAGGTTAGGCTAGGTTAGATTTATTCGGCAGGCGCGTGCAACACAGCTTACATGGGTCCTAGTATGAGTCCCGTTGTGATACCATTTTTAAATTTTCGTACCAAATATTCCTATTTTCGGTCAATGTCGCTATCAAGCCATTTCGTTGCAAATTGATACGGATAGACAGGTATTGTCCATAAGTGTCCGATGACCAAGCTTTTCATATCTCAGGTCACCAAAAGCAGGGCAGTGTCATAGAAGATGAGCTGTTTCCCCCTTATGAGAGGGACGGTAATGAGACAATAAATTTTGTCCCAGTTCACGGTTGTGGCCGCCCTTGCCAATGTATCGGCTCTTTGGTTACCATATATGTCTCCATGTCCTGGAACCCATGTGGTGGTAACTGTTGAATGTCTCGCTATCTCCCCAAGACTTTCTCGAAGAGGTGTGGTACATGTTCTCCAGGGATCTGATAGCTGCTTTACTATAAGACTATGAATATTGCCGCCCAATCTTCCACGATACTGAATGTTCCCTACGGCTATTCTAATAGTCGCTATTTCGGCCTGAACTATGCTACAGTGTTCTGGTAGTCTGATTGATAGTTACAAATTCAACTCCACCGAAAAGATACCACAGCCTGCTCTTTCCTTTAATCATTGTAGGGCCTATCCGGGATGTTCCTTACACAGTACAAGCTCATTGATATGGGACGATCAGAGTATAATAACGCAATACAACATCTGGATTTGGGACTCAATTCTGAGATCTTCACGTGAAAGTAGCCCCAAAAAGAAGAAATTCTGCATCATTCGTTTTGTCAAGTTACATGCGATAATAATTTAATATCGATTTGAAGTTAGTAAGTACCGTGTAGGGGAATTTGTCACGTTTTAGACTTTTTTTGTTTGACATAACTCGAGAACCAATAGTCCGATTTAGCTGAAACAAATTTAAAAAAATTAAGAATTACAATTACTTTAATGTGTTCATACAATGTTTCCCTACATAAGCAACAGTGTCACTTTTCCATTCATCAAATGATTTTGAGCTGGATTTATTTTGTAGCAGTTACACTGTTGTACTCCATGGCGTACGATTTTTTCAGATTCCAATTCAGTTTACTTTCCAGTATAAGCCCGAGGTATTTGTCACTATTAGAATGTGTAAGTGCGAATCAATTTAATCTTGTGGTTCAAGGATCTTTCAATGAGGCTGGTTATCGAATGTAAATCAGTTTCTGTGGATTTATACTTCGCGTAGGCATGCTGAGACATGCTTGGACAGGACTTCTGGTTTAAGATATGATCTGATATATACCTAAATATAGGCTAATTGGTCTAAATCTCTTGGCTTTAGTGTGGGATGCCTTACCCCTTTAAGAAATAAATACAATTTTGTAGGTTGTCCATCTCGTTGGAATGTGTGACAGCTTCAGAAAGGCTTTGAAGATTGTCGGAAGCCAGGGCGTCAATACTTCGATGATCTTTTGTAGAATCGCGGGAGTAATACCATCTGGTTACGAGATTTAAAAGAGTGGACGGTTTTGATAGCCTATTGAACTCAATGTTCTGTAATCGGTATGTCGGAAATACATATTAAAGTTATAACTGATCGAGTTTTTCAAAAACTGATAATCACTTTGTCGACAACCTGGGAAGTGTATTTCCACTCTTTGGCCTTTCTAATAAAGACAGGGATATTTATTGCCATTTATTTAAAATGTTGGAAGTTTGAAATAAAAATAAGTTTAAAATTTAGTCTTTACTGACTTTATAACATGACTAAACGTCCCACAACTATTACAGTCAATCCTCTTGACATTTCCATAAACATGTCAGACTAATATTTTCTCCACTAAAAATGTATTAAAAGGTTAATCTCTAGCCACCTTTTCATACTCACCTCTTCGCACATACCAAAAATCCCTTGAAGTCATGCATCTCCATCTCCAACCCACTGACAAACCAACTGGAATTGGTAATCTATACATCAGATGAGTTATGATTCACAATTCATTTATTTTCGTTCACATTTTTTATTTCGGTGTCGTTCACAAACATTCCAGTTTCATTTCGAAATCCACTAAACCAATCGTAAGAAGGGAGAAGGAGAGAGAGAGAGAGAGAAGGCGTGCAAAAGGCAACACAAAAAATTCACACAAATGAATGAATATTTCTCCATTCTCAACTGCAGCAGCACGCCACCCAAAGACGCATTACACACATCACGACACCCGTATTTCGAATGTTGCTCACGTTTATCGTACTGCGGACGACTCGTCATGTGTACGAGTAAATGTGTGTGCACGCGGACATACGTATCTGCATTAAGGCGTCAAGTTATGCGCAAAATTCCCAAAAGCCTCATTTAATGCCACTTCTTTCCCACTGACTTTTTGCCTTTGTTGGCTTCCTCGCAGTTCTTTGCGGCGCTTAATACCTTGGAGAGGTTAGTGTTACGCCTTTCTGACACCTCATTGACCGACCAAGCCGACGGAGTAGCAAACTAAACTATTCATTCATACAGCTTCGAAAGCCAAGGAAAAGATAAATTGACAGACATCTTTAAACACTGGAACATTTGCACGCTCATGTAGCAACCAGCACTTAAGTAGCTCCGGATGATGTTTTTCCTTGCTATCCCCGGCACACGCAGCCAGACCTTGTGGCGGCGCCACGATTATATGGTAACAAGATTGATAGCCACTGAAATTGCTCAGAGACTCTCAAAGTATCCGAAATCTACACAGGACGATGGCGGCAGCGCTTTGGAGTATTAGTTGATGGGCAACATAAGTGTTTCAATATTGCTCGTAACTTAACTAAAACTCTATTCCTTCGTGCTCGATGTTACTTTTCTTGGGTGAAACGTGCTGAAATTCTCTGGTGAATGTCATTTACTATTGCTGCCACATTCTTTGGGTTGTTTGAAGTTTTTATTCCTTTTTTGTTTCGATATTTCTTATTACTTTGGAGAATAATTTCTGTGAAAGATGTTCGCATATCCGTTACATACATTACATCCTTTACCTTTACAATTCTTTATTTATTTGTTGGGATATTAACGAAAAACTTGTAGCTTCTATCAGTTGTTTGTGGAATAGGCTAAAGAGTTAAAGTCAATCAAGGAAATTGTGAGATTTTCGTCAAGACAACAATTTACGAGGGTGGAGGAATTAAATTTTTTGGTAATTATTAATTTTGGAGTAAAACATTGATATTATAAAAACGCAACACGATGATGTCCTTGACTAATACAAGGCTGACAATACCGCCATACAGGAAATGCGATTAACGGCACAGGGATGTACACGACGAAAGAACTTTAACATATTTTACAGCTGCCATGCAGAAAGACACGAATTTTGATGTGGTTTCATAGTCGGCAAGTGACTTCGACTCCTGGTCTCGCGGTTTAACCCCTGTAAGTGACCGAATAGCCACCATTTGCATCCGGGCGAAATATTTTTACATTACACAGATTTGCGTACTCGCCCCGACGGAAGACAAAGGCGTTGATATTAAAGATGCATTCCATGAGCGCCTGGAGGAGATACATAACCGCTGCCCTGTTATGGGCGATTTTAATGCTAAAAAGGAAGCGATGATCAGCTTAGTCCAGCAGTTGGAAAATACAGTATACACAAAAACAGCTCCAATAACGGATTTAGACTGGTAAGCTTCGAGTCGGCAAGACACATGGTTGTGAGTGGGACCAGATTTTCGCATTATGATATTCACAAGGCAACCAGGATGTCCCCTGATCAAAAGACAAGAAACCAATTGATCACGTGGTAATCGATGGAAGGCATGTCTCAAGCGTTATGGACGTGAATATGATGCGTGGTGCAAACATTGACTAGAATCACCACTTAGTTGCGATTAAGTGGCGATATAAACGATCGTAACCAAAGCTAGACATCATAATGTTGGATACCACCGAGGTAGCCAATGCCTACACCAATCAACTCTTTCCGTTATGAATAACCAACATCAGACAAGCCCTGAAGCGATGATGAAAGTCGCTAAATGTCTGAGGAAATTGATGCTGCATACAAGGCGAACTTTCAGCCAATGATGAAGCATGCGATGACGGAACGATATTAGAGAAGAGGAGGGTGATGAAACGCCTCTTCAGGCGGAAAATAGACTATGCAGAAAAGAGAGATACAGAATATTGCAAACTAGAGGAATAAAGGTGAGGCACTAAAGTTCTACCAAGAGGTAAAAAGCAAACGTTTTGGTACAAAGATCCCCACAGAGATGAGAATCTAGTCACGTACACGTAGAGTTTGCTGCCAGAAGGGAGGGTACACTCTCGTACTCTGCTCGTTCCCAAACGGATTGATTAGATTGTCTATCACTGAGCCAAAATGAGATAAGCATGGCAATCGTACGACTTAAAAACAATAAAGCCAAGGGATTGCGGCAGTGCTTATTAAGTTAGGCGGCAATGAGGTGGAGCGTATATGTACCACTTCATGAGTACTATTTGGCTTAAGGAATGCATGCCCGATGTTTTGAATCTAAGTTCAGAATGGCGATCAAATAGTGTGTACAAACTATGGCAGGAGTAGCCTATTACACATAGCATACAAAGACATGTCCAGTCAAAGACCGTATCAGTTTAGCTTAAGTCCTGGTAAAGCCCCGACCAATATTATATTCACACTACGGCAAATCCTGGAGAGGTCTCAAGATATGCAGATTGACACCTTTCATCTGTTTATCGAGTACAAGACGGAATTCGACAGTCCGATACGACAGAAACTGTTAGCTGTTATAGCTGAGTTTGGTATCCCCGAGAAGATTATACTTCTTTGTGGGATGGCACCACCTACCTCGAATCTGACAGAGACATTATTCATGGGAGGCTTTAGACAGGGCGATAGTCTGTCATGTGATCTCTTTAACATCATAATGGAAATGATCATGCGGAAGGCTGCAGTAAACACGACTGGTACCATCTTTAATAAAAGTCACATGCTGCTCGCGCATGCCGATAATGTAGATTTCATTGGCCGAGGACTGCGGGATGCGGGATGTTACTGCGGCCTTTTCAAGCATTGAGAAGTAGTCGACAGAGGGGCCTGGTGATAAATGAGCACAAAACTAAGTGAGAAGAAAAAAACGCTAACCGATGCTACTATGCGCTGAACATGCGATTTAATAACAAAGGCTCCCCCGACGAACAAAGATTCAAATCTACCAGACACTGATCCTACCTCCTATCACTACAAAGCAAAATCCTGGGTAATGATCAGCTATGGGCAGGGAGCTCTCTCGGAGCTTCAAGAGCATAAGAATTCATATCGAAACGAAGAAGTTACAACAAAAACCAACAAATAAAACATTGAAGCACAAATACATGCAACGCTTTCAATGTGGTGGTGCCCATAGCTGGTAATGATCATTCTATTCTGGAACAAAATCGACGTAGTCAAGTACGTTCAAAATAACCGAATTCGCTAGCTGGAACATTTGTACCAATGAATGAAAATACTCTAGCTCGAAAGTATTTGGCAATAAGCTTGATGGGTAACGTAGGTGTGGATGAACAAAACTTCGTTGGATTGATCAGGTGAAAGTGCTGTTATCTAAACTTAGTGTGCGGATATTGGTGGTTCAATTGCTATTCAAAAGTTACAAAATCTATTAAAACTAGAACTTTGCCCTTTTTTTATGTTTAACTTGATGATAACCAGTGCACCAAAGACATAATTGCATTCGTAGTACTTTGTAAATATAAATTAATACTGCATATATTTAGGATTTCAAAAATAATGGATAAAGTAATCTGCCTTAAGGCGTTTCACACCAGTATTAATGTTACACTATCTCAAACTAAATAAAATTAATTTGATAATACTTGTTTTACTCTTATATAAATTCAAATGTATAATATCCCTTTCTTTTCTGTACTTGCAGATGAATACTTGAAATCCAATAGCAACCGTTACTCTGGTAGTTGCAAAAGGTATGTAACAAAAAAGGCAAAATTTATAGCTCACATATGTATTCCTCTTACACAGTCGTGAAAATAAGTTTGCTTGAGTGCAATATTGTTTTCGCAAAGAAACTGATGAAATTTATTTTAACGTGTTTTTTTTCGTTTGCTTAATTTACAAAGAATGTTTGGCTCATTAAACATCAGCGCCGTTCATTTTGCTCTACAGCGAGGAACTGTGTTTTTTTAACGGCAAAAACATGCGAATGTCAGAAGCACCCCAAGAAAAAAGTTGCCTTCAATGGATATTTATCTTCTATTGTCACATAAATTACATTTAATAGCAAATATACGGCACAGAAATGCAATGAAATGTCATTTTGAAACTGAAAATAAAAAGCTAGACACCGAATTGTAAACGAATTGGGTAAATAAAATTAGGAAAGCGGGCAACCAAGAAAAATTATGGCGTTCACAGAAAACAGTAAACACGAGAATTTCCCCAAAGACAAAGCGTCTAATAACTTTTCTTTGCCAGCCATTGTACTCGTCGTATATTACTCGTTCAGTTCGCAGTTAAGTCGCACAACAGTACGGCATACTTTCAGGCGGTTTGTTGTGTATGCACATTGCTGAGCTGTAACGCGGTGCAAGTGTGTGCGTTTTTTTCCATACACACAGTGGAGATGTTGATCGTTATTGCGGTGCTGCGGCCTTTTCTGTTGCTTGTGTTCCGTCTAAGCTTTGTGTACATTGTCTGTTTTATGTTGCAAAAACACGGAAACGGAAATAAAACCATAAACCAAATATACCATGCCACCGGGTCCAAGTAAAGACCTACAATGCCTGTGTAGGGTCTAGAGGCTGGTAGAGGGGGTGGGGGCGTCTGCGGTCCTATAAAATCTCAGCAACGCTTAAACATGAAATGAAGACAACGGCAAACAACGTCGCATGGCCTAAATGCAATTGTCAAGCAATGACCTCATTAACTGCGTTGTGTAAGGCTGAGTGTGTGTGTGTGTGCTGTACTTGCACCTACCCCAAGTTACCGTCTAAGATAATGGAGGCTGTCTTGTGCTCCATATTCAAAGGTCTACTAAGTCTGCAACAGCCATGAGACGAGAGAGACACGCTAAGGCACCCAGGCAATTGGGCTGAATTGACGTTGCCATGCATGCGTATTCATAATTTTGATATCTAGGATTTTCCCACCACATCTCTTATGGTTTTACTTGGAATATGCGAGTTGTGGATTTAGCCTTAATAGACATTAGACTGTGTAAATTGTTGACGGTTATAAGTCGTTGCGTAGCATTCAGCAATATGTTCGTTCATACCTTCATATAAAAACGGTTTATGCTAATTATAGAAACTTGAGACATTCAGGTTATGTAGCAGTCAGCATTATATGGGTATGTAAATATCCAATAATCAACTGTAGTAAGTCACAATGTTGGAGTATTAAAGATTGAACTGCGAAATCGGATCATGCTTTAATATGTTTAGTAGGCATACCTAATTTGTACTAAAGAAGAAGATAAGAAGAGCGATAGTATCAGAAAGTGTAGGGTAAACAGATGAAAAGAGGAAACTGCTTTAAAAGAAAACAATCGGGTGGGAGAAAAAAACGCAAAAGTTACTCTGTGCAAAATAATACTTATTATTGGAAAAGGCCATTTGCGGTCAATATACAAGTAATCCCGTGTTAATATTCTATTAAAATTTTTGACATCTGCAAATATTAAAGCACTTACAGACAAGCGACAAGATTTCTTTGACAAAGGGAACCCGAATATTTAAATTTTCTTTAAAAACAATAGCGTTTTAGAGGTTCGTATATACGGGAGATGTCCTTCTCCAAAACGAAAAATTGTCTCTGTAACAAACAATCCATCTTAAAATAAAAATGATTGATCGGTAGATTCAAGCTGATTCGATATGGTTTGATATCGTCTTAGTCTTATTAAATTTGCTTGCCTGTTAGAAATAAACAGAAAATTTATCAGTAGATCAGTGGTAGGCATCTCATAGCCTCGCGAGGCCGATAATAATCGGAAGATTTGTTTGGTTCAAAGCAGTTAGTCTGCTGGAGTGTTGTGAAAGGAACACCATTCAACACAATTACAGACAGAGAAACAATATTCAACGATTGCTGGTATGAGGGCACGATTGTTAGTAGAGTACAAATTTTTCATCTTGTACAATTTGGTAGCACTAATGCTTCTTGTGCGACCGCACACCATGTTGTTGTGCGTGTGTATTCATTTATGCCTACCACTGGATTATATGATAGCATAGCATAATTTTAAGTGAAATTGTACCATTTATAAAAGCTGTCGAAATTTTCTTAGCTCGGTTTTCTTTACCACTGAAATTCAAAACTCAACCTGCAAAAATATGAGTTAAAGTCAAACAAAGATTTTGCAAAAAAAAACTGATTAGATTTTTATTAAGTCAATGTTTAGTATAGTGCATAGTGTGGTATAACGGGGTTTATCTTAGGCTGAGGTAGCCCAGCCGCCTCCTGGGTCTTCGCAAGGACCCTCAAAACCTTACGAAATAAAATAGTGGATTTTCCCCGATTAGGGCGAGATACTATATTTTTATTTCCTTATTTTATAATCCACAAAATTTAAATAGAACAAATACACGCCAGATCCTTAAGCTAAGTGCAATAACTGGTCAGATATCCTTAAGATGTTTGCTGGCAGGTAATGATGTCTGGGGATTATGCTTGGTCCGTGGCCTCGTGTCGTTGATTATGTCTGGTGTAAGGATTTATGGTTCCTGGGGTTGTAGTCCTTTGTACGGAAAAGCGGTCCTTAGAGGAGCGGCGGTATTTCGGTGACGGGAAACAGGACGGGTTTGGCGTGGCAGTAATTCAGTGATTGGAAACAGGACGGGTTGAGGTAATTCGTTGGACGTCGAGAACGTCGAGGTAAACTAGGTAGGACCTTCTGGTGAGATTTTCTTAGGTCCTGGAATGGAAGAATAAGAACAATAACTAATAGTTCCTGGCCTTACAGCTACGAGGACTCGTTGTACAAACTAACTGTCCGTTGTACGGACTCCGAATGTACAGGCTTATAGCCCGATTGCACAGATTAGCAGGTCCGATTGTATAGACTCACGATCCTATTCTATAGGCCTATTGCTCGATTGTACAGACTCGTAGGTCCGATTGTACAGACTCAAAGACCGATTGTACAGACCCAATATCCAATTGTACAGGCCTATTGTCCGATTGTACAGACTCGTGGGCCCGGTTGTACAGACTCAAGGTCCGAGTGTACAGGCCTATTGCCCGATTGTACAGACTCAAGGTCCGATTGTACAGGCCTAGTGACTTGGCAAAAAACTTCGTCTTGCAGGAGTCAACGACATCGTTGTGAAAAAACGTCGTCACCTTATATTATGGGTGTAGACTTTCGTTGCTTCAAATGTGAGTAAATTTGATTTCCATCCCCTTTAAAAATATGCATAATTAGTCCTTTTATTTTGTATTTCATTTTAATACATATCCTTTCAAATATTCGTTTCTTGTCCCCCACAACAAATCTCAGCATACCATACCATATTTCGTTTTAAAAGTCCCAACTCTGACACATTTTCCAGATGGTTCTCTGATTTTTATACTTTTATTGCTACAACTATATTGTTCTCGTTGTTGCAATCATGGCAGTCAGCATGGCTTTATGAAAATTACATGAAGGATGCATGAATGAATGTTCATATTATAAAAATAATACATACATAATAACAATAATGCAATGATGGTGATGATGATAGTTACAGTGACGAAGATGATGATGATGATTATGACAATGATGACAATGCTGATGATGGTGGTTTCACATGCTGATGACGCACGCGATAGACACGATTCTGACAATCTGAATGGGCTTGTTGTACACATGCCAACGTATGTGCCACTCTGATTTGTGCAAAGGTAGACAGGAATTTGTCTAAACAGCAGCAGTAGCAGTAGCAGCAACATCAACGACAATAATACTCATCAAGCTCGCTCCCACACCCACATACTGAACTACGGTAATGGTGATGATGATGATGATGATGATACTGCTGACGTGGGCCAACCAACCGACTGTCACTTGGAATTACACTTCATATTTGTTACTGTGGCAGACAAATATGCGACAATGGTTGTTGCTCTGTGCCTTTCCATTTATCCGTCCGTCTGTCCGCCACATGTGCAGTATCAGAGAGCGCAACAAAAGTTGCATTGCGTTTACTTCCTTCCACCCGTTCTTTATCGCCTATTGCCGCTTTCACACACACACACACGTAACATGACACATGTTGAGTGGTGAAGCCGCAGCAGGAGTCCAGAGTGGAGTTGTTATGCTGCACTCGCTGATGATGTGCATGATGACGAGTGTCACTGTCAACACTTTAATTTGATTTAACGCACGAAACAATGCAAATAATTTTACTTTTGTTTTACTTGAAACAATAAATGCGTTTTGCGCAATACAAATGAGCGTTGATTGCGGGCTCCCGGATGGGTGTGCATATGTTAAAACTATGATCTCGTAATGAAAATGGTATAAAAACTGTGACTATTGCTAACAAGGACATCAAATGTGTTGTTGCTACGTACTAAATTGCATCCTAATGAGTTGGTGTAATCGATTGTGACTGACGAAATAGAGACAGAGATGTAAACAAATGTATATATTTATGAAATTAATTTTTTCTTTGGACATTCCGAAAGACCTATGCGTGGCACAGCAGAAAGAGTAACAAAAGCAAACAACTTTTTTTTTGGATACCCAGCGATGGGCTTACAATTGATGGCGCCCCAACCAACTACATTTTAATTTTGCAATTTGGCTGTGTTTTCCTGAGGTCCACCTTTATGTCGCCAGCACAACTAGTACCTCTTATACATAATGTCTGATTTGATATACACCAGCTGAGCATTTAAATTTAAAATATCCCTTAAACTGATACTCTGCCTATGATAATATTTTAGATTTTACTACAATTTGTAATATTGGGGAGATCGTCCTACTCTTGCTGGTCTAGGACATATCACTCATTTGGTTCAAGAACGGCATAACTCTTAAAATATGATTTTTGAGTTAATGATGTAGAATTGTTCGTTTTTAATATAAATTATTAAATATCTGTAGAAGTCCACATCACATTAACAAATGATCTAAAACTAATTTTTGGAAACTTGTTCACAATAAGTGACGTAAGTGACGCAAACAAATCTATTTATAATATGGCCATTAAAACGGCACATCACAGTTGTATCTATACGGCGTAATATTCTATCATGTCCATCATTTCGACTGGTCTAGTTCTAATTACAGAAATTACAACATTTTTGTCTAAAACATTATTTTATGTTCGATTTACATTTTACCATTTACTTAATATATAGCTGTCTTTTAACCTAAATATATAAATATACCCCAAATTGACTAAGAATGCCTTTAAGAGAAATATATATTACGCCAGACATTAACATCTCTCTCTTTGCCATTGTATCGAATCAACATCATCATGATTTTAAGGACATTCATATATTACGGCACCAGACTGATCTGACACATCAGACTTACATGTGGATCTATGAAACAATAACAATAACAAAGCAACCAGGTAATAAATCTGGCAACATGGAACACAGCGAGACAATAGAATAACAAAGACGTATATAAGAAAACAATAACTACCGTGATGGCGACTGTCTCAGTAAGACAACAAAAGTACCGACATAAAACAAACCCAAATACAACTTTAAACAAAGGCATATAGAAAACAAGGGATTTCTATGGAAAATAGAAAATGTACTAATTGATGAGTAAAAGCAAATAATTCTCTAATTGTTACAGTATCATAGTACAATGCTGTCTGATAATATAAACCTTGTATCGCCATGTGCAACATATTATGAAATACAAAACTACTAATGAGAAACTCAAACCTTGGAGCATTTGTAGACCATATGTATATGCTGGTATTGCGACAAGTGTTAGCGGTAGTGTTAGAGCAGCCGATATTTCGGATATACCTTACTGACTGCTTTAAAAGCCTATACACATTTCTATATGCAAATAGGCGAAGGCATAGTAAAAGACACCTTCAGTAACTGCGCAGCATGCACTGCGAATATTGGTGATGACACTCCTCATGTATCAAATGTTGTCAAAGAAATTGTTACAGAACTGATTTAAGAGTCCCGGACATAATATGGTATCACAAGCAGAACTTCAGGATGTGACCGACATCATCATGTTACCCTGGCTGTTCGAGATGTATATAGCGTGTATATTAGGCATATAACTAATTTTGACAAAAAAAATTTGGCATACCACTACGTGCTGGCAAATATTGTACAAGTAATGAATATAACCTTTTTAGGTGATTTGGGTTCAAAAATGTTCCGCACCAAACGCGATTTCTAAAACAAGTCAGATTTTTGTTTTTAATATTTTCAATTGTTATATGAAATAAATTTTAACTTTAAAGTATGTAATGATTTACAAAATGGCAAAATGTCTTGCATAATTTTTATTTCACGCTCTCCGCAGATGTTGCTCCGCTTAACTTCCTGAATAGATGATGTTTTTTTGACCCAATATCTGAGAAAACATTCATTTGCTTTTGTAAAGCCGGACAATGACTTTTGTAGTATGGCGAAATCATTTTTGTTAAAAGTATGATTAGAAAACCAAGGTTAGGTGACTTCGTTCGCAACAAACGTCAAAAAGAACTGGGCTGCCACCTCTATATCAGGCTACTATTAGTTAATATAGTTAAAGATTTCAAGTGAAAAAATTTAGGTATTGCTGCGAGTTGGCAATTCTGTAATTAAAATCACTTTGACAGATTTGTGAAGAAATAAAACAACAAAGCAAAACGTCAAAAACAGCTGATGGGATGACGTAACCTTTGTAGGAAAACCTTGAATGGCTATATGATCTGAAAAAAGTAATTGCGTTTGGTGCGGAAACTTTTTTGCAATTTCGAAAAAAAATAATGGGAGTTCATACTTTTTTATGCTCTATTCGACTATGCTATGCCATTTTTCCTATTTGGAAAAATTGTAAAAAGTTATATGCCTAGTGTATATGCTTCCGATACATATCTAACGATGGAGGGCTACAAGATTGATATTTAATTCCAAAGCCGGAAAGGCATCACACATAACTCCCAAAGAATTCAGATCAGTAAGCTGGTTATAATTCCAGATGACGTGTGTATTGCAAAAGATTGTCTCTTCGTAGCCATTATGAAAAGATCACCACAAGAGAGTCAAGTCGATGTCCACTAGATTTGTCAGTAGGGTCACACCGCAAGGTGTGGTTTTAACATACATCCACTTCTGGGGACCTTTGCTGTCAATGGTATACAATTCGCTCACGAACATGTAAGTGGAATGGTTATTGTTTATGTCGAAAAAATGGCAAAATCGTAAGAGCAAATTACTCAATATTCTAAGAGGCACAATCCAGAGATACCTACTAATTTAAAAGAAATGGGTGGGCGGTAATGATCTTGCTGTAAACCCAGTCAAGACAGTATATGTCCTTGTACCTCGTAGGTATAAAAAAACCGTTATATCATCGGTGTGCTGTACGAAGGTGTTAAGCTCACTATTTGTGTTTCTGAGTTATTTATGATTTACAGATAATCGCTGCTTGTGTCTTGGACATAAAATAAACTTTTTGATTCAATAACTACAAAAATACATTAAATAGATACGAAAGTTTATCACAGGACATAGCACATAGTAGAAATGGATATAAAAGCGACCAAAGCTCTAAAAATGTGTGAGAGGGCGAAATGTTGGTAATGGGTTTAGAACTGGTGATGCTAGTGCTTGATTAAACCAATTACTTTACCAACTTTACTATTTGGGCAACGGTGCGGCAAATTTTGTCACTGTCCAAAACAAAGTTGTCAATACTTGTGCCAGATTTTACAGGACATTGTTTGATAGGCTACATGCAGCAAGGTCTGTTATATGGAAAACAAAGAATCTTACAAGTATCCCCTCTGTAAATGTCCATCTGGCGGGAGAATGACACCAATGGGGTCGTGCATTTTGCGGATCTGAAAGAATTGCCTCAAATAATTATATAAAAAATTCAGAGTGTTTCGAAGAGAAAAAACGTGATTTGGTAGAAAAAAAAACTAAAATATATTCACCTGCATATACACGAATCGTAGATGAACTACGGCAACTTATGTTCTAGATGGTGCTAGGAAATTTTGTGTGTGAACGGTTGTCGACAGCTAGAATGTCATAGCAATTCGTTATCGATAACACAGACAAATTTTTCGACAGATTTCTTGTGTCTGAATGGGCCTTTACATTTACTTTCGAATATACTGACTTACGTATGAGTAATAAATAAAATAACATAACTCACACGCCCTCGCATGGGAAAACTTCATATCGTCACTTTATATGCTATGACCTAAATAAATTGTTTATTGCGACACAATAACTTTTAACCCACAATTACTAGATCATTTTATGTTTCCATACAATAAATACCAGATCAAGCTAAATTTTAATAAAGTCTTAGTTGCAAAAGCCAAACCCCGATAACGAGATATATAACCGTATTAAACTATAAAAAAAAGTGCTAAAAATCCAAATTCGTATTTCCATTAAATTATTTATGCAGCCAAGTTGACAAAACTAATGATGCAGAAGTTCTTATTTTTGGAGCTACTTTCAAGTGCAATTCTCAGAATTGAGTCCTAAAATCATGTGTTGTGCTGTGTAATTGATAAAAAAAACCCCCTCTGAATAGATTAAACTTGTTAGTCCATAAGCTATATTTATTTATTAAATGCATTTTGTGAATTAAATGGATAATTTTTCTTACAAATTAAATAAAGTATTTTCCTTTGCTTAAACAAATGTAATGGTAAAATAAATGCTTGATTTATTTGCATCCCATAAATGAGATAAGAGAGACCTTCTCACATTTGAATGGATTAACACGCTTGTATGAAATGACAATTCCCAACGTCAGCTTTTATCGTCAATCTCTTACTGAGCATATTTTATCATATGAAATAATATGCGAATTCTTACCCCTTCCGTAGAATTTGTAATGATTACAACCAACTTCGTGATGTAGTAAATTATAATAGTGATATCGGAATGTTGAAACTTTATATTATGATACATCTGAACTGAATACCCTAGTTGTCGTCTTATCGTTATTTTTATTATATCCTATCCATTTTAATTCAGCTGATGATTTTCTGTAGCTGATACTAAATTTTCTTTTTTCGGGGTTGCCAACTACTCTAAATTAATCCGCCATAGTCCGTACCTTGGTGTGTACGTTGTCCCACGTTAAGGGACAGTGCCCTTACGGCAGTAGGGGCGGGTAAGTGTGAGGCGTGGGAACGTTCGAAGAAAAAAAACTGAACAGTTTTTTGCGCCGGTACACTGGTTGATTTTTAACTTTTAAACAATGCCTATCTTGCGTTCGAAATTCTTTGCATTCTTAGTGCTATTCCTTTAAACAATGCCTATCTTACATTCTAAATTATTTGCATCCTTAGTGCTATTCTTCCATAAGTCATGGTACACAACCTTCATACGTATTCTTAAAAGCAAAAACACCATTGTTCACCATGTTTGTATTCTATTTGTATACGTTTTAAAATTATGACTCCACTTATTAGGTCGTGGTTTTTTGAATCCCAATATACAAACCCTTTCTTCCGTTTCAGTAACTTGTTATAAAATACATAACTCTCCATACTCCAAAAGTCATTTCAGTATTTTTTACTAAATAAATATTTGTTATTTAAATCATCTCTAATAAAAACAAATAAAAGTTAACATATGTTTCTCTTTAAATAACTCACTCAATGACATGCACAAATATGATATCATAAATTCAAACACATTGACGTAGATGGACGAACAAACACACAAATGAAAAACAACATATAAATATTTGTATATGAGTAAAGCAAACAACTAGTGGCAATTCAATCCCCATCTAATACAAAAAAAACCAACCTAACCAAAACACATAAATAGTGAGGATTTTATTACTGGCCCTTTTAAACTTCTGCAGTAATTTGTCAGGACGAAAATTATCCCCTCATTGTGGTTTTGGGCTAACTATTACAATGTTGGTTGGTCGGTGGGTTGGTTGGATGTTTGGGCGGGCTTACACTAACAGATGTGTCCTTAAAGCCATATTGGTCATAAAGTTAATTGTTTTAAGAGAACAGCATATGACTATTTGTTGGTTTTTCTAGGTGACACGTTTACATTTTTTGTGCCTAGTTAATTTAATTTATTAATTATCTGTTACCACAAAAAAAGGACATAAAGAAAAAATTTGTATATAGCAATATATTGCATTAGTTAAAAAACTGTTTTCGCTGCCTCAGGTTTTTTTCCATTTCATTATCACAATTGTTAATCCTACCTATGAATTGAATTAATAAATGCACAAATTGCACAGGATTTAAGCATTTGCGATAATTTTTTAATGAATTTAAATTTTTATGTAGATTACATTTACAGTTTGCTTATTTTAATTAGATTTTAATATTAATATCACATTAAACATTTGGTATTTAGTACAAATAATTATAATGGATTTTTTTTCTGGTTTGTTGTTGGTTTATAAAAATGTGTATTGTGATTAAAATCAATACCTGGAAGGCACTCAGGCGTAAATGTTAGTTGAAATGTCTGTTGATAACAAAAGTTGACTAAACAAATTGATTGTTTTGTTTTACTGTGGAAAAGGTGCAATGATGGGTAACATTTTTATAGGTTTCCTGTAAATTTAATAACTAAGAGGACAACGTTTTGCAAGTAAGTTTTAAAAATTGTCTATAAAAGGACAAATTTTGAGTGCTACGGTTTGCTTGTAAATCAGAAGTATATGTAAAATATCTGTACCGCGCATTGTTGTTCGTTGGGATGAACAAAGTCTTTATAAAAAACATCTTTACTGCCATCTTAATTGACTGTTGACTATCGTTCGACTATTAATGATTTGAAATACACCTCATTAAACTGTATTGTAAGTTATTTTTTTGGTTAGATTGTACATCCACTTCTGAGAGATAATTGCTTTAAATTTAAATGATTGCCAGAAATTATCTCTTAAATCATCGAGAATTTGTGATTGGTATTACTTTCATATTATTGCAAGTAGTTAAATTACAAACTTGCATTAGCTTTTACATGTACCCAACATTTTTCTTCGAGTGTCTGTTGGTAAATATTGGTTTTTATGTTGACTTTATGCTGTTGATAATTACACTTAATTAATAGCATAATATTACTGTTGTTTAATTCTAAAATAAACATTAAATTAAATTAGTTACTTATTTGGAATTAATTGCTTTCACATGACATTCAATTTAAGTATTAGCAATAGAAGTTACGAGCAAATTGTTTTAGAAATGCGGTTAAGCAGCCACAAATTATATTTAATAGCCTTTGTATGGCTGAAAAGGAAGGAATTTTCCTCGAATGCTGCACAGACTGCTAGGAGAAGTAATTGTCTTAATTGCGGCGGTAATTACTTTCATAATCTGGCACCTTAATTCAATTTGATGAGAGGGAAACCAGGTTTGCGTATCAAGCGCACATTTTGAAAATTTAAAGTAATTAACGAATATTTGCGCGTGGCCTTCAATAGTTGTGCGTTTTCCATATTGCTGTGATATATTATAGATTGGCTTAAAAGAATTTTCAACGTATACAATTTCAAGTTATAATTAATACAAAATAGGGAAAATACAAATTGATTTCAAAAAACTTTAATTAATGCAGAAAAATTAAACGAAATTTTAACCCAATGAACAATTTTTACACAAGCAAATGCCGGAAAATATAGTTTAAATATGTTGTAATGGAAAATTTCAAATTTATAAAGAAAATAATCAAATTTTTACCACAAAAATAAATTCATAATGAAAACAATCGAAAATCGAAAATGTTACTAAAATCCTTAGTTTCTCCCTTTCATCCTATGAATGATATATGGGATATTGATATTGATTTAACACGCAGCTATTTTTAGACTCACATAACGAGACCTACGGTTTATTGACGAATGCGAAGTTCAGCATTCTGAGAAGGATTTACTTGTCATATGCCGATTGACACGACTACTTCGAAGTTAAGATCTACAACATAACTCATGGGCTAAGAAGTCTCTGAAAAGACTCAAGTCATATTTATTCAGTACGAACCTTTAAAATACAGCTTTTTTGATTTTCGGGCAATCTGTTCAATAGTGTGTGTGTATTTGTTTTAATAATGGATCAAAAAAATTTCTTGATGGGAAAAATTTAGTTGAAGCGAAGCAATGACTTGAAAAGCCATGAGCACTCTACTCCATCAGAAACAACAATAATTCGTTGGTAAGCTGAGTCAAACGTGGCTATAAGAGACACTTATGATGGTCGTCCAAATGCGGCGGTAACACCCGAAAATAATGAAAAAGCCCACAAATTTTGTTTGAATGATAGTTTAGTGAAGTTGCATAAAAATTTGTCCATGTGATACTATGTTAAAATTGATTGCCGCGATATTTGAATGTAAGAGTGACGCTAAAATGATACTGTTGCTCTTGATGCAGATTATATTTATAAATAAATTAAATTAAAAAAACCAAGTTTTCTTCTTTAGGTCCGGGAGTTTTCAGAGCATGTGTTAAAAAGTGCCTACAACATAGAGGACTGCCTATCAAATAAACGTAGATTTAAATGGCCCCAAAAAAGGTCCCGATTATGCCGAGTTAAATGAAAGTTTGTGTTGTTTTGTAAATATTTCCAAAATATTTTACTGATACCAGTGGATGTTCGTGGAGAAAAAACTGGAACAAGTCACACCCCTTTTGGTACCTCCCATACAAATGTACCATTCCGCCCACTTTAGAAATAGAGTAATAATAACAATACAATCAACGCGATCGTTCCCAAACTCTATATTTAGTAAAACTATAGCAGAATAAAGTTTTGCAGAAAAAACTGGAAGTCTAGCCACGCCCCATCTGGTACTTCCCATACCCATCAGGTACCGCCCACTTTAGGAATCAATTAATATTATTCCTTGATACAACGCGATCGTGACCAAATTCTGTATTTAGTAAAGCTAATTCAGCATAAAATTATAGGGAAAAAACTGTAAGTCTTGCCACGACCCTTCTAGTACATCCCATATAAATGTACCACTCCGCCCACTTTAGAAATCGAGTAATTATATCGATATACTAGAAAATGTTATGTTTTACTGAGGGTGAGGGCATATGTAAGTCGGTTTTCCCGACTGAAACTTACTTACTGATTATTTCATTGCCAGCCCCCTCCATGTTGTCGACAGCTTCGCGGGGGAAATAAGAACATGTTATGTAATTTATATTATAATAGTAAATAAAGAATTTTTCAAAAATAAAAAAAAGCAACTTCGCAATATAGTGTCGAGTCAATCGGAATGTTTAGTAAAAGTTTCTCAAACATCGACGATAAACAAGTAGGTGTCATTAGTTGTGAATGTAGAATATAAAGCGTGTTAATTCACAGCAACGCGAGAAGTTATCCCATACTTCATTCATGGGGTGTAACAGAAAATATTGAATGTAAAAGGAATAAATTAAGAAGCTAAAATAAATAAAAAATATCCGTCAATATAAAGGTACAGCATACTTGCAGGTGCAATTAATATGTTAGCGTGCTTTTAGTCGCAAATAAATTACATTACCTTACTGTGATGTGATACATTGTATATGCCGGAACCTACGTAGACACTTTGAAGTAAGGAGTTATATTACCTAACACCAGAGATACAATCCGTTATCCACCTTCTGCTATCCGTAGCAGAAGTCAACATTTTTACGACGTTTTATTCGCCTGAAAGTATGTCATAAATGCAGATAAGAAACTGAACTTAGTAAATATGATCTTACGAGTTAGTGGTAGATTTCAGTGAAAAAATGTTTATAGATCTACCCTTATTCACCTTTGGCGAGATTTGTATAATATATACACAACTATTACTGATTGACTACATCCGACTATAGCAGCGCTCTGGCAGAATATTCATCTATGTTTCTAGAGGCTGGTCAATTCGCGCCATTTCAGTTGCAACTTTTAAGGTAGCCATTAGAATTGTAAGGTCATACAATCTGTCGTTTACTGGAATATCACTGAGCCTTGGCACCCATATAAGGTGAATATTCAATTACTGAGCTATCTCAATAATATATACGTGGCAGTGTTCGGCATATAGAGAAAACTTTGATTTTATATCTGTTTGGCCGGCTTTTAAATATTTAAATATTCTACATATGGCCGTGTTCGCAGTCTTTCACATTACATTTGTACACACTAATTTGAATTTTTTTTTTGAAATTAGTAAAATGCTAATGTTTAAAGTTTAACAGTGTGCACATTTTCTTCAAAGAAATTGTTTTCCAGGTCCTATGGTTTTCATGGTATAAGCAGTTAAAGTGGGTCTTTCACATTACAAATTTTGGAAGTCATTTTTGAGGTAGACAGATACTTTCTAAAAGCTCTGCTCTTATAGACAACGGGTTGTCCCCGTACTTTTGGAGATAAAAGTTAAATAATGAAGAAAGGTAATTGCATTTCAACGGTTTAAATATGTTACTTAGAAACATCAGTAGGACTAAAAATATCAAGTCTTTCACATTACATCGAAAGTCTTTCACATTACATCGTACAAATTTTTCATTTAAAAACGATTTTTAGTGCTTATAAATGTTTCTTAAAGAAAGTTTTTACAACCAAAGACCAATATTAGGTCCTGGGGCTAAGGGATCGTAATAAATATCACGGTTTGGGAGGTGGGGTAGAGCGATTTGTGACAGGTGGGACAAAACCATGTTTTTATCAGCTTTTTATGGCAAAAAAGAAAGGTGACAAAAAATTCGAAAACAGCATGGCCATGTTCGCGAAAATTTTATTTACAGGAGACTCACGATCCTTTCTTGGCATTTCACTGTCGTTCAGTTTACGGGTTTCTCTTAATTTACGCATAGTTGAGTTCTTCGTATTTAAGTAATATTTTTTTAAGTTGTCTTTCACATTACACACATTTGATGGCAATTTAAACTGAGAAACCAGCATTAATCTTCGAAAACACCACCCATTCCAGATATTAGGAACTCCTGCTCAGAACAATTTTGTTTTCATAACAAAACACCAGCGTGTCACATTACACCGAAATTGCGCAGTTTTCATTGCCATCAAATGTGCATTTAAAATTTTTTTTTTTCTTTTAAAATTTTTTTTTTAGTTTTTTTTTTTGTTTTCAGCACAAAAACAATTCTTTATCTATATATTGTAAAAGAAAACAATGCAATTTTCTGAGCAAAATAGGTTGTTTTAACCTTTTTCTGTGACCTATCCATTTTGTTTGAAATCTCAGTTTAAAGCTTACTAGAAAACACATGCTAGGCCGGATTTAATATACACTTCTTATATCATACACAAAAAATTTTTTTGTAAAAGTCACAAAAATTTTTTTCCCCACTGATTGACATTTTCGCGAACACGGCCATATGCTGAAATATCCAAAGTTACTTTGAGCACACTAACAATTCCTAGTCACCACATAACATCGACTAGAACCGCACTGGCATAACTCCCTGTTCCAGACAAAGTTTTCCCGTCTTAATGCAATTTTTTGTAAGGTTCCGTTTAGTCCGTTAGGTTAGGGCACATTTTCACCTACCATTGCCGCATCGGGTGTTTCTTATCAGACAATTCCACGAAAATTGAAAAAATTACCCATAAATTGATTGGTAAATTCAATATATAACAATCAATTTGATGTTTTCTGATATTTCACAAAGTCATTAATTTGAATTTTTCCAATTTAAACCTAATATTGAATATCAAATATCTTATGCTGCATTGTAACCATTTCATGTGGCTTGACTGTGCGGAGTACAAGTCACATTCGAGTTGCTCTACTGCTCTATTATATAACCCTCTTATTAAAACATTTCTTTAAATATCTCTACGATTTCAATCTAAACTTAAGAATTTACTTTAAAATTTATCTTTTACATTACAATTTCATTTTCACAATTTAAATTATTACTATCCCCCTTCCTCCCGACCGCCACCTAAAGCAATTGCTGCTAAATTTTGTATGCTCGGCAACGCCTCGTTTACCATCTGCATTTGTGATTAGAAAATTGTCAAAAGAATTTTATGCGACACTAATTTCAAGTGTCATTCATTACCATTATCATGATCCTTGTGAAATTTATTTAAAACTCAAGAGCCAAATTTGTATTTCCTTCCGCCGAAAAATATAAATACCAAATACGCTTGAACATTCGCACACACAGCTATGCAAACAACTCTATATCGCTGGTATAAAGTAGAGCGACAAGAATCTCGAAATATGCAGAACAATTCCTTTTGTCTAAAACGCATTCAAATTTTTGTGACAGACAATGCCATCGAAAATGTGTGCCAAACTAAAACTCTATGGCGGTTATTGTGCCTTCTCACCAAGAGGAGTTTTCTGGCTAAGGCGAATGAATGAATGAAAGAATGAATAACTGCCTGACTGCCTGCCTGGCTGGCCTGTGTGTTGCAGAGCAGAGCTTGGACAGGACGCGTCATGTATTGTGGTTTAGTGCACCGCACCAAAAGCAACAACAACAATGGTTTGCATTTCCTTCAAGAAATGCGACGTTAAAAAAAAGAAAGACCAACCAACATCCAGACGCCACTCTGTCTCCGCAATGCATGAAACGTATTTACGCTTAAGACTGTGGGAATAGATTTCTGTTCGCATTGAAGGCAATCTTGATTTGGTTTTTCTTCGTTTAATTTCTTTGGATTTTGCATTTTTACAAACACACACACACAAAATGTGTACAATGTTGCCGTTTGCGAGTTTTTATTAAGTTTTCCTTATTTTATTTTTTTTTGCATACAACAAAAAAATTTCTGTGTTTTTCTACATCACCAATATTTTATGGCTGTGTCGCGTGCCAATTGTATGTAAAAAAAACTGTGCCATTTTTTAGTTATATTACATATACCACTTATATGTATTCTAATCACATTTATGTGTATATAAAAGTGTACATATATTATTCATATGTCAAACTGGTACTTACAGCAATTGTTTAAATCTGGCGCCCAAAAACTTCTCCATTCTCTGTCACACGCTGAGAAGTTACAAGTGAAGCGAATCCTTTTTTTGTTGGGAACTTGTAGAAAATTATGCACAAACGTGTTTTTACGTACATATGCTATGTTGGTTGTTTCAATGAAAACTTTAATCAAATGCTAACATTAACTCATATGCATTTGTCTCTTTCAGACTGTGTAAGCATGAGTGGATGTGTGTGTGTAGAAACTACAGAGATTTATGCTAATTAAATGCAAAACAAAAACTACTGTGTGTGAGTGTTCTCATTCAGTTTGCAGTTGCAGGATAATAATATATGTATGCATTCAGATGTTACCTGCATGTTGTCACATGTAAAGTATCTTGTATCCTTTTTTTGTATGGGATAGTATTACCATTTAAGACAGGACTGCTGGTAAGATTGTGCTACTGTCTCATATATGTGACATTTTGTGCGATAGGTTTCTACTGTGCAGTGCTTAAAAAAAGGACAGTGAAATGTTACTGCAGCCTTCTCAACCATCAAGAAATAACGGATAAAGATTGCTCTGGCGTTAAGCTATAACAAAATTAAGTTTTTTGTTTCAACGAACAGTCCAATGATTTGCAACTGGAAATTATTCTAATGCAATTGAGGGGATTAGAAGCAAAAGGGGTGCAAGAGACAAATTGACCAAAAATTAGATAAATGTGCAGTTGTATTCCATGACACTATCTCTATCTACTTGTATGAGATGAGATCCATTTTTATTACCAGTGTTGTTAAAGGCAACATGGTTATCTCTAGATAAATTCCGGACGTTCGAGTGATCAGGGCTGCACAAGGCTAAGCATGGCGAAAAACGTACGTAACCAGGCATAACGACAGCAACCACCTAACTCAACTGCTGCGGAATGCTCCAACCCCTGATTAAATAACCTCGCAGTAGCAAAATATAACCGACTCCATATAATGGGCTTCCAGAAGCGTACTTGGGCACTCAAAGCCGTCTCAAAAAGATGCCTGGTATGATGATGAAAGGCGCAATGCCACGAGAAAGACAGATGCTGCATACAGGGCAAAACTGCAGTCAATGGCAACGCGAGCGGATCGTGAACAGCACAAGGAGAAGATACGAGTGGCAACTCGTCTTTTTAAACGCAAAAAGAAGGAGCTGAAGAGAAGGAAGGATGAGTGCACAGAGTTGCTCCAAAGTAGAGAGGAAGCCCTAAAACTTGGGCACTCAAAGCAGTCTCAAAAAGATGCCTGGTACGATGATAAATTGTCGCAATGCCACGAGATACACAGATGCTGTATACAGGGCGAAACTGCAGCTAATGGAAACGCGAGCTGTTCGTGAGCGGCACAGGGAGAAGATACGAGTGGCAACTCGTCTTTTTAGACGCAAAAAGAAGGAGCTGAAGAAGAGGCAGGATGAGTGCACAGGGTTGCTCCGAAGTAGAGAGGAAGCCCTAATATTATACAAGAGAGTAAAGGTGAGAATGCGTGGAACAGGGTTGCCCTCCTGCAAGGACAGCGATGGCCAGCTAGTGTCGGACCCGGATAACATTCTGAAGATATGGAGAGATAATTTCACAAATTTACTGGATACGGACGCCACTCCAGAAGACCCCGCTCCAATCCATGACGATAGTATTAACTGTCCTCCTCCGAGCCAGAACGAGATACATGTGGCAATATCCCGGCTTAAAAATAACAAAGTGGCTGGTGCCGATGGTCCCCCTGCTGAATTATATAAGGCAGGTTGGGAGGAGCTGATTGGAAGCATGCATCAGCTCACAGAGAACATCTGGGAACAGGAAAGCATGACCGGGGATTGGAGTCTCAGTCTGTTATGTCGAATATACAAGAAACAAGATCGTAGTGAATGTAAGAACTACAGTGGAATAAGCCAATTACCAATTGCGTACAAGGTCCTTTCGAGCATATTGTGTGAACGTCTAAAGCCAATTCTAGAAAAACTAATTGGACCTTAACAGTGCGGCTTTAGACCCGGCAAATCTACGATGGACCAAATATTTACCTTACGACAAATATTGGAAAAAACTCATGAAAAGCAGATAGACACCTACCACCTCTTTGTCGACTACAAAGCTGCCTTCGACTCTTCGATAAGGAATTGGCTATATGAGGCCAGATATGGTATTCCTGCAAAGCTGATTCGACTTTGCAGATGTACCTAGGATATCACCAACTCCTCGGTTAAGATTGGTAAGGATCAATCTGAATCATTCAACACGGAAATAGGTCTCAGGCAGGGTGATAGCCTGTGCTGTACACTATTTAATATAGTTATGTAGAAGGTGATGAGAAAGGCTGGTGTCAACACGTCTGGCACCATATTCCACAAGAGCCACATGCCACTAGCCTATGCCGATGACATAGACATCATTGACCGAAATCTGCGGGATGTTACTGCAGTTTTCTCATCACTCGAAAAGGAGTCAGCAAAAATGTGTTTAGCGAACAAAGAGTCCTCCCTATACGATATTTACTAACTTCAAATCGACATTAAATTATTGCATGTAACTTGACAAAACGAATGATGCAGAACTTCTTCTTTTTGGGGCTACTTTCGCGTGCAGTTCTCATATGCAGCCATATATGCAGCCTCATATGCAGCCATATATGCAGCCAATGCATATATATACTATATAGATAACACCTAAAACGTAAATTACAACATTGATACTATTCTAATAATCATCACACTTGCAATTTTTGCGAATATCGAATACAATATGGTATATCTAGTTTTAAGGGCTCTTCACAAATCTCCTGTGTACTTTATATAGTCTATTTCAAAAACAAACAGTTAATGACTGTTTTTTTATTCACATTATTACTTATTTAGAAAGTAATATTGTTGTTATTGTAGCTGCAGTGCACGCATGCATCGTTGCCTCTAAAAAAATTCCCCTTCTATAGCTCTCTTAGTTCACCAATTAATTAAATTGTGTTCATGTTGCCACCAGTTAAAACTAACTTTTTGTTGTGAAAATACAACAAAGTTGCTAGTTAATTAGTACACAATTAATGCATTCTACATTTTATTATTTAAATGAATGAAATTTAAACAAAAATACACGAAAGGCAAAACTTTAAAGGTTGTTTTGCCACAATCGCTGCTTAGCCTCGTGCAATCTTGCCAGAAACTTTACACAACTCCCCCCTCAAACTGTTAACGCATTCTTAATCCTTAAAAGGAAATAACGAAAATAAAAACAACAGCAACAACAATAACGACATTAAATACAAAAATAAAATGGATGAAACGTAAATCGCAAAATAAATGGTATAACATTTCATAGGAAAAATCTATTGCAACATCTTATATGAAATGCACTCAACTGTATTAGTGCAACAAGGGTGAGTGTATATGTAAGTGTTTGTTTAAGAACAACGATGCGAGCAAACTACTGCCTCAAGGATAAGCATCAATGGTTATTTATATATATAAATGGGATATTGTAGCTCTATGTATGTGTGTGTGTGTTCTTGATTGTAATGGTAGCAAATATTTCACTTTATTCGCATTTTTATTTATGAGCACAATTTGGTTTGTGCAATTTTTTCTATTTGGGGTTTTGTTATGAGGCCAAGCAACCCGGTCCTGCCCAACAAATAGCTCCAAAGTATATTGCGTGTTGCCCCTTTCTTACAGCAATGAACTAAATGTGAATCGAGTCAATGGAGTCTTGAAACTACCAAAGATGGCTATGGTGTAGTGTTGGCAGTAGCAGTGCGCCAGTCGTGGTTGCGGTTAAAAGTCCAAAAGTTAAATGCATTTATTTTGCGAAAGAACAACAATTTAGGTAGTAAAAGAAATATTTAAACGGATTTTCAGCGAAAATACAAAAAAAAAACACACAACACATTACACTTTATATGGAAATTAGATGGTGTATAAGTAAACTCAACAAAACGAAGCAGTGCAGTGAAATTTGAATATATTTTTTGGGGTTTTTCGGCCAGTTAGATTTTTACATTTACAGGCACTTAAGTTGGGCATTAGCTGTGAAACGCAATTTAATTTAATATAATAGACAGCCGGGGATTGTTTTCATAGCTTTATTTTTTAAATGTGGCATTAGTCTAGAGAGCGGCAGTTGTTGGATAGTACCAGCAGGACAAAAGGCTGTGCTGTGGAACGACTTGAAACTGCCATGGAATATTTTCTTATACTTAACGACAATGGTATAGTGGTTATTAAAGATATTTTGAAAAATTAAACAAATTTTTAAGTACATAAAAATTATCAATATATCTGGTTAGAGCAAAATATTCTCGGTCAGATTTAATTTAATCTGATTCAATTTGCCTAAATGGAAGCCATTCATGGGTCTATTAACAACAAAAGTTTATTGGAATCGGAACATATTTACAACGAATGCTCTACATGAACAGCATACTTATAGGGAGGAGCAAACAAATTTCCGCTTATATAGTTTATAAGGCCTACCATCGCTGCATCCTTACAAAAGAAATATTGAGCCGGAGTGGGTGCATGCCAACAAACGATATCCAGTGTTTATAAAAAAAAACATTTAATCGAGCCTGAAATTCTACTTTGCCTGAAAGATTTTGTAGTGCCTAAAAACAAACTATGATTTTATAGTAACGGATATTTCAAATTCTCAATGCCAGCAAATGTTTAAATTGTAAAATTAGTTCAATTAAATAGGAAGCAGTTTTTGAATATTTCTGTTTTTTTTTGCAAATTCGATAGTTATAAACGAAATTAGAAATTTGCACTACAAAAAGATTTCTGAAGTGAATCCAGCAATACACATGAAGGATTATAGACTTATTGGGACTGTGTGTGATGTCCTAAATAGGATGTCCTAAATAGGCGAAGTACTTTTATTGTACCAAAATGTAATTATACACTCGGTCGGTGCTCGAGTTATGGTGACTAATACTATAGTCTAGGACAATTTTTAGATAGTACTTTAACATTCTACCACATTTCACACAAATAGGTCCAGCCAGTTAGAATTAATTGGCGCACAAATAGACTGACTCAAAAAAGGGAAGTAATATAGAGAATAACTATGAAAACCAGTACAGAGATTTCAGTCAGGTAAACTGACTGATAAATACCATCACCCAATAATAATTCCTAATTACCAAATTTGATTAACCTTCAAGTGCCGGTTTAGAAATTATGGGAGAAATATTAATTTTCCAAACAAGGTAATTTTGTATGGGAGGTACCAGAGGGTGATCCGGTATAATCCGTATTCATTCCTGATTCAAATTATCATAACTGTACAACTTACGCAAAATTCGACTGTATTCACTGTTCTAACAAAAATATATGTATTTAAAAATATGGGGGTATGTTCGGTATTTTGCATGGGAGGTACGAGAAGGGGTACGTCAAATAGTTATGTTTTGTAAGGTTTTGATTCCTATCACAAGATAAATAAATTGACCAATTTTCATTACCCCCCAAGTGTCCGTTTGGAAATTATGGGATAAATGTTAATTTTACAAAAATAGGTACTTTTGTATGGGAGGTACCAGAAGGGGTGATCCGATATAATCCATATTCACTCCTGATTCAAATTTTCATAACTGTACAAGTTACGCCAAATTTGACTGAATTCATTGTACATACTTACAAAAAAAATATGTATGTAGGACTATGAGGGAGAATTCGGAAATTTGTATAGGAGGTACCAGAAGGGGTGCTTCAAAAAGTAAGGTTTTCTGTGGTTTTGCTTCCTATCGCAAGATAAATTAACCGACCATTTGTCCTTGTCCTCCAAGTGTCCGTTTGGAAGTTATGGGAGAAATATTAAATTTGCAAAAATAGGTAATTTTGTATGGGAGGTACCAGACGGCGTGAACCGATATAGTTTATATTCATTGCTGAGTCCAGTTTTTATATGCAAACATCATATGCAAAATTTGAGTGAATTCAGTTTAGTTACAAAAAATATATGTATGTAAAACTATGAGGGTCAATTAGGTCATTTGTATGGGAGGTACCAGAAGGGGTATGGCAAAGGTTTCGGTTTTCTTAGTGTTTGTCTACTTTGACAAGATAAATAAACTGACCAAATTTAAATATCCTACGATCGTCCGTTGGGAAGTTATGAACGAAATATAAATTATCCAAAAATAGGTAATTTTGTATGGGAGGTACCAGAAGGGATGGGGCTATTGTGCCCATTTTCAATCCCATAAGTTCGTTTGAAAAATATTAATACTGGTAAATTTTCATACTGATCCGTTAAGGTTTACTCAAGTTATCCTGCTGACCAGCCATCCAGCCATCCAACCAGCCAGCCAGACAGACGGACATAGCTCAATCATCTTAAAAAGTCCTGAAACGAATTTGGTCTTAAGATACTTGGGGTCTAACTCGTCTCCTTTAATGCGTTACACTTTTTTTCGTATCAAATGATATATACCCTCATCCCTAAGGGTGATGGTATAACAAGAACAACGTTAAGCTTCCAACGGTTATAACTGTAAGAGTTGTCTTATCTTAGCAAGTACCAGTATTTGTACTTCTGTGTTCCTTTATTAGGGAACTTTCGACTATAAAACGGGCAATCCATGGTTCGAATCCTGTCTCCGTCCTTGTCGACAGCAAGTCCGCAGTAAATGTCTAATAGAGCTTCTCAAACGGCTGACGTTTGTAATCGTCTATAAACAGTAGGTGCCGTGCTAATTCACAAAAATACGGGAAGCTATCCAATACCTCATACATCTAGTGTAAAGTAGAATTAATTTGAATATTCCTTATAACGTAAGTAGTTAGAAGATTATTGAGCAGCTCAAAGATAATAGCGCACTTTTTTAAAATGCTAAAAGATTTCAGATTAAAAGCAAGTTAAACTTGACCGAATGCCAGTACATTCAAAAATGATAGATTTGCCCATAGAGAAGGGAATATTTTCATTAACCCCTAAGGGTCTACAGAGGAACTCGCTAGTCGTGAGAGGTTTAGGCTAACTGGTGGAATTATCATCAATAAAAATTAAGTTGAAGTGAGTTATGAAAAATTTGGCCGAGCCTACAGAGAACTTACTTTAAGAGCAGATACTTTAAAGTCCGATTTATGTAGATGTTTTCTTTTAATTTGTTTGACATGTCCCAAGTGACTATCGCCAAACTGCAATCTAATTTAAATTTAATATCCTTCAACAATACATTATGGAAAAACTCACAATGCTTCACATAACCTTTCAACCGGCGGCATAGATAGTGTGTGATATCACACTCTCATTATTTATTTATACCTGAGGCTATATGTTTTACATATCCTAAGTGACTAGGGTCAAGCTGCCATCTAATTTAAATTCATTATCCTTTGGCAATTCATTATGGAAAGACTCACGTTGCTACAACGAACCTTTAATCCGACCGCGGCCGCATAGATCGGTGATATCGCATCCTGGGGCTATATGGAGTCGACAAGCCAGCTACGATTTAGAAATTATTAGTCAACTATTCACAAGATACCGGTGATAATGCTGTGGATAGAGTGATCGAAGGCTGGACATTTCGAAAAGGCCACCTATGACAAAGCCGCGGCTATCACTTATATAAGTTTGTGTCAGTAAAGTAAATGCCAGAGATTGTTCTTTTGGCTTATTAGAAAAATTCCGACTTGCTATTCCATTACAGTATTTTATATGATATTAAAATAAAAACTTCTAAATGGATCCTTTGACCCCTTTGTAATGTATTTCTGCTAGCTTATAATATTGTTCATTCTACAACTATGCTCTTCTATGTTTGATAAAGATTTTACTGCATCTGGAATCATGCTTTGCTTTAATGATAAATAAACTGGACAATGGCTTAACGAAATCAATTAAAAGAAAACTGTCGATTAAAAGAAAAACTCCTTTTGCATAAATGTTCATTAAGTTTTCTATATCATGAATACTGGAAATAAAATGTGCGTAATGATATATTGTGTGACCGGCCGTGGCATGATGGTTTGAACACGCGACTACCATGAGAGAGATCCCAGGTTCAAGGCCGGACCCTAGTCAACTAAAAAAACAAAAATCCTTTCTTTGCCGGCCCCCTCGATGTTGCCGTCAGCAACTTCGCAGTATAAGTGTAGAGTCAATCGCGATGTCTAGTAAAAGCTTCTCAAACAGTCACGTTCGCATTCGTCGATAAACAAGTAAGTGCCGTTAGTTGCGAATCTAAAATAGAAAGCGTGTTAATTCACAACAACGCGAGAAGCTATTTCATTCCTCATTAATGGGTTGTAAAGGGAAATTAAGTTTTTTTTTTAATGATTTATTATTATCGAACTATATAAATCACTATAATCAAATGTAAAGATTGCATACGTTTAGGCGCAATACAGTTATTTTGGAATTAGTCTTTACAAGTCGCATTAATTCCCACACATGTTCGCATCCACAAACGTTTATGAAATAATGACAAATAGGCCATACTTTTTTTTGGAAATCCCTTCTGAGCCATTTCCATCTCGTTTTATGTATAACATACATATTGAAGGGCAAAGTTTGTCCCACAATTTTTTCACTGATGATAACACATAAGTTAAGCATACTTTTAGGTGTAAATTGTTATATTAGAGCCACTAAGCCACATTCATTATTCATATAATACACCCCAACTGGAATAAATAGATATTTTCCAAACGATTTCGACACAAAATCTTGAAGAAGAGTCACAACAGCAACAACAACGACAACAATAATACAGGAGTCAAGGAAAACTTTAGCAAACTGCTATAAATTTTTGGCAAAATACAAAAAGTTGTTGCCATGAACTTTTATGCACATTCGTCTTTTTCACGTCGTTCGTCGTTGCAGAAGCCAAGAAACATACCGACAACAAATTAAACTACTTTACACTTTAATAAATTTATTTTTTTGTTTTACCATTCTCCGTTCCTTATTTTTGGGGGTTTGTTTTTGAACGACAGAATGATTAAAAGGACTGAAAGATGATAATTTTATCATCTTGAGTTGAATGCGAGATGTCTCATAAGTAGGCATCGTGCGAAAAGATAAATAATTGCGTTGCTTACTGGGCTGGAAGACATTGTGGTGCCACAAGCATAGGCACTAGCACAGGCATAGTCATTGTTCACTTCCGTATCTTACTCACACATTCCATATCCTTATTTCGGCAACGGATAGAAGACAGAGGGCACTCATACTTCGTATCGGCAAATCCATGAAATTTTTAACATTAATGATGATACTCGAACGAACCAAAACTGGGACGAACTGAGAAGACAACGACGACGACTTGATTTATTTCATAGTTCTGACTTTTATTGCTGATGGATTGAGGTCGACTGGGATTGTGTAAGTGTGCGCTCGTATGTGTGCGTGACAGAGCGAGAGAGAGGAGGGGGGAATAATATGTGAGATTGGTATTTCGGCGTTCGAAGAATATTTATGTATATCCTTTTGAACAGGCGGAAATGCCAAAATCTTTAATAATCCAATCAATGGCGTTTCTTTTGTCGAAGGAATGCCAAACAAGTACAAGAAGTCTGTTATAAGCCGATATATCTTTGGTATGAACAAAAAGTTCACAGAGCGTATTAATAAAAGCCCTTGGGATAATGTTTTGATTGCAACATATATCCTTTTAAGAACTTAAGTAGTGATTTCTACCGAAATTGGATGCATTTGGGTAAACCCAATGAAAACACTACTGGAATCTTAAAGATGTACGAACACAGACAATTACTGATGATAAGGACGACGACGATGGCGAGACACTGAAAGCGGATTAATTATGTCTGATTAATTCGGATATGGTGTAATTGTATAAGAGGATGGAGGTGGACAGTATGTTAATTATATGTGTATAGTAAATTGCTTATATGATAATGGTAATGGTATTGCGGTTATGCTATCAAACGGATAGCGTTTTACAATGACTTTAATCCAACTGAAATGTTGTATTGAAATTTGTTTATATTTGGCTGTGTAAATTGGACTCGTTTAGATCATACCATAAAACATCATATTTTATATACCAATTTCGCTCTCATTTAGCTTAGATTTAACAAATATGAGCACATATTTCCTAAAAATGGATGTTAAGCCGAATATGTTAAAGATCCTAAGATTATTTAACACAGGACCTTTATACGAAATAAGGGTCTCACTAGATCTTTATTTCCGTTTCCAATTGAATTCTGACAGAGATTTTGAAAGAGTTCCTGAATCTTCAGGAAAAAATTTAGGACTTCAATCCGAATTTGATGAAAGATGAAAGGAAAAACACCATAATAACAGAACTACTTTCCTTCAGTATTAGTTGCACTCTTGTTTAAGGTTCGTGCCTTTTTAGGGTTTACACTACCGTCTTTTGGCTCCTCGGTCGTAACTCTCAAAACTTGTCCATATCACCGCTTTATGCCACTGCGGTCGAGCGTTTCACCTGTGGTTCTCCGGGATACGGGGAGCAATATTACGCGGAGTCCCAGTGAAGGGGACACCTTCTGAGGGCAATGTGGAGGCAGTTGGTAATCGGCTGACAGAATCTATTTAGTCCATTGTAATACAATGAGCTAACAAAATTTATTTTTAGAACGCACTGTTGAGACAAACCGAAAAGAACTTTGCAGTATAGTGTTGAGTCAATCGACATGTCTAGTAAAGGCTTCTTATACCGCTGACATACGCATTCAAATGTAAGAAAGTAGTAAAGAGAATTTTAGTTTTTTTTTTGATAGAAAGTGCAGGATATTTAAAAATAAGATGTGCGGTTGTTTCTTCTTCTTCCTCATTATGCCAGCAGTCGTCTGATGTGACCTGCAGCCTTGCCCCATCTACCAAGATATATTCTGTGAAGACTGGCACAAGTATAGACACATTCGGCTTAAATAGTAACAAAAGTACAACACATGGTTTTGGGACTCAATTCTGAGAAATGCACATGAAAGCAACTCCAATAATAAGAACTTCTGCATCATTCGTTTTGTCATGTTGGCTGAATAAATAATTTAATACGACTATACGGATTTGTATGCTCAAGGTGTATGGTTGGTAAGCAGGCATCTCTTCCGCAGAGGAGATCACATAGGAGATCCATATAGACAAATTGTGATACCTGTTAAGCATTTAAGACATTGACTCAACCTATGCTATCAGCGTGTGTGCTGCCTGATTACGTTCCTAAGGGTCGATTGGGAATCCGGAATTTCGATCCAATCCGTTCAGTTGATGATTTTGCAAATTGATCATTTCGTTGCGAATCCCACTCTATTCACATGTCTGCCTATGGGTCCATTTCCCATCAGGAAGATAATAATTTTCCTTATCTGGCCCCCCTCAAGATTTACCACGTACGGCATACGCTTAAGCTTGTATTCAGTCCATGTCTTTCTGGCCTTTCTACAGGATTCCTCATTCTTTCATCCGTCATTTGCAGTTCTTAACATTAAAATTCCAATAGTATTCTTACAGGTGAATATAAGGCAAAGCGTTACGTGTTCCACGTCACTTTCTTGCAGTGCCGAGCCCTGTCGGGACTCTTCGTCCGCTCTACAGTTGCCTCATACTGCTGTGTACAGGTACCCATGTAACCAGGACTATGTTATTCCGGGATATCTCGTTAAGAGAATTCCGGCAGGCACTGACCACTTTTGATATGATGTCACAAGACTTCAACGAGTTTACCACAGCTAGATTGTCCGTAAACAGGAGAATATTCTTCTGTGATACCCTTCTCACTTTGATCACGTCCGCGGCCCGTTAAATTGCAAGTTTTTCCGCTTGGAAAACGATGCAAAAGTCTGCTTCTTTGATCTTATACTTAGACCTAGATTCGCGAGGTAGATACTATAGCCGACCTTGTCTTCCAGTTTGGACACATCAGTAAATATGTTTACTCTGTCCATTTCTTTTTGGAGGGCGTTCTAGTAACGTAGAGAATTCCGGCGGGCACTGACCACTTTTGATTTGATGTCAAAGAACTTCAACGAGTTTACCGCCGCTAGACTGACCGTGAACAGGAGATGATCCTCCTGTGGTACCCTAATCACGTTGATCACATGCACGGCTCGCTTAATAGCAAGTATTTCCGCTTGGAAAACCCTCCAGAAGTATGAAATCCTTGATCTTATACTTAGGCCAAGATACCATAGCCGAATTTGTCATTCAGTTTGGACCCATCAGTAAAGATGTTTATTGGTCCATACATAGCGTTTTCGTTCTCTGTCCATTCCTTTCTGAAGGTCGGTTTAGTTCCGTAGAGAATGTTTGATTTCCGTGCACTAAGCACGCAGTCAGTTTCAAGCGAGATGTTGATATGGTTCAATACACTTGAGTGTCCGATGGAGGAATCCCAATGTTCACGTTAATGGTAAAAAATTGACATTTTCCGTTTTTTAAGGCACTAAAGGCACTTCTGTGGGTTTGTTCCGCATTTTGTGCTCCTATTCTAAATCTACAACTTTGATTTAGACACAAAAGACATATTCCTTACGGTATACCGAGATATAAACGTGTTTAAACATAGAAAAAGTGCTAAAAATCCACCTTGAGAAAAAAATCGTATGGCCATTAAATTACACAGTACAACACATGATTTTGGGACCCAATTTTGTAAACTGCACGTGAAAATAGGTCCAAAAAGAAGAAGATCTGAATCATTCGTTTTGTCAAGTTGCATGATAAAATAATTTAATATCTATAGGGGAATTTGTCATGTTTTAGAGCAACAACCCTGCATAAGCAACAGTTTCACTTTTCCATTCATCAAATGATTTTCAGCTGCGTTTATTTTGTAGCAGTTACAATAAAACGGCTGTACTCCGTGGGGTATGATTTACGTGGAATATTACTTATGATAATCATACGCCACCATACAGTATTTATGTTATGTCAAACACAAGATCATAAAACGTGTCTAATTCCCCTATACGATACTAACTAACTTCAAATCGATATTAAATTATTATGGCATGTAATTTGACAAATCCAATCATGCATAACTTCTTCTTTTTGGGGCTACTATCACGTGAAGTTCTTAGAATTGAGTCCCAAAATCATGTTTAGTACTGTGCTATCAAACAATTTTACGGTACAGTATAATGCAACGTTTCAGTTACTAAAGAGATGCTTGATGTAATTTACAGCGATTTATACGAATTTTCAAGCAAATTGGGTTTGTTATAAAAACTAAATTAAAATTAAATTAGGTCATACACGTGTCCATAACATGAGATGCGTTATGTAGCATATACACTTAAATTTATTACATTACTATGACGCACTTTAGCACCCTCCGCCTACAAGAGACTCAGAGTAGTTACACACAATTTTACACATTACTTGATGTCCATTTCTACAAACACATCGAGTGGGCGTATTGTATGTCAACGTATTTGTTTTTTCTTTTCAATTTAATAAACAAAAATTTAATGTTATTCTACATGCCACACCCAATAGACGAAAAAACCGTCCCTAACTACATTTTGTAAAAAAATAAGCAACAAAAAAAATAACTTACAGACCAATTCACATGAATTACTTTGCACACACACGCGCTGACAAAAACACGTACTAACGAAACTATTTACAGTAAAAGTAACGCTTTAGTTATATTACACATATTTATTACTTATATGTACAAACATTTACACATACACACGGTGATGAATGTACGAACATTTTATTTACATAGCATTACAGCTAAATATTTTTGCAAAGCACAATGAACAAGCCATATAGGAGGGAGGTTTGACAATGATGGTGGTGCCAAAAGTCGCTATATATAAAACGTACTGCAAAAGAATTGAATGTGTTCATTTAACAGAAATATATATATGTCAAGTGCTGTGAACTGTGGACGAGTAGAATAGCTGCAAGGTATAAAGTCCAAAAATTGTAGCAGTGGACGTGTGGTCTTCGTTGATGCTTTCTTCGCACCGGTGTGTTTAGCTTCTTGATTTTATCGTAGAGCTATTAACACTTATGGTTTGTGATGAAAATGGAGGAGTCACAACAAAGGGTGCTGATAATGATAGTTTGGTAACTATCGAAATAGCTATTCGCCTTGCCAACTATCAACACAATACACACAAATCTTTTAAAAACAAACTCTATTGGCATTAATTGCCAATAGTAAATGATCTTCAACCGAACTATGAAACAATTGTGGAGAATAAAAATATCTCTAAAGTTTGGTTGTTGCTATGATTTATTGAAGAAGCACACGTTGGGCACTAGTGCTTCTTTAGTTTAAGGTCTTACATCGACGGTTGAAATGCATATTAACATGATTAATTTTTTGCTTAATTTTGTTAATGAAATCTAATTCCAGATTGGAGTTTTTAGTACACAGTTTGTATAAGACTCTATACAGACTAAAAACTTTTAATTATTTTATGTACTGAAATTATCTGAATGAACAAAAACGTTTAAATGTGTACAGTCGAACAGAAATTCGTTGAGAAAATTTCCCCCATTGTTTCTAAAATTTTCTTAAGTTCAACACACAAATCGCTCAGGCAACATACATATTTTTTTGAACAGCAATATAAAATGATTCGGCCTAGTGGTGGTACATCAACAATTTTTAAAAATATATTTCCATTACCTCCCTCGTACAATATTACTTCCCTGCGACTGTCTCTTTTTCACTCTCTCTCACTCTCAGGGGAGAAAAGTCTTTCTTTTTTAATACAAATTTCGTTTAAAATTAAAATGCAGATAAGCAGCCGGCAAAGTGCACAATACAATACTTACACATACACAGTCAAACACTCGCACGCACACTCATAATGCATTCTTCGCACACACGCCCACACTAACATAGATGTGCATTTAAATTGGGCTATGCACAACTACAGTAACACCACATTACTAACGCCACTAAACATCAACAACAACAGCAGCAGCAAAAACAACAACAACACTTTGTGTCGTTACATTTACTACGTTTGTTAGTGCGACAACGACTCTACGTAGTTATTACTACGAGCACTCAATCGCACACACACAAAACACTCATACTTAAGCAACTCTTCTCATACACGTACAATAGCACTCTTGCTAAACGAAGGATGAGTGCATTACAATACTCTCCGTTTAGGGGGGTAGGGGATACTGTAATAACAACAACAGCTACTCGTGGAGTGTGTAAACCGCATTTGGTTTACTTTATATTACTTTGCATGTAACTCAAGCTGTTCTAATGTTAAGATGCTCATTTACATTTTTTGGCATGTGTGTAAGAGAGAGAGAGAGAGGCAGAGCCTGAGATAACATTCTTTTGTTGTAGTTGCAGTGGTTATTATAATTGAGCCAAGTGTGATAGTCTGTTCTAAAGAATATAATTTATTACTGAATGCCTTTGTTGCAAAAGTTTGTAAGAGGGTTAACACTATAAAAACAAAAACTAAATTTTGAAAATGGTAAAACAAAAATATCATAACAAAAAAGTTTCAAATTAGAGTAGCTAGATATTTAGACAAAATTGATATAAACAAATGTGTGTTTATTATTTATAAAATTTCCTTAATTCGAGTGTTATATAGTTATATTACACACTATGAGGATTTGTAAGACTGGTATTACGGCAATAGATATCAAAACCAGATGGTTAAACCGTATCCAATTGAAATTCAAGGAAAATAAATTGAAATTCAAGTATTCCAACTGATTCTCAAAAATTCCATATGATTAAAAAAAAATCAATTGAAATTAAAATTTTCGATTTGAAATGGAAAAAAAGAAAAATAAAAATTGAAATTTAACACTATTGAAATTCAAAACTCATCAATAGAAATTTGAAGTTTGTCAATTGAAATTCACAACTGTTTTTTTTTTAAAAGCACAAAAATCGTAAATTTGCATACTCACTTTCTCATCTTTACTCTAACTACGGTTAAAAATTGTCTTTCAAAATATAAAATGTTTTCAATTTGTGTAAGTGTATCACTCGATACTTTGGCTAAACGATCAGAAAAGATTTTAGTTATTGTTGATATTAATGGTCAACTCATTGTCACGCAGTAGGATGACGCATTTCGAACTCCATGACGAGTTCATTTTCAGACCCCTTTGCGACGAATTAATGCAATGTGGTACACCATCAGCTATATATATATCTACAATTATGTCAAACATGTACATTAGGCCGGGTCGATTTGTGGGGAGGCAAAAAAATCGCCCATGGCTCAGTGAAAATCGTATTCTAGGGATCAAAATAAGAAACTTTGCCAAAGGAACCATACCTCTAAAACGAATTCTACTATCCCCAAACTGTTGACTTTTGTCCCGTACATTTGCCTGTTGTTGTTGTTGTGTTGCCATTTGTAGAGGCAAATGTACGGGACAAAAGTCAACAGTTTGGGGGTAGTAGAATTCGTTTTAGAGGTATGGTTCCTTCGGCAAAGTTTCTTATTTTGATCCCTAGAATACGATTTTCACTGAGCCATGGGCGATTTTTAAATCGACCCGCCCTAATGTACATGCGAAGTAGATATTAGCCGAAAATGTCCAACATCAATTTGAATTTGACCGTTAATATTCAACATGAGAATGGAGGATGTTTTTCCCCACAATTCCCTTTTTTTTACCTCAAAGCATTTACATTGCATTCAATTGATTAAACACTTTCCAGCTCTATTTAACATATTGAGAAAGTTAAATTACATAGTACAACATTTTTCAGCTCATTGACTTGGGACACAATTCTAAGAACTGCACGTGAAAGTAGCCCGAAAAAATAGGAGTACTGCACCATTTGTTTTGTCAAGTTACATGCCATAATGATTTAATATCGATTTAAAGTTAGTAAGTATCGTATAGGGGAATTTGTCACGTTTTAGGCTCTTTTCTTCGACATCACTCCAGAACCACTAGTCCGATTTAGCTAAAACAAATTTAAAATAATTACGAAATACAATTCATTTAATCTGTTCATATAACGTTTCCATACATACGCAGCAGTTTCACTTTTCCATTCATTAAATGATTTTGAACTGGGTGTATGTGGCGTATGAATTACCATCACCATATAACATATAACAAAATTTATGTTATAATTGTAATTAATTTTTATAATTTTTTTCAATTTGTTTTAACTAAATCGGACTAGTGGTTCTGGAGTTATGTCGAAGAAAAGAGCCTAAAACGTGACAAATTCCCCTATACGTTACTTGCTAACTTCAAATCTATATTAAATTATTATGGCATGTAGCTTGCCAAAACGAGTGATGCAGAACTTCTTTTTTTGGGGCTACATTCACGTGCTGTTCTCAGAATTGAGTCCCCAAAATCATGCGTTGTACGGTGTTACAAAATCATGTATCTCTTTGCCTCTCTAACAAGTTTAGTTTACTATCTAATGCAGTTAAAGCGCAGTAAGGACAATTGTTGTCCATAGTAAAGCCGTTGGCTCCTTTTTTCAAGCTGTCCGTACGCATATAATTCCTTGGATAGCATACATCCAATGCCACCAAATCCTGTTATTGTTCATTCATTTATTGTGCCAACAAAATAAATGATAACATATTTCTTTGCCTGCACATTTGCCCAATTTTAATTTAAGCTCCACAGAAGGGCAATCTTTCTGTCCAAGCTATCACTGTAATGAGAAAAAACAAAAAAGAAAATCCACATTGAACGGACGACGAAGGATCTGTAAAATCATTATTAATTTCAGTTTATGCGTATTCAAAATGTTCTTTTCGGGGGATTTGTTTTTGCAATGCACTTGCAAAATGAACATTTATCTTGTAGTTTTTTGTTGTTGTTTTTTCGTTTCATTCCCTCTATTTATTTCCCTTTTTTGCTTACTGTCTTATTTGTGGATTGTGCCAAATGTTCCAATAGCCGAAACAAAAACAAAAAAAAACTACAGTAAAAACGGAAAACGAACCACAATTGTACATGTTTAATTTGGTTGCATGTTATTAATGATGCTGTGGGTATTATAAGAAATGTATCTTCTATGTTAAATGTCTTTTTGTAACTTGTAGAGGACGAACACAATTGTAATTATTCTTCTTTTCCTCCTAGTTCGTCGTTATGTCTGTGTATATGTTGCTTTTAATACTAATCGACTTTAATTTTTTTTATTTTTGCAGAATTTGTAATGGCCGGAACAGATGTCTTTAGAGGATTTCTCACGATTAAGGTAAGAATATTTTATTGAGAGTGTTGAATAAAGTCATACGTTTAATGGCTAACATAAATTGTAAAGCGTAGAAAAGAATAATGGTTGTATACGACTTAATATATTAACGACTAAAAAGTCTAAATAATGTAAACAGTGTAGCAGAGTATGATTGATTTAAATGAAGATTCTTCTGACACTCATACGTCACAGTTAACTTAGAAAAGTCCTCTTACAATTGATATTATATTAATCATACGATTCTGTATAATAATAACGTATCACATAATTGAATTTTTGATTCAATGAATGTATTAAGGATTGGATATAGGTTAGCAGATAACACAGTACAACACATGACTCAATTCTGAGAACTTCACGTGAAAGTAGCCCCAAAAAGAAGAAGTTCTGCCTCATTCGTTTTGTCAAGTTACATGCCATAATAAAGTAATATCGATTTGAAGTTAGTAAATATGGTAAAGAGGAATTTGTCACGTTTTAGGCTCTTTTGTTGGACATAACTCGAGAATCACTAGTCCGATTTAGGCTTTTCAATGTCGTCTTAACAATACAGGATCATATAGAATATTTCAGTTTGTCGAACCATGAGCTTCGGATGAGCAATCTGAGAACGTATTGATAACACTGATTTGTCGTCATATGATGTTCGTATTAGTAACTCGCAGAAGTAGTAATGAGTCGTTTTTGTCGAAAACTCAGGTCCGTATTAGCAATTTCGGAACGTATAAGTGAATCGTGTTTGTCCCCAATTCAGTTTCATATTAGCAAATCCGGAACATTAATCTGGTTTGTCGTCATTTGATGTTCGTAGTAGTAACTCGCAGAAGTAGTAATGAGTCGTTTTTTTTTAAACTTCTGGTCCGTATCAACTAATTGAGAGCGTATTATTGAATTGTGTTTTCCGCAATTTAGTTTCATATTAGCAAACCAGGAACGAATTGACAACTCTGGTGAGTCTTTTCATGAGGTTTGTATTCGCTAATCGCTGTCGACAATTAAGGTTCGTATCAGCCATTTCGGAGCGTATTAATGAATCATGTTTTTCTGCAAATTACTTTCATATTAGCAATTCGAGAACGGATTGGAAACTTGGGTTTGTCGACACATGAGGTTGTATCAGCCGGTCGCAGTCGCTTCAATGAGTCAGGTTCGTATCAGCAAATTCGGAACGTATTAATGATTCGTGTTTGGTCGCAATGAGATTAGCGGTGAAATTGGTTAAAACACGAATAACATGCGGTAGATCCCAGGTGCGACATAAACTATCCGAAATTTATTTTTACACTTGATTACACCATCACCCTTAGGAATGAGGGTATATATCATTTGATACGACCCAAAAGTGTAACACATAGTAGGAGTGACATAAGACCCTCGGTTTATTTGAACCAAATTCGATTCATGACTTTTTAAGTCGTTTGAGCCATGTCCGTCTGTCTGTCCGTCTGTCTGTCCGTCTGTCTGTCCGTCTGTCTGTCCGTCTGTCTGTCTGGCTGGTGCGCACGATAACTTTCGAAAGACGCAACCAAATGTTTTGAAATTTTGCACGAGTTAATATTTTCCAAAAACTACTTACGGTATTGCAAATGGGCTACATGGCCCCGCCCCTATGGTACCTCCCATACAAATGCATCATTCCGCCCACTTAAGAAATCGAGTAATAATATCAATACACCCAACGGATCGTACCAAAATTCTGTACTTAGTAAAGCTATAACAGGATAAAGTTTTGGAAAAAAATTGGAAGTTTAGTCACGCCCCTTCTGATACCGCCCACTTTAGTAATCGATTAATATTATAAATAGATCTACAGCGATGGTGCCCAAATTCTGTATTTAGTAAAGTTCAATCAGGATAAAGTTTTGGAGAAAAAATCTGGAAGTCTAGATATAACGCTTCTGGTACCTCCCATACAAATGTACCTCTCCGCCCACTTTAGAGATGGATTAATAATATCAATACACCCAACGCGATCGTGCCCAAATTTTGTACTTAGTAAAGCTATAACAGGTTAAAGTTTTGGAGAAAAAGTCTGAAAGTCTACACACGCTCCTTCTGGTACATCCCAAACAAATGTACCACTCCGCCCGCTTTAGAAATCGAGTAATATTATCAATATAATAGAAAATTTTTTGTTTAACTGAGGGTGAGGGTATATGTAAGTCGGGTTGCCTGACTAAAACTTTCTTACTGGTTTTTCATATTCTTTCATTCCACTTTTGTCAAAAAAAAAAAAATTAAAGCTACAGTAAAAAAAAAATTTCACGTTTGTTACTGAGGTCAAGTGCTATCGTTTGATATTGGTTTGGTTCACCCCCGAGACAATAACCCTCAAATTCTTGCATAGTGTTATTCAAAATTGAATTCAAAAGGCCAAAGTCCTATAAACCTGAACGAAATTAGATGAATAGACAGAAATTCCGACAAAAGCGATCGAAATAAGGTTAAACCAATCGAAATTGCATTCAACAAACCGAACCAAAAGCAACAAAGGCTGAATACAGCAGACCGAAGTCCGAATTAACCATCCAAAGTTGAATTTAACTAACCATTATTGAAATTAACAGACTGAAGCCCAGTTTAACCGATCAAAATCGTGTTCAACCCATCAAACTAGGTTTAAACAGTCCAAAGTCCGATTACATCGACTAAAGTCGAGTTTACCTAATCGAAATTCGCTTTAACAGACAGAAGTCTGACTACTAAGTTAAAGTCGAGTTATACTAACCGATTTATTGACCATAGTCCGATAACAGACTAAAGTCGGATTTAACCAATCGAAATAACCCTCAACCGACCGGAGTCCGATTAAACCGATCGAAATTGCGGTTAACCATACGAAATTAGATTCAACAGACCGACGAGCGACCAAAGTTGGGAATAACCATTTGGAATTGGTATTTATGAAAATAAGTGCGACTAAAGTATCAAAATCAGATTCAATCAATCGAAATTCCTTTCAATAGATAAAAGTGCGATAAAACCGATCGAAAACGAGTTGAAACATCCGAAATTAGATACAACAGACCGATGGTCGACCAAAGTTGGGTATAACCAATCGTAATTGAAATCGATGGAAATAAGTGCGACTAAAGTATCCAAATCAGGTTCAATGAAACAAAATTGGATTCAACAGATCGAAGTCCGATTAAACCGAGCGAAATCGAGTAAAACCATACGAAATTAAATTTAACAGATCGACGATCGACCAAAGTTGGTATAACCAATCATTACTGGAATCCATGGATAAAAAGTCCGAATAATGTATCAGGCACAGTCAATCGAAATTGGATTCAACATGCGAAATTAGATTTAACAGATCGACGATCGACCAAAGTTGGGTATAACCAATCGTAATTGGAATCTATGGGAGTAAGTCAGACTAATGTATAAAAAACAGGTTCAGTCAATCGAAATTGAATTCCACAGATCAAAGTCCGATTAATCCGATCATTGTGGCGTTGAATCAATCAAAATTGAATTCAACAGACCGAAGTACTATCAAACCGACCAAACTTAGGTTAAACGAATCGGAATTAAATTCAACAGACCGAATTCAGATCGAATTCAGATTAATTCAACCAAAATTGGTTTCAACTGATCGAAGTCAGTATAAACCAGACATGCACAAAAGCTCGCACATGTGTGCAGTAGCAGAATTTTCATGTACATGCATTGACTTCTAAGCTTGAGCGATCGGCCAACAATGTTTTTATATTGTTTACGTTTAATTCAGTCGTCAATGAGATGTGTAATCTTATTACACTAGGAATTTTTATTATGTTTGATAAAGCATGGAAGGTTGATTTTGTTCTGAAACAAGCAAACAACATTTGCCCTTGGGTTTTTTTAGCCGTACTCGAAAAACATTTACTTTGGATAAGTGCATGCTTGAACATCGTACTGGATTTGGTCATGCAGGTATCTACACGCATTAGAAGGAGCATCACATGGGGTATGAATAGTTGACTGGAAGATCTGGTCTATGCCGATGCTATATGTCTGCTCTCCCACAACAATTCAGATATATCAGGAAAATTTCATCAAGTATACCATTTAGCATCCAAAATTGGACTGGACATTAACATCAGCAATACAAAGGTTCTACTTATCAACACGGATAATCCCTCCAAATTCAGTCTTTTTGCTATGTGGGGAGCATTATATCCATCACCGGTGGCTCACGTGAGGGTATTGCAAATCACATAAAAAGGCAAAACTGTCTTTTGGAGCACTTACAAAATTAAGGAAATCTCCACAAATCCACTTTTAAACTAATCGCCTATTTTCTCTTCCAATGTGAAATCTATGGCTGCGAGTCATTGAATTGCACAGCAGGTGGCATACAATCACTGCAAGCGTATTGTAAACGTTGCCTGCGAAAAATATTGAAATTTTTTGGCCAAATGTAGTTTCTCGTCGAGAAATCTAGCAAAGAACTGGCGAAACACCAATCCGCAAAGAAATTACGAAGAGAAAATGGAGCTGGATTGGCCATGTCATGAGATGACCCCAGAACGATATTTCAAAGATGGCAATCGATTCATAGAAACTGGAATGACTCGATCCGAAATAAAAATGATGGCGCAAGAAGAATTTTGTTACGGCCCTTTGCTCCTACCTGGAGCCGTAGGAATCAAATACAAAATATATAGACGTACATCCTTGGTTCAAACCAATCGAAATCGAGTTTAACCAACCGAAATAGAATAAAAGCAATAATGAATTTAACAGATCGAAGTTATATTAAATTTAAATTAAATTAATTAAGTTTCCATCAAAAATGCAAGTGGGAAAGTGTAAAGGGCAACTTTGCGGTAAAAATCGCTGCAGCAGCAAGATCCACAAACTGATATCTCAGTATTAAGTTTGATCCTCAAAACCATTAGTAAAAACTTTAACATTCTAGGACATAAACTACATCGAATTCTATTCCCAATTTTTATTTAAGTTTTTAATATGAAATCCAAATTTTAAATTCTTAACAGGACCATAAATTTATGTAACGTTCTGTAGTAAAACGCACTATATCTATTTACACTAACATATAGTAGTTTTAAACATTTGTATTTCTACTTGCCCTCTGTTGTACCAATCCTCCCCAACAATATCCTGATCACTCAGAGATATGTGCGCACAACATTGTAAATAACTGTATTAAATTTCGTTCAGTTGCCTATTCGACTATAGATTTAGTATCCAGTAATTATTAAAACCACTGACAATTATAGCTGCTATCGAGCTTGTTAACTTTGGTATAATCTTCTAAATAATTGAAAGAATTTAATGAATGGTATAATTGTATATAGCAGTTTTAATATGATAACATGGTCAAATCCCATTTGCAATCCATGTTTGTTATCTGCAACGTTAAAGCTATTTGTGCAGCCATTAACCACATAATAAAATACAGACATGGAAAATTATTCTATCGATAAATTTCAATACTAAACTGAAACTAATCCGAAAAACCCAAAATAAAATTGGCAAAAATGTTGGTATCAATTCAAATAGTTGCCAGACACGCAGCAACAACGTACGAGGAGAGCACATAAGTATTTCCAGCCAAACAAATACAAATTCAAATCAAATTTCAATTTTCCACTAACATTGTGTCGGCATCAGTAGATACTCCTACACCTGGCGGTGTACACACACACACACTCAAGGGTAAAGGTGGAAAGGGCCTCTCAGATACATTTCCACAAACACGTGCAATTAATTAAAAACAAACAGAGCTTTCAACCCCAATAGGAGCAAGATAACAACAAAAAAAATACAAGTACCACACCACTACGCTGCCCTTCTATGGTGGCCCATAACTGAAACTCAATAATATCCTTGTACTTGGCAAGAAAGCTAACTAAAAATAAATAATATAAAAATCACTGGTCGAAAACTACAAACTAGGTAGTGGCGGCGGCACCCATGCTGGCAAATGCAGGACATCCCACAAACCTGTCAATCTCTGAGATGCGCAAGTATATAGTATACTTGAGATGCAGCATAGAAAAAAAGAAAAAACTAAATCGTAAAGAGATTTTTTCTTAAACGGTTTCGGTTTCTTGCTTGGAGAATTGTGACACTGAAGTTTACCTTCAAATCCTATAAAAGGATTTGTAACACAGACACGAATGCAGCCGCTGCAACAAAACGTACACAAACTAAAATTAATACCTTGGCTCTAAACTCTGTCAACTTGGCTTAGACGTGTTTTGGGTTCGGTGGCGCCTGTGCCTTTCTCCTCGTCCTTTGCCAGATTTTTCCTTTTATTTTCGTTCTGCTGTTGTTACTACTGCGGCAGTGAACGGACGACACTTTGTAAATATAAAATTAAAAGAAATCTTTTTTCTTTTATTTTCCGCTTTAATGCTACGTGCTGAAGCAAAAGTAAACACTCTAACTCAAAACCAGTGGCCAGCCAGCATAGCAGCAGCTGCGACAAAACGTTGTCCATTGATGTCCTTTTGTAGCAGCAAAAGGAAAAAAGAAAGGGGTCCTTTCTTTCTGTGCAAAACGTTGAAAATCACAGTTTCACCTAAACATAGAACGATAAACGGAAAACAAGGAAGAGTTGAGATAAAATGTAATAAAAATTAATAAAAAAATATCCTCTAGAAGAAAAGGACACGAAGAACGAAAATTAAATTAGACTTTTAAAGTGTGTGCAAGCGTAAAGTAGCAGAAATATAAAAGGGTCCGTCGGTCCATACCATAAGTCGCAAAGGCGTAACAGTGGTTTATGGACTTTTACAATTTTACACTGTGCCGTTGTTTCTTTGATTTAATCTTATGACAGATCTTGAGTGGGGTTTAGGTTGCTTGGGTCATTTTGATGGTACGAAACTGATGGTGATTATTAAATGATTGTTCATTGTGGCCAAAAGAAGTGAATCAAATAAAAAAACGACATTAAATCAAATCACTCCAAGTAGTTTATTAATTTTAATATGAATGATAATTGAAGATGTTAAATGACACTTTAGGAAATTAATTAATGGCGTTAAGAAAGAAACTAAATGCGTGCAGTGGGAACATTATAGGATGAGGTTAACTTATGATTTAATAATAGCAATATAAAGCAATATAATTCTTACCTTATTTTCGTTGTGGTTCAAAAGGATAAAATTAAAGGAAAATTTAATAATTAAGTTTATTGAATTGTGTGAATTGGTATTGATTTTTTAATCCCAATTATAAATTTTTTCAGTAAAAAACATTTCAGTAGTCTTAATTTATAGTCGGTGTGTTGAAATAAGGGTTCAAGTCCTGGTTTTCTGCTTCTGAGTTCTTAATGATTTAAAGCTTATATCCTCATGTGTTTTGGACATAAAATTAACTTTTTGATACTATAACTACAAAATGCTCTTGTTTTGTATTATTGATCCATATATGTAAATAATGAATGTGTTTTCATCGTTCGGTTCAAGATCTATTCTATTACTGCTAATAGAATTTATTTTACAAGAGTTGTGTGAAATGGATTATGTTGACAGCTTGCAGGGCTGGTAGCTATTTCGATAGCTGCCAAACTACCATCATCAGCTTCCTTCGCTGTGCCTTCTTCACTTATAATCACAACCTTAAGTGTTAAAAGCTTCAAGAAACCATCGTGAAGCCCAAACTTACTGGTACGAAAATGGTATCAACGAAGACCACACGTCAACATAATCCACACAAGCCTTGCTTTGTCCATCGGAGAAAATTGCATAGAATTGTTTTTGGCATCAAATGCCAACCCAAGTGTACCTCCCATGTATGTATGCTCTTGTTTTGTATTGTTGACCTATATGTGTAAATACTGAATGTGTTTCAAAAACAATTTAAAAAGTAACTATTTTAATTTTGCAACATTAAGTTCATTTAACAAAAAAAGTTGACTTGATCCTTTTCGCAGCACACCGAATATATGTGGTTTTTGCCTTCGCTGAACGTCAGTAACTTCATACCATTTAACAATTTTCCAATGTGTTTGGTAATTTAACATAAAGTTATTTCTAAATGCTGTAAAGTCTTCCAAGAAAATTATCTAACATATCAAAGTTATAGTTGTGAACTTCCACGCAGCGTCACAAACGAGTTGTCTCTTTGTTTTTTGTAATAAATTGCTTAGTTTTGTCCTAATTTTTTCACCAGATCTACCTGTGCCGACTGATTCTCTATGTTCGTTAAGGCTGCAGTAACGCCTCGCAATACTCGGCCAGTGATATCTATAGCATCGGCATACGCGAGCAGCATGTAACTTTTATTGAAGATTGTACCAGTCGTGTTTACTGCAGCCTTCCCCATGACTATCTTCATTATGATGTTAAAGAGAACGCATGACAGACTATCGCCTTGTCTAAAGGCGTTCACGAAGAGTCCCAAACGAAAAGTCTATTTGTGCGTTGAAACAAATAACTTAGCATCTCACAGTCCTCGGCCAATGATAGCTATATCATCGGCATATGCGAGCAGCATCTGATTTTTATTAAAGATGATATCAGTGGTGTTTACTGTAGTAGCCTTAGGCATGATCATCTTCATTATGATGCTAAAGAGATATCGTGGCGGACTATTGCCTTTTCTAAAGCCTCGCTTGGTTGAAAATGGCTCTGTTAGATTTGTGCCTATTTCCACTGAAGACTTCGTGTCAGTAGTTTCAAAGCATCTAATCATTTCTGTCGTATCGGACTGTCGAATGCAGTTTTGTAATAGATAAACTGATTGTAGGTGTCAATCTGCATATCTTGGATCTTCTCTAGGATTTGTCGTTGTGTGAATATCTGGTCGGTCGTGGATTTACCTGGTTTAAAGCCACACTAATAAGGTCCAATCAGGTTCGCTAGAATGGGCTTTGATCTTTCACATAACACACAAGACAGAACCTTATATTCAATGGGTAAAAAGCATATCCCGCGGTATTTGGAGCGCACACTTGGACCGCCTTTCTTAAGTACAGGACATAGAATACTAAGAATGCAATCATCGCGCATGCATTCCTTTAGCCAAATCATCATTATGAGCGAAATGTAAAAATATTTCGCCTTAAGGCGCAGAGATTCAATTCGGTCTCTTACAGGATTAAACTGCGATATTAGATGTCGAAGTCTCGTACCGACTATGAATCCTTATCCAAATTCGTGTCCTTCTGCAAGGCAGCTGTAGAAGATGCCACAGTTCTTTCGTTGTTTGCATCCCTGTCCCGCAAATCGAATTTCCTGTATGGCATTGGTGTCAGCCTTGTATTTGTCGGGGACATCCGCCAATTGGTTAGAAGCATCATCTCTGTGGATAGTTCGGACATTCCAGGTGCATATCCTTAAATCATTGTCCTTATAACGTTTGCGGAAAATTTAAAAAAATTAAGACTTACAATTCCTTTAATCTGTTTATAAAACGTTTCTCTACATAAGCAACAGTTTCACTTTTCCATTCATCAAATGATTTTAAACTGGGGTTATTTTGTAGCAGTCACAGTAAAACTGTTTTACTCCATGGCGTATGATTTACGTGGAATATTACTTATGATAATCATACACCTCCATATAGTATTTTTGTTATGTCAAACAAAAGAGCCTGAAATGTAAGAAATTTCCCTAAATCTTTCAAATTGATATTAAATTATTATGGCATCTAACTTGACAAAACAAATGGTGCAGAACTACTTCTTTTTGGGGATACTTTCATGTGCAGTACTCAGAATTGAGTCCCAAAATCATGTGTTCTACTGTGTAAACAATTAATAGTTTTTTTTTAATTAGTTTATCGCAAACCATGTGATTGCACTTTCTAATCCATAAAATTTATTCTCTTAGTAAATTATATCAGGAATCAAAACTAACTTTGCAAGAGAAATTTTCATATTTGACACAATATGAAATCTAAATCCTAACCTTAGAAAAAGATCTCAGGTGGAGGCTAAGCTTAAATCAGTTACGTGGTTAATATTTGTGCACTGGTTTTAATCGAACTTTATTATACATGGACTGCATACTTGTGCATGTTTTTTTTATTCTATTTACACATTAAGAGAAGGATCAAGTTAAGTTACAAATATGTCATGGCATATGACCCAAATAGGTACACATTTTAATTGACGCCTCTCTTAAAAGATACTTAACCTCACTGGTAACAGTTTTATCAGCTTTCATTCTCGAGAGAGAAATTAGAGAAATGAAAATTTATTTTTGTATTTTACGATAACCTTTTTCTCCGTTCCGCATCATGGGGAATAAAACAAACATCAAATACTTTTAGTATTTTTGTTCAACTATTTGCCAGTGATGCCAGTTACTGCATCAGCGGTCATTTCTCGTTCACTTTTGCTTCATCTCTATTCTCCCCCTCTCTCTTCCTTTGATAATAATTTCAATCAAGTGCTGTAGTTTTTCCCTGTTCTGGTTTTGCTTTTGATCCAGTGCCGGATTTTTAGCTTCTTTGTGCTTATGACATCATAGAATTTTTATTGCCGTTCCGTGTGGTTTAAAATGGTCAGATTTATTTCGTTTAGCTCTGAGTCCTTTGCTTGTCCACGAGTAGTAATCTTCTAACTGCAATGCTATGTCCTGTCATAATAACTGCAAATATTTTCATTTGTACCGGGAGTGCTTTGGTCTTATTCATTCAGGGTTGTATCATAAATGTGCATAGTCCTGTAAGTTTTAATGTTTCACTTTTTTTATTGCAAAAAAAGGATAACAACCAACACTCCAATAGTTATAACATTCATTCTTTTTCATTTAAGTGTGTATTTTTTTCTGCTAAAACCTGGAGAAACTTAAACTCTGGTTAAAGAAAATATTTCATGTTTTTGTGGCACTTTTTTGCCAGCTTCTATTTTATGAAAAAGCAAAAACGCCGTAGTCAAGGTAATACTTTACTCTGGTGTTGTCATTGTCGTTTTTAGCATTCCCTTCATTTTAACAATTTTGCACCCTCACTATGTATGAGCGAGCGTAGGTTTTGTACGTTCATCCTCTTTTGTACTCTGGTAAAGGACATTGAAAATATTTTCCACGTCATGAAATAACATTAAATTGTAGGACTCTATGATTATAAAGAACACTTTGTCCTGTGCACATCTTGTTAAAGGTATATGCACTTTGGTTTCGTTCTCCATCCTGCCGCTACGTATTCGCCCACGACAACTTCATGTTGTTTGTCGTTTCTTCTATCTGTGTTTTTTATTCTATCTCTATTACAGAAAACTAAAGATGAGCTTAACAGACTAAAACTTACCTTTACTAAGATATTCCATAAATATCCTAAAGATGATGTGCACATCCTTGTGTGAGAGGGTGTTTCCGTAACGATGCCTAGAGTGTAGTTGAATGTGTGCGTTGCTCTCAACATAAACATGAAGTTTTCTGCCCTCTCTTTTTCCTCGCCTGGGCGTTTGATGACTTTGTCGACTTTAATACCTACATCAGCATGGCAATATAATTTCTGTCGAAAGTGTTCCATCTGCCAAAGCAACATAAAAGTGTAATTTGAAAACATAAATTTGCACAGATTTACACAGACAGAGCCAAAAGCAGATGCATTAAATTTTTAATTAAATAAGTGTGTCATTATACCAAGTATAAATACTTATCTCATTTTCACACTTAACATCTGTGTGTTGGAAGATTTGAAGGCGTCGGACTCATTAAATGCGGATAATCGCAGATTTTGAAGCATTTTAGCTGTAGAAGTACAAATAACGAGACACAAATTGTCAGTGCAAAGAGACGAGACAAGAGTGTAAATATGGTTGAAAGCAATTAAATGTTGAGTTTGAGGTATAATTGTGTTTAAGGATATTATGCACTATGTATGAATTATGTCTGACCACGTATTGAGGCATGTGTGGGTGACAAAATAAAGTGTGAGGCTTTCGGGTACAGAAAATAGTTTTCAATAAATACAATTTATGCAATTTTTAAGTTTATAGAAGGGTTTAATAAAATCTTCTATTGCTTGAGTACTCGCGAGCTGCACGCCTGTTTATTAGTGAGGTAAAGTGAAAGGCCAACAGAGGCGGCCTGACAGTGAGTGATGCAAGTTAATTTGCACCACGAATAGCTTTCTGTGCTTTATTCCTCTCCTTAATGACTGGATCTCGGAAGTAAATATTCGCCAGGTCAATCTTTACTCTACCTAAGCAACTTCTAACGTAAGCGAGTGACCCGCTGCCCACTGCTCTACCTTCATATCTCCTTGCATGGGTGTATGGAAATTACTTCAAATAACCTAATGTGGAGTTTTCATTATGTTCCTCTCGTGAGAGAGGCGGAATCCACTCCGAAACAAAATGTCGGAGTGAAAGTGAAGATTAAGGGAGGTCGAACAACAACACCCGGTCAAATTCCGACTAGCTTGTCAATTACGCACTTAAGGAATGCCAAGGTTTCCTTACACAGTACAACATATGATCTTGGGACTCAATTCTGAGAACTGGAAGTGAAAGTAGCCCCAAAAAGAAGAAGTTCTGCATCATTCGTTTTGTCAGGTTGCATGCTCATTTTGGGGCTACTTTCATGTGCAGTTCTCAGAATTGAGTCCTAAATCAGTGAGCCGAAAAATGTTGTACTGTGTTATTTGAGCACTCGAAAATCTTGACTCCTTTCGATTAGTTGGCTACTCTGAGTTTAATTTCGTTCCTACTCCAATCCTTGCCGTCCATCAGTTTATTTTAAATCAGCAGCCAATGATCCGGAGTTATATTTCCTTTCCGATCACCTCTTTTAATTACCGCAACTTGAAGAGTGGGATCTGTCCCTTCACTGCCCTGTTTCTTCCTCTTAGCTTCCTTGACGGATTCCTCACCTGAAAGGTTACTCTTTGCTGACTTCCCTTGACTAGTGGATTTCATCTTGGCAGTGTGCTATGGTTTAACAGAGGAGCCTTGGGAAGGAAGAAAGATGAAGGCCTCGCTCTTTGCTGTTAAGTGGGTATACGATTTCTCGAATCTATCCACATACCCTAAGTGCTTTCTGACCACTCCTATTCCTTACCGAACATCAGAGCAAAGCATTTCCTACAAATCTCCTAAGGAAACTACTCCTGAGGAAACTCTATCAATTACCACCACTTGATGAGTGTGGTCTGTCCCAAGACTGCCCTGTTTCTTCCTCTTAGCATGCTTGAGGGATTCCGACCTGAACGGTTACATTTTGCTGACTTCCCTTGTCTATTGAATTCCAACTTGGTAGTGGGCTATGGTTTGACAGAGGTGCTCCGGGAAGGAAGCAAGATGATGGCCTCACTCTTTGCGCGTAAGTGGGCATACAATTTCTTGAATCTATCCACATACCCTAAGTGCTTTCTGCCCATTCCTTTTTCCTTACCGAACAACAGAGCAATATCCTTTTCTACCAATCTCCTAGGGAAACTACAGGATCGCCTATAGCTAACCTAGCCTTCTGCTTCCTATTTTGATCCATATGCTCTGTCTTTACCAATACTAGCTTTCGGAGTAGAAGTGAAGATTTAGATAAGACGCTCAACTTCGCCCCTGGTCAAATTTTGCCCAGTTTCTTAATAACGTACCAAGGTTTCCTTATTTGAGCACTCGATAATCTTGACGCCTTTAGACCAGTCGGCTATGCTGAAGTCAATCTCGTTTTTACTCCACTGCTTATTCATCATGGTGTCCGCCAGCTTAAACCAAAGACGTTGTAGCCCACTTCCAAGGCATAGAACCACTTGTTTCCTTTTACTAAATACTGCCACTGTGCAGACCACCAAAGTAGTCTTATTTAATAATCCAGTATGATAATTTAGGTTTCGCTCCTCCGTTGATAGATTTTCTTCAGCACCAGTAAACTGAAGAGGAGATAACTGAATAGGCTTTGGCCTATTCACGACCGGTGCTCTCATTGGATATCAACGGGGTAGAAGGACGTAGTGCAGCCTGACCGAGTCCCTTCACGAAGGATTCATGATGAATCTTGTCATCAGAGAGGGGTTTAAAAGTATGCTCACCAGTTCCTGTAGATAACTCGGTCTTGTTTTAATTGTCCTAATTGTTCTTCACCCTCATCTGTGAGAAGATCACACGCAGTTCTTCCTACTGTAGTTCTCAGAAGTTGAGTCCGAACTTATTATCATTCTCGTCGTCCTTGTCATTGCGTTTACCATCCACATAAAAACCCGCTCATTTATGGCCGGATCACAGTAACCGCCGGAAGTCACCGCCACATCCGCTATCGACATTTGGATGAATATTACCACTCACTTTTCATATTTTGAAGGTTCCATTACATATTCAAAACTGGGAGATCCGCGTCATAAACATAAGAATGCCCTAAGTTACTAGGGTTTATTGGTTTATTTACACCTCATGAATGAATGATATGGGATACCTTTTCGCGTTGTTGTGATCTAACATGCTTTCTTTTTAAGATTCACAACTAACAGCACCTACTTGTTTTATCGACGAATGCGAACGTCATTGTTTGAGAACCTTTAACTAGACATGCCGATTGACTCGACACTATACTGCGAAGTGTAGATGACTGAAGGCGGAAATCGAACCCGCGATCTCCCCATCATGCCACGGCCGGTCACCCTACTATCTCTCTTTAAAAGAGATTAGCTTTAAGAGTATACTCGAATACTAGCACCAATCAATAATTTTCATAATTTTACCCAACCCTTAGGTTCCGAGTATAGTTCTCACCACTCGAGTTAAACGGTAATGTTTTGCTCTTATGTGTTATCAACATTTCCAAAGCAATTAAATGTTACATTGACGGTACAGGTACTTATGCCTGTACATGTCATGTTCTTAACCAATTTAGGACTCCTAAAAGTGAATGATCATGTCATAACAGCAATGGCGGCGGCAACAACAACCTACACCTGACACTATTACATTTCAATACAAAATTTACATATTCACATTAGAAATGAGCACGATGACATTCCTGTTGAAACTCCATAAAAATGACGACATCATTTCGAATGTTTCCAGCCCCAACGGGAATAATGTGAGATGGAGGAAATAACATTAAAATGTTCATTTCACTGAAAAGTGATGATAAAAGCACCAGCGATTAACTTTTCAATGAGGTTGGTTTAGCTGGAGTTTGTGCTATACGCTGGCAAACTGAAAATGTTGTTAAATTCGGATAAGATTTTCATTCGGGGTCCATTATACCGCAGTGGTGCTGACACTGGCAAAGCTTAGCAACTCATTTAGTTACGTGCTCGTTTTTGGGTGTTTGGCTTAAATTAGGCCTCCTGTCCCACCACTCTCATTAAACTACGCTGATGCCCATAAGCGGTAGTAGCACAAATTCTTCATATTTTCATGCGCCCGGCCAATGCCACATCACGGCATCACCTATGTTGTCGTGCACGTGTGTGTGTGTGTGTGTATGTGTATGTGTGTGTTTGTGGTATTCACATGCACTTCCTATAAGCTGACCTAACCTGACGCTTGTGTTTCCGCATCCGCCCGGAAGTGGTAATGTATGTTTGTATAACAGTTTTTCATTTCGTGGGGGAGGGGGCGGCGGACTAACAACGTATGTTGGTGTGCTGTATGCCGCTCTTTCTTGTGTGTCAACTACAAGGAAGCTTGCAGTCATTTCGTTTTGTGCTCGACTTGAACTTTTTTTTGCTTCTTACTTTAAATGACGGCCGACATAAAAATTCTTAACAGGACCTGGTTATAATAACACAATCAAGCATATGTACTTATAAGTGAACACAAAAACCATGGCAACACTCACATGCGAATGTACACGTATACACAACTGCTACTCCCCAAACGTGATACCTGTGAATAGACACACGAACCCCAGTCTGCCTTGCAGCAGCAAAATTGCACAGAAAATACATCTAAACCTTTAAATTAAAAGGAAAGCGAATGAAGAAAGACTGAAGGTTACTCTGCTAGAAAATGGCATAACTGTTTTTGTCACATACACAATCGCCCGTTTACACATACATATCAACTCACGAGCTTTGATCACAGCTAAGATATAGAAAAAAACACATATGGACACTTTTATGCCTACTAAGCAGTTTTCTTGCTTTTTTGTTGTTGTTTGGTCTCTACTTCTGAATGCTCTCTGTGTCCTTCTAAATCACTCCACTTTACATTTGTCCTTTTGTATTTTGTGGTAGTCCTATGGACGTGTGTGTATGTGTAGATGTCATATACAGTCATTGTCGTCAGCTTTAACATGTAGATATGGGTGTGTGTGTGTGTGTGCGAAATAATGTAGGAGGTGGCTTACAAGAGTTCCAATTGTTGTCTTTGGCCATTTAAGCGTAATAAGTCTCTAAATCATGTCAAGGATTTTGTCTGCAAATTGTCGACTTTACACATTTTATGGTATTCACTTCAAAGAACAAAAATTGATCTTTATTGGGTACGTGATGTTAAGCTGACCACAGGAGAGTTTGTGTTATTTGGATGCGCTGATGATCTAAAGTAGGCTTTGGTCATGATGGGGCAATCATTATTATCTTTATACGACCAGAAGAACACGTATGTGCAAGTAAAATGTTACTTGCCTATTAAATTTGTTCATGTTAATTTGAATTCTAAGGTCTTTTGCGCTCCGTAGAAAGTTCGTCATAACAGCCCTTTCAACTGGTCCATCCATAGAAATTTTGGTCGCCACCTCCAGCACCGCCCATTGTGTTTATTGTCGAAGACTTTTCGAGTTGAAGCATTTTTATCCATTCGTACTACGTCGATGTCGTACAGCTCATAAAGCTCATGATTTACTCGACAACGGTACTTGCCGTTAACGAAGTAGGCATCGGCTGCAGCTTTTTGAAGTCTAGCTTCCTTTGTGTTTGGTTCCGAGCGTTTTTAGCACTACTTAATTGCGTGCTTACCTTGGCTGCAACTAGGTGGTAATCCGAGTCAATATTTGCACCACGAATCACACGCACATCCATAACGCTTGAGACAAGCCTTGCATCAATTATCAACGTGATCAATCTTGTTTCTTGTCTTTCGATCAGGTGGATATCCCCTTGTGGATTATCTTGTGGATATCTTTATGCAGGAATCTGGTTCCACTCACTACCATTTTGTTTTCGAAGCTAACTAGTCTAAATCCGTTATCGGAGGTGATGGAGGATCCATCAACGAATTGAAAAGTTAAAACACGCCGGAGCGAAGATGTTATTGTTGGGTACACTTGATTAGTCAAGCTGCCGTCACTCAATTCCTCGAAAAGAGTTAACAGACGAAACACATCCAGAGCCGGAAAGTAACAACCACAGATTCACTGGGGAGCGCAGGGTCAGATAACGCCGATTAATGGACTGGACTACGACCATCATAATATGAATAATCTAATAAACAAGTATATTAATCAGCATTGCGGGCTGCTTTGATATTCTGTAAAAACACAGTTTTAAGTATAATTATCACCGCCTTTTGCCACGCCTGGCGCATTTTATACAAAGTACAACATGACATGGTCATTGTCTAACTCACATTCAAATACTACTCACTTTTTTGTGTGCATTCAGTAGTGCCAACTGATTGCTTTTGGTCTCCGAGGGGCCTGTTGAAGTGGGTGACACAAAAACTACAAAAAAAAATGGCTACCATGCATGATGATGACGACGATGATGGCTGCGGTATTTGTGACTGTCCTTTTTTCTCTCCCTCTCTTTCTGTCTCTCGTACTCACTCTCCAGCTTACCATGACAGTGTGCTAATTAGAAGACTGTGTTTTTGTGGCCACAACACACAAATACAAATAAAAAAAGCGAAACCACAAAATGAATGAATGAATGAATGAGAATAAAAAAAGACAAATGAGGAATAGAATGGGACGACAAGAGATGAGGTGACGCGCCCGCAAACAAGAAAAATCACAATGACCAAACAGAGGAATACAATGAATGGCACCGGGTGCTATGCGCTAAGACCTAGCTACAACTCTGGTATAAATGTGTGATTGCGATTACCATGAATGAATTGGTCGCTGTTAGAGCGTTTACATATTTATTTGTTATTAATCATTCTCTAATAATTATTTATGTTTTAACCATTGTCATTGTTTCGTTTTTTTTCCTCTAATTTTTTTGAGACAATTCCTTTTCCACTACTTCGTTTGGTAGATTGTCGCTTAAGATACGTTTACCGCCCGATTGGCTGAATGGGCGCTCTACTTAACTGGCACTTTGTATACATTTGTCGGTTTCCGGCTTTGATCTTCAAGTGTCCCTTGGTTTGTATGTTTTATTCATTTGGATTTGAGTGTGCCAGAGGAGCGGTCATAAAATTTAATCTTCCGCTCAATTGCTATTGCAATGTTTGCATAATTAGAAAGTGGCTACGAACATGTGTTTTTTGAGTCTGAAAAAAGCCAACACAAGATAAAACGATAATAATATGGCGTCGTCGCTTTGAGGCGGAAAAATGTAATCAAGTTGATTATTTTGGATTGGAGAAAAAATTATACTGGCTGTCAGCTGGTAGACACATTTTATGTTGGTTGTCTTTGAAATAAGGTTAATCATAAGGCAGCGTTAAAGTAAATTTAAGGGCATTATTTGGTGTGAAATAGCGCTGTGGGATTCCCTACATGCTTCTTTTTTCGATCGCTCCCAATTTGGTAGGCTGGGAAGCGTTGATTTCTTCACACTTAAGCAGAGTCTGACTGTTTTTAATCCGGGTCTTATTTATTTACTTAGCTGGCACTTCTTCTCCGAATTTCAAGGCTGACATTATTTGTTTTGTTGATGACGGAGTCAAAGTAGATAAAATTATCCACCACCCCGAAATTATAGTTGTCAACGTTCACACAGTTTCCCAAACGAGTAGATTTTTTGTTCGCTGAAATTAATAACTGCGATCTGTCCTCGTTCACCATTAGACTCATTTTCGCTGACTCCTTCTGTATTCTTAAGAAGGCTGCAGTCACATCCCTCAGTTTTCGACCGACGGTGTCAACTTCATCAGTGTACGCAAGTAGCATGTGCCTATTTTTGTATATAGTGCCACTCGTGTTTACTGCAGCTTTCCTCATTACCATCTCCATCATTATGTTGAAGAGGTGACACGATAGGCCGTCGCCTTGTTTTAGGCCTCGTCTGGTGTAGAATGGCTCCGTAATGTCTTTGCCAAACTTAACTGAAAGCTTCGTGTCAGTTAGCGTCATTTCGCAAAGGAATACCAAACTCAGCCATAGCTACGATTAACGGGCTATCGAAAACAGCTTTAAAGTCGACAAAAAGTTGGTACGTGTCGATCTGTTTCTCTTGGGTCTTTTCCAGGATTTACCGAAGTGTAAATATCTGATCAGTTTGTTGATTTACCAGGTCTAAAGCCACACTGATAAGGCCCGATTGGATAGCACTGGCTTTAGTCATTCACATAGCACACTCGACAGGACCTTATATGCAATGGGCAAAATGCTGATCTCGCTGTAGTTGGAGAACACACTTGGATCACATTTTTTTCAGCACAGGATATAATGAGCTTAGATTCCAATACTCGGGCATGCACTCGTTAAGTCAAACCGTGCGTAGGAGCTGGTGCATGCGTGTTATCATCTCTCCGCCAACAGACTTGAAGAGGTCTGCCGGCAGGCCGTCGGCACCGACTGCTTTATTATTTTTCCACCGCGATATTGCTCTTCGTACCTCGGTTTAACTTGGTGGTGTACAATATAAGCCGTCGTCGACAATTTGCGTGATACCTTCACGTGCGCTGCCTTACGGATCTGTATTTGCTGGAAGTTTTTGCTCCATATATGCAGCACACTCTGCGTATCTGTGACCAAATTTCCATACTTGTCCTTACAGGAGGGGAGCCCATTACGGTAGCCTATTGCTTCTACTTTTTGTTAAAATTTTCGGGCTTCACCTCTATCCCTGCATCGGTCTATATTTACTTTCTCCAGTCCTTTCATCTTACGTTTTTTCGCTTAAATAGCAGTTTTGTCTGTTTTACTGTCTCTTTGTGTCGTTCCCTAACAGCCCGGATTACAATTGGCTGTAGCGTTGCCCTATAAGCAGCATTCTGTTTCTCAGACGCTATACGAGATTCTTCACCATACATGGAATGGACTGAGAGCCATTTTCATATCCTAGAACGGTTGTTGCGGCGGTTGTCATGGAATGCGCAATATGCTGCCACTGTGTATCGGAAACATCAGATGTACAGTCGTTGTGTCGTAGTAGTTGGGAGAACTGGTTTGAGTAGGCATTGGCTATCTCTGGGGTTTGCTGCTTCGCGATGTCCAGCTTTCTTTGTGTTTGATTACGTGCATTTTTCGCTCTGCTTAATCTTGTACGGTAATAATCCAAGTCAATATTAGCATCACGAATCACCTACACGGCCATGACACTAGATGCATGACTTACATCAATAACCTCATGATCCAGTTGATTTTTGGTGTTTTGATCGAGGGAAAGCCAAGTTGCCCTGTGTATATCTTCGTGCTGGAATCTGTTTATACTCACTACCATGTTCCTTTTCTGGTATGTCGGTAGCAGGCTGAATTTACCGATCGATGTTTACTTAAAGTAATTTTCAGCTGGATTTACAAACTCGCGTATGCATCTGCAAAATGGGTTTGAACCAAATCCTGTTTAGGACAAGAAGTTTAGAGTTGGAATAGTCTAGGTATAGATAATGAAGGAAGAGAAAATTGTAGAGAATCATTACATGATGTACCTAAGACAATCATCTTGACCCAGCTGAAACCCATTAAATAACTTACATCGACTAAGGAGAGAGGCTCTAGATTCGCTGTATAAATTTGCCCTAACTATATGAGTATGTAATTTAAGACGTCAGATATCAGTATTTTTGAAATTTATTTACGGTAACGGTCATGGAGTCCACAGGTTGACCGCGTATCCTTTTTGATATCGTATTAGATATTTTCTTATTACATTACACTTAAATCTTGCAAAATATCTACGTTTTTTGCCGCATTTTCCGTGCTTAACTTCACAAGTCCCTCTAGCACAATAACACTAAATCGCCTTCTTAGTATTGAAGATAATATTTCGCAAACACACAAGGCACTGATACTCGTATACGTATAATACGTCTGTAACATAAATTGCCTGTGATTTACTACTCATGAAATTTTCTAAAAAGTTTCAACATATTTTTCATAATTTTACCATGTTAGCACAAACTATCGCAAGAATCGTTTTCACGTGTTCACAAGTTTTTGGAACTTTTCAATGGACCAAACCCAAAGGTTACACATGTCATCTCCCAATGGTCACTTTATGAGCACTTTAAATTTATTGAAGCAATTTCTTTTGGAGTGGTCCAAGACGAAGGGGTTGAGTTGGTTCACTAATACCCTTGATTGTTGACTCCTTTTAAAAGCGTTTAAGTAGTTGTCATATTTTTCTAGCACAGCATATTCATATAAAGTACGTTGTCATCTTTATTATCAGTTTACAGTTCTAGGGAACTGGAAAACGCATGGGAGAATAGATTATACCATATGTAGATGCGTGAGCGTAAGGGTATGTGGCTGACAGCATAGTTCTAAGTTTATGGCAGCACTTATGTATGTGTGTGGGTACAAGATTTGTGGAAGAAAGGGCCCAACCACATGTGTATCTTAGCTTAGGTATGTATGTAAACTTTGTGTGCCCTTGTCAGAGTGTTTCCGGTTTCCGCATTACGTAATTTTCTGATCGGTAACGGATGTCTAAGATTACTTTTCTTGTCAAATAAATACAAACTCACATATATTTGATAACCAAATAAATTTTGTACTCAGCCAGTATGTGGCTTTTGTTTTTATAGCCATTTCCACTCATGGCTATTTGCTTTGGTCCGGAGATATTTGCAGGACAATGTCAACAAAAGGGACAATTATGACCACAACATAATTTCATCGTTTACGCTTTCGTAGAGGACAGAGGTTATACACATGGACACATGCAAATATGTATCTAGTATAATATATCCTTTACTTGCGGTTTGTTATGCCAGTCAGATATTAAAAGTTATAGCCAAGTTTTTCAACTCTGTTGGAAAATTGAAAATTTAAATTTTATTCTTAAAATGCAAATGACATATCAGTGAATAAACACACACAAGTTTTGCAATTTTATGGTTATCCTCTATGACTTAGAGGTCCTTTGCTAAAGGATACACCGGATACTTGATTCTTTTGTGACATTCGCACACACACACACACACACACACACACACACACACACACACACACACACACACTCATTTGTCTCTTTGTTTGGCTTTGTTCTTAACTTCCTTTTTGAGTTTTTTTTTGTCTCCTTTCATTCTTTCTTCTTGCTGCCACAACACAGAGAGGAAGATTGAAAGTTTATTTTGAAACTAACGACAGTTTTAATGAGCACATAATGTCTGATTAAAATTCTATCACAACTTGTTTGTGTTCCATCTATAATTGGAATATGTGTGGTGGGGGCGAATGAATAGCTGGCTGGCTGGATGGTTGAATGGATGACCGGATGTATGTGTTGGTTGATTGTGTGGGTGCTTGTGGGTGTAAGAGATATATGGTGTATGTGTGTGTATGTGCGGCTGTGTCAGTTTGCATTTAACCTTAGGTATTTTTGAAGTTTCCTTTATCAAAGTGAGTTTGTTAGAGTTACCTAATTACTGTCACAAAAGAGGAAAAGAAATTGTTTTAAAACTAAATTTTAGTTTAGCTTTAATATGTATGTATTTTGTATATTGTATGTGTATATAGTTAAGTAATTTTAGTGCACAAAGTTATGGAAATTTATTGAAAGTTATATTAAATTAACTAGCAAGTGGAAGCTAATTTTCCAATTTCTAAACTTTAGCTGACTTTGTGTCATATGTTGGTGAAACAACAATATAATAACAGGACAACAAGCCTTGTGCCAAACATCGATATAACAAGTAAAGTTTGGTTTCGGACAGGATGTATGTTATGTGCACTGACTAAAGACAGTGGCAGTTTAGTTTTGTTTGCTTTTACATGTTTAAAAATCATGTGGATCATTACCTGTTGCAGGGAGAACGAGGATATAGAGCGATTCAGAGATAGAGGTGAGGCCCGAAATTTTTACCATAAAGTTAAAGCAAAAGGTTACGGTAATGGGTTCCACTCCTGTAAGGACAAGGATGGAAATCTGGCTACAGATACGCAGAGTGTGCTGCATATATGGAGAGAACACTTTCAGCATCTACTGGTTCCAGAAGGCAGCGCACGTGAAGTTATCGCGCCAATTGTCGACGACGGCTTAAATTGCCCACCACCAATTCAAGCCAAGGTAAAAAGAACTATATCGCGACTGCAAAATAATAAAGCAGCCGGTGCCGACGGACTTCCGGTAGATCTCTTCAAGACCGGTGGTGAGGAGCTGATAACGAACATGTACCAACTCCTACGCACGGTTTGGCTAAACGATGATTGGAATCTTAGCGTATTATATCCTGTGCTAAAACAAGGTTATCCATGTGTGTGCTGCAACTACCGCGGGATCTGCCTTTTACACATCGCATATGAAGTCCTGTCGCGTGTGCTATGCGAAAGACTAAAGCAAGTGTTATCTGAACTGATCGGGCCTTATCAGTGTGGCTTTAAACCAGATATTCACACTTCGGCAAATCCTGGAAAAGACCCAAGAGTAACAGATCGATACGTACCATCTTTTCGTCGACTATAAAGCTGCCTTCGACAGCCCGATACGGCAGAAATTACTCAAAGCCATGGCTGAGTTTGGTATTCCAGCGAAGCTGAACGTCTTTGCGGAATGACGCTGACTGACACGAAGTCTTCAGTGAAGATTGGCAAGAAACTTACGGAGCCATTCTATACGAGACATGGCCTAAAACAATCATGTGACCTCTTTAACATAGTTATGGAGATGATAATTAGGAAAGCTGCAGAAACACTATGCTACACGCGTACACTGATGACGTTGACTTCGTCGAGCGAAATTTGAGGGATGTGACTCGAGCCTTTACAGGTATACAGAAGGAATAAAAGAAAATGAGTCTAATCTTGAACGAGGACAAATCGAAGTTATTAGTTTCAACGAAAAACAACGAACGTTTGGGAACATGCGTGAGCATTGACAACTATAATTTCGGGGTGGGAGATAATTTTATCTACCTAGACTCCGCCATCAACAAAACAAATAATGTCAGCCCCAAAAATAAGAGAAGAATCCTGCTTGCTAATAAATGCTTCTATGGACTAAGAAAGCGATTTGATGACAATGCCCTCTCTCGACTAACAATACTGGTTCCTAATACTGGTTCTACCTGACTTGATGTATGGTTCAGAATCCTGGTTTATGACACAAGCGGATGAATCGGTACTGGCAGTATTCGAGAGAAAAATACTCCGTAAAATATATGGGCCCATCATCGTTAATAGTGATTATCGGCGTCGTATGAGTTATGGGCTGTACGAGCTGTACACTGACTTTGATGTGGTCAAACGCATTAAGGTGCAACGGTTGCGTTGGCTAGGTCATGTTGTACGCATGGACGAAAATGCTCCAGCTCGAAAAGTCTTCGACTTTGAACTCGATGGACGGCGTAGAAGAGGGTGACCAAAACTCCGTTGGAAAGACCAGGTTACTGAGAACCTTACAGAACTCGGTGTGACTAACTGGAGAAGAAGCGCAGAAGATCGAAGCGCTTATAGTATTTTTCTACGTGCGGCATATAATCAAATAGAATTGCAAAGAAGTGCCAGCTAAGTAAGTATGTTCAAAAATAGTTGAAGGCAATAAATCAAATTTAGTTTCCAATTTTTCTATTTAAACTTCAAGCTTTTAATAATAGACCGTATAGGTAAATGTATCCAAAATTGATTCGTACGGCTACTCAATTTTAGATGCTACAGAAATGTGAGGGTATAGTTACACTTTATAACATTGTTTTAAAAATCATTAACCACCTTTTCTCCTGACCATTGCCTATTATTTTGTATAATAATTCGATTTTTTTTTATCTTTTTTTACTTACAGAACTTCGAGTCACATTCAATGTAAGTACAGCATATATAATATGACAGTAGCCTTTGTATAAAAAATACATTTAACTAGCTTTAGTATTGATGATTTGAATTAAATTCCAAAAACTGCTTATCTATCAATGAAGAAAATATTTTGCTCGTACGCAATAGTATTGACCTCTTCGCTTGATCCATATATGATTATCAATGATCAATGTTATTTTGGATTCTGTATTATGACTAGAAAGAACAATCTCTGCTACTTACTTTTTAAAAATAATTTCAAATGAGCGTCGCGACTACGCCGTTTATCTTTCATAATTGTTGTCGGGTTTATACTGTCTCAACATATATAGAACAAACTTTTTCTCAACATTAATACCATCACATTATGGCAAGTTACAATTAAACAAGCCCCACATTAACTCTTTCCTATAAACAGAAACTAATCAGTTACACCCACACGCACCAAAAGTGGTACTCTTAATCAATCCTATTGGAGCGATAAAAGTCACATACAGTACAAAAGAGAAAAAACAAACCAAGTCATACAAAGGAGACAAAGGAATAAGTTATTTATTGTTATCAAACATCAACTAAATACACTACTTAATCATTATTTGAACAAACAACTGAAACAGCAGAACATTTAAGCATGTAAGAATAAAATGTATAAGTATTTGCATACACTTCATTAAATAGTGATATATTTGTACAAATCGTATATTATGTCGATATCTCTTCCATAGCTATAGCCATTTCTACCTTTTTTCGGATACCTATCAAGCAAGTCCTTCTCTCACCACAAATGCAATTATTCTTTGAAAGTTCCACCCAACATTTTCTTCATTGCTACACAGTTGTACATGACTTTGATTTACGGCATTTTGTAGGCGCATTACAAATCCGTTCATCTGTCCATCCATCCATTAAAGTCGAAGTGGTCAAAAACGCATTTGCGGGAAAACGAGTAAAATACAGTTGAATCACCACCACTATGGCATGGCTGGTGATTTCCTTGTCCATTGGACTTCATTTGAAGTGTGTTGGCTACCGGTGGCCAGTCTCACGCTGAGTGCTTATAATGACAGGTATCGAATTGCCGCCACTGGTATTGCACTGGCGCTGGATCAAGGTGGTGGATGTTAATCGCATTAAAAGTGCCACCAGTAATACCTGCAAACACTTTGCCGCCACACCAGAGGCGTCAGCCGTGTGTGTGATTGCCAATGTGGTTTCCATTTCAATTGCTGGGCATTTCCTTTGGCCGGATCGGCTACATAAATTCATTTGCCGTTTAGCAATTGTTTATAATTGTAGGTTTTCATTTACTTAGTGTATGATTAGGGCTTAGGAGTCATATGCGAATGCAGCTCCATTGCGTGTAGTAATTAATGGATTTAAGTGTAATTTACAGCTAAGTTGACGCAATACTCGGGTGTAAATGCGAACAGTACTGCTGGCGTAATTTTGAAAGAAAAATTAGAATTTTAATTGCAGCGAATTGAATTGACGAAATATCCTTTAGAAGAGGGTAAAGATATGTTGAGTCGCATTGTTTTGAGAGGATAGGTGATAGGAATGTAATGGATTTTTAACCGATTTACGAAATATGGTAAATTTACAATCCATAGCGGAGAGTCCACATGGTTTTACATGAATCTCGCCGTATAGGCCTTACCCATGGTACGCTAAACACACTGGGCTTATTACAATGCTATTGCCAGCGCACCCCTGGGATGGCCCAAGCAAGCTTGAACCACCTAGGAATAGGAGTCAACAATTTTGGGAGCAAGCTACCGCAATTGTCGGCTCTTTCTTCTATTCAGTAGATACCAAATTGGGTATGTTAGTTTGGAGCATACCCCCTTTTGGCCAAGGTGAGGCCTATCTTAACACCTCCGCTACTCTATGGGTCTGTAGCACCCGGTTGTAATGCAACCAACGATCAGGCGGGAGACTAACTCCCAGGGCCCACGCTACCGGTCACACTCACCGGTTAGAGTTTTGTAGTTAAACTACTACCAATTTGTGATTTAATGAACCATACTTTACAGGGTTGGTCTCCTTTCGCTGAGAGCAGACATGGAATTTTTACATACCCGCAGGCACCGATATTTGCATACCATCACCCCGGATAGATAGAAACGGTTTGGTACTACATCACAGGCATGCAGTATCCTCACCGATAGAAGACGGGAAGGACTCCAAACTAAAGGCCTGCAGCGTTCCATTCATTCTACTTGTACAAACAGATAAAACAAGTAAGAACCTGATATTATCGGTACGAATACAACAAAGAGTTGAACAAAGCATGTGGTCATGCGTTTTGGATTAAGTAGAGTGCGTATCATCTCTTTATCTGGCTCTCATTGTAGTGGAAGTTTTTTTCACTTTATCTGGTCCACTCAGTGAAGTAACTGTTGATCTGTTGAAGAAAATTGAACTACACACAACAAGTGTGTTGGGATGGTTCTTTGCAGACCTTTACTCCAAACCCCTTCCGCTCGACGACGGTGAACGGCAACCATGTATTCAGGCTAGGCCTGTCTGCACCCCCACTAAGATCCGAGGATCTGTGATGACTGGGCGGAATCTGGAAAACTGACCCCGGAACTCCTAGCCACCTGTGGTACCAGATAAACCACTGGTCAAGTTTCGTATCCAAAGATACTCCCAGCTTTGGCTCCATTGTAGCCAGGGGGCTGGTACCCCCTTTCAACCGACAGTTGACCGCCGCTAGTCAAGCTGAACAAAATTGTTCAGGATCGGCTAGACCTTCACGAAGCAAACCAATGAGAGGTTAATTCCCACGTGTTTGCCTCTGCCACCGTGACCGCAATGGCCGTACAACTTAACATCACCGCAAAGCAAGGTCACGTCTACGACGTGCGAAAGCCTGTCTAGCAAACATGTTAAATCTACCTAGAGAATCAGGCGTGGCAAGCACTCCTCTTACTCTAAATTCTCCTAGGGCGTTTATAATGCCCATGCTAGCCAAATCTCTGATATCCTGATATAACGGGCATACACACAAAACGTGTAGCCACAGCTACAAAACGTACTAGGGGCCAAAGCCATTTTATGCAAAAATGCATTTAATGACCCGTGGCCTGTCAGTATATAACCCGCACTTAGATCGAAATCAAAGTACGGATGTTCACTGACAACCTTTGCATCCGGTATAAACCGATGCATCGTACGCCCATTAGCGCTGACGTCCCATCGAGATTGCCAACTGAAGTTGACGCAGTCAATCAGGAGCCCTTTACACTGGTTGACACTACTGATTGGAACATCATGCAACCAATCTTCGGACTGAAAGACCAAACACCTATGGACCTTGAAGTAAACACCGAGGCGAATACACTTAATATCAAGAGGAGGGGCACCCATTAGTACCTACAGAGCATCCGTGGACACTGTGCGGCACACGGGTAAACACGCCAGCAGAACGACAATAAAAAGAGCTTAAAACGTGACAAATTCCCCTATACGATAATTACTAACTTCAAATCGATATTAAATTATTATGGGCTACTTTCACGTGCAGTTCTCAGAATTGAGTCCCAAAATCATGTGTTGTACTGTGTAATTAAAAAAAAATAACAAAATGCACTTAATAAATCAGACTTCATGATCGAAAATTCACTACGAATTACTATCTTTGGATAAAACTTCATGTATTTTCTGAAAAAATACTTTAAAATATATTGACAAATAAATATTCAGATGATGATCAGAAAGATTGCTAAAAAACAGTCAAATTATAATAATGATAATTTGAATAAATCCAGTAACTTAATAAGCAATATTTTTACAATTTCATTAACTTACTTACTTAATTTCCCTTTACACCCCATGAATGAGGTATGGAATGTTTCTCGCCATTTTATTTACAACATAAAAAATTACACTGTGACACAAAATAGAACTTTTGGAATCGGAATGGGATGAAACCAAAAGGAAATGAAAGTTGACATTATGTATAACAAACCCCTCAAGGGATTTCTTAAGTTTAGTGCGAGATTTTTTTTTACACGCATTTGAAGCTGTTGATTTTTGAACGCTGGCTTACAATAAAAATTCATTAAAAAAGTCATAAAATAATGCTATTTGTCTCGGAAAGTTGTGGTATCTTACTGTTTTTGGGGTCGAGGAATCCATTTTTGACATTTATTTTTATTTTTAAGCGCCGCTAGAGGGCGCTTTCGTAGATTTTTTTAGTTTAGATCGAATTTTTTGTGTTTCCACACAATTACAGCCGTAGATTAAGAGCTATCGAGCTGAAATGTGGTGTGCGAGCTTCTATCCACCAAGCGGAGATTGGGTTCTTAGATGGGCGTAATCGGACAAAACTTACTCCCACCTCCCATACAAATTGTACCTTTTTTGAGGTCTGTCCCTGCGATCACAGTCGTAGATTAAGAGCTATCGAGCTGAAATTTGGTATGCAAGCTTCTATCCCCTAAGGGGAGATTAAGTTCTAAAATGGGCATGATCGAACAAAAACTTCTCCCACCTCCCATACAAAATTTCCCTATTTGGGGGTGTTCGTCTGTTTGTCTTCTCAATTACAGCCTTAGATTAAGAGCTTTCGAGCTGAAACTTGGTACGCAAACTTCTAACCTCTTAGGGAAAGTTAAGTTCTAAGAAGAGCAAGATCAGACAAAAACTCCTCTAACCCCAAAATATGGGAAGTTTGCATTGGAGGTAGGAGAAATTTTTGTCCGGTCATGCTCATCTTAGAACTTAACATTCTCTAAGAGGTTAGAAGCTTGCATACCAAATTTCAGATCGATAGCTCTTAATCTACGGTTGTAATAGCGAGGAAAAATAAACGGACATCCCCAAAAAGGGTTATTTTGTATGGGAGGTGGGAGAAGTTTTTGTTCGATCATGCCCATTTTAGAACTTAATCTCCCCTTAGGGGATAGAAGCTTGCATACCAAATTTCAGCTCGATAGCTCTTAATCTACGACTGCGATCGCAGGGACAGACCTCAAAAAAGGTACATTTGTATGGGAGGTGGGAGTAGGTTATGTCCGATTATGCCCATCTAAGAACCCAATCTCCGCTTGGTGGATAGAAGCTCGCATACCAAATTTCAGCTCGATAGCTCGTAATCTACGGCTGTAATTGTGTGGAAACACAAAAAATTCGATCTAAACCAAAAAAATGTACGAAAGCGCCCTCTAGCGGCGATTAAAAAGAAAAATAAATGTCAAAAATGGATTCCTCGACCCCAAAAACAGTAAAATATCACAACTTTCCGGGATAAATAGCATTACTTTATGAATTTTTTAATAAATTTTTCTTGTTAGCCAGCGTGCAAAAATCACCAACTTCAAATGCGTGTAAAAAAAAATCTCGCACTAAACTTAAGAAATCCCTTGAGGGTTTTGTTATACATAATGTCAAGTATCATTTGCATTTGGTTTCATCCCATTCCGATTTTGGTTGTTGCACAGTGTTATCAATTACTTTTCGACAAATTGTCATAAATCCCTCGTCAGCAACGCCACAGTTATCGATTGCAGACAAAGTTGTACAGTTAAAAATACTTGTACTGCTTAAAGTTCCTGATGGCTGTAATTTTATTTCAATTTAAATTTATAATCAATTATTAATATGTTTGCTCTTCACAATGGAGAACAACAACTTACATGAATGTGTGTGTCTGTTGGTGTGGGTGTACTGTGTTAGCAGACCAGCGGCGTTAAGCAGTAATTAAAAGGCCTTTTAACATATAAGCCATAGCATTCGGTGGGCCTGAAGGTGGCATTAAAATTTACTTTTTTGGTTAAAGAGATTCTACTCTCACATTTAATGCTGACTTGTGGAAAAGATTTCACAAAATATAATCTTTATGAGGAATTTTAAAATATTTTCTTATAAGTGCAGGCACACTGTATAGGTATATGAAGCTAAATAAAGTCGAAGGCCTTTTAGCTACTGCCACTGTGACATGCTATCATATTCATGTGTTTGTATAAGAATGCCACATGTGCATATGTTTTATTTGGTGTTGCATCAGAACAAGTAGAATAAAAAGAAAAAAAAAACTAACAGCAACACCCACTGTTGAAATCACAAAGGACTTCAACAAAGTAATTTGCAAATATAGGTGGTATGTGTGCGTGTGTGTGTGTGTGAGTAATTGGGTATACGTGCGCTTCTGTGTGCAAGTGCATTTCTACATTACATGGTCATGTAATGTAAGTTATTCATCGTATTGTTAAGCTGTCGGACACATTTAAATGCAATTTAATGCAATTTATTGCATGCCAAGTAAAACATAATATTTATTTATAAACAAACACAGTCACAATTACACATGCAAACACTCACACACACACATACACACAGCCCCACTTGAACACAAATAAACCATATGTATACTATAAACATATAAACTCATTCAATCTCATCTATATTAACATTTAAAATTAAACAACAGAGGGAAACGCTTTGTATGTTTGTTTGCCAAACCAAATGCTCGTGTGTATTTCATTCGGTTTATTTATGTGATTGTAATTGTGTACGTGTGTGTAATATGTGTGATGTGTGTGATTGCAAAATAAATTATATAGCATTTTTGGGGGGTTTCCTAATAGGGTCGCCCGTTATGCAAAATTGAAACGACGATTGCACACAAGCCGAGATGTTACTACAGCCTTTTGAGATAACAATGATTGTTGTTTTTTGCGGTAAATGTGAAAAAAACCAAGATTTTGGCTACGCCGTACGGTTTTGTTGGATGTGATTTGTAGCTGCAATACGAAAAGAACGCAGAAGGCATCAATGGAGTTGTATCGAATATGGAAACAATGTATCGAAGAAGAGTATAAGCACATGTATGTTCTGCAACCAACTTTCCGCATTTCGATTTATGAATCACCGATTACTGAAGGTGTTGTAAAATACCTTATCAATAAATTTTTAGGAACGCTGCTTGTGACTGGCATTATATATTACACTTTTTACTATATTCCCCTAAATAATGTCCCAGGCAGCACATTGGCCGCAGTTAACCATATTTCAAATTATATGTTCAAATTATCACCGAAAGGATTATACAAAATATTCGAAATGTTATGAAAAGTTTGCAGTATCATATAGTACGCGTTTTCGGCTGAGATGACCAATGACATTTTATGTCCATTTTTTATTCTAATGATATAACAATTTCCGTATTATAGAAATTTTCCACCTTTGTGGTACCTGCCATACAAAATTACCTTATTGTGAAAAATTTAATTTCGTCAGAATAATAATAACCGAACTCACCACTAAAATTTAAATCATGCGTATCCCTTTTGTTAGCATATATTTTAAAATTTTCCAAGGCAAGCTCCCCTTCTGGTACCTCCCAGACATAACGACACTTTTTTGAAAATATAACACAGTACAACATTTTTCAGCTCATTGATTTGGGACTCAATTCTGAGAACTGCACGTGAAATTAGCCCCAAAAAGAAGAAGTTCGCATATTTCGTTTTATCAAGTTACATGCCATAATTAATTTATATCTATTTGAAGTTAGTAAGTATCGTATAGGGGAATTTGTCACATTTTAAGCTATTCTGTTTGACATAACTCTAGAACGATTAGTCCGATTTAGCTGAAACAAATTTAAAAAATTAGAATTACAATTCCTTTAATCCGTTCATATAACGTTTCCCTACATAAGCAATAGTTTCACTTTTCCATTCATTAAATGATTTTGAACTGGGTTTATTTTGTAGTATTTACAATAAAACTGTTGTACTCTGTGGCGTATGATTTACTTGAAATATTACTTATATTAATCATACGCCACCATTTAACAATATAACAAAAGGGCCCTAAACTTGACAAATTCCTCTATACGATACTTACTAACTTTCGAATCGATATTAAATTGCTAAGGCATGTAACTTGACAAAACGAATGATGCAGAACTTTTTCTTTTTGGGGCTACTTTCACGTGTAGTTCTCAGAATTAAGTCCCAGGATCATGTGTTGTACTGTGTAATACTTCTCCCATGACTTCCAAACGGAAAGCTGCTGGATGTTTTTTAATTTGGTTATTTTTATAATCTTATAATAAGTGACAAAACCTCAGGAGTTTGAAAAATTAGCTCTCCCTGTTGGTACCTCCGAATATATACAAATACTTTTACATACACATCATTGTTGCAACTGCTCGGAATATAGTAAATTTTTTATACACTTTAAACGTATACCGGAAGTCATCCTATTGGAGTGGAGTTGAAGATTAAGGTATGACGCTCATCTTATCCCTTAGCAAAACATCGCCTAACTTGTCGATTACATACTTAAAAAATGACAAAGTTTCCTTATTTGTCATTAGACAATGTCAATCTAGTTCTTTCTTCACTTCTTGTCCACCATTTCATTCATCAGCTTATCCTCAATTAGCATCCTACATCTGGAGTGATAATTTCATCACGATCACCCCTATCAATTACCACCATCAGTACCTAGACTGTCCTGATTCTTCCTCTTTGCATTCCTTAAGGCTTTATCACCATAAAAGGCTCGCTTCGCTAACTTCCCACTAGTTGAGGCCAATTTGGCATAGGGTTTTGGTTTCGTAGAGGGCCCCGACAATAACCTTCTTGGCTAAGGTTTCTGCAGCAATCTCTTTTGAAGTCGCTTATTGGATGGGCTCTGGATAGGAAAGAGAGCTGAAGGCTTTTTGTGGGTATATGGGGATACTATTTCTCGAATCTATCCACATAGTGCTTCCTGACTACTATATATTTTCTTTACAGTATAGCAGAGCAATGCGTTTTCCAACAAATCTCCTAAGGAAACTGCAAGATCGTCTATAGCGAACTTTGGTCATCTGATCCCCATCCTTTGTCTTAACTGAGGAGGTTATAGGCAACTGAACAAGGTTGTCAAGGTTGCCCTTGACACCGGTTGCTCTTTACTGGATACTGCCTCTATGCAGGTCATTGAGGTAGTCTTACATAAAGATCCAGTAGAGGGAGGACGGCTTCTCTCTTTCGCTGATTGAGATACCACAACATCCTGTCTACCGAGGAGGGAGATATAGAATCGAATCGGCTTCGGCCGATTCCTGAACGGTACTCTTATTTGATATCAACGAGCTAGATGGAGTTGTCAGCAGTGCAGCCTTATCAAGCCCCTTTCCCAATGGTTCATTATGCTTAGCACGTAGTTGATACTGTAATTGACTCATCTGGTACTTCAATGCAAAATGGCCGTATACCCAGAGATATTATATGGAATTTTTTACTTTTCTTTTGGCGAATTCACTAACACTTTTTACACTAAAACTATTTCTACAGTTTAAATACATGTCTGTATATGTCTGGCCTGTTACGACCTAAAGTTCTTTCTCCAACCTTTGACGGTCTACAAGGATGCAAAGAATTATGCACAAGTAATTTCACTTGCAATTACTATGAGTTAAGCAATATTCATCAGCATTTTGGAGGAAGGACATAGGTTGAGTGTATTTATCAGTCAATTCGCCTGACTGCTATTTCTTTACCAATCTTAACTCTCCATATTTCCAACGATGATGGTAGGAAATTTACAACTTCTATATTCTGCAGTTTGTTGGTCGTTATCATAGAAATTTATTTACTTTGGCCATCCTTATATCATTTTAAATATTGAACATCCTTAAGGCAAGACCTTAACTCTATAGGCTTGCGTTTGTTTGTTGGATATATTTATTTGTGTGTATAGATTTGTGTTAAGATGAAACTTTAATATTAATTGAGCTTATTGTAAATTGAAACCAAGCATACACATTTCACACACATTTTGGTTAGGTTTCATACATACTGAATTTGTTTTATTGGCCTCTCGTTCGTTCATTCGCTCGCTGGCTTTACAAATATATGTAAGCGTACAAAAACTTATTATAGACGGAAACACAATTTACTTCCGCTTTAATGCTCATTGACATTTCTGCCTGATGGTGTTGTTGGTTGTTTTTGGTACTGCTCCTGATCCTGCTTATGCCTTTGGTTATACCATTAATGTGGCCATTGTTGTTGTTGGTTTACATTTTATAAATGTTCTCTGTGATATCATAAACCATTAAGCACCAAACACACCCAAAGTGATGCCATCGAACAAACCAAACCAAAAAAAAAAAACAAAAATACTACAACCGACATTCTTTGGCATTAAAATCGTTTCGTTTGTATATCAAAAATGTGTGTAATTTATTTAGTGAAATAACCATTGTTACTGTTGCTGTGGATGTAGCAGTTTTATGCTCTTTGTGTTCTTTTGGTGTTTTATTTTGCAAATTATTTTGCTGTTTACATATGGACGTTTATAGCAAAATGCCCTGCTATCGCCCACTAATTGGTTTGCTGAAACATCTTGTGTTCATTTAGGTGAAACCACCAAAAGGAATAGGTCAACAAAGTATCTTGTGCTCATTTAATTGAAAAGGGTCTATTGTCTAAATTAAGGTTTCGGCTTAATGATGGGCATATTGGGGTTCTTTTTTTGTTGTCTGCGGTTCCATCGCTGCCATTGGCTAATTAACCATCAAATTCCTGAAAGAGATGTTCATTTTTATAAAGTGTTTTAATTCACGGTTGAGCTAGGCTACATCTTTATCAATTTCTTGTTGTCTTACGGTAAAATTTAAGAAAAAAAAAATGGTGAGACATTAACGGTTAAAATGTGTACACCGCACTTAATGAGGACATAGATGTGTTATTTACTATGGCCCGCCTAAACAAAATTTATGTTATTTAATAATGTTGCAGATTTTCATAGATTTTCCATACTAAATTATGTATATTTAAGAGTTTGTCTTAGTCCAGATATTTAGAATGCCAGTATGTGATATACCTGACGTTGTGTTCATCGCCCAACTATTACTAATCAACGCTGATTTTTTACTTTTTTGTCAAGGAATCCAGAACATATTCCTTATGTAGAGAGTTCCATTGGAAAGTATTGGTCTAACTATTACTGGATAAATCCACATAGTGACCTTTCGACACAGTACCCACGCATGCTTGTAATCCTTTTCAGTAGTGAAGAGCAATAGACACTGGTTTTATGTCTTTTGGCCTCTGATACAAACTTTTTGACGCACGTCGGAAGGAATAGCTCTATTTGATTGTGCGCCACTAGATATACCGCGAGAGATCGATATCAGTAGTACAACTATCACTAAAGTTGTAAAGTAAAACATCATAAAATTTGTCTTTGACGCAAGATCTTACTTCACAAGGGGCTGAAAGGTCAAAATTATTGTATCCATTGCACCTGATACCACATATTCGGTAGTTGACCGTTCATGGCTCTTATATCAGGACCGGAGCTGTAATTCAGGTCAGCCTGCCTGCCTATTATGCTGCATTTATCATCTTCTAGCAGCACGTTCTCCTCAACTTATTCGCTGCTGGCGTGTTTGCCAGCCTTTTCCTTGCGACCATAGACTTAGTCTCACCCAGATTTCCACTCAGTGTAGCGACTTTGTACTCGTATAGCTTAAGGGAGATACTTGTGTACCCAATCCGAATTTGGCCGTTTTACTGCAACAGGAGCTTTAGGCACTTCTGGTTCAGAACCAATATGATCTGACGTATGGTTCCCGGGGGCTCATCAGCATTGCCATCTCTGGATGGAAATGTGGAGTTTACAATGTTTGATTACCCGTAAGATCTCCTACAAGTCAGTGGGCTAGTTTTTTGGGACCCAAACTCTAGCCCTTGATATAGAAGGTTTTCCATGTCTATCCACTTCTTTAAGCTTGGCCTCCTGCTAAACCTCACCTACAAGACTAATATAACCGAACTGCCCGTTCATTAGAGTAGCTGATAAGTTTGATGTTACCCCTAAACTAACCCACGTCTATACAGATTGGCACATAACCAGGATTTTTATTAATCATATCCAAGAACTCCCTGAGAAGATCAACTTACTCGAGGTGCCATTTATATTAAGTTATATGTCAAGGATGGATCCTTCATCCTATACCGCAGTGAATAGACCATCCTCCGCGATATCGCTTAAACAACCTGCCGTAGTTGAATTTTAGGCCTCTTAGATAAGGGTCCTGGTTTATTGCCGTCTTCCAGTGACCTCGGTCATTTTGTAGCAGCCAGTGGTTATGTCTCCATGAATATTACCCTATACCTCATTCGTGGGTTGTAAAGGGAAATCAAGTAAGTAAATGGTTATATCTCTCAGTCTAAGTTTGCACCCTTTATCCAAAGGTTACGTGGGCAGGAGTGAGTGCGGCAATTGGCTCTTCAAAAATATGACTGACCATGCTTAAGGCCAGCGTAAGATCGACCCTCCGCTTTTTTTTAGGGGCAAGCATTATCTTTCCTCGACTTATCAGATAGTTGACTACCGCCCGCGCTTTTTGCATTTACTTTAGCTTCTTTACGTATGACCACCGAAGTGATTTCGTCGTTAAGACCACCACTCGATTCGGCATTTGTGACAGAAGTATCACGATTTATCTTCAGAATGGCCACAAGTTGTTGTTATAGTTCGCGCGAAATGGGACTCAAAGTGTAGCTGCTATCTACGCCCGTAACTGCAATGTGTCCAAAAAAACCTATGAAATAGGAAGTTTAACCCGAGAATTGACACTCAGCCATATGGGACAGAGTGTAACGTTAAAGAATTTCGAAAGTACTGCAAAAGACTTGACAGGTTTTAAAGAGCCGAGGGCGAACAGTACCTTTACCACAAGCCATTTCAACAAAGTGTCACCTCTGTCTACTCAGGTGGCAAGGCAGCAAACATCAGCTCGAAATCGTAAACCATCATAAGCATGTCAGAGGGTCTTTACAAGAGTCAGAGTGAACATCATTTAGCGTTATCCGCGATGCCCAGGTTGGAGGCGATCTTCATTATATCTATCTACCATGACACACCAGAAAAATATGTTGGGAATACTGATATTTTGTTTGGTGTTGCACATTCCTCAATTCTCACGTCTCTTCGATTCAAAATAGTCAGTCTGTGCTTGAGTTTTATAAAGGCAACACCACACACGCTTGTTTCGCATTCAACAGACCTAATTACAGACAGAGAAACAATGCTCAACGATTGTTTGGTGAGCATGAGAGCACGAATGTTAGGAGAGTACAACAGTGCTGACTCCCAGTGGCGGAAATAATGGAAGGCCTTCTTTTATGAGTTTGAAGCGCTTCGTTTGGATCCGGTATGCCTTCCTTTACCTTTTTTCTTACTTTTTTTAAATTACGTGAGTTTGGGAGGCAAGGCCTTCCGACGCCGCTTTCTATAGGAAGGCCTTACTGAAGCATTCTATAATAAAGAATTATGGAAACTATTTAAAAGAAGGTCTAATGGAAGGTTTTTATAAGAAGGGCGTATGCAAGGCCTCATACACATGAACAAAGAAGGTCTTGCAAATTAAACAAAATCTATAGAGTGCACCCCTAAATTATTTAGTTTTATTGCGGAGCGGTTATTTTTAGATATTTCCTACTTCTATGTATATTTTTCTCTATACTTACACTTATTTTTCTTACAACGACAGTAAACCTTGCTGAAGTTTGAACCTACTACCTCTTGATTGTTAGTCAGTCATTCTACTATCTAGTTTATGAAGATACATTCCAATTGCGTGATTGAAACTTATGATTCACTGTTTTAAGAAAAACACACGAACACCTTTCACGGATGTTAACAATTCTTTCCATTTGGAAGACATGCAATGTCCCTGTTATTTGAAAGCAATAGGAGATGTGTATGAAACCCCTCCGCATTATTTTTAAAGGCTTCTGGCAGGTCTGTCCATGTAATGCCTGAATCTACTGAAAGATTATGTGTTCTGCATTCCTTATTTGAAAAAATATTCCCAAATGAGGACTACTGCATGCATGCATATAAGGAAGGCTTCTCATATTCCGCACCTGGGCTCTTCCCGTGCGGCCACACACACGCACACCATATAGTTGTGTGCGTGCGATCGTTTATGCCTATCACTGATAAAAATACACACAATATAATTGTATCCTTATTCAGTATTAGATTTTTGAAAATCGGTCATTACCAACTGCATGCAATCCTCTTTTTCTGCTTTTGTGCACAGTACCTTTACAGTCCACTTGCCGAACAATACGCACAGTATTCAATATGCAAGTTGTACAGTATGTTTCTACTCTATAAACAGATTCTGTAGTAGTAGCTTTATACATGCTTATTAAATATACACAATATATCCATTGACATGGTAATAAATACACGTTGTTATATTATGGCTAAATGTAATCACAGCAATACACACAAATATTACACCCGCTCGCACACGCACACGCATCCTCCAACATACATTAAACATAGTTTATAAACTTACACACTATATACATTAGTGAGCTGGTTTATGTGAGTGCTGGCACAAAAAAAAGAAGCGTGTGTGTGTTATTTATGAGTGTGCGTGTGTGTATGTGTGCGTTTAAGTACGGATAAATTGATGTTTGCTGATAAGTTTAAATGGCTTATTTTGAATATCTGTATATCCATCCATTCTGTATAAAGTATGAACATTATTTGAATACAGGTGCATTAAAACTACACGAACGTTTACGCACATACTATATTGTCACTTTAGCATACACATGCATTACAACTACATACATATTTGAATTTTATCTGAACACTTAATGTGATGCAACATCGACAGGCATGGCAGCAAAAGTCCTGAAAGTCATATCAACTTAAAATTGTTAATAGCATTTCATACGTGCGCTATGCTTATGGCCAAAGAGGCATGGTGGGGCAGCGGAGAGGTCGGGACACTCAGTGTGTGTACGCACAACACATAATGTGATGTGGCGGCACAAATGCATTGGCTTGGCAATAAATTTTAAAGAGTTTTCCAATCAATAAACATATACGAATGTATTCATAATAAAAATAAACGAGCTATAATTTAGTATTGTTTAATTGTTTCTCGTGTCACTTCATTTAACTTTTAAGGACTTAATGAAATCAATACTTTTGTTGTTCAATAAATGTTGAATGTAAATGCTATTAATTGCAGATATACAGAGTCACACGGACACACACACATACGCACTTACATATAAATGAAATTTATTGTTCTATTACACATCGTTGTGGCTATTAATAGCAATTCATTTACCAGATATTAAATTCAGTTTACTACCATTTACCAGTACTAGTTATAAGTAGAAATAAATTAAATTTCAATACTTGAGCGATTATATGTAGTACCAGTTAAGTATTAATATTAATTCTTTATGGGAATAGAGTAGGTGGTATTAGAAGGGGTGTACCTATATTTCACATTATAAGTAAACACAAAACCTATAAATAAAAATTATGTTCAAAGGGTGATAAGAAATATCAGGAGTAAAATAACAAGTATTGCCTATGGTGAAAACTAAAACACACTAAATTATTCCAGCAACTTGTAAACCGACTATGATTTTTAGTTGAGGCTTTAAAAAGTACAATATAAATTGAGAGGCAAATGTCTTACATCAGGAATAACACTTGTGTACCATATTTAGTGAGGGATGGGATTAGAAGCAAAGTGATGCAAGTGACAAAAAGTAGATTTCGAGATATTCACCATCAAACTTTCAAATTCTAGTGCAAATGCTGGTATTACCCATTATTATGTACATATGTCGTAGTCACGTCGAATCTGCCGTTTTTAAAATATGGCATCGCTGATGTCGCCTGTGAGGCTGAAATACGTCTTTCCCTTGCTAATATCATGTTCTTCTTCATCAGATGATGACACATTCTCACCACTAAACTTTCTGATAATTATTACTTATTTTATTCAAATAAACAAACGCATGGAATGTTGTCGAAAGTCGACTTCGCAAAACATCCACACACTTATAGACCTATGCGAGACATTACGCAGTACAACATTTTTCAGGTCATTGATTTGGGACTCAATTCTGAGAACTGCACGTGAAAGTAGCCCTATAAAGAAGGAGTTCTGCATCATTCGTTTTGTCAAGTTACATGCCACAATAATTTAATATCGATTTGAAGTTAGTAAGTATCGTATGAGGGAATTTGTCACGTTTTAGGCTCTTTTGTTTGACATAACTCGAAAACCACTAGTCCGATTTAGCTAAAACAACTTTAAAACCAGTAACAAAGTTCCAGTCGGGCAACACGACTTACATATACCTTTACCCTCAGTAAAACAATTATTACAATTGATATTATTACTCCATCTCTAAAGTGGGCGGAAAGGTACATTTGTATGGGAGGTACCATAAGAGGCGTCGCAAGACTTCCAATTTGTTTCCTAAACTTTATCCTGTTATAGTTTTACTAAGTACAGAATTTGTGTACGATCCCTTTGGGTGTACTGATATTTCTATTTCGATTTCTAAAGTGGGCGGAATGATGTATTTGTATGAGAGGTACCAGAAGGGCATGGCCATGTAGCCCATTTCCAATACCGTGAGTACTTTTAGGGAAATATTAACTGGTGCAAAATTTTAAAATATTTGGTCGCGTCCTTCGAAAGTTATCGTGAGAACCAGCCGGATAGCCAGACGGACATACAGACAGACGGACATGGCTCAAACGACTTAAAAAGTCATGAATCGAATTTGGTTCAAAGAAACCTAGGGTCTAGAGTGTCTCCTTGTATATGTTACACTTTTGGGTCGTATCAAATGATATATACCCTCATCCCTAAGGGTGATGATGTAATAATTAAGAATTACAATTCCTTTAATCTGTTCATATAACGTTTCCCTGCATAAGCATCAGTTTCACTTTTCCATTCATCAAATGATTTTGAACTGGGTTTATTTTGTAGCAGTTTCCATAAAACTGTTGTAGTCCGTGGCGTATAATTTACGTGATTACTTATTACTTATGATAATCATACGCCACCATGTAGTATTTATGTTATGTCAAACAAAAGAGCCTTAAACGTGACAAATTCCCCTATACGATACTAGCTAACTTCAAATCGATACTTAATTATTATAGAATGTAAATTGACAAAGCGAATGATGCAGAACTTCTTCTTTTTGGGGCATCTTTCACGTGCAGTTCTCATAATTTACTCCCAAAATCATATAATCATGTAATCACCTTAAATTTTAAGTAAAACAAAAAAACAATTTTAATTATTTGTAAGATATGTTATCAACAGCACTAAATCATCTCTTCTGTTTTTCCTTCCAGGTCTTCATTTTACTCCAAACGTAAGTACTGCCTGCAGAAACTTAATTAATTTTACGTAATTTATACCATACAAAAACACACGCAATTTATAATAATGTCTATTAAAACTTGTGCAAACACAAGAAAAACTATGCAAATTACAATTGAAATTGCTAGTCAAACTGCTAGAAAGAAAATCTGCCAAAAACTTAAGAATGTATGCAAATTGTATGACTATGACAAGTAGCAGCCCCTCTTGCAATGAACTACTAAAACAAATTCTAGATTGTGTATTTTTCCACAAGAAGGATAACACTTATATTAATACAGATTGACATATATGAATACGTGCATACAATTTGCTTCGTACAGCATATATACATATGAAATTCTTAGAATATGTATTTGTATGAGTGCGAATTGTCGGATTGATATGCCGAGATAGGAGTAAGAACAACACCAACCAACTAACTTGTAGCAAGAGACATTAACAACATTGACAGCTTTCATGTTATGCAAGACAAGTAGGGATTCCTAGTATCACAGGATTTTCAGATATTCACCGATACGTTAGATGCGTAAATCTTTTCTAAGCGAGTTTCGTTGACTATGCTTTCACTTCCTGCTTTACCATTTGTAGTGTTTTACAATATTCAACGAACGATGAAGTTGTCAGTTTGTATAAGTGTCTCCGTTATATGTGAATGTGACATTTGCATGGGTGTGTGTGTATGTGAGTATTTTGTAGCACAGACATAACCATTTTATATAAATTCTATAGAATCGTTTTTTTTCTCCTACTTTTCTTATTTAATAACTTGAGTGTGCTCGATAAATGTTTATATTATATTGAGTTGTGTGTATTTCCGTTTCTTGCCTTCTCAAATAACCTTCAAGCTATACATGCGTTTATGGCTCTATGTGTGTGCGTGTGTATGTGTTGACTTAGCCTAGCTTAAGAGTCAATAATATCACATCTCGATGGAATTTGTATACTCAACGATGTCAGTGATTGTTCTTGTGTCAATCGTACACACACACACAAAAGCTACAACGCTTATGTAAATTTTTAAAGATCCTATCATAAAGGAATTCCTCTCGGTATTTGTAAGTAATTGCTTGGAATGTGTTAAGCTTTTGTGATAGCGGAATTTTTTGTTTTGTTCTCGTAAGCTTAGGATAATGTAAAATTTGATGGGGATCAACACATTGAAGCATATATATAAACTGATACACTATGATTGTATGGTATTTGAGTGGAAGTGCATGCATAAAGTAAGGAATTATTACACATGGGTGGTAAGTCATCAATTGAGATGGAAACCTTTTTTTTTTGTAGACAATTTGAGTAGGCCAGAACAATTCTTTCAAGAGCATATTTGGATATTTTCGATGGGTTTATTTTCAAGTTTGTGTATATACTCTTCCACTACCAGCAAACTAGGTTTTTTTGGACAACATTGGCTTAAAATGTGCAGTTTAGAGTTTTAACATTGTAGGGGTTTTCTAACATAATTTATTGAGCATGTAGTCAGTAGTTAGATCTAAAACATAGGCGTTTCCATATGTATTTTATTAATTTGAATTTTGCCCTATGTACCAAATTATTTGAACACTATACGAGGGTTGCTATTTATATTTTTGGCCTAGCAATCAGCAAAAATATTTGAAATATTTGAAACACTCCGATTGAGACACATGCAAAACGTTGATCACGCAGTTTTTTCTTGGTGAGGGAGAATTAAAAGAAGTCATTGGGTGCCAAAACAGACCTTTTCGGTGGATGGCCCATCAATTCTATATTTTAAGTATCCAAATAGCTCTTTGTTTCAGCTGATGTGTGAGAGCTCGCATTGTTGTGATGCAAAATGATCCATCTTTTCTTGTTGTTTTTGCTTATTACTTCGAACAATGTCGGCAAACAGATGGTGGTATACCTCTCAGAACGGACCGTCGTACATTACACTAAATGCACTGTCTCCACATGACGGGTTATACTTAAAAACGCGATCATTTAATTCGACGTTCTTTTTCCACGAACAACTTTTGGTTTTGGCTTTTCTTCAAAGATCCAAAGATTGCAGTTTTGTTTCGAACTCATATGCATAGATCCTTGTGTCGATGTTTGACACTGAATTTGAGCTACCGCGGTTGTATTTTTTCTAAATTTCATTATTCCAATCGACACGAGCCTATTTTTGTGCATTAGCCTTTTTCACAGCCTAATGATATCTGTCATATTAATGCCCAAGGATGGCTCAATCTTACGCTAAATCATATGTCGGTCTTGCTTTGTCATGGAAAGAAACGCACACCGCAACAACCTCCATTAATCTTTCGGCAGTACTACGAAACATTGCGTTCCATTTAAAATGCTTTTGATGCACTTCTCCCAAAATATCGATTACTCAAAACCAACTTTTGCCAATAAAAAAACTTAATTTCCCTTTACACCCCACCTACTATTTATCGACGAATGCGAACCTCACTGTTTGAGAAGCTTTTACTAGACATGCCGATTGACTCGACACTTATACTGCGATGTTATTGTCGATAACATCGAGGGGCCGGCAATGAAAGTAAAATGTAGATGACTGGAGGCAGGAATCGAACTCGGCATCTCCCGCATGGTAGTCGCGTGTTCTAACCACTATGCCTCTGCCGATCCCAACTTTTGCCAATACTTCCCCTAAATTGAATTCTTAGTGTACGTAACTGAAAAATATTTCGGCTGTAGCGGAAGGTACGGCTGAAATCCATATCCAATCGTTTCGGTGCCTTGTACAGCATTTAGGCTGCTTTGTTTATTAAATTGGCCATTTTTTCGCAAAGATTATAGTTAAAGACTTGAAAGCTCCAAGCTGTCTAGTTCTTGTTGTTGTTGTAACATCTGGAAGAAGCAGCTGGGATGATAATTTTTTATACTGTTTTTCAATTTATCGGCACTCGATCGAGCATGTAATCCGATTATCATACGATAATTTTTGGCAACTCCTTTTTGTTCCTTTTTAGATAACAATGTTTGTGTCAAGAATTGCTAGTTGTTGTTGTATTTTAGTTTTAACCACCACTTTCCTCCAAGAGATGGCGCCAGCTGGTTTTTATTGATCTATTTTTAAGATGTTGATAAATCTTTTCCTTTTTTATACCGATTTTTCAATTTATCGGCACTCGATCAAGCACGTAATACGATTATCGTAAGATCATTGTTGGCAACTCTCTTTAGTTCCTTTGTAGATAACAAGGTTTGTGTCAAGGATTGTTAGTTGTTGTTGTATTTGAGTTGTAACCGCCATTTTCCTCCAAGAGAGGGCGCCAACTGGTTTTATTGATTTATTTTTAAGATGTTGATAAATCTTTTCCTCTTGTCCTCGGTCCTTGCGCAATCTGGATTTTTGTTGCTGTAGAAGCATCTTGGATGAGTTTTGTTGGCTGCAGAACTCGAAAGTTTTTGAAAAGCAATTTTTCACCGATGTTGATGCCAGTGTCCCGGGTCGGGAATCGAGCCCGGCATCTTTGGATTGCAAATCTACGTTGCTTCCGCTGAGCTTTCGAAGGCCACAAGCTGTCCAGTCAGAGAGCTGGCAGCTTAAACTTAAAACTAATTTCCCTTTACACCCCATGAATGGGGTATGGAATAGCTTCTCGCATTGTTGTGAATTAACACGCTTTCTATTTTTAGATTTACAACTATCGACGTTTATCGACGAATGCGAACGTCACTGTTTGAGAAGCTCTTAATAGACATGCCTATTGACTCGACACTGATACTGCGAAGTTCCTGTCGACAACATTCGATTGGAGCCGACAATGAAAGAAAGAGCTTGGCAACAGCTCAATGAAAATCGCTGCTTTTGCGTTGAGTTAAGTTCAGCTGTGAAGAAATTTGATGGCTTAATGAAACAAATTGCTGCATAACGAACATCCTGAGGAGTCTTTTGTCTTTTGTTCAATGGTTTAATCCACACAGCTGCAAAGTATGACAAGGTTGATGTTCTAGTGGAATCATCAGATAGTTTTCCTTTAAAAATAAGACAACAGACCTATTGTTGCTGAAAATTTAAGCCCGTGATGTCGGTAATATTTGGTTTCAGCGCGACGGAGTCCTTATAGCGTTCATTACTAGGATATAGCTTAGAAATCATATTGGGGAATTCAAAAGTGAGCACTTAGGAACTGTCGTCAAGTGATACCCGTATTCAAAATTCTTTGTCGACTTATGATTTGGAAGCTAAACTTACTCGTGTAGTTATCAAGATACCACTGGCAATGATAAAAACAGTGATGAATAGATAGACTTTTCGCATAAACCACTTACGGAGTAGTCGCGTCTAACGTTTAAATAAAATTATATTGTAAAATGTTAATGTCAGAGATTGGTCTTGCGGGTTCTAATAAAAATATCGACATTTAATTATAAATATTTTCAGCATTTTATTTAAAATTAAAAATTAAACTTTTAAGTAAAATATGTTTCATCTATATGTTTGTTATTTTGTGTCCTATCTAAACAAAACTCATATTCTATTTGTTTAGTGTAGTGAAACAACACATCAAAATGGCTATCAATATTAGCATGTTTTCATTGTTTGAGTTAACAGCCAAATTCAGTCACGGACAGGGTTGCCATGTTTCGCACTTGGTCACGAGTTCATCATGACGTCCCTTTACGACAAATTAGTGACCGTTGGTACATCATCAGCTGTAACATGCGAAGTAGATATCAGCCCAAGCAGCAATTCTTTTTTGAATACGATCGATAACATTTTAACATGAGAATGAGGACTTTTTTCCCCACAAAATCCCTTATTTTTTCCCTCTGAAGCTTAAGAAGTTAAGCATTATTCTGTTGTCTTTCTACGCGCGAACAATAACAACATTCTGATCTTGATAACCAATTTGGTGTATTGTTTCAATACGCTAAACAAATTGATACTAAACAATGCGATCATCTTGACTCTCACGAACAACTCTGTTTCAAAACGCATATTGTTGTTGATATTTTGTCAATGGCTTACATTTTCCTTTGGTCATTTTTGACTCCGAAGTCAATTTTGATGAGAAGATTTTTTGAAGTCAACTTCCTGCATTTCGAGTCCTTATTCAAGGTTTGATAATAAGTTTGTCTTATTTAAATCTCAAATTAGTAAGTCAATCTAAACATAAGATATTAGAAAATGTAAACTTAGCATACAATTGAAATCCAGCACTATTAATTTTTTTCTTTAAACATTCTTCATTATATCGCGTTTTCATCAATGTCTTATTCTAGTCTGCTCAATCTCGAGCGGACCTCATCTCTGTTTCTGTCTCTGATCCCAAATCTATGTAGATAACATGCATTACACACACGTCCTTAATCTGAATTCTTATCAACAACTTTTACATCATAATGCCAGTGCATCCCGAAATGCGAAACGGAATTGGAAACTTGCGAATCCAAAGGATACTGTTTCAGTCAACACATGATTTTGGGACTCAATTCTGAGAAATTCACGTGAAGGAAGCCTCAAAAAGAAGAAGTCTGCATCATTCGTTTTATCAAGTTACATGCCATAATAATTTAATATCGATTTGAAGTTAGTATAATCGATTCGAAGTACGTTTAAGGCTCTTTTGTTTGATATAACTCAAGAACCGCTGGTCCGATTTAGCTGAAACAAATTTAAAAACAATTAAGAATTACAATTACAATTTAATCCGCGCATATAACGAATCCCTGCATAAGAAACAGTTTACTTTTCCATCAACAGTTTACTTTCATTCATCAAATGATTTTGAACTGGGTTTATTTTATAGCAGTTACAATAAAACTGTTGTACTCCGTGGCGTATGATTTACGTGGAATATTACTTTTGATGATCATACGCCACCATATAACAATGTAATAGAAGAACCTTAAACGTAACAAACTCCCCTCTCCGATACTTTCTAACTTTTAATCGATATTAAATTATTATGGCATGTAACTTGACAAAACGAATGATGCAGAACTTCTTCTTTTTGGATCTACTATCACGTGCAGTTCTCAGAATTGAGTCCCAAAATCACTTGTTGTACTGTGTTAGTAAAAAATATAGGAATTACTAAGAACCTAACCTTTGACCTCTTTGGGGCATGGGAAATAGTTGCCCGATCATACTCAAATTCCCGTCATGTATTTTTTACATCTAATGGACAATATTCCGAGAGGCCATTTGTAAATCTCCGCGAAAAAAAATCTTCGATACATTTCGTTGCGGCCCTAACATACATAGTATGTTTAAATTCCTCATAAATTGTTTATTTATTTATGTTATCCAGACGTTTATTTCTTTCTAATTTAAATACAAAGCTTCCCCAAATCGTTTGTGTTTACCTTCAAGAGTAATATCAACATCACCATCAACATCACCATCAACATCGTCATCTCTATCTCCAGCGCCATCATCAAGGATACGATCGTCAAATTTTACGTCCCCAATATTAGCTTACGCAGTGATTGTGTGTGTGTTTGTGTGTGCGTTTCAGACATCTGTTGACAGCAAACTCATGTGTTATAAATTTGTCGGTGATTTGTCTTTGCTTTTCAAAGTGTTTTTAAATGACACATCAAATAAATCCCGAAACTGAAGTCTACACACACATACACTTACACACACACAAACACATGTATACAAACCCAGCAGCAAAAAATGGGGCTTTGCATGCCTTCTTACAGGCCTGCAATGGCAGTCAGAAGCCCTACCCTTCAAATGCAGTCTTCATTTCAAATTAACATAGGGTGTCATAGGCAGGCAAGGCCTGCACATTCCCTTTCTCATTGAAGGCGTTTCAGTAGGCATGCCTAGTATGTCCTGCTTGGAGTCCTAATAATAAGGGCCTTCTATGAGGCATTGCTACTGCAGACCAGCTTGCAGGCCTGCAAAAGAGCATTTATAGAAGGACTTAAATAAAAAAAACATATGCGAATTATTTCCATTTTAAATGAATTCCTACTTTTAATAAATTTTTTATACAATATTTATTACAATTTGTAATAACTAGTTTTTTTAAACTACAGCAGCGGGAATCGAACTCGCGACCTTAGTACTCATAGTTGGGCATGCTACCTACTCGGCTATCACGTGATATAGTTGTTGTACGATAAATAACATACATGTGGTTTTTATAAACAACAGCATCTATCTTACCTTCCCTTAAGAGGCCTGTCAACAGGCCTAATCGGAGAAGTGACAAGTGCATGGCTATGAACGTCAATTCTGCCTTCTACTAATAGGACTGTCAACAGGCCTGTTTAAGGCAAGAAAGTTTGCATGCCCTTTGTGTACATCTATGGTATTTTTGTGGGGTACACAGTAGGGCTGCTCACAGGCCAGTTTTAAGAAGGGAAAGAGGCATGTCTGCGGGATCTTTTCTCATCCTAGTAAGAGGCCTCATTGCAGGTCTCATTTGAGAAGCGAAATGTGCATGGGTATGGAATTTTTTGTTAGGCTTAGAGAAGGACTTATTATAGCCTGATTACATGCCTGTAAAAGGAAGGCGTATTTGAATGTCAACAAAATGCCTTTGAAGGCATGTTTGCAGGCATATTTTTACAATGCCTCGTCTTTTCCGCTGCTGGGAAGTTATCCCTCTACACATTCGTTGTGCTATTTCAATTTCCTCTTCAAGTGTGACTAGAGAAATATTTACCTTTACCATCACAGCGCGCTGACTGTGAATATGAGAACGATGATGATGACGGCGATGTTTGTGTCTTTTATGACTTGTTTGGTATTTTATGATTTTCTGTCAACTGCTCACAGGACAGGTCAACAACAACTACAACAACAGCTTAAACATCTCGCCAACAACGTAAAGCAAGAATACTTTTTGTAAAAAGGAACATTCCGCAAAAATCGTGTCCTTATTTATATAACAAATATTTCATGGTATGTTGTGACATTTAACTTTTAGCTTTTGCTGTTTGTTTTTTTTCTCTCGTTTTCTATTTTTGGTAGAAAACGATTTGTTTGTTTGTATTTAGTTTGTTTATTGTGACATAATGATTTTATGACACATATTTTATAGAGGTATTTTATGTGTACATGAAAAATATTGCCATAAAATATGTTTATTGTCCTGTGACAGTTTGAAATTAATTGACAGGAGGTGAGCGTGGTTGGTTGCTGTTGATTTGTAGTTTATGGCAATAATTTAATTTTTCTACTGACTGAAATGGCTTAATAGATATTTATGATGGCACATGAGCAAGTATTAGTTGTGTAATTATGGTAATATTTTATTTTTAAATCTTTCCGTGAGATAGGGAGAGGAATTTCGTTTAGACAAACAGTAGCAGATACAACATTAGGTTTTAGGTCGACAATTAAACTGCATATATGCCTTATTAGTACTATCTATATTGAGAATAGCATATCAGCAATACAACTAATTTATAGGCACTTTCAAGCATTGTTAACATTGAGTATCTAATCATTTGTATTTTCCCCCTTTCCTATTTGTTGTCTATCTTTTTTTCCCACAAATTAATTTAAATATTTATTAAAATCACAAAAAATTATTGAGACAATAAATAACTGGCCAAATATGAATTACGATGCTGGGGCAAAAAGTCATTTAGTAATTGCCTGCATCGAATTAAATAAATAAATTATACACAATGAAAGTTAATAAAACTACAAACATCTACATCGCACTAACAATTGGATCACCCATAGTCAATATGTATACATTGACCACAATATAAAAAGCAATTGAACACCGCAACACAAACATATAACGCACACATGTACAATGAACAGATGAACATTATCATATTTATAATAAATAAATTTATTTGAAAAACTAATAGTTTTTTCATCTACTCTTCACCAGTCTTTTGTGGGACAGTTGTACAGCATGTTCAAACGAAAGTTACAAGTAGGCGCTAGAGTTTATAGCAATTTGAGCAATTATTTTGTTATTAATGTTTGCCATAACATCCATAAATTGTTTCAATTTAATAAATATTAACCGGAAATCGTTGCTTAATGACCACAATTATGTTTGACAATTGTACAGTCAATGGTTTGTTGTTGTTGTTGTCATGGCAGAGATAACATAAAAAAGCAATACCATTCAGCCCCCAGATACACCAACTCGTTTAAAATGAAATAAAGGAAGTGTATTTACTGATGACATCATCATGATTACTTTGTAGATTTATGTCTATATACTCGAATACATATACGTACGTATGTATGTATGTAATTGTTGTGTTGTCCTTTGGTATCAAACATGTGTTAAATCTCTGTTATAGTATGGCATTACAACAAATTTGATGCAGAGATAAACATTAACTGCATTTTACGACTGGTGAAATGTTTAATTGTCTATTAAACACAATTGATATTGAAATAAGCCAAAGATTTATTAACGCTCAACCAAATGCAATTAACAACTTAACACTTGACTTTGAGAGTGTGATTGATTTCAGGGAGATTGTTATATGTATATCCTTTCATTCCTTTAACATATAGTTAATTAATGTTGACATAAGTGTAATAGATTTAATTAAAAGTTGTAAAAATGTGCAAGATTAAATGTACTGAATTTAGTAGTATAGATAACAATCTGTTAACAGTTGATGACTTAAGGAGTTAGTAGCAGTTGAAGCTTAAAATGATAATTATTACTATTTAATGTTAATTAGTTTTATAAGTATCTGAGTGATGCTTTTGTTTTTGTCCACAAGTTAGTTGCTTCTGTTTTGGGATTTTGTACTTTTACCTTAGGCATAATATCACTTAAATTTTTAAATGATAAAACACTAAAAATTTGTTGATCACTTATGGCTTAATTAGCTTTAATATGTATACCTGCTAAATTTTTTTGATTCGTTGTGACAAATTGTAATATTAAAAGGCTTGAGATAGGAAAGTACCTACCTTAAATTCGGCAATTTTGTTATTCCTTTAAAAGATGTAAAATGTTATTGGTACATTTTACATTACCAACAATTAATGTGGTATTTTAAGTAAAAAGTATTTCTTGCTTATAGTAAGAGGGCGTATGAGTAATACGCACTATCACAAAATACGTATGAGTAATATGTAATATCATATACATATGTCATACACGTTGGTTTAAAAGGCGGTTGTGAACCACATGAAACATATAGCTGTTCGTATGGCCAACTAACGGATATTAAATTTTAGCATTGAGGATTTATGTATTTATTCCATCGTCTCCGCTAAACGTAACAAATTCCCCTATACGATACTTACTAACTTCAAATCGATATTAAATTACAATCGAAACTCTCTATAACGAACTCCTTTATAACGAAGTATTCTTTATTGCGAAGCAATTATAAGAACACTGTGGGTCTACTTTGAGTGTATTATAATCTCCATACAACGAATTTTTCTATAGCATTTTTGCGACCGTAACTTCAAGATTTAGGCGTTTTCAATCTCCATTTAACAAATTTATTCTAGTAATTTTTCGTTATTATTTACATACATCTCTTAACAGATTCAGATGAATACGGAGAAGAATCTGCTGATATTGTGAAACCGTTACCCACATATGGACAACTTTCTTCAACAGTTGAAGGTTTCCGAACCTATTTGGAAATGAAAACCAACGTACCAAATAATGTGTTTACTTCTCTAAATGTTTTAGAAAATTATATTGAAGAAGAAAAGTGGAAAAATGTACTTTAAACCAATATAACTGACTACTACAAATAAAAAATGTTAAAAGGAACAAAATTGGTCTTCTTTTCTTAATAGCGAATTTTCTTTATAGCGAAGTAAATATCCAGTCCCTTGAAATTCGTTATAGAGAGTTTCGACTGTATTATGGCATGTAACTTGACAAAACGACTGATGCAAAGCTTCTTCTTTTTGTGGCTTTTTTCACGTGATACGATACGTGGTAATAATTCGCATATATATTTGCAGGCCTTCTAGCTGTCCTGCAATAGATATATCTCATAGAAGGCATTTGTTTTTAGGGCTATAAACAGGACTTTCTTTATATACCTCATATAAAGACATTCGTTATCACGCCTACTTAAAAACAAATGGAATCTGCAGGTTTTGCCAGCCTCATTGCGTCCCTTGTTAAATTGAAATGAAGGTGGCATTTGTAGACGGTCTTTCCAACTTTTGCTGGCTGTTTTCCACTTCCAAAATTCCACTAAGGCAGAAAGGTAACAAATGGACAGGTGAACATCTTCCAAAGAGTCATGATCAGACATAGTACAGACTCCTCTAGCTTATAGGTCTACTGATTCATTACCAGGAATGTCGAAATTTCCTGCGACCCAATAGATGGACATCCAGAGGGTTTAGTTCACCCACCTTCTCCTTACAGTTTCTTACCAACTTTGATTTACACAATGTGTAATCGTTCAGCTTCTATTACAGTTCTAACAAATCCTCATAGAGACCTTTACATAGTATATATATATCAGCTTTTACTACCTGACCAGTCTATAATGAACCAAAGGAACAACCTCTGGCATTCACAGAAAAATGGGTCAAATACGCAATAGAAGGTCTATTCTTAAGGTTCAAATTTCGAACACTTTTTGGCACCGGTATGTCGTGAATAACTCAATAAAGCACCAGTATCGTACGTTGTATGCGCCTCTACACAGTCTTATAGAAATCAATTGTTGCAGATATAGCTGACTTCAATTTCAAGTGACTGCCCGGTCCACACTATACAGTGCATTCAAGTTCATAGTTTGAAAATCACTAAGGTTTCTCGCCTACATTAAACAATTTTGAGTTTCGACTTATTCATATACAAATTAATCCAGTGTCCCTTGTCTCCGGACAAAATTCGGTGCACAACAGCGGACTGAATTAAAATTATCGAGCGATACTGAATGCAAATTACATGAAAGTTTAAAAACAATAGCATTTTTTATGTAAAAAAAAAATAATTGAAAAAGAAAACCTTTAAGTGAATCACACTTCATTATACGTATATCAAACTGAGAGCGGTATAGGTCATCTTCTAATGAGAATATTAAGAAATTAAATAGTTTCTAGTAATGATTAAAAATGGCTAGTATAGAATGACGAATCGGAGATTTAAAAACGAAATTTTTTTTTTTAGATTGCTTTGAATACGGCTGACCCTCGGGTGATGACCAGGAAAAACTACTACTATGCGGATGCCATCTACTTACTTTTATTTGAGCTGTGGTCCTCTAGATGTACACAGAACAACTGAAAGTTAAACAGGCACTTAATCGACATATGTCTGGTAAATGTTTTCACAAAGCTGACATTCACAATCCCCTTTAGACAACAAGGACCTTCTAGAGGGAAGCTCACAGGGAATGTTTATAATAATAGTATTTATTGTTATTTTTTTATAATAATATAGTTTATTAAATATATTTGGTTGTATGCAGACCGGAAATAAAAATTCCAACACAGTTGATTTCTTTGACATTCATGGGACACTATACTGCAGCGAAAATCCTTAGATTCAAAAGAAAACATTAGGTATTTATATAAATGACAATTTGACCAAGCGCATTTAAACCACAAAGCACTGTTCCATTTCGACTTAAGATGCAACTGTTCCAGAAATCCGTTTGGTATGTGTACCTGTATGTGTCTCTATAAACCTAGACAAAAAACATATACCTTTCTGCCACCACACACAGAGCGAAAATAAAAATGTCCTCTAATAGCTTCTAAGTTTTGATAAATAAAATTGATACACATACAAACTTGAGAGTATAGGTGTCAATTATCATCTTAGTGCAGCTAAACACGTTTAGGTAATGTCCTTAAACCCACAGGTCAAATATACCACCAATTGCTTTGCACATCATACACTTTCCTTGTTGTGAATTTCAAGAAATTCGGTTTAATTTCTAATTCCAAATTACATAACAAACACACATATATTGAAAGACTTGTGTAATATTTAAACAGAATACAATATTTACCCATAATTTAAAATGACTGAAAAATTTCCAATGTCCATTATATAAAATTTCTGAATACTTCGAATTTAATTGATTTCATATAATTCTAACAACAACTTAATCGATGTTCATGCATAAATTTATGAAATTTTTTTTGAGTGCCTTTAAATCAGCACTCACAAACCCATTTGACTGTAGCTTCTAATAAAAGTTATTTGTTTTGCAAATTACATTAATAGAGCCATCGTTCAACTCCTTGCACTTCACTTGTTTGGCATTATGACAATTTAGGCATGACTTTTTGACACTTGACATGCAATCAATCCGCTACAACTCCAAGTACAAAGACAAGACAAATAAGAGATTATGACTTCCGGTAAACACTTTCCTTTCAAAAGGTTTCAATTTTTGTGAATGGTCGAATGTCAAACAAATATCAATTATGTACAACATAATAAAGTTAACTTTATGTCAATTGACATTGTAATATTTAATACTTGAACAATATACAATCGGGTATTTGTAATTCCCTTAGAATCTTTAAAAGTACTTAAGAAGATTAAACGTTTAGGTTAAGGAAATCGAGGGAAGTACAATGATGCCTCAACAAAGGCAATGGCACTTTACAGTAGTTGCTGTAAAGTAATGCTCCACCACTTAACCTCTGATATACATTGGTGTGCAGGAACACTATAGGAATTCAGTTAAAAGCGAGCGTGTCAAGTGCAGGTTTCCAAATGATTTCCCCATTTTATGTGGAAAATCAGTGGTCTTTTTGGTCGCGTTTAACACCGTTTTTATACCAAGTATTATTTCCCCCAGTCGCCGCCACACACTCACATACAAACTCATACACTCGACGATTTAGAGAGAGAGAGAAAAAAATAGGGAGAAAAAAACATAAAAATCTAGATAAGTTATTGGATTTGTAGCTTTTGTAGCCCGGAAACACTGTTGGGGAAGCGACATTGCTTCCCTCAAAATGAATGGTTGAATGAACGACTGAATGAACGTGAACCCTCTCCGAGGATTTTAACTACGGGTGATAGGCTGTCGCCAGTTTGTATAGCAGATTAATTGCTTTTTTGGCATTTATTTTTATATAAAAGACCTCAGTCACCAGCGCCAGCGTCAGCACCAACGACGCGAAACCCAAAGGCCGGAGGTCGAATGTTGACTGTAAAAGAAGCAAAGAATATATATGAGGACATCAAATGTAATAATGGTGCCATAGTTACTTCCTACCAGCTATTGCCCAGTAATCGGCGGGGAGGCAGCAGTTCGAGCACTCTACAGAGGACTGGTGGTGGTTTCCTGTTACATCCGTTTCCCTTTTCAAGTATATAATAGTAAATTATAATTTTAATAGACATTGTGCTTTAAGCCATAACTATAACAGATTAAATATTCTCTTCACATAATAATATAAGTAAACTAGCAGATATAGCACGTACGGTTATGCTTACGGCCATAGCGTTATGGTTACTCGCTTCGGTTGAGGACATGGGATTTTCACTAATTCTATTATTGTTCCATTTCAATGCAGGCCAGTTAATACATTTATGCGGTGGTTTTTTTTCCAGTATGCCGCCAATGTTTTAGTTTTAGACATTAGGAGGTAATGAAGATAGGCTTAGGGTAGAGTTTTGTTGTATTGTTGAAAAATAATAAACATACTTTAGGATGTAAAGGCAGTAGCTGAGAGAATAACTTGCATGCTGACAGTTAATTAAATGTTTAGTTAATTTTAGCATAATCCAGTAATAGTTTATGTTCTGACAGATGAATGTGAACTCAAGCTTAGGAGTCATAGGGAGTATGACACATATGTATGTGTTTGCAGTAAAGCTTAAGGGATAGTTGTAGCTAATTAAAAACTATGTCCCTGCAAATGTTTGTAGCTAGGCAAGTATATGTGTTTATCAACTGTTAAATAACATGCATATAGGATATAAGATATTGTTATGCAAAAAACATGAAACATGACTCACACAAATAAATAAAATGTGATTGTCTCTTAATTATCATGTCAGACGCTCTGCCATCCGACTAGAAGATTAACTAATGAATCCACAATATAATTTAGGAATGACTTCAAAATGTTGGTTAGAACACGTGACTATCATGTCTCAGGTATTGGTTCCAGTCTCAGTTATCTTCATTTTTTTCAACAGCGAGCCCTTCGATTTTGTCGACAGAAACTATGCAGTTGAAGCTTCTCTAATAGCATACGTACGCATTCATAAACAAGTAGGTGCGGTTATGTGAGCCTAATAAGTGAAAGCCTTATACCTCATATTTGGAGACTAAAAAAAAGTAAGTTTTTTAAGCAACAGGTTCTAAGTTAGGTTCTAAATTATTTTTCCTTTATTTTGCTTTAAATTCAAGGTTGTTTGACCGTTCCTTATCCACCCAGTTAATACGAAGCCAAACTTTGTCCACAAGTTGGTCGCTATCAGTGAATCCCCAGCGGTATATGATCCATGCATCGAACTGTTAAAAAAAACTTTAGTCCGGGATTGTAATATTGCAATGTACGATGCACTTAGTCTCGGAAATTTTCACCTCCAACAAAGTGCCCAACACCATATGCTTTGTTGGTTCTGTCTTGTTCGGTTCTGTAGATGGCTACATCGATGTCGATATACAGCTCATGGTCTTTTGATTTCCAGGCTGATATTATTATTTTTGTTTATGGCGTAGCCAAGGTAGATAAAATCATCTACAACTTCAAAGTTATAGTTGTCCATGTTCACGCAGTGTCCCAGACGAGTGGACTCTACCCACTTCCGTCTACTGCTTATCAATGCTCGAGAAAGTCGTTGTAACATCCCTCAATCCACGGCCAATGATATCTATAACTTCGTATACGCGAGCAACATTTGACTTTTGGTGTAGATGGTACCGTACCTGTTTACTGCCTTGTCTAAAGCCCTTCACTGCAGACTTTGTGTCAGTAAGTGTTATCCCGCAAAGTCGTATTAGCTTCGCGGGGATATCAAACTCAGCCATAGCATCTAATAGTTTCTGTCATATCGGACTGTCAAATGCAGCTTTATAATCGATATACAGATGGTGGGTGTCGATCTGCAATTCTTAGGTCTTCTCCAGGATTTGTCGTAGTGTGAATATCTGGTCGGTCGTGGATTTACCAGGTCTAAAGCCACACTAACAAGGTTCAATCAAGTTCGCCAGAATGGGCTTTAGTCTTTCACATAACACACTAGTCCTGTCTTGTTTTTTTTTTTTTTTTTTTTTTTTTTTTTGTTAGGATTCTATATTTAACCTTCCGCATTAAGGGAAGCGGGACAACCTTTTCCGTGGAGGAGTACAAGACCGCTATATATGCGCTATGTATGCGATGGGTAAAAGGCTAATCCCGCGATAGTTGGTACACACACTAGGATCGCCTTTCTTAAGCACGGGACATGGGACACTCAGAATCCAATCATTGGGCATGCACTCCCTGAGCCAAATCGTGTTTATGAGCTGGTGCATGCATGTTACCAGCTCATCGCCGCCGGCTTTAAAAAGCTCTGCCGACAGCCCATCGGCTCCCGCAGCTTTATTATTTTTAAGCCGTGCAATTGCCGTGCTGAGATTTATAGAGATTTACGTCTCTGTCCTCACAGGTGCGGATCCATGTTCCAAAACCTCTGCTTTTAACAATTTGGTAGAACTTTCGGGCGTCATCTGTATCCTTATAGTTTTCGATATCCTGGTTCACTGTTTTCTTCAACAGACGCTTTTCCGCCTGAACAGGCGTTTCATCTCCCTACTTTTCTTATTTTAACGCTCCGTCGCCGCAAACGTTGCCATTGGCTGCAGTTTTGCCTTGTATGCAGGGCTTTTCTGAGCGTAGTTTTTCATAACCCAGTACATTCGTTGCGGCAGTGGTCATAGAATTCGCAATATGCTGCCACAGTGTGTCGGGAATATCAGAACTAGGGGGGGTTTGTTTGGATTAATTGAGAGAGTTTGATGGAGTTGGCATTGGCTATATCGGTGGTATGCAGCTTTGTGATGTGTAGCTTCATTTGCGTTTGATTACGAGTGTTTCTAGCACTATTTAATCGTGTGCGTACCTTGGCTGCAACTAGGTGGTGATCAGAATCAATATTTGCACCGCGCATCACACGTACGTCCATAACGCTTGAGACATGCCTCCCATCATTTACCACGTGATCAATCTGATTTCTTGTATTTTGATCGGGACATATCCAGGTTGCCTTGTGGATATCTTTCTGCGGGAATCTGGTTCCACCCACAACCATGTTTCTTCCACCAGTCTAAATCCGTTATCGGAGTTGTTGTGGCTGAATTTTCCGACTGTTGCCCCAAGGGCATCTTCCCTTCCTATTTTAGCATTAAAATCTCCCAGAACAATTTTAATGTCATGTGCTGGGCAGCAGTCATATATCTCCTCCAGGCGCTCATAGAATGCATCTTTACTGTCATCGTCTTTGTCTTCTGTCGGGGCGTGTACACAAATCACTGTAATGTAAAAATATTTCGCCCGCATGCGAATAGTGGCTATTCGGTCACATACGGGTTAAATCGCGAGACCAGGTGTCGAAGACTTTCTTGAAACCACATCCAAATTTGTGAATTTCTGCAAGGCAGCTGTAAAAGATGTCACAATTCTTTCGTCGTGTCCATCTCATTGTCGTGGACATCCGCCAGTTCGATAGAGTTCGGACATTCCGGGTGCATATCCTTAAATCATGGTCCTTATATCGTTTGCGGGGGTCGTCAACATTTCTTGTTTTTTTTTTCTTTTCTTCGTGTTTTACTAATAGTTTGTTTTGTTCAAGGAGAGCGGCTTATTAGGCCACCGCGCCCGATCCTTGTTTCTTAGGGCTGCCAAAGCCACAAAGAGAGCCTGTGTTGAGCTTCAGCAACTTCTGTTACCTACTTCCTAAGATGCCTCAGTGGTAGGTTACTCAACATTTCGCCTTCTCACATTTGCTACCACTGAACGGATATTCAATCTATTCAAATCATCCGTTTAAGCTTAAAAATTCAAACAAAAATTTTACAATTCATTCATTTCTCAAAACCTACATAATAATCCCGTACTATACAAATAAACATTATTTTTTGTAACAAAAATATGCTAATGTTATTATGCAAAGAAAGAAACATAACGCTCAACATATGCACAAAACCACACATAACCATTTCGTCGAAATATTTGCATTTCTTAATTTCTTTCTTACTACTTATATGTCAGTCAAATTTTTTCTCATCTTGATGATAAAAAGTAATTTTGCTCTTAACGAGCAATTGTTTTCTCCCCTCCAAGCATAAAGTGTTTACTCCGTTGTCTTGTTTAAATTTGTGGTGTTGACTTTAATGCTTGTCAGACTTTGCCATAACAACACATAAAACCATTTTCATTGCAGTTAATCTGGTAATTCCGTGGTGACAGAAAGAAAAAATTTAATTCTAAACAAAAATGTTGCCAGTTCAGCAGCAACACTGCTTCTTTGCACACTCCCTCCCCCACTTACAAATGAGTGACGCCCACAACTAATTTTTTTGGTACACCCTCCCACATACTACATACTCAACTCCTGACACATATCCTGACACTCCTTCTTTTAGTTGCATCATCCGCATTATTCCGGCGAGAGTGTGAATGCGTGAATGGGGAAGTACAAATGTTGTTGTTAGCTATTTGTATTCGTGTGTGTGTGTGTTTTGTTTTGATTTAATGCCGAGGAAGTGGATATACCATTACTGAGGTCTGGTATATCTCCTGCTGCTGCTGGTGTATAGTTTTGTTTCGTGGCATGATATTTTACGCTTTAGAGCAACCACAACAACTTTTTTGACTAGAGACTCACATGCGAAGAGATATTTTATTTCTAAAAACAAATTTGGTTGAAAAGTTTAACTTAAAATCCCCCGATAATTGGCATTGTTGGATTTTTATGTTTTTTTGTTTTTTGCTTACACAGTATATAAATTTATAAATACGAATGCCGATAAATTTGTGCAAATATGCTTCTTCAACACAAACCTGTGTGGTGCTCTGCATAAATCGAGTCTCTTAAATATTTAAGCTATGTTTGCCAATATAGTGCTCATTTGTCGTAGGTTTTGTGTCGGCGTTCATGGACTTCAATTATAAATGAACTAAGAGATTTACACGAAATAAATTAAATGGTCAGAAAAGTGGCCCTTAACACTGTGGACATGGCTAGTGGCATTGCTTGCGTGGGTATTGGTAATACCCAAAGGGGCGTTGAGGGAAAGTGACAAGTCTGCCACCATTGTTTCTCTTATTGGTTTGAGGAAGAAAGTTTCTTTGCCGCGAATATATTCATTTTTCATTTATTGTGAAGTATTTTAACATTTTATGCGAGGAATTCGATGGGAATGACTTGTCCTGGGGGTATTACAAAAACAAAATGTTACAATGAATAATGAATATACTTTGTGAAGATCTCCAATGGTCGTAGTTTGAATATTTAATGGCTAGATGGAGATTTTAAATAATGTTATAGGGGAATTTTAATGTGAGCACAAGACAAAGTAGCAAAGCCATTATATTAGCGTAATATTGCAAAGACGGCTATCATGAGGCAGTCGATGTATATGTAGTAGTGATCAGGGAACAAACATTTTATGATGCATTCATTTTATGATAAATTCTGCCAAGAATGGAAAAGTGAAACTGTTGCTTATGTAGGAAAACGTTGTATGAACATATTGAAGGAATTGTAATCCTTATTTTTTTAACCCTTATCCTGTACTTAAAAAAAATTACGTATACTGTATTTATGGGTCAATTTTGCCCAATACATATTTACTTGAATATTTAAATTTTTTGAAATAGTTCGACCGTTTTTAAAAGAAATTATGCTTTTACAATGATTTTTGCACACAAACTTTGCACATTTGGAACATTTTCTGAGTATTTTGTACTATTTGAACATTTGGGGTATACATAGCAACGGTCGCTTGTAAGGTTTGTCTTTTGCAGTTCACTTTTTGCAGCAGGATTTAAACTGCGTACGATTGCTTTAGATGAATTGCTAGAAGAAATATGATCTCGCCGAGATATTTCCTGTTGAACAAGAGGAATGCCTAATTCTTTAAAAAATATAAGACGTCATAAATTATTTTTCTTATTCCAGTCTTGATTTATTGAAGTAAATATTTAATAAGCGTTATATTTTGTAATGTCCAAGATGTTGTACAATAGGGTTGAGAGCCATCGATTAGATCTGCGCCTGCAAGTGCAATTTCTGGTCAATTAATTGATCAACTCCTGACTTCGTGTCATGGCGTTAATATGATATAATGTGCTTACTAAAATAACAAACATATTTTGCTTGTGTACGAGAACAAATGCGAAAATGATTGTCTTATTTTCTTTATCGAGAAGAATTGAGAAAAGTTTTCTGGTATATTTTTCATGCCCAATTTTATTAGCAAAAGGTACGTTTTATTTTTTCGGACTGGAGAACCATAGTAAGGTTTCGTTGAATATTTAAGATCGAAACCCTTAGGATGTAAACAAATTGTTGCATAAAACTTTTCGACATTTCAAATCTTTAACTAAATCCAAAACAATGCAAATATCTTGTTGCGGCTTTCAGTTTACAGCTTTATGTGTATGTGTTTGCTTGCAACAACCATGTATAATTTATCTGAACGCCACATAGAGCCCGGATTCTTATCCCATATTTGCCGGGTTTAGAGGGTATATATTCCATTAAAGGGCTATGTTCACGGTATGTAACTAAATGTTCACCTACGGTCGTACTTTCGCCAGGAATAACACATTATTCTAAAATTTCCTTCCCAGCGATACCAAAAATCACTTATAAGAGCTAGTTTATCGAGCGCTTGTCTAAATTTCTGTCTGACTTTTTATCGAAAGGAGAACATGGAGTACATTCTGAAGTCGTTGCCTTCGATACTGGCCTGCCCTTCTTATCATCTCACAATCTTACTAGCCACACCACGAGAACGAAATACATACGAGCTAAGAGAAGAAATTTCGTCTACCAGAATCCAGTTTTCTTGAAAACTGAATGGATATAATAACTGTTGAAGAAATTCACAGCTAATTTAAATGACTTAGATATGCCTAAATCGCTTTAAAAGTAAAACATATTTAAAAAATTCGTTGATATTTGTATTGGGCAACATTGACCCATAAATGCAGTATCCGTAACTTTGTTCGTAGGGCGCATCCAAAAAGAGTATTTAACTTAATTGAACTTTTAAGACCAAATTTAGGCCAACAAACTAATTGTCAGAAAATTTCACGAATCAGTTTTCAGAACGTCCAAAGTTATAAGAACTCAAAAACGGTTTGGGCAATTTTGACCCATTAATACAGGATAAGGGTTAAATTAGTTTCAGCTAAATGGTGGTTCTCGAGTTATGTGAATCAAAAGAGCCTAAAACGTGAATAATTATCGGTATTAAAATAATACGGCATGTAACTTGACATAACGAATGATGCAGAACTTCTTTTTTTTTGGGCTACTTTCACGCGCAGTTCTCAGAATTGAGTCTCAAATCAATGATCTGTGTAGGGAGCAACATTTGTCAATGAATTATTGAAATAACATCGTTTAGACACAATACAGTTACAATAAAATCAAAAAGCTTAGTATATTTCCTTAGTCGGCGATTAGTCGTTACTGCCTATTTAAAACACGCAAAGCAGCAATATTTTAGTAATTTTGCAAACAACTGCAAAAAACACAGATTTGCCAAGTTTTGTTACTACAATTTATCAAGCATTTAACTTATACTTGAAGTCCAATTTTAAATATTCTTTAAAACTTCACTTTAACTTGTAAAGTTCTTCTGTTTTACTGCAGCACTTGAAGAACAACCATTCAAAGCAAGTTGCCCACTTTAATTTTAATTGCATCACGTCTTGTTACTTAATCACCCTTACAGTTAACAAGTTTTCTCCAAAATTGTTGACATGTGATGTATCCATAAATCACTGTGCAGCCTTTAACTGTGTCAGCTTCGACATTTTGTAAATCTTCGCCTTGATGTTCCTTCCGGCATTGCGCTTTTCTTTAACTCGGCGGTTTTTTCTTTTTTTCATTGTTTTTAAGCAGTTTCTTTGTGTCCTACTGTTTGACACTTTATTACCATCGGCTGTCTGGCACCCTTTGCCATCGAAACAGTTATGATGTCGTTATAGCGTGTTAAAGCAATTTGACAGTTGTTAATGTCATTTTGTGCTACGCCCTTTACATTTGACTCGATTATATATTTTGTTGTTGCTGTCGTTATTTTTGTTTTTATGATTTTATATTGTTCGTTTTGTATTTTATTATTGCCATCTTTTATGGTGGCATTAATTCGCGTCCCATGGACATTTTAGGTTAATTAAATAAAAAACTAGAGCGTTAATCTTAAAATTTTAAATTTTCTTACATTTAATTTGTGTTGTATTAAGGAAAATTAGAAATACCACAAATTGTTATAATAAAAATTGTTGTCGGGTTGCTTACTAACTTCAAATCGATATTTAATTATAATGTTATAATGGAATGTAACTTAAAAATTAAAAATGTTGTACTGCGTTAGAAATGCAGCCAACTTGACAAAACGAATGATTAAGAAATTCTTATTTTTTGGGGCTACTTCCACATGCAGTTCTCAAATTTGAGTCCTATATCAATCAGCAGAAAAATGTTTTACAGTGTAAATGAATTTAAATCACTATTTTATATTTGACCACCCACACACACACTCATAACTCATCACGAACTCATTAACCTTCATGTCAATAAATCGCCCTAATCGATTTACACCTATGTGGCATATTTGACATATCGTCATAATTTGTAGGGTGTAGACATAACAAACAATTATTAATTTCTCTAATGCGTGTTTTCTACACTATGGCAGATCATAAATAATATGTATAATCATAACACGGCCGTGTTAACATTAGAAAAATCGCCGTCATACCTTTAGATCGCCGGAGCATTGCCCACATTCACATTCACAGTTAATAACTTACACATTTTATAGCAACAACAACATGCAAGGGATGGTAAATTTACCAGGAATTTTCTGTTCATGTTAATGTTAAATTATTATTTTTTTTTCCGTATCCTGTTGCTCTGTCAGTGTTCTTAGTCTCCCATAGAACGAATTATGATTATTATTGCTATTAGTTTGCAGTTCTACTTTTTCTCCTTAGCCTTTTCTGTTTTGAAACAAGTTAAAGTACAAGTTGCGTGTTTGTATGTCGTACAAGCTTTTTTATATGATTTAGTGTTTGTTTTTTTGTTTGGTTTTGTTATAATAATTCCAGGACAATTTTCTATGATTTCATGAGTAGTTTCTTGCATGTCCTTGTTGTTGTTGTTGTTGTAGTTGTTGCTGATGGCAACTTTAGTGTTGGCGTGATTGTTGTTGTTGCTGTTGTTGGCTCAGATTGCTCTTTAAGCCTATTATCACAAACATAAAAAGTACTTAAGTACTTCTATACTCGTTCTCGTGCACTCCAGCTTATACATTTCAAATGTTGTTGACGGTATGAAACTATTTTAATGACTTATTTTCAAAACTAAAACAATTTCTATAATGAAGTATGTATTTAACGTACATATATATGGGAGAGGCAAGTAGAGCAATTGAAAAAAGCACAGTAATAAAATTCCGTGTTGTGCAAACAAAACTAAAAAAAATTACTCAAAAAACTAAAGTTAACGATGATGATGTTATGAGGTACGGTACTCGTAAAAACACAAACACATATGAACTATAGCGGATAAAATAATATTTGTAGATGTATATGTAGCAAATGTTGAGTGATATTAGAGTAGTAGCTTGAAGGACTAGATCAGCTGAGGTATGATACCAACAATGAATAGATTACAAAATATCTTTTAACTATCTTCCTTGAATCGAACCGTTAATTAATTGTTGGTTATACGCTGCGCAGCTCGAAGCTATGAAGGTTATTCGAAACATTTCTCTCACTATAAGATAACTGACGTTTGAACTATTGCAATACAAAGAAGTTAGAAAAAAATAAAACGGACCCCCCCCCCCCAAAATGTTGACGACCACCGCAAACGAATTAAGGTCTATGATTTGCGGATATGCACCTGGTTTATTAAAACACTATATAGACCAGGTGGATATATTCAGGTGGATCCTCACAGAATACAAGGCTGACATAACCGCTTTACAGGAAATTTGGTGGACGGGACACAGGTGCTCGCGCATGAATACTTGCGACATCCACTAAAGTGGCCAAGCACGAGGTTGGATGTGGATTTGTAGGCAAGAGACCGCGGCACCTAATCTCAAGGATTAACCTGGTGTGTGAAGGTATATCCGCCATAAGAGTAAAAAAAAAGTTTTTCCAAACAACACTTATATGTGCCCATGCTCCGACAGAAGAGAAAAGCAATGAGGGCAAAGACGAGTTCTACGAGAGCCTAGAAAATGTTTATGACCGTAGCTCCAGCCATCGAGTGTTTTGGAGTGCGAACATTGACTCCGATAACTTCCCTACCGCTGTTAAGGCGCGCACAAGGCTAAGCATGGCGAAAAACGTACGTAACCAGGCACAACGAAAGCTGGACATCGGTAAACTGCGGACCACACAAGTATCAGACGCCTACTCCAACCACCTAACCCAACAGCTGCGGAATGCTCCAACACTTGATAATATAACCACGCAGTGGCCAAATATAGCCGACTCCTTAGAGCTGACTGCGAGAAGCGTACTTGGGTACTCGAAGCCGTCTCAAAAAGATACCTGGTACGATGATGAATGTCGCAATGCCACGAGATAGACGGTTGCTGTATACGGGGCGAAACTGCAGCCAATTGCAACGCGAGGCACAGGAAGAAGAGACGAGAGGCAACTCGTCTTTTTAGACGGAAAAAGAAGGAGCTGAAGAAGAGGCAGGATAAATGCACAGAAGCCAGGGGAAGCCCTTCTATTCTACAAGAGAGTTAAGGCGAGAATGCGTGGAACAGGGTTAACCTCCTGCAAGTACAGCGATGGTCACCTTTTAACGGACCCGGATAACGTTCTGAAGATATGGGGAGATCATTTTAAAAATGTACTGGATACGGACCCCGCTCCAATCCGTGACGATGGTATTAACTGTCCACCTCCGAACCAGAGGGAGATACGTGTGGCAATCTCCCGCCTTAAAAACAACAAAGCGGCTGGAACCGATGGCCTCCCTGTTAAATTGTTAAAGGCAGGCTGTGAGGAGCTGATTAGGAGCATGCATCAGTCAATGGAGAACATCTGGGTAGAGAAGAGCATGCTCGGGAATTAACGTCTCAGTCTGTTATGTGAATGTAAGAACTTCCGTGGAATAAGCCTATTACCAATTGCGAACAAGGTCCTTTCGAGCATATTGTGTGAACGTCAAAAGCCAATTGTAGAAAAAGTAATTGGACCCTATCAGTGTGACTTTAAATCTGGTAAATCTAAGACGGATCAAATATTCACCTCCGATAAGGAATATGAGGTCATGTCTGAGTTTGGTATTCCTTCAAAGCTGATTCGACTTTGCAGATGTACCTTGGACAACACCAAATCCTCGGTTAGGACGGGTAAGGATCACTGTGAACCATTAAACACAGAAAGAGATCTCAGACTGGGCGATAGCTTGTCCTGTACACTATTTAATATAGTTATGAAAAAAAAGACGACAAAATCTGGTGTCAACAAGTCTGGCACCATATTCTACAAGAGCCACATGCCACTAGCCTATGCCGATGATATAAACATCATTTTCCAAAATCTGCTGGATGTTACTGCAGTTTTCTCATCGATAGAAAAGAGTCTGCAAATATGGAATTTAGCGGTCAACGAAGACAAAACAAAAATAATAATTTCGACGAGCAAAGTCCTCTCGATGGGACGCACCATCAACGTTGAAATTTTGAGGTAGTAGATGAGTTTACCTACCTCGGATCTTCCTTAATTTCCCTTTGCACCCCATGAATGAGGCATGGGATAGCTTTTCGCGTTGTTGTGAATTAACAAGCTTTCAATTTTTAAATTCACAACTAACGGCACCTACTTGTTTATCGACGAATGCGAACATCACTGTTTTGAGAAGCTCTTCCTAGACACACCGATTGACTCGTCACTTATACTGCGAAGTTGCTGTCAACAACAATCGAGGGTAGCCGACAATGAAAGAACAAATTTTTTTAAGATGACTGGAGCCAGGTTTGAACCTTCGATCTCCCGCATGGTAGTCGCGTGTTCTAAACACTATGCCACGGCCGGTCCTTCGGATGTTCCGTCAACCAGAAAACTAATGCCAGCCACGAAATTAAGCGGAGAATAGTTCTAGCAAATAGATGTTTTTACGGACTTCGGCAGCACTTTAGTAATACCACCTTATCTCGGAATACTAAGAAACAGCTGTACCAGGTGTTAATTTTACCCGTTCTGTTGCATGCTACCGAATTGTGGGTGTTTACGACAACGGACATACAAAACCTGGGAGTATTCGAGAGAAAAGTACACCAAAAAATATATCGACAACGATGTATCTAAAAGAGTCAGAATCCAACAATGAATGGGACATGCTGCCAGGATGGATGTAAATGCTCCAGCGAGAAAGGTGTTTGGAGGCGAATCTGTAGGACGGCGCAGAGCAGGGAGAACCAAACTTTGTTTGAAAGACCAAGTGGTTGTCGACGTGCCACCCAGCATCTGATAGGACTAACTGGAGTACGCATGAATAAGACCGAAGCGTGTGGAATTCTTTAATACTTCAGTCCTCCAATTTATGAACCACTTTCGTAAGTTGTTATGGTCCACTTAAGTAAGTATAAGAAAACGGGGTAATATGGATGCCAGTTTTTTCTTACAAATGATTTTGAATCAATTGTAAAAAGTTGTTCTAACAATAGGCACAATTTTTTTGGCTCGACATTTTATTTTCATTGATTGATTATGGTATTTCTTATATTAGTATGTATTATTATTTGCAACAAATTAGTTAAAATTTAATGGCAATGCAGTTTGATTGATTGAAATTTTCTTCAACATATCTCAGAAAAAATCCACAGTATTATAAAAAAACATTAACTCCCTTTACGCTCTCCTAATAATAGCAACCCATATAATTCTTTTTCTTTCCCTATCCAGTAACAATTTGACCAACTACAACAAATTTCCAAATATATGATAAAAGTTTCCATCGACTCTGTCGACAACAATTCACAGTAACAATTGAAGTTTTCACTGATCAATATCAAATTGTTCAACAAGCAAAAGTGCTGCCATAATAGTACTTTGTATTTGACACTAATTACACATACAACTGCGCTGGCACGCACTTCTACAATAGATGTCTGTCTGTCTGTCTGTCAGGCTGTATACGGTACAAGTATTACGGAAATTTCACTATTACTTTTTAGTTTACAAAACTATTGTATCCGTTTTGTGTGCGCTTCGTTCTGTTGACAAACAAAATTCCAATTTCGATAACCTGAAATTGTGCTGAAAAACTTTCAAGAAGAATACTCGTCGTCGTGAGTGAGTGAGTGAATGAGTGGGAAGAGGAAACTTTTTTAATCTTCTTATACAATAAGGAGCTCTAAAGTTTTCACTTAAATAACCGGAAAATTAAAAGACTATAACAAGTTTTCCTGGTAAAACTGAAGTGACATTTTCTATCACCATCAATGTGAATGGGACCGGGGCTATAATACGTGTAACATGCAGGGCTAGTAAATGTTTACCCACTCCCCTCCCACCCACAATTATTTGATCCTGTCACTCTAACCCACAGCATTGTTTGGGTTATGGCTAAAGAGAAATAGCAACTAAAACAAAAGCAATCGGTATTGACACAAACAAGTGAAAACAAGTGATGAAATAAAAAACAATAAAACGCCAACAATAGTATAGGATAAAGGGAAACTTAAAATAGCTAGAAAAATATTCATACATTTAACAAATATCTTAAGACCAGAGAATAAAGCAACTTTTTCTAATGTTATTTCTTTTTTACATTTCAGCTATCATTGTCAGATTTAAACAAATCGAGGTTAAAATTTCTCTCGCTCTAAATGTCATTACCTAAGTGCTCACGTATGACTTAACCGGAAACAGGACATTTTTCCTTACGTGTTTTCTCTTAAACGACACCAGGTAATTATGCATATTTAATCAAAACTTTCTGTAAACAAACCTAAACACACAAGAGAGGCGAAACGCATCCCTCGGCCAAACGCCGTAGCGGCAGTGAGGCCTACTCGAGGCTGCATAAGTAATGCTACTTATGTAAAGTTCCAACAATCCAGTAAAATTCTTAGAATTTAAGTAAAACCATCTTAGAGTGACAGTAAAGGACGAGCGAGAAGAAGAAGACGTATACGGTTTACCAAAGTAAAGTGTAATGGAGCTAAATTGTTAGAGCAACATTTTGCATTACATGGCGGGGTTAGATTTACATGTCCCTAACCCATACATGACTAGTGAATGTACACAAATCTTGCAAACATATGTGGCAGGCATTAGGTACATGTAAATGTGGTAGTCAACTACACACATACACACACACAAACACATAGTTACGCCTAAATTTACACACTTACATACACGGCTTAAATAATGTATGCATAAAATTAAAGGTAAAACATCTTTATCGTATTCACATTAGCCCAAACTAAGTGTATGTACACATTAAGGGAAAAATTATACTTAACATTAAAACATGAAGGTAGACATGGCACGGAGCGCGAGTACAGGTATTTTAGGGGTTAGTTACCCTGAGACTAAAATGGCGGGGTCCTTAAGCATGGGGGATATTTTAAAAGATATATACATAATGTTTCTATCAATTAACCCTGTAGCTTAGGAAATAACTATGATGTACATAAGTTTAGCACTTAATACCTGTAACCATCAAATTAAATTGACATCTTGCTTAAATTTTGTTTTGTTTATAAATATTTTGTTTGCTAATATTATAATAACTAATTTAAAAACTGAATAAAATAAAAGCAACTCGATGGATATTTTGATATTACTGTCACTTTGTAGAAAACAAGGAATCAGTTTAACTGACTTCCACAGCACAACACATGATTTTGGAACTCAATTCTGAATTGCACGTGAAAGTAGCTCTAAAAATAATAACTTCTGCAACATTCGGTTTTTTTCAAGTTGGCTACATTTATAATTTTTCTATATGTTATCTCTTGTACGGAATATCTATTTTGTGTCTGAAGCAAAGTTGGACATATTGAATAGGAGAAAAACATAAAAACAAAACTATCTGAAAAAAGTGCATCCCGTGCCATAAAAATCGCAAAAATTCCCATTTCTCTCATTTAGTCACAAATATGAAGAAAAAAAATTTGTTTGTTCTGTTTCTCGATTTACTTACTTAGCTGGCACTCCCTTACAAACCTATAGGATTATATACCGCACTTAGAAAAATATTATATGCCAGCTGGAGCATTTTTGCCCCTGTGTACAACATGACCTAGCCAATGCAGCCGCTGCATCTTAATGTGCCCGACCACAAAAATTTATCGATGTTGTCGATAGCAACTTTGCAGTATGTGTAGTGTCGAGTCAATCAGCATGTCTAGTAAAAACTTCTCAAACAGTGACTTTCGCATTCGTCGATAAACAAGTAGGTGCAGTTTGTTGTAAATCTAAAATAGAAACCGTGTTAATTCACAACAACACGAAAAGCATTCCATGCCTTATTCATGGGGTGTAAAGGGTATAAAGTTAAGTTTTTAAGATGGCGGAGCCTATGTAGCTAAAATTATCTACCACCTTAAAATAATTGTTGTCAAAGTTCACTCAGTTTTCTCAACTAGTAGATTTTTTGTTTGTTGAAACTAATTACTTCGTTTTGTCCTCGTCCACCGTTAGACCCATTTTCGCTGATTTCTTCTGTATATATGAGAAGACTGCCGTAACATCCCGCAGTTTTCGACCGATGATGTCGATGCTAACAGCGTACATTAGTAGCATATGGCTTTTAGGGAATATCGTGCCACTCGTGTTTACTGCAGCTTTTCTCATAATCATCTCCATCACAATGTTGAAGAGATCGCACGATAGGGCGTCGCCTTGTTTTAGGCCTCGTCTGGTATAGAATGGCTCCGTAAGGTCCTTGTCAATCTTCACTAAAGACTTCGTGTCAGTCAGCGTCGTTTTGCAAAGGCATATCAGCTTCGCTGGAATGCCAAACTCTACCATGGCTTCGAGTAATATCTGCCATATCGGGCTGTCGAAGGCAGTTTTATAGTCGATGAGAGATCAAGAGATCGCAGTAGTATGAACATTTGGTAAGCTGTTGATTTATCATGCCAGTTGGGATAACACTGGGTTTAGTCTTTCAAATAGCACATTCGACAGTACCCTTTATGCGATGGGTAAAAGGCTGATGCAGCGATAGATGGTGTACACACCTTTTTTTAAGCACAGGACATAATACACTTGGATTCCAATCATCGGGTATGGACATGTTAAGCCAAACCATGTGTAGGAGCTGGCGCATGCTCGTAATCGGCTCATCGCCATGGGACTTGAAGAGCTCTGCGGGATGTACGTTGCTCTTTTTTCTTGGTGGCATTAAACCGTCATCGACAATTAGTTTGATTCCTTCACGTGCGCTGTCTTCCGGAACTAGCAGTTGCTAGAAGTGTTCTCTCCATATATGTAGCACACTCTGCGTATCTGTAACCAGATTTCCATCCTTGTCCTTACAGGAGGGGAGTCCATTACCGTAGGCTATTACTTTTACTTTTTGGAAATATTTTTGGGCTTTACCTTTATCCGTGTGCCGCTCTATATCCCCGTTCCCCCGTGCCTTCATCTGACGTTTTTCACTTAAATAGCATTATTGCCTGTTTTACTGCCTTCTTTTGCCCTTCCATAACATCCCGGGTTACAATTGACTGTAGCGTTGCCCTATAAACAGCATTCTGTTTCTCAGACGCTATGCGACATTCTAAATCGTATCAGGATTCGTCTCAGCGCTGTTTTCATATCTTTGTGCTGGAATCTGGTTCCACCCACTACCATATTCCTGACTGACTGATCAATGGACCAATAACAATTTCCCTTCATATGTTTGCATTAAAATTAATGTCGTGCCTTCATCTTCCACTGGGGCATGAGTACAAATCAGCTTGATGTACAAATAATTCGCCTTGATGCGGATTGTGACGATCACTAACAGGATTGAACCGCAAGACAAGATGTCTGAGTCTCTCGCCAACTAAAAATCTACATCCAAATTCGTACTTTTCCTCATGGCAGCTGTAATAGATGTCGGAATTTTTACGTCAAGAGCATCATTGTCCATCTCATCTCATCTCATGAATGGCGGTAATGACAGTCTTATATTTTGTTAGTACATCCGCCAGTTGGATAGTGGGACTTTCTCTAAAGAAAATCCAGACGTTCCGGGTGCATACCCTTAAATGATGATCCTTAGAACCTTTGCGGGAATCGTCAACATTTGGGGGGCTTCGTTAATTACTATTTCTTTTTTGTGTTTTCATAGCCAGTAAAGCACCTGAAGACGGGAGGCTAGGCCAACCATCAGGGTTCACCGTTCACTATCAGCCGCTATTCATAATAAAGTGCCACCACGAAGGAGTTTGTGAGTCGGTTTGAGATTCACGATTCAGTTTACATCCCCAACTGCACCCTAATACTACTCTTGGATGTTTTTAAAGACAATAAAGATAATGGAGCTGTGACTGTTGTTGTAGTACAGATTTTTTATTTACTTTGTTGTTGTAGTAATTAATTTAAGATTTAAAGTCTTCTTAGGACACAAACACACTTTAGAAAGCGAAGAGGAGTAAGAAAGCCATCATAAGACAGAAAAGACCCATAGCTTCGGAAAAGGCGAAACACAAGATAGCGTAGGAGAACAACTGTTGTTTCAATGATGGATTTCTGGCATAACCAATGATGAAGTAACCGAATACTTTTCCGATTCCGGCACCGGAACCAGCTACACCGACTATTGCAGCACCAGCACCAATAAATTTGGCAGTTGAATCAATGTCACGGGTGACTTGAGAGGTCTGGAATGACCTGATTTGTGGCAGTAAAGCAACTGGGGTTGTGTTCTGAGCGGCCAAGGTTTGACACCCTATAACAATATAACAAAAGTGCGTAAAACGTAACAAATTCCCCTATACGCTACTTACTAACTTCAAATCGATATTTAATTATTATGGCGTTCAACTTGACAAAACGAATGAGGCAGAATTTTTTTTGGGGCTACTTTCACAGGTCTCAGAATTGAGTCCCAAAACCATGTGTTGTACTGTGTTATGAACGTCATCAGAAGCTTTTAAACTACAAGACTCGGCTGATCGGTAGTTACCGTCTTAAATATCAAGAGGACCGCTAATCTGTAAAGTAGTTTCATCCCTGGGCACCATGCACCATCCATATTTAATACAAGTATCAAGCATTGTAGAGCCTACTATAAAAATATGTTTGTGCACTACTTTCAAACAAATTCCATCCACATATACGTTTCCCTTATTACATCGATTGTTTCAAGTACATTAAACTGGTACTAAAGTAATCAGACTTAACACTTTTTAATTAATTATATACATACAAGAAAAACTACAATGAAAAAATATATGACAACGAATCATATAAATTTACAATAGTAGTTGAGTTTTAAAACTACTTTCGCAAGATAAATGCGATAAATAAGTTCCACGTATTGATGAATCTGAGTTCCTTAAAATCGACAAAGAACTTTAAAATGTAATATACACTACGAATGGCTATATGTGTTTGCCTGTTACTAAGATTCTTTAAACGACTAGTGATTTTAATTAATACGAATTTCTGCTTGCGATAATTGGACACCCCAATCCTATCATTTACATAACACTGTAATTATTTTGGTGTATTCAAAACTGATGTACTAAATACATCAAACGATATTTTACCAAATACAAGAGTTGCATAGTGTTTGTTATTAAATTCATTGAAAACATTTTAATAATGCTAAACTTTTATGTAGCAATTTGGCGTCTGTGCTTTACTTTGATAATAGTTATAGACTATATGTTATGTGTGTAAATCCTTTGTGTTAATAAATATATTGTATTCAGAGAAAACACGCATTCATTCTTCAAAGCAACAAAAAGCCTTTGAGAAACATTGTGAGGCATGTGTTGTGAAGGATGTGTTTTTGTTTGAAAATATAAGGTATGGTATGAATTAAGATTAAAAGCAGTTACACCTATGCTACAGATTGTAATTAATATGGTTTCACCAAAATAAACAAAAAAACTCCAAGTTATATATTATATATTGGTGTAATTTCGGAAAATTACAAATCAATTAGTGTATAAAAACCCTTATGCATCGGTCGAACTTAAACCACGTCTTCTGGTTTAACAGCAACTTTTGAGTAGTCAAGTCAATCGGCATCTGAATTCATCGTTAAACTACATGTTTCGTTTTGAGAGTTTATAAACACAGGCGTCATAACTAATGGCACTGCAAAAAACTGCACCATATCACATTCATGGGATGCATAGGGAAAATAAGTTTGTTAGTAAGTTTTTTCTTTAAAATCTGCGGCACATTTCTCAACTAGGCCCTCGTTGATTCATTTCAATTATTCCCAATATATAAGGACATATAAGCTCTCTTTATACTTTCTGCCCTCTCCTGTCCTACACAAGGCAAATTGGGTTTGTATATTTCAGCAATGTAATCTATTGTTGACATCACATTTGTTGTGCGAATAAACTAATAATTTATTTTATGTTATGTACAAAATTTCTTTATCGTTATCCATGACGACATTCAACTAACAAATTGCGGTCACTTTGTGATAATCTGTCAAAATCACAACATTTGTTAGTCAGTTTTTTTTTTTGGATAATCTTTATCAAGTTTACTGTTTAGTCAGATAACACAAATATACATATTTAGTTGAACTTTTTAAGATTTTGGTAGAAGTTTTCTTGTTTGAACATAAACAACCAGAAGCGTTTTAAAGTTATGCTAAACACTGGGTTATGCTGTATATATAAAAGAATATACATATGTCATGTCCATGATTACACTTCCGCCTGTAAATGTCAAAATGTTTATCAGTAACATTATGACAAAAAAACGCATAGAAGCAGATAGTTAGATGATTATAAATATTATGTTGAATGATTTATATTAAGACAAGATGTGAATAAAGAGTGAAGTAAAGTGTGATTCATTTAAAAGCAGTTTTTTTTTAATTTGAAATAAAATACTTAAATTAGAATTAGCTGTCGGAATCTTTGTTACAGTTCGAAAGAATAATGTTTGACATTTTCTTTTTAAGGATAATTGTCTTAAGAAATGGCCTTAATTACGCTTTTAGTGCGGCTATAGGGAAGATCCAACTTTTGGTCACTTACTTATGTACTTAGCTTTGCAACCCCACTAGATTATATACCGCACGTAGAAAAATATTATAAGCGCTTTGATCTTCTGCGAGTCTTTAGCAGTCAGTCATACCAAGTTCTGTAATGTTCTCAGTAACCTTTCCAACGGAGTTTTGGTCGCCCTCTTCTACTCCGTCCATCGAGTTCATTGTCGAAGACTTTTCGAGCTGGAGCATTCTCATCCATGCGTACAACATAACCTAGCCAACGCAACCACCGGTGTACAGCTCATACAGCTCATGATTCATACGACGCCGATACTCTCCGTTAACGATGATGGCCCCATATATTTTACGGAGTATTTTTCTCTCGAATACCGCCAGAACCGATTCATCCGCTTGTGTCATAACCCAGGATTCTGAGACATACATTAAGACAGGTAGAACCAGTATCTGGTATAGCTGGAGTTTTGTTCGTCGAGAGAGGGCTCTGTCATTGAATCGCTTGCTTAGTCCGTAGTAGCATTTATTAGCAAGCAGGATTCTTCTTCGTATTTCGAGGCTGACATTATTTGTTTTGTTGATGACGAAGCCTAGGTAGATAAAATCATCTACCACCTTGACATTATAGTTGTCAACGTTCACGCAGTTTCCCAAACGATTAGATTCTTTGTTTGTTGAAACTAATAACTTCGTTTTGTTCCCGTTTACCATTAGACACAATTTCGCTGATTCCTTCTGTATACCTGAGATGGCTGCAGTCACATCCCACAATTTTCGACCGATGATGTCTACGTCATCAGCGTATGCGAGTAGCATGTGGCTTTTGTTGAATATCGTGCCACTCGTGTTTACTGCATCTTTCCTCATTATCATCTGCATCACGATAAGCCGTCGCATTGTTTTAGGCCTTGTCTGGTGTAGAATGGCTCCGTAATGTCCTTGCCAATCTTCACTGAAGACTTCGTGTCAGTCAGCGTAATTCCGCAAAGGCGTATCAGCTTCGCTGGAATACCAAACTCAGCCATGGCTTCAAGTAATTTCTGCCTTATCGGGCAGACGAAAAGATGCTACGTGTCGATCTGTTTCTCTTGGGCCTTTTCCAGCATTTGCAGAAGTGTGAATATCTGGTCAGTTGTTGATTTACTAGGACTAAAGCCACACTGATAAGGCCCGGTCATGTTGGATAACACTGGCTTTACACATAGCACACTCGATATGACCTTATATGCGATGGGTAAAAGGATGATCCCGCGGTAGTGGAAGCACACACTTGGATCTCCTTTTTGCAGCACAGGACATAAACGCTTAGGTTCCAATCTTCAGGCATGCACTCTTTAAGACAAACCACGTGCGCTGCCTTCTGGAACCAGCAGTTGCTGGAAGTGTTTTCTCCATATGTGCAGCACACTCTGCGTATCTATGAACAGATTTCCATCCTTGTCCTTACAGGAGGGGAGCCCATTAACGTAGCCTTTTGCTCTTACTTTCTGGTAAAATTTTCGGGCCTCACCTCTATCCCTGTATCGCTCTATATCCCTGTTTTACTGCCTCCTTGTGCCGTTCCCTAACAGCACGGGTTACCATTAGCTGTAGCGTTTTCCTATAAGCAGCATCCTGCTTCATATCCTGGCATGGTTGTTGCGGTGGCAGTCATGGAATGCGCAATATGCTGCCACTGTGCATCATGAACGTCAAAAGTAGAGGCGTTATGTCGTAGAAGTTGGGAGTACTGGTTGTAGTAGGCAGTAGCTATCTCTGGGGTTTGCAGCTTCTCGATGTCCAGCTTTCTTTGTGTTTAGTTAAGTGGGTTTTTCGCTCTGCTTAATCTTGTGCGCACCTTGACTGCAGCTAGGTAATGATCCGAGCCAATATTAGCACCCCGGATCACACGCACTTCCATGACGCCAGATGCATGCCTTCCATCAATAACCACATGATCAATTTGATTTTTTGTGTTTTGGTCGAGGGATAGCCAAGTTGCCTTATGGATATATCTGTGCTGGAATCTTGTTCCACTCACGACGTGTCGGTATGCAGGCTGAATTTACCGATTGATGGGCCAAAAACAATTTTAATGTCGTGGCCAGGGCAGCGGTAGTATATTTCCTCTAGGCGCTTCCTTGCCTTGGTCACTCTCTCCAACTATTGCCTTTGTAGTTAATTTCTAATATATTTAGATGGTTTAATGATGGAATTAACTTTAAAAATAACCCGTCCTCATATAACTTAAGTCGCTATAATATATTTATGCGACCACAAATAAGACCTTTACATTTCTCAGTTCAAATCTATTGTTTTGCTTGTTAAAAAAACTCAAACACAATCACAATCGTTGTCAATTACATTCTCTGCAAATCCAATACAAGTTTATTATTTTCCATTACTTCTTTGTGGGGGGGTCGCGAAATTGTTTCCTTTTTGATGTCACCACTCACAGAGCTGAAAAGCTGAAAATGAAACGGAAATTGCCAAACATTATTTAGCAATAAAACAAAGAAGACGCTCCGATAATTGTGGCAGAAAAAGCAAACTTGAAAAGGAAAGCACTTTTACAATACAAAACGGAAGTATTAAAACAAACACCAGGACTTAATGGCAAGCGAGAGAGCAATCGAAACAAAGTAAAACTCTAATTAAAATTTCCCACACAATATCCACTCCTACATCTTACAACATCAGGTCTCGGGGGCAGGGATATTGATGTTTTTCTAAATGGTTTAACAATTGCAGCCTAGCAGCGCGAAAACACCAACTCAAAGTTAAGAGTTGAGAAACACTCAAGGTCTTTCTTCTTGTTATTAATAATTTTCTAAACTAAAAGAGAGGCGAAAATGAGAGAGAGAGAGAGCTAGAGTCAAGAAAATCCATTACAAAGATGATGGCGAAGATGCTAGAGAAAGCCCTGAAACAAACACAATTAATTAGCAAAAGTGTTAAGCAGCTTTTGAGAGAAAAGTAGTCTTTTCAAATGCTAAACAACCAGGGAAAACAAAAAACTTTTGTTAAATGCCTTTTCGCTGCTGAGCTGAGTCAAGCGAGCTCTCAAACCATTTGGCTTAATTTCAACACTTTGCAGCTCTCGTCAAAAGAGTTGAAGAACAATAAACAATATAATCCTTTGATCGAAGCAAAATTCACTTTACAAATGGGAAATTGGAAAATGTTTAACAATGTGAAACAATACAAAAAAAAAACGAAACCAACAATAAATCGACTTCAGCACCAGCTCCAAAACAGCAGCGGCAACACAAAGTTTAAAATTAAATTAAACTTTTGGGTTTTCCATTGAATTAAAGTTTGTTGTTTCCTCTGTAGTTGTTATTGTTGTAGTTGCTGTTGCTGTTGTGAGAATTGAACTTGATTTCCATTAAACTCTATCGTACCATGGCAAAAGCTTATCTTATATCGTGCACAATTTATAGATTTCCGAAGGAAATACAATACAAGAATGTGAGTGTACTACTAGTACTATGTAGTTGTGTACACACTCATGTGGGAATATGTGTCTATATAAATTGGTATATATGTGTGTGTGTGCATGTGTGAGCTTATTTGTGGGGACTATAAAGTCACAAATCTTCTAAATGCTATATTCCAACATTCGGTGTAACGTGACCCCAATCAACACAAGTGGGTAGTTGTTGACCAATAACCCTTAGATTTAGTTAAACTGATAAGCAAATAATTTGTTTTTATATTGGTTTTATATTTGGGAAAATGAACAACAGTTTCAAATGGATACACAGTAGAGACTAAAATAGAATGGTTGTGTTTTGAAAATCAAGGCAGATTAAGGCAATACTCGTAAAATATTATAACAATTGTGTATTAAACAATTATGGTCTTAATAATAAGCTCAAGCAGTTAAGTTAAATTACACAGTACAACACTCTTCAGCTCATTGATTTGAGACTAAATTCTGAGAACTGCACGTGAAAGTAGCCCTATAAAAAAGAAGTTCTGCATCATTCGTTTTGTCAAGTAACATGCCATAATAATTTAATATGGATTTGAAGTTAGTATCGTATAGGGGAATTTATCACGTTTAAGGCTCTTTTGTTTGACATAACTCGAGAACCACTAGTCCGATTTAGTTGAAACAAATTAAAAAATATTAAGAATTACAAATTTCTTTAATCTTTTCATATAACGTTACCCTACATAAGCAACAGTTTCGCTTTTCAATTCATCAAATGATTTTAAACTGGGTTTATTTTGTAGCAGTTACAATAAGACTGTTGTACTCCGTGGCGTATGATTTACGTGGAATATTACTTATGATAATCATACGCCACCATAAAATAATATAACAAAAGAATCTAAAACGTGTCAAATTCCCCTATACGATACTTACTAACTTCAAACCGATATTAAATTTTTATGGCATGTAACTTGAGAAAACAAATGATGCAGAACTTTTTCTTTTTGGGGCTACTTTCACGTACATTTCTCAGAATTGAGTTCCAAAATCAAGTGGTGTACTGTCATATCATATCTTCGTCATTTTAAACGGGTTTCGTTATTGATGAACACTGTTATGCAACTAGAGTGTTGTCGAAAATTGTTTGTCAGAGATTGTAAATGATAGGTCTAGTATAAAACTTCTGAAAGTATCATTCAGAAACAAGATTCTACTATAAGTTACTTTTATAGTGCCTAAAATAATAACACGGTAAAACCACAAGAGAAGCTCTTTCTTATTTCATTAGTATCATTCTTTTGTCTACTTTAATTATCTAGTAAACGACATTATTTTAAAAACACCTCAAAATCTTTTCGCACTCCCTGAGAGCTTAATAAATGCAAACATTGTTCAAAATACTCATATTCGTTTTCATTTCTCTGATCATTTAATGCGTACTAAAGCTAAGTTATTGCATTCGCAATACCGAAAAACCTTCTTTCGAAACTGACACCAACGACCTTACTATTCTGAACCCAACATCTTGTTGTGGTAAATGGAATGTAAATGTAATAAACCCAAATGGAAATATCTTTAAGATTACTACGTAAAACTTTTGACCTATTGTTATGGCACAGCAAAACATATTTGTGTGTGTGCGTGTGTGCATTAGTGTTTGCAGGAACAAAAACATAGCCCTATATCCCGTTGAATATATACATAACAGAACCGACTTTATTTGCCTTATGCACTGTGGCTGACATCATGCGGGACAAAAAAAAATCCCTACAGAAAAACAACATAAGGACAACAACATGAGCATACAAACATTTAGCATATTTTTGGGCGCAAACAAACAAATTTTGTTTTTTTTAATGCGGCCATTGAACATTGTTAGACGCACACCCCACACTTCCACACACAAAAACCCGTCAGTATTTGCTGCCCTTTGACCTTTTTATGTGACTGTTTGTTTGTTATTCTTAAAACATTCTGATGTAAATCCATATTGGGCAAAAACAACAAATGCCGAAAAACGTGTAACACACGTTCTTGTTGTTGTTGTGGTTGTTTGTGGATACGTTGCAGAATTGGATATTCCTGCTTGGGCCATACTCAGAAAACATATTGATAAATGGTTATATAGTAGTTCGGTATGGAAATGTGAAACAAAAACAAGTTCATAAATCACACCCTGCGTTGCCACAAATAGTCTTTTGGTTCGGTGAATAAAATGTGCAGAATGATGCCAAATATGGCAGTAAATATATATATATATATGGAAATTGTTGTTGCTGCTGTTTAAGGCATGTATAAAAATTTAATGTGATATCACCAATCTTAATGGCGGCTAAGGTAATTTGCCTAATTTGTTATATCACCGCACTCGTTTTAAGGTTTCGATTACAAAGCTGCATTCGACAGTCCGATACGACAGAAATTATTGCCCTCGAAGCTGATACGACTTTGCTCGATGACACTCACTGACACGGTCTTCATTGAAAATAGGCAAAATTCTGACTGATCCATTTTCTACCAAGCGATGCTTTAGATAAAGAGATAGTCTGAAGATGATCATGCGGAAGGCTGCAGTAAACAGGACTGGTATCACCTTTAACAAAAGTCGCATGCTGCTGGCGTAGATATCATTGGCCGTGGACTGCGGGATGTTACTGCAGTCTTTTCGAGCATTGAGAAACAGTCGACAGAAGTGGGTCTAGTGATAAATGAGGACAAAAAAACACAGAGTCTACTTATTTGGGACGCTGTGTGAACGTTGAGAACTATAACTTTGAAGTGTTAGACGATTTTGTTTACCTTGGCTCCGCCGTAAAGAAAAATAATAACATCAGCCTGGAAATCAAGAGATGAGTCATCTCTCTTGACGAACAAAGATCTACGGCGCAAAATCCTGGGAAATGACACAAGCGGATCAAACTATTCTGGGAAACTGGAGATAGGAACGAAGAGTATCTTCGTATGCCAGACCGAAATCTGTGCAACCGGTATAACCAACCGGAGTTGGATTCACTAGACCAAAGTCCGATTCAACACACTGAAGTCCGATTCAACCGACCGTAGTCGAGCTAAACCAATGGGATTTGGTTAAATCAACAAAATTTGGTTCAACAGACCAAAGTCCGATTCAACAGACCGAAGTCCGATTCAACAGACCAAAGTCCGATTCAACGGACCGAAGTCCAATTCAACAGACCGAAGTCCGATTCAACAGACCAAAGTCTGACTTAACAGACCGAAGTCCGATTTAACAGACCAAAATCCGATACAACAGACCGAAGTCCGATTTAACAGAGCGAATTCCGATTTAACAGACTAAATTCCGATACAACAGACCGAAGTCCGATTTAACAGAGCGAATTCCGATTTAACACCGAAGTCCGATTTAACAAACCGAAGTCTGATTCAACTGACCGAAGTCCGATTTAACAGACCGAAATCCGATTCAACAGGCCGAAGTCCCGATACAACAGAAGTCCGATTCAACAGACCGAATTCCGATTTAACAGAGCGAATTCCGATCTAACAGACTGATGTCCCATACAATAGACCGTATTCGAGTGAAACCAATGGAATTTGGGTTAAACCAACAAATATTTGTTCAACAGACCGAAGTCAGATTAAACAAAATACTATTTCTTTCGATAAATTATTGCCCTAAAAAGGGCATGGGAAATCGGGTATTAAGCAACTTAAAGAGCAACTGACCAATTTAACAAGCAAATTGCTCGATCATTTGAGTAATTGGAGCTCTTCATGTAATGCGAATTATATCGCATCACACTGCATCAATTAACACTTTCCCTTATGATGTCGTTTCCTGAATGTGTTTGGTTGGATGTTGGTCGTCGCACTCATTTAACGTTCGTGGCGCCAAATGTGTAATTGGTGGCAGCCGCTTGCATTGCCGAACACGTCATTTGCGGTTTAACAGACCGCAGACTAATAGACCTTAGTCCGATTCAACTGATCGAAGTCCGATTCATCAGACCGAAGTCCGATTTAACAGGCCGAAGTCCGATTCAACAAACCGAAGTCCGATTCAACAGACCGAAGTCCGATTCCACTAACCGAAATCCGATTAAATAGACCTAAGTCCGATTCAACTGATCGAAGTCCGATTTAACAGGCCGAAGTAGGATTTAACAGACCGAAGTCCGATTAAATAGACCGAAGTCCGATTCCACTAACCGAAATCCTATTTAATAGACCTAAGTCCGATTCAACTGATCAAAGTTCGATTTAACAGGCCGAAGTAGGATTTAACAGACCGAAGTCCGATTAAACAGACTGAAGTCCGATTAAACAGACCGAAGTCTGATTTTACCGACCGAGTTCCGATTCCACTAACCGAAATCCGATTTAATAGACCTAAGACCGATTTAACAGGCCGAAGTAGGATTTAACAGACCGAAGTCCGATTAAACAAACCGAAGTCCGATTCAACAGACCGAAGTCCGATTCCACTAACCGATATCCGATTCAACAGACCGAAGTCCGATTCCACTAACAGAAATCCGATTTAATAGACCTAAGTCCGATTCAACTGATCGAAGTCCGATTTAACAGGCCGAAGTAGGATTTAACAGACGGAAGCCCGATTAAACAAACCGAAGCCCGATTCAACAGACCGAAGTCCGATTTAGCAGACTTAAGTCCGATTTAACAGACCAAAGTTCGATTCAACCGACCGAAGACCAATTTAACAGACCGAAATCCGATTCAACAGACCGAAGTCCGTCTTAAAAGACCGAAGTACGATTAAACAGACCGAAATCCGATTTAACAGGCCGAAGTCCGATTCTGCCGAGCGTAGTCGTGTTAAACCAATGGAATTTGTTTTAAACCAACAAAAGTTGATTCAACAGACCAAAGTCCGATTAAACAAAAGAATATTTCTTGCGATAAATTATTGCCCTAACAAGGGCATGGGAGATTGGGTACAGAGGAACATAGGTATAAACTTCGTTGCGGTAGCAACCGACCAATTTACCAAACAAAATACTTGATCAATTGAGTAAGTGGAGCTATGTGATCGGTGGTATTGTTGTTTGCTCTCGAAGTAATTAAAACGGTGTGTGCAGATTGGTTTGGTTGGTGATATGCAAGAGTAAATGAAGGGAGAGATATTATTGGTGGTTAGAGGTTAAAAGGTCATAATTGCATAGTTAGCGCTAGAACTGTATATGTAGGAGGCATATATGTACGAACGACTTTCGTCACGTTACATTATATTAAATAATATCAGACACTACGGTCTTCTGTCTATTAAGCAACCCAAACCATTCTCAGTTCGATATAAAGGCCTTACGTCACAGTGTCGTATAAGTAATGTCTTTTAGTCGCCGGATGACCAGATTTACAAGCGATCTCGCTTTGGTCAAACTCGCCAAGTGTTCAATATTCCTGTTTAGAATGTAGTAAATGCGACAGTGGTAACTGAACAGTCTAGTTCATCAGCCAATTCGTTCAATCGTAGATCACAATGCCCAAAGACCCAGAAAAGACGAACATTGTTTTCGTGCATTGTCAGGCGTATCCCACTGTTTTTATGCACCAGCTCTGACAGTTTTTTCTTCAAAGCTCTTTAAGTCGCTTGAAGGTATACGTAGATTCTGACACTGTATTTCAGATGCAGATGCAGTACGCCAAATTTTGCAATCTACGTCTCTAAAAAACCTTTAATTTTAACAATGAAGCGCAAAGCTTAACTTTGTGCTCTCCACAAATTTAATCAAACAGGATGCACTACTAAACGTACTCAGCTAAAAGATAGCCGGAGCTCGTCGAATCGATGAACTAGTGTTCTGGCGTTTAGTAGTTATATACCATTTGTTAAAAATGCTACAAACTTTTTCAACTTCTCTTAACTTCTACACGAATCAATACCAGTCCCTAGCCTAAGGCCAAATTAAAATGTCATCATCACCAAAACTGAATATTTTTGAATATACAATCTTAATAGCACGTGGACACCACCACGAATATCATAAATGCAATAAATTGTAGCCTGGCAGTGTTATACGACCCTAATCTGCCCATGGACAATGTAAAGCGGCGAATCAATTCAAATTCTAATACCAGTGGATTGTTAATCAAATTTGAATAATTTTTATCTGTTGCAAATTTATAAAAGCTTTTCCAACGGGCTGTGATGATTATTGGTGGGGGCAGCGACTGGGAGTGTTGATACCGTAGACAGTCTCACAACAACCTCAAACAAAATGTAAATTTTTATAAAATTTTCAATTTCCGCAGGGTCTAAAAATTTACAATATCTAGCAGCGCTCTGACACACACTCGCACACAAGGCACATATTTTGAAGTTTGCAGAGAGAGAGAGAGTGCGATACACTGAGTGGTGTTTTTAAGCTAGGCAGAAATTAGATTTTTGATGGCTTCTAAAATAACCACGTTTTAGAAAATTTAATTCAAAAACCTAACTGCTGCAATTCAATTTTATAGATAGGCATCGGCAGAGCCATCAACGTCGCCGTACTGCTGCCATCTAACCGAAAAATGAAAAACAAAATAGCAACAACAGCAATGAGTCTGGAATTGGTAACAACAAAATAAATGAATTTTAGCCACTTTTTTTGCATAACGAACATAACAACAAACTCAAACCAGCAGCCACGTGTACATATGTAAATACATTTATAGCGAAAATGCAAAGTGCGATGATAACACAAACACACACGCTCACACAAAATTTCGTATCTCTTTAACACACACAGATATTAGCGGCCATGAACGAATACATTTGGAATGGGTATTTACATTTGTAGGTGTTGGCAATTTAAAAGTTGTTGCCATTCAAAATCCAAATGAAACCTGAATGGTAATAACATTTAACTATACAATCTTCAATTAAATTTAGTTTTAGATAAAACATATCAGACAGACTAGCTAGAATTCTGTAGAGGGCGAGGGTGGTGAGAGTGGCAAATGCCTCCCTCTCCTGTTTTAGGTGTTAGGCCTTGTGCAATATTTATTTTACAGCCAACTGACAAAATGGAACATTGAACATTTCGTATTAGAATTTTTGATATGGCAAAAATCAAATTTCGGTTGTTGATTTTTGACAAAGAACACGAAAGACCGTAGAACGTAAAAGCCGGAGGGGGAGAGGAAACAATGTTTGTTAAATTGAAAATTTTCGCTTCACAATCATGCATATTATTAGTTTCATGTTTCATGTTCTGCCACCTTCCCCTGCTGCTGATGTTGTGAACAGTATCTAATAACATTAGCTACTACTACTACTACTACTACTACTACTACTCCCTACCCGCAAAAAACAAAGATTTGTTCATGTTTTCAAAAGAGAACAAACGAAATAAAATCAACATAATTTACATTCTTATGACATATCAGCAATGGCAACATTGCAGCGGCAACTTCTATACCGACGACGACGACAATGACAACGACAACAACAACAACTTTAGCAGCGTCGTTTTTCACATATCCTTGTATCTCGTCCTTTTATCATTCAATTTAATTCACTGCACAAGTTAGTGACAGCTGCATTTGACAGTAAATCGAGTGTGTATGTGAGTGGGTGGCATGGTTGGGCAGCCAACCATCCGTGTAACTCGTCAATGTGTCAATTTCCTACATTCAATCTTTCACAGCAAAACAAATAGACTTTATGCATTCACAACTCACTGTGCCATGTCATGTCTCGAGACGAAGACAAAGTCTTTGATGAGACGAGACTGAATGACTGAAACCAAATACACACACACACATGCAGCAACTACAGCTACAACGACACACACATAGAACAGCTAAAAGCAAACATTGATTCTAGGGGAAAATCTGATTGTGTTACAAACGTCAATTGCATGTAGACCAACATCATCATATTAGACGTTTTTCTGTAAAACACAATCTTTTGTGATAGCACACATACATATATACATATATATGTATGGGTATGCATCCTATATTTGGGCTCATCTACAGATTGGTAATAGTAACATAGCTTCGCGGGAAAAATTTTGAGGCTCATTCTCGTAGCAGTTGTTGTTGTAAGTCTTGTTTGGTATATGTAACATATTTAAATATGCCTTCTTATAGAAAGCACTGTGCACTTTTTTTTGTTTTCAATAATATCTATTGTTTGGAATCATCGCGAAATCAGTAATTTGAATTTGCTCTCACTTATGTTGTTGTTGTTGTTGTAACAGCTTGGACTATACAAAATTTACACGTTTTAATCCGGGGGTTCTTAGCAAATATCCAGTCCTTAAATTTGGGTTACTTCCACTGAATTGGTTTATAAATCCAATGGGCTAAGTGGAGTAGGATGGGCTGGGCAAGTGGAAATGTGGCAGGTATCATAGGGACCCTGACCACACGCTGGGCCTATATTGGAGACGGCACGGTCATTGCGGGGCCAATAGGCATTGAGCCTGTTGCTCCATCCCGATCTAAGTTGTGCCAGGGTCACTCTTGTTTCACGTGGCAGGCTTATCTCTGTTTCGGCTATAGGGGGCGGGCGACCTCCAAAAACGACATTCATGCGGTAACTTGAAACCGCGGATTTGGTGGCGTCTCTGTGAATGTCATTCAAAGCTGCAGCATACGAGGAGCGATCCAAGGGATCCTATACATAATTGCGTATGTTATCTTCGTATACTCGAAGGTCCTTCCTGACATGCCTCGGGGAAACATCCAACTGTGTGAAGTTTTTGTTAGGATTACTACTCCGATGACATCCCAGAAGGAACTGTTTGGTCAGCATGACATTGTGTTCCTTGACTGGGAGGACCTTCGTTTCCTCATGTAGATGGTATTCAGAGGCTATCTGCATGCAGCCCGTTACAGTCCTCAGGGCGGAATTTTGGCAGCTTTTAATATTTCTCCACTGGGTATCACTCAGCGAAGGAGACCACACTGGAGCGGCATAGTTAACCACTGACCGGCCAATAGTTTTGTAGGTAGCCAAAAAGGTTTCTTTAACCTTTCCCCAAGTGCATTCCGGCTAGCGCTTTGAGGACCTTGTTCCTACTTCGCAGTGGCGTGAGCTGAGTAAACAGGCTGTCAAAGGTCACCCCCAACATTTTTGGGTAGTTCACAGTCGGTTTTTGGACGCTATCGACTACGACGCCTAAATTTATGTTTACCTCTTTTGTCCAGGTGTTAAATAATGTTGCTGATGACTTTGCCGGTGAAAATTTCAAGTTGCGTCCAGTGAATAAATTGTGTAACACTCCGACATAACCATTCACATGATCGCAAAGATCATCAATGTTTTGACCCTTAGCCATAATAGTACAGTCGTCCGCGTATGATATCATATCTACACCTTGTGGTGGTGTGGGGAGTTTAGAGAGGTAGAAGTTAAACAGGAGGGGGTATAGAATGCCGCCCTGTGGTACTCCTTGTTTAACTCTACAGGGCTTTGAGCACTTGTCTCTAAACTCCAAACGACCACTTAGATAGTTCTCACTCCATCTCTTCAAATTATTGGACAGGGTGGACTGCAGGATGTCCTGGAAGAGTGTGGTGTGGATGACAGTGCCACTAGAAGTGTCCTTTCACAGGGCCTCTGCTGATTCAAGCCCTGTGAGATCTTAGTGGTTATGGCGGTTATTTGTTTCAGCTATATCGGACTAGTGGTTCTCGAGTTATGTCAAACAAAAGAGCCTTAAAGGTGACAAACTCCCCTATACGATACGTACTAACTTCAAATCTATATTAAATTATTATGGCATGTAACTTGACAAAACCGGCCGTGGCATAGTGGTTAGAACACGCGACTACCATGCGGGAGATCGCAGTTTCAAACCTGGCTCCAGTCATCTTAAAAGAAAAAAAAAATAACATTTTCTTTCATTGTCGTCTCCCCTCGAATGTTGTTGACAGCAACTTCGCAGTATTAAGCGTCGATTCAATCGTCGTGTCTAGTAAGAGCTTCTCAAAACAGTGACGTTCGCATTCGTCGATAAACAAGTAGGTGCCGTTAGTTGTGAATCTAAAAATAGAAAGCGTGTTAATTCACAACAACGCGAGAAGCTATCCCATACTTCATTCATGGGGTGCAAAGGGGGTGCAGTTCTCAGAACTGAGTCCCAAATCAATGAGCTGAGAAATTTTGGACTGTGTAATATTCCAGTTATTTTAAGATATTTGCAATTTAAAGTTAATTAATTATTTCATCTAAAAATTTAACATATATCTAATATAAAGATATCTATCTGCTGCAAGTGAATGTGTTATATTAGAACTTATTTTGCCTCAAGAAGATACTTGGCATACATGTGTATCTAGTTAAGCAAACACTCATAATACTTATAGTGATGTTGGTTATGTTTGTTCATTCACAAAGATGCCATTGAAGGTTATTTTTAGTAGTGTACATTATCTTTAATAGCATACTGCTGTCGCACGCATATCTTTTCATCTCTTTTCTTGTGATTTTATTTTGTATAACTAACTGCAATTGAAGATCCTTCGCATAAAGATTTTCTGAATTTATATATTCTTGTAGCGTAGGGTGATAAATTATTCGATTTTTAAACGAACAGTTACTAAAATTTCTATTTTGAAATATTTTATATTCCGAAAACCAATGATTCTTTAAAAGTTCTACAGATGTATTTTTTATACAGTCGAACTTCTCTATAACGTAGTCACTGGTGATCGCCGATTTCTACGTCATAAAAAAAATTCGTTATAGAGATGTAAAAATGTGTGAAAAAGTCAGAAAAATGCTGTGCTTTAAAAACAAATATGTTATAGAGAGAAATTCACTATAGAGAAGTTCGACTGTACACATTTTTCAAGAAGTTCCTAGGTGGAAAATACGCAATTCGATGGGTTTTTTAACTATTTAAAATATAATTTATTTGAAAAGATTTGCAAAAAATCGAAAATAATGTTAAAAATATAGAACTTTCTTTTAAAACTAACACATTTTCATTACTTCATGTTCCCAACATCAAGAGTATTGAATAGTCATCATAAAATATAAGCATACTTCCTTTGACGAGACTATATTAAAATCATTGGATTTACAACAAATTGGATGCACTTCTGGTTCCCAAGAAACCATTTTAAAATATTCCACCATACACCCTAACGCCGCCACTCAGTATATATATGGAAACACATTTTTTCTTTTGCATACTTACATGTGTATTATTAGTTTGCTTTTTCTTTGAATAAGCCGTTTCTTTTACTGTTTTGTTACAATAGCACAAATACACTCACCCACACGCACACACACACACACCCGCAATCATGTAAATCAAAGTCACACCAAGAGGCAGTTAGACATACGCAGTGTACTTGTATTAGCACAAAACGAACTAACTCACACACATTCCACCCTCGCCCCTAGTACATACTTTGCCGAGATGTGTGTGCGTGAATGTGACAGAGATGCATTTGTCTGTCTGCTCTCATACATATACCAATGGTCTTTGTTATGCAGACATCAAAGTCAATATTTCCATTGACACCCAACGCTACTTGAATGCACTTGTACTGGGGTACTTTGTGTCATATCATTCGTCTAGTACATTTCATTTCCTGTGTCACCTTTTTGTCCCGCACGTGCAACAAACCCCCATTGAGCCCGCGTCAGCTGAATGCAATGGAGAAAAAGTGAATAAAATAATAATAATGATACGTTGACGTATTCAAACATTTGAGTAAATGATATTTGGTTAGATTTAATAATGAAGTGATCTACAAGTCATCGTTAGCTTAAGGTTTTTTTTCCTGAGAAAGGAAATATCCTGTAAGTGTTTATAATTAAATGTGCGTAATGAGAAAGGAATGCCTAATTGTTATCATGTAATTAAATCCATATCTTTTTGATTATTGGTAAGATGTTCAAATTTGGAGCTACTCGTGCAGTTAAAATTTTATAAATAGTGTTGTATAGGTATTAGTTATCTAGGCAACAGACCAGTGTCTTATCATAGACGATTGGCAAAGTATTGATAATGCCATATTGAAAATATTAATGCAATAAATAATATGTGAGAGTAAATTACATTAAAGTACTATCCTTGTGACTACTATACGGCTGCATTCCATTTCCTGAATACATTATGAAACTATCGTAATTTTCTTTGATAACAAAAAAACAAGAAACATTTCTATCATCAATATGTTTGTGTCTTCATTTTTCTGTAAGATTCAATATCATTATAGAATACTTCGCTACAGCCAATTAACATTAACTCTGCATATTCCTGGTATAACTTAATAGCAGATATCAGTGGTAAGATTTTGTAAATTTATTAGATTACGTCACAACTTTTAATGAAAAAAGAGATAGCAATATGTGCAATTGTACGAAGGGAGAGATGAAATTAGCACCAAAAAGAACAGCAAGAAATGTTATTCCAAATTTAGTTTAAGTTATTTTCTCATTAAATAAAATATAACATACCGAAAGGGTTGCGTAAAGGATCTTGAAAGTTTTAAGCAAAATTTTATTTGTGGAAAGGAAATTCATAGAAAAATTAGAACAATATTATTTTAAATTTTAAAGAAAACACAAACTAGTATTGGAATTGGCAATCTTTAATATAACCCGTAAGAACAATCTATGACATTAATTTTTTAAAAATAAATTCATTTAAATGTTGGCCTCGACTACACCTTTGTTAATTTACTCGGAGGATCGAACTGTCGATAACCCAACCCAACTCTTCAATAGTAGCTGGCTTATTACCGAATTTCTCATTAAAGCCATTGCAGAAAATCGAGATTAAAGTTTTCGTCAAATCGGGTGTCTATGAAATTTTCGAAGAATAAAATAAAACCCTGTTTTTTCCAATGTCCTTTTGACGCACTTTGTGGAAGTAGAATAATGGTGTATGAGCACATACACTATTGTTATATTAAGGGGACGATATATCGCTCGTTTTGTGCAAGACCGTCATAACTCAAAAAACGTGATTTTTGAGTTAATGATGTACAATTGCTCATCTCATCATACTCCATGTAGTGTAAAAAATTCATGTTAATATCTTTTATACACTCTTTGGATTCCTCCATTTCGTACAAGTTTGGTGTAATTTAAAAACTTTAAACGCGTGTATCTCGGAATCGATTTTTTGAGTTATGACGGTCTTGCACAAAACGAGCAATAAGTATTTTTCAACTCACTTTTAGGAGCCGATGGTGTCATCACCCCGCTGGCACCAGTTATCATCGCAACCCCCTTCTACCCCTCTCCCTCACCCTCACTCAGTTGTTTCAGAAGGTGGTTTTGTAGTTTTGCGGATTTTAAAATCGCGAATAAGTTTTGCAGTTGGGAGAGCACAATATTTTCACCATGTACAATTCGATAGGATTGACGCTCTAATAAAACCGCACACAAGCACACCACTTCGGCATATTCCTATCACTGCTTCAACCCAAGATCCCTGCATAAAATTCGCGAAGTTGTTGCATACGAGAGTGTAAGTAGCTCGTAACGATTGTTCACGATCATTTTCCTTACTATCCACTACGTCCGCAATTTCGTTTAAACAATTCTCAAAGAGAGGGCATCTTCCATTCTGTTAACAAACCAGTAAGAAAGTTTCAGTCGGGAAAACCAACTTACATAAAATCTTCTGGTGTATTAATATAATTACTCGCCATGAATAAGATAAGTGTATATGGTTGTGACACGACTCGCACTTAGGTTATCTGATGATAGTCGCTTGTTTGAACCATTATGCCCGGTTGTTCCAACTGATTCATTACCACAGTGCAAAATATGATTTTGGGACTCAATTCTAAAAATCGCATGTGAAAGTAGACCCAATAATAAGAACCTTTGCATCATTTGTTTTGTCAAGTTGGCTGCATTAATAATTTAATGGCCATACGATTTTTTTATTCAAGTTGGATTTTTTGCACTTTTCTATATTTTAACACGTTTATATATTATCTCTTCATTTAGGTTTGACTTTTGACCTAGGAATTGTGGGTTCAAAGTCGCAATACGCTACTTTTAAGGTCATAGCATATAATGTGGCGATATGAAGATTACCCATGTGAGAGCGTATGAATTATGTGGAATTTTATTTATTACTCATACGTAAGTCAGTATATAGGACAGTTAGTGTAAAGGCGCTTCTGCCAGCAGTGTTATCGATAACGAATTTATATGACATTCTAGTTGACTACCGTTCACAGACAAAGTTTTCTCGAATCGACTAAGACAGAAGTTGCCGTATTTCAGCTACGATTCGTGTGTATGAAGGTGAGCATATATAATTAAATATCCTTAAGAGCAAACACTGATCTCCCGTCTATATGTAATGGTAAAAATTGACATTTTTGCAATGATTAACGCACTGGATGCACTTTTTTGGCTAGGTTTGTTACGCCTTTTCAATATTTACAACATTACTTCAGACACAAAAGAGATATTCCGTACGGTATACCGAGATATATCCATGTCAAATCATAGAAAAAGTTCAAAAAATTTGCATTGAACAAAAAAATTCGTGCTGCCATTAAAAATATTAGAAGTTCTTATTTTTGGAACTACTTTCCCATGTAATTCTTAGAAATGAGTCCCAAATGAATGAACTAAAAAATGTCGCACTGTGTAATTACCTGGTGCAGTTTTGTTACTTTGTTAAAATCAGCTTTTTAGATTTTACTTACTTTATGTCGTGCCAACGACATTCCAGTTGTTTCTCTATAAACCTCCATTGCCTCAATTTTTTCACGAACACCAACACTCCTGGTATTCTTTTCAATCATTATTAAATTAATTTAAAATCTGCCACTTTCTACTTATCTTTATAGTACCACCCAAATAAGTATGTTTTCCTCTTAAATTTTTTCTATGATTTTTTCCATTTCTATATAAAAAAATATTTTGTTAAGACTCTACATCTTCAACCCATTCATGACAGTATTTTGCTAAAACATTTCATTTCCCACAAGAATCTGACATTTCTTTAATTTGCCCCAGAGTTTAAAATTTTGACACTATGGTATTTTCTAGCATTCCCCCTATGCAGATGCACAAGAAATATGGATGGGAAATCAATATGCCATAAACCACTGACTTAATAGTAAATACATACATATGGAACACACACATAAATTATGATTATATTTCAATAAAACCCCCAAAACTATCTGCAGTAACCATCATTTTATGTATGGGTTTTCTTGCCCCAAAACACACACAAATGCACAAAGCCATACACGAATATATCCTATGGCAGAAGGTAAAAATGTACGTATGTATGTTTCGCACACAAAAACATGATAAGGTTTGCAGATTTTCGTTATTTTTTTTTTTTTGTTGTTTTGGTTTTTGGCTTTGTCAGATTTTATATTTGTGGCCTACATCAGAATCCTTATATATAGACGCTGATATTGAATATAACACAAGCATAGGCATTCACACCGATACATGCAAATTGTGTGGCAAAATGTCCTCATGCACAAATACAATAAAAGGTCAAACAATCATCTATACAAACACACACACACACACACTCAAAGGATATAGCGATATATAGTTTGCCGTATATGTCACCATAGGCTATGTCAATGTAGTGGCATCGCTATGTGTGTGTGTTTGCGAAACTGTATGCGGTTTATTCGCTGCAGAGCATGACACACAAAATTCACATGTGGTCAAACGTTATTAAAACAACAAAAGATTATAAACAAAGCTTTAAATGGCCAAAAGTGGTGGTTACTCGAACTTTATAAACTGTGTATTTTTTTCTGTAGTTGTTTTACTTGTCAGTCGCATTCGGTTTGCTTAGTTAGTCTGTAAGGTACGACTATGATACTGTTACCGCAAGCTGATGTAGCGAAATTTAGTTGATATTCTTGGGTCTTGAAATGGTACTGGCTGGTGTCTGTGTGCGGGTGTTTATTGATGTGTATTAACATGTTTCGACGTTTCTACTTCAGTGGTTATGCTTTAGTTACTAGATAAAAGATGTGATTATCTTTTTCTATAAACATTTCGTTAGTGACAGGTTTAGACTGAAGGTGGGAGAAGAGAAGCTACTGGGTGATGAAACGCCAAATGTGAAATCATTTGTTAAATGTTCGTACGAATACTATGTGGGTAACCTAGGTTCGAGTCCTGTCACTGAAGGACGTGAGCGACAGCACCTATAATTTTGTCAACAGTTATGTTCAAGTAGTCCTGTCAATCGGCATGTTCAGTAAGATTTTCTCAGAAACCTAACGTTCGGAATCATATTTAAGTAGTAGGTTTCTTTTCGTGAGGTCAAAAATAAAAGTACTTTAGCTTTCTTCAAATGTGAGAGACTCCTGCATATCTTACACAGTACAACATTTTCAGCTTATTTATTTGGGACTCAATTATGAGAACTGTACGCGAAAGAAGCCTAAAACAGAGGAAGTTTTGCATCATTCGTTTTGTCCAGTTACATGCCATAATAATTTAATATCAATTTGAAGTTAGTAGGTATCGTATAGGGGAATTTGTCACGTTTAAGGCTCTTTTGTTCGACATAACTCGAGAACCACTAGTCCGATATAGCTGAAAAAAATATTAAAAATTACAATTCCTTTAACATTCCTTTCAAATTACATTTCCCTACATAAGCAACAGTTTCACTTTTCCATTCATCAAATGGTTTTGAACTGGATTTATTTTGTAGCAGTTGCAATATAACTGTTGTAATCCGTGGCGTATGAATTACATTCGTGGAATATTACAAATGATTATCATACGCCACCATATAACAATATTACAAAAGAGCCTGAAACGTGTCATATTTCCGTATACGATATTTGTAACTTCAAATCGATATTTAATTATTATCGCATGTATCTTGACAAAACGAATGATGCAGAAATTCTTCTTTTTGGGACTACTTTCACGTGCAGTTCTCAGAATTGAGTCCCATAATCATGTACTGTGTTATTTATAGAATGGGAAGGAAATATACGTTTTTAAGGTATTTAAAAATGATTCTGTTAAATAAATTTATAGTAAGATGACTAATGACGTCATTATTTTCCATTTAGATCCATATAAGTATCATAGCATCCGCTGCTACTTCATTATTTTGTGTAGGGTACAAATAAGATAAACCTCAGCGATTTATCTGATTTTTAACAAATCATTTTACATTTCTACATATGTGTTTTAAAAAAGACACAGATGTATGTTATTTTAAATTGTTATCCTTGATCTATATTTGTCATTTAGTGATTGCTATTTAAGGCTGATTTAGATTTTTTTTTTACTTTTCATTAAATGTTTTTGTTGCTATAACAAAGCCGTGAAAGAAACACCACCAGTTTATTTTATTCGATTAGCATGCAATCGTTGATTTAAATCATAGCTAACATGCAATCCGCATATGTCGTTTCATTTTTAAATATTTCATATCACCAAAGCATACAAACAAACAAACTGGGAAAAAGGAAATGCATAACGAACAATTCGTATGAGTGACAAGTGAAGGTAGTAGTTTAATATAAAACGAAGGGATTTAAAACGAAACATGACTGGCAATTGTTGGCGATTAGTTTAAGAGCTATTAGGTTAATGTGAAAATTTAACACATGAGGACGTTGGCGAACATAATGGGTACATTACAGAGTATAGATTTATTTTGAAAACATTTTTTGTAATATAAATTTTAAGACATATGTTATGTTTCCTAGAGCGAAAGAGAGAGAGAGAGAGAGAGAGAGAGAGTATTGTACTCAGCAAATGGATAAATCAAATGGGACTTATTTTATCGAATGAAATCTTAAAAAATATGTTCGTTATCCCCTATTTTCATAAATTTTTCCCCAATAACTCTTAATTTCTAGTAATACAACGGCTGTCTCAACTGTATTTAAAACTGATCATTGCTGATGATATTAAATCATGACCCTGACCCAAGTACAGTACTGTCCATAGGCAAATTCGCTACATATGTATGTATGTTTATATGCACAACGTAAGAGTGATATTAATTTTATGCTGATTTCGTATTAATCATACGCACGCCATTCCAATATTGTGGATTTATGGTTCAATAACCCAGTGCAGAAGTTCCAATTCAGGGTGAAGGTACTAGGCGTTCTCTACAACTCTGCTAAATAATGAAATGAGATACCGTCAATGGTTCTTGAGTTATAGCTGAAAAACTAAGCGGAAATACATCAAGATTAGTAAAATTACGTGGAACAATTTCGGGGTCATTGTGTAATAGAAGGCTGTCGTTGTGATTTGGCCTAGTATATTCACCTTGCCTTACGTTGTCAGCGGAGATATTCGATTTGTTTATTCTGACTTGGCCTAGTACCTTTACCCTGACTTGGAATTTCTCACCCCCCAGACAATGAGCCCAGAAATGTTCCACAGTGTTATCAGCGGAGACATTCGATTTATTTAGTCTGAAGAGCAGCATTTTATTATTACTGAATATTCTCCTTAAAACTATAATAATGCCTGCACTAATCAAGCCCTTGTCGCCTTCGGCAATACTTATATGCATAAGCGTAATATATTGTGCTCAAAAGTAAATATCTCTTTCTTGTTCTTACTACAATTCAGCTATGCAAAATTTGTATTTGCATAAGCTGAAGATGTACAAAAATTCTTTGTTAAGTACACATCATACTCCAACTTATAATACAATTCTTATACATAGATACACTTCTGCATATTTCTTTGCATTGTTTTGATGACTTAATGTTGAAATTCTGCTGTCATAGTTCAACTATTTCTCTTATGTTAAGCTCATTTTCAATGTGTAGCATTTATATGCAATCTCTGTGGGAACTACGTGACATTGTCAATGCGAACATAGTGTGCAGTGCAGCATTTTCTAAATAGAGTTAATTAGGTCTTAAGTCGTGGCAAGCGTTTAAATCGGGTTCAGCAATTAAAAGGATAAATAAATGTACGCATATACTGCATTTTCTAGTGCACACATACACATACAAACTCGCATACACTTACTCATGCTTCGCATAAGCTACAATAGGGATAATTATGGAATTTTTATGATCTGATTTTATTGTTGTTAGCTTAGTATTATACCTTGTATCACACACACACACATACACACACGTACACAGAAGGCAAAGTTGCCTAATCAAGATATTACTCTAAGACTACTCTAAGATAAACAGATCCTTAATTAGTGCAAAAAGTTCTTCCGCCCTGATTGCATTTTCCAGTTAATATTAACATGCAGTTAGTGTACGCATTTAAATGCTAGGCGAAATTAGGAAAGTATAGTAGCATTGTCACAACTGTACTCTATGCTAAAATTTGTTTGTATATGCAAGTGTTAACCTATCATTTCTTTCCTTAATTTCAGATGCAGACATTGTAGTACTCATGATAAGAGGTAAGTTGTTATGGATTTTTAAATAAAAAAATTAATAGGAATCGAGGTCCAGTCGTAGTAATTTAATATAATAGTTGAGAGTTTGTTACTGTTGTCAACAATTCAACCAAAAAATTGGTCACATTTAAAATCTTAAAGATTGCCGTAACTGAGAAGCAAGAATTTTATGATTTGCTGTAAGTAACAAAATCCAATGTTATGCATAAATACTATACTTTTGCATGATTGCCTCTTAAGATAATCACAGAAAACAAATAAGGAAATTTATCTACATACTTCGGTGGTAGTTTGATTTTGGCCCAACTACAATGCTCCATACCCAAACCAGGTACACATTGCTAATCTCATTAGAACACATTCTTCAAACTGCTTTCAGTTCTTAAGTATTTTTTCTTGTGAAAAATTTTATGTACCATATTTACCAGCGTGACAAAACTTGCAAGGAAACTTCTCAGTTTGAAGGCTAAAACTTCTTCCTTAACAGTAGATAGCAGTATAAAGTTACAATCTACTTTCCCAAAAAAAGGTATCTGATCAAATTTAAATATCCTCCAGTTGTCCATTTGGTACTTATGTGAGAGATATTAATTTTCCACAAATTTTAATTTTGTATGGAAGGCATTAGAAAGGGTGGGGCAATTCTGCTCATTTAGAATCCCATTACTTCATTTTGGAAAATATTAATACTGCTAAATTTTTATAACGATCACTTTAGATTTACTCAAGTTGGGAGATACCAGAAGGTGTATGCCAATATACTCCATGTTCATTCCTGAGTCAATTTTTTATGTCCGTACATCTTACGCAAAATATGATTGAATTCAGTGTACATACAAAAGTAGATATATGTAAACATATAAGGGTCATTTCCGACATTTGTATGGGAGGTACCAGAAAGGGATTGACTTCTATTACAAGTTAATTAAACAGATTAAATTCAAATACTCTCAGTCGTCCATCTTGACAAAAACGAATGATTTAAGAAGAAGGGTTGGAACCTTTCTGCCCATTTACACTGGTAAATTATTACAACACAGTACAACAAATATTTTTGGGGCTCAATTCTAAGAATTTCACGTAAAAGTAACCCCATAAATAAGAATTTCTACATCATTTGTTTTGTTAGAAGTTCAGCATCATTCGTTTTGTCAAGTTACATGCCATATTAATTTAATATAGATTTAAAATTGGTAAGTATCGTATAGGGGAATTTGTCACGTTTTTGGCTCTTTTGTTATATTGTTATATGGTGGCGTATGATCATCATAAGTAATATTTCAGGTAAATCGTACGCCACGGTGTACAACAGTTTTATTGTAACTTCTACAAAATAAACCCAGATCAAAATCATTTGATGAATTGAAAAGTGAAACTGTTGCTTATATAGTGAAACGTTGTATTACTGAAATTCTTAATTTTTTTAAATTTGTTTCAGCTAAATCGGACTAGTGGCTCTCGAGTTATGTCAAACAAAAGAGCCTCAAACGTGACAAATTCCCCTATACGATACTTGCTAACTTTAAAGCGATATTAAATTATTAAGCATTTAATTTGACAAAAACCAATGATGCACAACATTTTCTTTTTGGGGCTACTTTCATGTGCAGTTCTTAGAATTGAATCCCAAATCAATGAGCTGAAAAATAAAGTACTGTGTTATGTGACGGTATGAAATTTACCCATGCAACAGCGTATGAGTTATGTTGAATTTTATTTATTACTCATACGTTAGTCAGTATATGCGAATGTATGTGTAAAGGCGCGTTCAGGAACAAGGAATCTGTCGAAAAAATTGTATGTCAGGAGTGTTATCGTCAACGAATTGCTATAACATTTAAGTTGTCGACAACCTTCCACACACAGAATTCTCTCACACCGCCTAAGATATAAGTTGCCTTATTTTATCTACGATTCGTGTGTATGTAGGCTAGTAGATTTTAGTTTAGGTCATAAATCTTAAACACAAGCTCAAAATTATATATCTTATATTTTAAAATTATATATCTTTAATGTAAAAAAATTGGCCATTAAATTATTAATGCAGCCAACTTGACTAAACGAATGATGTAGACGTTCTTACTTTGTTGGCTACTTTCACATGCAATACTCAAAATTTAGTGCCAAATCAATGAGCTGAAAAATTTTGTACTGTGTAAGGATCAGTTAATGTTTACTCTAGTTATCCTGCTCATCAGCCAGCCAGCCGACCAGAAAGCCAGTCATTCAGATGTACATGGCTCAATAGTCTTGAAGAGTACTGAAACGAATTTGGGATCAAGCATGACTCCATCAGTGCATTATACTTGTCCTCGAATCGAATGATATATACCCTTATCCGTCAGATTGAAGGTATAAATATTACGTAGAAGATACAAATACCCGAAAGGAAGCCTAGGTGATGATAATGCATCAACAACCGAACAAAATTTTGCCTCCATTTTTGTCCAGAATTACTTCTATCCAGCATGTATAGCGTGTCTCAAATGATACATCAAATTCGGCTAACGATCAGAAAAGTGTTTTTATTGTTTGATATATTTGGTCAAATTCAGTGTGTCACGCACTAGGATGACGCGTTTCGAACTTCATGACGAGTTCATCTTCAGACCCCTTTGTGACGAACTAATGCACAATGGTACATCATCAGCTGTATATATATCTACAATTATGTCTAACATGTACATGCGAAGTAGATATCAACCGAAAATGTCCAGCACCAATTATAGTTTAAATTTGACCATTAATATTCAAACATGAGAATGGAGGAAATTCTTTCACCACGATTCCCTTTTTACCTTAAAACTCAAGCTTTTAAACAAGATTTTGTTGGTAAACTAAGCTTACTTTACCTTTTTATGTCAAAGTAAGTAATAGTTTTTTTTAGGCCGTGCCATGCTAGTGTATTTTAAACTGTATTGTTTGTTAGTTTTAGTCGATCGTATTTATTATATATCACAATTTTATTTCCTTATTTGATAATCCACGAAATTTAAATACAACAAAAACACTCAGAATTCTTAAGCTTAGTGCAGTCACTGGTCTGATATCCTTAAGATGTTTGATGTCTGGTTATTATGCTTGGTCGGTGGTCTCGTATCGTTGATGGTGTCTGGTAATGTGTTGCTGTGCCTGGGGTTGTTGCCCTTTGTACGGAGTAATTTAGTGACGGGAAACAGGACGGGTTTGCGTAATTCGTTGGCCGTCGAGGACTCACAGGTAAACTAGGTAGGACTACGGTCCTGTAACAGAAGAATAGGAGCAACTATTATTGGGTCCTGTCCGTACAACTACTAGGACACGTTGTACAGACTCAAGGTCCGATTGTACACCCCTATTGCCCGATTGTACAGACCTGTTTTCCGATGGTACAGGCCTATAGCTCGATTGTACAGACTCGTAGATCCGATTGTACAGACTCAAGGTCAGATGCTACAGGCCTATAACCCGGATGTTCAGACTTATTGTCCGTTTAACAAAGATACTTGTCTTCGTACAATCCCAAGGGATCAAGGAGAACGGATAATATTCCTTTACTTGGCAGTAAACTTCGTCTTGGAGGAGTCACCGACGATCGTTGTAAAAAAAAGTCGTCGTCTCCTTATACTATGACATGAACTAAATGTGAATTATGTAGTAGTAGATTACCCTGAACGCCACATTTAAAAAAATCTTTGTGCTGCTGACCGATGCTGTTGTGTCGTGATGATGTGTGTGTCGCGACATTCTTCGCGTTGCTGAACAATAATGATGTGTGTGTTGTGTGTTGGTGTGCTATGTCTTATTTTAGCGCTCGCGTCTCAACCGGCTGCCATGGTGTATTGGCAGAGCATCTGACTGAATTGACTGTGTCATAATCCTTCAAGTGAGGAAAGTAAAGAAAATCGGGTTTTTAACAGTAAGTCTAGATTTTGAGGGTGTTAAGAACATTTTATATACAGATTTATGTTGTACTCCATTAGTCCTACGACAAGATATATGTTATGTTTGCAAATAAAAACTGGAACTTATCCCAGCATAGTAATTAAACTGAGCAATATTTTACAAAATTTACTTATGGTGATGGTATTTACGCTGCCCAATATCCCTTTTTTTAATAACTCAATTTCATCTGAAAAAAATTATTTTTAAGATTTCTGAAAATATTGAGACCTAAAAGCAGGAATAAAAGTTGTCATACTTTCTTGAGCACTTTAACAATTTCTTGTTAAATTCATAGCTTTTGTTCCCAATATTATACACTAGTGAAATCCAAGAATAAGCTGTTCTATTCTATTCCTTTGCTAAAATTGTAAATGACTATTCAGATTGCACAAAGAATATCTATTCTTTAAACGAACTTTTGTAACACTTGCATACTCAATTAACCACTTTACATCAATAAAGCTTACCTTAATACTACAATTTGCCAAATTATCAAAAAAAAAAAAGAATTCACATTCACAAACATTATTATTCTTACTACATCGCAAATTTCGCCCCAAAATAGACTCATTCATTCTAACCTCAATTCATTACATCCTTAATTAAAGAGTCTGTCTGCATTTTCGCTAATGTTTCCTAACAGGCAATTACTTAAATCGCAACCATTTGTAAATGAGCATAAATCAAATGATGTGTATATGTATGTAAAAATACTTTAAGTGTATGTAGAAGTGTAAGTGTGTGTGTGTGTTAATAGACTTGATTTTCACTTGTATTAATCGACATGATTCCATTCATTGATTTCGTTGTTGCCACCATTGTAATTGTAACAAAAGCTTAACTTTTGCTGGTTCATAGCATTTTATTTACTGCAGTTCCTGTAATGTTCATCAAATGTGTCAGATATTTTATTTATATATATTTTACAGTGAAGCATGACTGTAGTTGTGAAATCAAAACGATTGCGTTTTATATGCGATGGTTGTATGATAAGTGGGAAATGTAGAAATTTGTTTAATACAGGAGAACAAAATAGTAAAGGTCATAGAAGGTAATAAAATGTAAATAGAGATTTAATGGTAAAATAGTTCATTATTATAAAATAATAAATATTTGACACATGGTTACATTGTCACGTAAAATTGCTAAGCTAGTACACATCCAGCGACATTAACACAAAATTCTTTATTAGTAGCTGAAATTAACATGTCCTTGTTTTTTTTTGTTAACCTGTAATCAGTTGCGTTGACTTCCACAAGACTTATTTCTATCCGCATTATCACACCTACCTCGTTGCCAACAATTGATGTTGTTAATGTTTAAATGATACGATTTCCTTTTTCAAAAAGCAAACAAATTTGATTAGTTGTGTCGGCTTATGAAATTTATTCTAGTGGAACATTGTCTTCTATTACGCTCTCCCTGGCCTCTTGCGAGTCATCGTTAGGGGGGGAGGGGGTCGAATCTAAAGGACTCCAAGACATTTGTCTGTTCCTGAATGTGTCTGAGTTTTGCGCTGTGTTTTATTCTATTCTTCTTCTTCTTCATTTACAACAAATAAAGGGAAATACAAATTGCAAAAGTGGATGTTTAACAACAATGGCAGAGAGTAGCTACAGCCAAAGGAGATACAGATTGTGGGGGCGAAGTTCTAGTAACAGTTCTATAAAATATGTTGTTGTAGGTGTTGTTGTTGCTATTGTAGACACCAAAGGAAACGGATGTTTATTTCTTGTGTTGTGAATTATGTTGTGCTCTGCTCGGTTCTCTTCTGTTTGGCATTTGTTTCGTGTTTTGTTGCTTAGTGCTCCATTCAAAGATGCCTATCAATTGGCAATTGTAATTGTGTGTGTGTCTGTAAATGATAAAGTTTTACGATTTATTACAATCGAATTAATACAATAATACACTTTGCGATTGCCGCTACGAATACACACACACACATACACATCTACATGAACGCACGTATTGAAATCTCTTGTGAAAATCGCACAGATATTAAACGTTTTACAATTGTTATTGGCAATGTTGTGATACAGTCGGCGAATGTTCGAATGTCATTCTGTCGTTTCTTAGCGCTATATTGCACTCACTGCTGGCTTTAGTTGGAGGTCCCTTTCCACTTGAGCAACTTTTCAGATTTGTTTCTTTCATTTTGTTTCGTTATGTTGTTATCCTTGGAGTGGAGCTCAAGAAAAAAACACGCCACTTGAAAAGCTACAAATCATGATGTCCTTCCTTGCTTCACTTTAAATTCCTTATGCTGAAGCTAAATGTATTCCACTTTTGAATGTTAAGTGATGGTCCTTCTTTTTAGCCGTTAAAGTTAAATATTTGCATGATTTAACTGACCGCTTAAGAAGCTGGCAACTTTTGACATGAGGTCATGATTATGTCCTTCGCAAATATCCTGCGGCGTAGCAGAGGTGCCGTGTGAAATGAGGCCACGTAATTTAGCGGTTACAGTTGGTCTGTTAAAAATGAATATGCTAAGCAGGGAGTTTGTGGGGGGAGACAATTTTTTTGACGCTAACGAGAAATAGGCGAGTAGTACAGGCAGTATGTGCTTTAAACGGTGAAGGAATTAATTTATGTGGAAAAAATATACTTAGTATCACAAGAGGAAGTTACAGTTGTGCCAGAAGTAGATTGCCGATGTCTCTTAATCATTTAGATGTTTGTTGCTATTCATAATTTTACGTATTATAGGATCCAATAAAAGTGTGATAACCTTTAGGTGTTGATTCAAAGCTCATTTCTTTTAAGCATTTCCCATTTCGTATTGCCGAAATTCACAAACAGGAAATCTTATAAATACATGCATGCAACTTATTAGTCTTACCGCACACAATTATTCTATTCCGTTTCGTTATGCCTCTTATGTCATTATAACGCTATTCCGACACACTAAATTATGACGCTCAATTTACATTTTCCACAACGTTATCTTTTTCTCGTGTTCAACTAACATTTTGCCTTCGTTTCTCATGTACATCCGCATAAATTGTAACGCTTGCAGCGTAGGTCTTAAGTTGTAATCATGGCTTAAAGCTTTTGTGGCACAGTACTAAGCTGATTAGATATTCAGCAACATTAGTTTGATGGACTTTTATCTATTTATTTCATAGTTTTTAGCAATTTGTATTTTGTGACATTATTGTACATCATGCTGTGCTGTTTTGTGTAGATTTTCATGTAAACGCTTTTTGTGTATTTTGTCTTGTTTTTGACATTTTCCACTAAACACGTGTATGTAGCCCCTCACAAAAATAACACAGCAGACATATGTATAATACAATTTAGTTGTAAAGTGTGTTTTCTGTTATAAGTGTACTTAAAAGTTACAAAAACTAAGATATTGAATTGTCTGTACACGGTCATGTATGATTGATATAAATTCAATGTTACACAGTACAACACATTATTTTGGGAATCAATTGTAAGAACTGCACATGAAAGTTACCCTAAAAAGAAGAAGTTCTGCATCATTCGTTTTGTCAAGTTACATGCCATAATAATTTAATATCGATTTGAAGTTAGTAAGAATCGTATAGGGGAATTTGTCACGTTTTAGGCTCTTTTGTTTGACATAACATAAATACTATATGGTGGCGTATGATGACCATAAGAAATATTCCACGTAAATCATACGCCAAGGAGTACAACAGTTTTATTGTAACTTGCACAAAATAAACCCAGTTCAAAATCATTTCATGAATGGAAAATTGAAACTGTTGCAAATGTAGGGAAACGTTATATGAACAGATTACAGGAATCGTAACTCTAAATTTTTTTAACATTATTTTCAGCTATATCGGACTAGTGGTTTTCATTCGTCTTGGACGGAAATATGAAATATGTATGTACTTGTCTTCAAAACACTCGGTTGACGACAAGCTGACCGACATTGACACCCATCAGGTCGTGCATGATTGTGTGAACAACAGATCGCTTGTATAGGCATCAACTAAAATTTGACCGACATTGTCGCTCAATAGGTCGTGCATGACAAAGCGGACACTTGTATGAAAATTTCGTCGATGATTTGTATGGGCAGTCCCCTACGTATCATCAACGATTTACTATGGTCATGCACCTATCCTTGAGGATGTCTTGCAGACACTTCCTACTGGCTTATATCGCAACCAAAAAGAATTAATGTGTTCACTGAAATGTGAAACCCTCTTTGGGAATAAATATGACGAAATAAGCCGCAATAAGGAAAATCGTCCAAATAAGCAAATCGTATAAGCAAAAATGTTTATTGCCATGCATATAACCGCTCTGATCATAAGCCAGGGGTCTTCAAAATGTGAGGGGTTCGACCAGCTCAAAGCGGAGAGACGTATGTCAAAGTTCTACAATCGCCTATTTGTAGAGACCATAGCAGCTGTTCCCATTCGTATTTTTTATTGAAGATTATCTTTAGCCCTCACAATCTGAGTACTTTACAACATGTTTTATCGCAGGGTGATCAGTTGAGAGCGGTCTCTATGACGTGGTTCGCTTTACGGAACGCAACCTAAATTCAGGTGACCACATTAGCTGCCTTCCTGGATATAGAAGGAGTTTTCAATAATGTGACGTCATGCGCAATAAGGAACTATTTGGAGAACATTAATGTGTCACGTCTGCTAGTGATATGGGTGTACTGTAGACCGGGTCGGTCCCCATACAAAATTTTTTTTTCTCCAAAGTCGAGGGCTAATATTAAAGATCACCTCGAGACAACTTCAAAAAAAATTTTTTTTCCTCCCCCACCCCCCGGAAAAACAGCCAAAATCGTTTTTTTGTTACTGCTTTTTTGTTTGTGGCTCAATCGTAACATACAAGACATCGGTGTATAGGTCTCGACGAGTACTACATTTGTCCTATAGATGTCGCTGACATACGACATTATCTTGTAATGATGGCCTCATTTAGAGCAATTTCTACCCCTAAAATTTAAAAATATTTTTTTCTAGGATTTAAGCCCTTTAAAATCCAAGAACATTTTGCTTTGGAAGTATACAGTTTTATTCAAAAACATAAAAGTTACGTATGATAAGATGTATTTACAGCATTAACAAAAACATTTTTTTATGTTGTGTGCATTATTATTGCAAATTATTGCATACTTTATAGCGCTGACGGAAAATTTTTGAAAGAATGATTCCATACTTTGTAGCTTAAATTGTTGCATAAGTCTTAACGACATCGAAATAAAATTTGAATATTTTCTTGAGATAATTCATTTTTAATATAGTTACTGTCGAAATATAATTTTTATCTTCTTCTTCTTATATATAAAAATGAATTGCTGTGCAGTTGTCTCGCTAAAACTCAAAAACGGCTGGACCGATTTTCAAAATTTTTTTTTTGTTTTGTTCGCTATAGCTTCCGGATGGTTTAAAAGGTTTTATTTTTTCAAAAAGTGGGCGGCGCCACGCCCCTTTTTTCAAATATCGCTCAGACGGCCTTTCTAATAAACCGATTGATACAAAAATTTTATCATGAGGTACTGTTGACCTGTAGATAGCCTCAGGCTATATTTGGTTGTGATTGGATAAAGGGGCGTGGCACCGCCCATACAACTTGAAAATTAAAAAGGCTATATTTCATGAACTATCAGAGGTATGAAGATGATATTTGGTATATATGTTGTTGGAGCAGTATTAATTACAGCCAGGGTGGAAGTGGGCGGTGCCACGCCCTTTTTCAAAAATCGCTCTAACGGCTTTTCTAATAGATCGTTTGATACGAAAATTTTATCAAGTGGTACTGTTGACCTGTTGATAGTCCCAGGCTATATTTGGTTGTGATTGGATAAAGGGGCGTGGCACCGCCTATACAACTTGAAAGTTAAAAAGGCTATATTTCATGTACTATCAGAGGTATGAAGATGAGATTTGGTATATATGTTGTTCGTACAGTTAGAATTACAGCCAGGGTGCAAGTGGGCGGTGCCACGCTGTGGTACTGTTAACCAATTGATTTTCCCTGGCTATATTTGATTGCAATTGGATAAAGGGGCGTGGCACCGCCCATACAACTTGAAAATCAAAAGGGCGATATCTCATGAACTATCAGAGGTATGAAGATGAGATTTGGTATATATGTTATTGGAGAAGTATTAATTACTGCCAGTGAGGAAGAAGGCGGTGCCACACTTTCTAATAGACTGATTTATAAGATAATTTTAAAAAGTGGTACTGATGACCTGTTGTAAGTCACTGGCTGTACTTAGTTGTGATTGGATAAAGGAGCGTGGCACCGCCCATACAACTTTAAAGTAAAAAAGACTATATCTCATGAAATATCAGAGGTGTGAAGATGTGATTTGTTACATATGTTGTTGTTGCAGTATGAATTACAGTAAGGGTGGAAGTGGGCTGTTCCACACCCCTTTTGAAACAAACAGTAATAACTTTCAAAATTCCACAGAATATTGCTGTTCGCCTAGAGATATGAACAGTAAGGTGGCCCAATTTTTTTGTTCGCAAAAATCGTAACCAAAATCAGAATCTACGATGAATTGTAAGAAAATTTCACCAAAAAACTTTATAAATGAGCACAAACCGAAAACTTCAGATGTACATTTTTCGAGACCTTCTGCGTAAAACTAACTTCCCAGCAAACAAAATGAGTTATTACAGAAGCAAATCTATGTATTGGTTAAAAAGTTATGGCCTCTGAGAGTTGGCATACGGAAATTAAGTTTTTAAAAATCATTTTTCAGAATATTGGGCGGGATCCAAAACAATGTCAAATATATACTTTTCTCTTCACCTTGGTCTCCAAATATCGGAATGGTAGGTCTGACGTAACTGAAAAATTTGCTAAAAATACAATCACAATCACAATGGATCAGCAGTTCTCGGTGTGTAGTGTGATCTGGTTTTTACCAGATTGCACTTGTCCACAACCTAACCTGCGTTAAAGTTACACGTTGAAACTGCCTCTACCAACGGATCTATATACATCCTCTTTAACATTAAATCATTTTTGTTGAGTCTAATTTAGGACGATAGGTCAAATAATATGACCCTGTGTAAATTTGTTTGTTCTCAAAGTTATTGCCTCCTAACACGAAAATACTGCAACATATGACCTATAGACCTAAGTTGTATGCATAATCTGCTTACGGAAGTTCCGTTCTCTATGTCAGATTTTTGGTTCCGGAAACCAAAAACTCTTCAATTAATTCCACAAAAATCATCGTAAGTTCATATCAACGGTGTGAGTTCAATTTGGAAATACAAGATTGAGCAAAAGTTCTCGCTCGATGTAAATATGGGAAGGGAAGTTGACTTTCTAAGTGAACAAAATACTCTGTAAAAAACGCCGCACATAGAAGTATTTTGATGATCTGGGCGGCCAAAAACCCAAATCTCAAGTTTAATATATATCCGTTAAATTGATTGGGAAATGTAGTGGACACTGCATGTAACGAAAACCCACAATTACAAGTTACTTTACTTGCGAGAAACTCAAAAAAACTAAAGTTCAAAACCAATGAATGATTTTACGATTTTACGAAAGTGTTAAGTTTTTCTTAATTTTAAAGTGTTTAATTTTTTTCAAGTGCAAAATAGTGATGGATTCAGAATCTATTGGCATGAAATTTTTCAAATATTATATATTTCTTTCATATTTGTGTCTACAAATTTTTTAAATGGTCGGGAAGTAAGGACCAAAATTATGCTGATTTTTTTGGAGATTTTTGTTTAGGTATCCCGTTAGATCCCACAAGTCTTGCGACTGATATGAACCCTTTTTGGCCTTATTTAACAAGTTCAGAAAAGTGTTGCCGCGGAAAATCGCGGATGGCAAAAAAACCGTTAATTAAAGTTCATACCTAAGAAAATCAAAATATGTCATTTTTTTCACATTCTCGCTAATAAAGTCATTCAAAAATAGCAGCAACATTCATAATTTTTTCTTATGATCCGTTAACTTGAAAGGAATAGGAAATCCTATGCAAAAAATGATAAGTTGGGAGCGATAACAAAAAATGTCCTTTACAACAATGCTTCTGTGCGATTTCGCTTGTTTTTGTCTTTGTTGTCACAGAACAACTACACAACTATACGAAAATTGTATCCTTGGCACCCAATAACACCTACACTACATAAAGTACTCATACAAGGATTGTAAGTAATAAAAATGCGTTACTGCCTATAGGACAACTGTATGAAGAGGCAGCATTTTCGAGCTTGCAGACAGGATTTTGCAATAATTTCTCCAGAGATTCGTGCAGTCAGGACATCCAATAGGCTTCCCTTGAGATCCGATCTACTTCTTAGTGCACCAACAACTAAAAATAAAACAAAGATTTCTTCATTTCTGCCAGAAACTATAGACATGTTGCTCTCAGCTCAACCGAATCTAGCAGCTGAACGTGATGTGAACGACGAAATTAACGATGACTGCGAATAAAAAAGAAATATGGAAATATTAAGTTTTAAACGTCCAATATATGAAAATATAACTGTTTTTACTATAAAAATCAACTGTTGATGTTTCAAACGTTACTCTCAGCTTAATTAACAATTAAAATGTTTTTGGCCGCCCAGATCATCAAAATACTTCTATGTGCGCCGATTGATGCCCAAATGCGTAGCCCGTACTCTGATCGATACTTCAGTTACCTCTGCGACATCGCAATTTTATGAGCAAAACGGCTTCCCTGAAATCGGCATACTCTGATATACAATCAGATAAACGGCGTATCATTTACAGAATTGGTGTCAAACGACAAGGAAATCCGCCATTTGTAACAATTATAAAATTTTCCGATACTGTTATGTCTTTTGCGCCATCTTGTATGATTAACTGCTATAAAAACTTTGTTTCAATGGACCATTGTGCTACATTTTATGCTTTCTAAATAATTGCCCTAATTTTTTAAAATATTTTATGAATTTTCATAAATCGAAGATCGTATTCTTGGCTAAGTGCTGTCAACAATTTCTTCAATTATCCCCTAAGTATGCAGCATTTGCCAATTTGTATTCCACTCCTATGCTCTTGGCGTTTATTAGCACAACTTAACATAAAACTTAAAATGCTTTGGTAAACTTATTCTCCCGATTATAAACCATAGTTTAGGAATCCAAGAATTTTCGCATATAATTATAATAAAATCGTTGCGTGTATTGCCATACATATTTAATTATAACACGACAACATGCACATACACATACACCAGCATATATATAACGACGCCATAACACTTATACAAAGCTGATGACTATCACAGCGCTCGTACATCCACAGAAAACAATCACGAAATGTATACGACGACTATTTCGCTGACAAACAATGTAAATGAGACGATTTCAATTTAAATGTTTATTAAGTCAAATAATTGAATATTTTATGAAAATAAACTTTTCGCAAGTTTTCATTTTTTTTTACATTTTGCATTTAAAAAATTAACACAAGACGCACGACAACTTTAACACAATCCTTGCAAAGCAGCACACACACACGCACAGCATAGATACTCTATGTAGTGCTTCAACTTTATCCTTGTAGATCTCACACAATGGTAGAGTGAAGTTTATATAAATATTTATATAACTAAAAAGTAAAATAAAAGAATCCATCTTACTGTGTCTTCTCCCACTGTCTCTCTCTCTCTCTCTCTCTATCTGTCTTTATGAATATCTCTATTTGTAAGTGAGTAGGTGCCATGCGAAAGCATGTTGCTGACGTTGATAGGAAAATACCGAAAATTTCATTTGGAATTTTCACAGCATACGAGTACAAGTGTCAACATAACATTTTTTTTAATTAAGCATTTTTAACGCTTGTTCGCCTACGCAAATACTCACTGGGTCTCCGAGAATCTTTAGCAAACAGCCTTATTTGCATAAACTTTTTGTACTTGAACACAGATAGAAAGATATCCTAACAACAATAACAGCACTAGCACGACAGTACAGTGTTGCAAGGGGGAAATCAAGACAAAAAATAAAAATAGCATAAAACAAAGGCCTCCAAAAGGATACCCACAACAAAGTTGCAACAAAAAAAAACACAAGAATTATGTGCACCGAAGGAGCAGTAGTAGTTAGTAGTTGTGTTCACGAGAAAATCTCGAGATGTATGAAAGGACTGCGAACACATGTAGAATTGCATGTCGAACACGCCCACAAAATACATTGCACACACCCATCTATCGTAACCTCTCACATACGCAGCGACATCAGCAATTCACACCAAGTATCTGTAAGAGAGCTTGTAACAAAGCATCTGTGTATTCACACCCCACCCTAACCCGCCAAGTGACCTGGAAATCCGTAAAAAATCTAGTGAAGCAAAAACAACCATACAAAGTGTAAAAATGATAAGCCACTAGGAGGGAATCATAAGTGACAAGCCCTATAGAGTATTCAGTGCCTAAGCATGATCAGGGGTCGACTGTGGAGTGCCTTGCAATGGGATAGTGTATTTTGTGCGAGAGGAGATAACTCTCGATGGAGAGTTTTGTCTTAAATGGGTAATGGAATGGAGGACTGTTGTTAAAAAGTTTTCAAATTTTAGTGTACAGATCCAATGTTTTACAATAACATTGAAAAAATAATCTCAAACGTTTTGTTGGCTTTGCTGAAAGTGAAAGAATTGCGTTTCTAACAAACGATTGTTTAGTAAATTGTTATCAAAATTCACAAATTCACTTTGCTTAATGTAAAAATTGGCGTATAAACTAGCATAAAACATATTCTTCTCTTTTTTATATGGCAACAACAACAGAATTTCATCCATCAGTAGCCGCGCGTAGAGAAGAATTCCAAACGCTTGAGTCTTTTGCGCTCCGTAGATAGTTTGTCACTCCAAGTTTAGATAATAGTTCTTTCATCTAATCCATTCAACGAAGTTTTGGTATTTAAGACGAAGACCTTTCGACCTGGAACTTTTTCACCCATTTGTACAACGTGTCCAACTCATTCGGTCTATTTGAATGCGCTTGAGTACGTCGATGTCGATGTCGTTGTACAGCTTATACAGCTCATGATTCATTCGACGACGGTACTCGTCGTTAACGATGATGGGTCCAATATTTTGCGAAGTATTTTTCTCTCGAAGACTTCTAATAAAAATTGATCAGCTTGTGTCATTACCCAGGATCCCGCGCAGTATCTGGTGAGGATGGATCTTTGTTCATCGAGAGAGGGCTTTGTCATTTAATCGCTTGCTCATATTTGCTGCGTTTTGCGATCAATACTCGTCTCTTTATTTAAAGGCTGACGTTTTTATTTCTGTTTATGGCGGAGCCAAGATAGACAAAATCATCTACTACTTTAAAGTTCTAGTTTTTAACGTTCACGCAGCGTCCCAGACGAGTGGACTCTTTGTTCGTTAAAACGAATTACTTTCACCAGACCCACTTCTACCGACTGTTTTTAATGCTGGAAAAGGCTGCAGTAACATCCCACAATCCAATGTTATCTATATCATCAGCATTCGCGAGCAACATGTAACTTTTGTTGAAGATGGTACCATTCCTGTTTACTGCAGCCTACCGCATAATCATCTCCATTACGGTGTTAAAGAGATCGCATGACAGACTATCGCCCTGTCTTAAGCCTCGCTTGGTAGGAAATTGCTCTGTCAGATTTTTGCTTATTTTCATTGAAGACTTCACGTCAGTCAGTATCATCCCTCAAAGTCGTATAAGCTTCGTCAGGATACCATACTCAGCCCTAGCAGCTAACTATATTTGTATCGGACTGTCAGCTGCAGCTTTGTAATAGACGGCTGGTAGGTGTCGATCTGCATTTGTTGGGACTTCTTTATGATTTATCGTAGTGTGAATATCTGGTCGTTCATGGATATACCAGGTCTAAAGTTACACTGATAAGGTCCAATCAGGCTCGCTAGGATGGGCTTTAGTCTTTCACTTAAACGGCTATTTGATGGGTAAGAGGTTGATCCGGCGATAGCTGGTACACACACTTGGATGGCCTTTCTTCAGCACATGACATAGAAAACACAGATTACAATCATCGAACATGCTTTTCTTGAGCCAATTTGTGTTTATGAGCTGGTGAATGCATGTTGCCAGCTCATCGCCGCCGGCATAAAAAATCTCTGCCGGCAGTTCATTAGCTCCCGCAGCTTTAAGCCTTGCAGTTGCCGTGCTAATCTCGTTTTGGTTCCGTAGTGGACAATATACTTCGTCGTCGACGATTGGTGTGATTTCGTCGCATATGCTGTTGAAGTAATTGACTGAGTTTGTTGGCTATCTCGGTGATATGCAGCTTTGTGATGTCTAGCTTCCTTTGCGTTTGGTTACGAGCGTTTTTAGCACTACTTAAACTCGTACGTACCTTGGCTGCAACTAGGTAGTATCTTGTGTCGTTTCTTGTATGTTGATAGGAAGATATCCATGTTGCCTTGTGGATATCTTTATTCGGGAATCTGGTTCCACTCACAACCATGTTTCTTGCCAACGCGAAGCTAACTAGTCGAAATCCATTATCGGATGTGTTAATTTGAAGACTGAGTTTTCCGACTGCTGAATTAAGGACATCTTCCCTTCCTACTTTAGCATTAAAATCTCCCGCCACAACATTAATGTCATGTGCAGGGCAGCGCTCATAGCAATATAAATATTATATGTATATGTATATAGAGCTATGTATTGTGAACCTAGGTAACTTTATATGCTGATTAGTGCATTTTTCATATACTAATATACTGCTATACTATGTCAAAATATATATGATCTCTCGACAATATTTCACCCGAAAAATTATGACACTAAATAAAGGAAATCCGGAAATTTTAACACCTTAAAAATAGCTGTTAAGTCATCTGCTGCTACGTAGATATCACCACTACAGCGAGGCCATATGCATGTGAGCATATAACGATAACGCCTTGCAATGCCCAGTCGTGCTTCCCCTCAAAGAAAACAAAACATTCTTCCAAAGGCAACTGCAGTAAACCCCAATGCAAACACTAGACTTTCCCTTCTTTGCAGTATGAAGAAAATTGGCGGAGATCGTCTGCACGACTGAAGAAATTTCTTCATCAAAAGTTAATTTGAGATGTTTCACCCATGGCTTTGTTTCCTGGTCTCTTTGATGATGAAGCCAAAGGAAATGCTGGTGCAAAGTTAATTTGAAAAATTCACAAACATGTTGAAGCATCCAGGCGTTTAAGGGCCAACAACTTTTGTACGCCACTTTCTACGAAATTGTGGAAATTTTAGGGAATATATAACACAAAAAGGCTAGAAAAGAAATCAAAAACAAATTTGATAAAGAAAAATTAGAGAATGCAAAAGAAAAAAAGAACTACAGCTGCAACAAAACATGGCCCCGGGTACGATTTACCCAAACTAAACTTAACGAATTCAAAAAAAAAAAAAATCATACACACACACACACGGTGCTATGGCCATCACAACCACTTGCACATTGACGACTCTAAGGAAACACAATACAAGCAAATACATTTTATATCATGACGTGCATGTCCTCTCGTTAAACCAACGTACATGCATACATGGTCTCTCATACTGATAATAGCGAGTGTCTGTCTTTTTATGAACACCACTACATTACCAAACACTCACACACGCACACACACAGGCATATCTAGATCCTTTTACCAGTTTGTTTTGTTTATATTCTCTGTGTGTTTGACTGCATGCGGCAAACTTCCGTTTTGCCCCCAAAACCAACGCAAAGTGAAGTACATGCGGCACAAGTCTACGCCACCATATTATTTCATGTTACAGTGTCTGAAACTTTTCCCTTCGCTCTGACACGTCGTCTTACAGTCGCCGAGGCACTACAGTTTTTGTTGTGCCATTTAAATATTTTGTTTCTTTTTTAGAGCTGTTTTTCTTAAGATTTGTGCTTGTATTTTTTTTTGTTTTTTTGTTTTGTAGATTTTGAAATTCTTAGGGAAAGTAAAACAAAAATTCCCCAAACGTCGGGCAAACACTCATGCGAAACATTGCTAAAGCAAACATATTAAGAGATTCTTCATAGAGCTAATGTCTTTTGTAGGTTATTTGGTTTTGTTGTCAGCTCTCGTGTGTGTGTGTGTTTAATACACCCACACATGGAAATATATGTAATGTTTGGTTCAAATGAAGCAAAATTGCAGCGCACATGTTTAAATGAAGACATAACATAAAGACTGGCAAAAGTTTATAATAGAAAATTGTTTTCCAATAGGAAATATTATTTGGAATAAGAAGTAATTTTATTTTATTTTAGTAGTTGTTGATCTTTAGTGTTATATGATACTGTTTTAAATTGTGAGTGTAGATAACTTTTCTGGTAGCAATTAATTTTTACTAATAATGGAATTAGAATTTATAAAACTAACGAAGTGGATTTTGCTGGCAGCCAGCAGGATTGATAGCATAGGACGCTAATTCGCTGGGGAGAGGTGGCGGGTTTATTATAACCGAAAGAGTCAATTTAACAGCATTCGGAAGACAGTTAGTATACATTCTGAAAATTACCGTAGCGGCACGGAGCCGTGGTAATATTGTATTTTAGTACTAGAGAGAGATACAAATTGATACATTGATTGTACTCGGCACCACAGATATCAATGGGCAGGCGTGGCAACGTCTGATTTTGAACTTAGAGAAATAACATTTGATACATTGATATTGATCTGTAAGAGTGGCAACACTTGAATTTGACCCTTGAGAGGTCAAATTTGATACACAGATAGTACTCGGTGGGCAAAGTGGGCGTGGCAACACTATCCCAGAGCTCTAGAGAGATACAATTTAATGCATAGATAGCACTCGGCACCGCAGATATCAGTAGCTAGAAGAAATTTTGATTTCGATTAGTAGGTGGAGAGGGTGTGCCAACACTCGATTTTAAAACAAGGAAGATATAATGAGATGCACAAATAGTACTCGACACCAGAGAATGACAAAATGTATAATAAGAGTACTGTTGAAGTATTAATGTCCAAACATGTACATGTGTAAAGAGTAAACGATCAAACCATGCCCATACCCGCACACACTTGTGCATTGGTACACCCAAGTACACGAGAACCCAGCACATGTTGTTACAAGTGTTGGTTGTGTTGGGTGCTAGTTATACATGTCATGTTCCGTAGAGTATGGGAATGTACATGAGTACTCATGTCACCCGTAGTGCAAGAACGATCAAACACGATGATCTATGATGATCATTATCGTAGCTAAAAAACTTCATAATAAAAAAAACTTCATAACTTCATAATTGTGGATGCATTGGCTTCTCAATAGTCACGTGGGGGTTCTCTGAACGCCATATGCGGCAATTTTGAATATTGACATGGCCACCGAGATGAAAATGTGTTTCATCTGAAAACACGGTGATCGAATAAGGTACTGCCAATCCAGTCGTGGTAGACATATGAATGTTATTGTGTTTTGTTATTAAATGACAAATTTCAATCTTTCCAATAATGCACACATAATGTCACCTACTGTGTCTGTAGTCGTCATATTTCTATCAATTTCACAGTACAACACATGATTTTGGGACTCAATTCTGAGAACTGCACGTGAAAGTAGCTACAAAAAGAAGAAGTTCTGCATCATTAGTTTTGTCAAGTTACATGCCATAACCATTTAATATCGATTTGAAGTTAGTAAGTATCGTATAGGGGAAATCGTTTTTTGCTTTTCTGTTATGTACTCGAGTTATGTCAAACAAAAGAGCCTAAAACGTGATAAATTCCCCTATACGATACAAACTAACTTCAAATGGATATTAAATTATTATGACATATAATTTGACAAAACGAATGATGCAGAACTTCTTCTCTTTGGGGCTACTTTCACGTGCATGTCAAACAAAAGAGCCTAAAACGTGACAAATTCCCCTATACGATACGAACTAACTTCAAATGGATATTAAATAATTATGACATCTAACTTGACAAAACGAATGATGCAGAACTTCTTCTCTTTGGAGCTACTTTCACTTGCAGTTCTCAGAATTGAGTCCCAAATCAATGAGCTGAAAAATGTTGTACTGTGTTTGTTTTGCTTGTAATTTTTTGAAATGTTTTCTAATTTTGTTTGCCTATTATTTTCGTACCGTAATTATCCACATTTAAAAGAAAGACAACGGAATAAGTCGAAAAATACGGACAGAAAGAGAAATATACACGTTGAATTATATAGATATAGAAATATGTCACGGGTCAATCCAAAACCTACTCGCCTGATTTTAATAAATATTTTGTTATACCATAATAATTTTGCTATGGAACAGAATTGGATACTTTTACCTCTTTTCGTTTCAACTATCGTTATATGTGTTTTGAATGAATCTAGCCTTCTTTACGACTACTTCTCTGAACAAAATTAATCTGAAATTTAGGACAAATGCAAGTAGTTTAAAAATTTCACCAACCCATGCATCCACCATCACAAATGAGAAAATTATTAAATAATGTGTTTCCTCTACATTCAATAGAGAAGCACAAGTTTTCACCCCCTTAATAATTTTTCAACTATTGTGATAAACACTTCTACATCAGTGGTGCTGGTTAGAGTTAGAAGTTTGCAAGTAAACGAAAGCATAAATTTTGCTAAATATAATTTAATTAGAATCTAAAATAAACTTTAAACTACTTTCACCTCCCCCTCCCTCTCTCTCTCTCAACATCTTTTGTTCGAGTTTGGCAAGTACATGACCTTTTCACAACCCCAAAAACTGCTAACTTTAACTGCATTGCTTTTGATTCCTTGGCTTGTTTGCTCTCATATTCAAACTTGTTGTTGTTGTTATTGCAAAACTAATACAACAACAACGGCTGGAACTGCATAAAATTATTACACTGCATAGTTAAGAGGCTATCAAACCGCCATTCTTGTAAAAGTATTGCAAACTTTTTCCTACAACTCTTGAAGTCCTTTTCCCGATTCGTTAGCTGGGCTTCCCCCCAAAACCCATTCATTGCTTTGCAATACTGTTGGAATGTTTGTACTGGGTCGGCATTGTGGTGTTACCGAGCAAAACTATTGTTATTCTTGGAAAGAACTTATCAGATATTTAAGACGATTTGTTACCCAAAATTATGCGAATTCCTGGAAACTAGCTAGTCACACTGCCTTTCTTACTTCAGGCGAGCGTAAGAACCATCATAAAGATTGTGTATTTAAGTTGATTTTAAATAGCGTCTGCATACAATTTGGTACACCTCCAGTGAGTGCATCCTTGAGTCACTTGAGATGATAATAACGATAGTATTAATGATGGCATGCAAGTCAAGGCAAAGACTCATAGTCCTATATGGATCTGGGGTGAGTGTGTGCTTGCGCTTGTTATACTATAGTTATCCAAGTATGCAAGTTTGCTTGTTTTATGAAATTTTCATCTACAAATTTTGTGCAGTACTTGAATGTATATTAACAATTATCGTCAAGTAGATTGCTGCTCTCATATCCAGCATCCTTTCCTTAGTTTCCTTGTAAGTTTATGGAACGCATTCTTCTTGCAGTAGTTTCCAATGTTCTTGGCTACTGCCAGCAAAACTCTTCAAATTTATTGCAATTTCATTTATTATGGTAATTTTCAGTTCAACGAAATCTTATAATTTCTTTTCTAGCACACAACTCGATTGTCACCCGCTGCATTCCTTGCCCAAACTCCTGCCTTTCTCTGGTGTGAATAAAAAAAAACTTTGAGTAGTAGAATTTTTTAATTATCCTAAATGTTTGTCTGCTTAATTATGCGAAAGTCACAGGACAACATTATTTCATTACAAAAAATAAAGTCGTAGCAAATGTAGTCGGCCCATTTTAGTTTATAACAGTACTGCTGGAGAAAGAATTTGGGACACTTGCAGACTTGTGCCTTAATCGTTTAATGAAGTGAGCTAAGTATTTAATGATATGGATATCAAGTTTCAATAGATGTTATATTCTTTACAGTCTTTAACCCTTACATAACTATAGATTTGAAAATGCTATAGAAAACCTGGTATGGGAATATCTTACGGGAAAAACAAACTTTAATCTTCACTTTTAAAATTTGTTACCAGTTTTAGCTGAAGTCGTTTACACATGCTGATATTGAATTGCTTATTTATATGACATTTTAAATAAAAAATAAGAAGACAATCAAGTAGAATTTTTATCATAAATAATATGAAGAAAATGTGGCTTTGTTCCTTAAAATGTTGAAAAATTAGTTGCCGCCAAATACGGCATTCAAAACATTGTTATCGGTTGTATATGACAATTTTAAGATATTGTATTAATATGGGGTTATAGTTTAACCCCAAAGACACTGACATCTAGGTTTCAAATCAAAGAGAATTACTATTAAAATCACATACAAATATATGAAAGTATTGATTCGTTATGAATATTTCCCCCTTTCAATCATACATTTTTAACAAAAGCAAAACTTATTTTATATCTTTACAGATTAATGCAAGTTGCCAGATTTTCGTTCAAACGGCAAAGCACCAATAACGAACATAGTTAACACCGCATACCACAAAGTAAGTACTACACTAAATATTAAGCAGTGGTAAAAGATTCAAAATAGTTAAAATAGTTTCATTATTTTTGAATCATTGCCATCACCAGCCCTATAATATTCGAAGAAGACAAATATGACTAAGAAGAAGGCAAATATGGTTTAGATCATTAGAACATACAACTATCTAGAGGAATACCTGGGGTCAAACCTTATCTGCATTATTTTGATCTTCGGTCCCGTTGATGTTGTCGACAGTAACATCGTAGGTAGTCAGTCGCTAAACTGCAGGTTCCTTTTTGTGAGTCTTAAAGTTTAAGCGTGTAAAATCAATCAAATGCGGGATTCATACCCATTTCGCATTCATAGAATACAAAGGGAAAACAAATTTGATTAAGAAATAATTCGGTGACTTTTAGTTAAGACTTACCCATATTCATATGAATGCAGAGTAATCAAGTAATATGGCGGCAGGTATGTAGCCGCAAGTTAAAAGTAGACCATATTCTAACACAATAACTTGATAAATTAAAGTCAAGTTTGTTAGCTATTCATCAACCTCTATTGCCAGGTTTTATACCTTTCACCACTCGCTCGGACGGAGTAAAGTGTATATTATTAATAATACCCATCAGCCTATGGGTAGAAGGTTATATATTATTTGACACGACCCTTGGAACCAAATTTGATTTATGGATTTTTTTTATCTTTTGAGCCATGTCCGTCTATCCGTCCAGCTGGTACGTTTGATTACTTTCGAAAGACACAACCAATTGTTTTGAAAATTCGCACAAGTTACTATTAAAACTAATATTAAAAATTAAACAAAACAAATTACGGTATTGCAAATGGGCTATAGGGTCACGCTTCTTCTTGAACCTCCCATATTGCCACGCCCCTTCTGGTACATCCTCCCTTTTCGGGAATGTCCGTCTATCCGTCCCCGCGATTGCAGTCGCAGTTTAAGAGCTACCGAGCTGAAATTTAGTATGCAAGTTTCTACCTTCTACGCGGACATTAAATTCTATGATAAGATAGATAGGAAAAAACCAGTAAGAAAGTTTCAGTCGGAAAAACTGACTTACATATACCCTCACCCTTAGTAAAACATAAAATTTTCTAGTATATTGATATTATTACTCGATTTCTAAAGAGGGCGGAGGGAGGGTACAAGAAGGGGCATGGTTACACCAATTTGTTGTCCAAAACTTTATCCTGCTTGAGCTTTACTAAATAAATACTTTACTTATTGTTCACGATCGCGTTGGATCTTTTATTAATATTAAACGATTTCTAAAGTGGGTGTTACCTGATGGGTATTGGAGGTACCAGATGGGGCGTGGCTAGACTTCCAGTTTTTTCTCCAAAACTTTATCCTGCTATGGATTACTAAATATAAGATTTGGGCACGATCACGTTGGGTGTGTAGATATTATTACTCGATTTCTAAAGTGGGCGGAACGGTATATTTGTACAAAAGGTACCAAAAGGGCCTTTGCTAGACTTCCAGTTTTTTCATCAAAACTTTATCTTGTTATAGTTTTACTAAATATAGAATTTGGGAAGGATCGCGTTGGATGTACTGATATTAATACTCGGTTTCTAAAATTTGTATGGGAGGTACAAGAGAGGGCATGCCTAGACTACAATTTTTTTCTCCAAAACTGTACCGTCATTTAGTTTTAAATAATGCAGAATTTGGGCACGATCGCGTTGGTTATTTTGATATTATTACTTGATTTTTAAAGTGGGAGGAATAGTAAGTAAGTAAGTAGTTTAGGAGAAATATTAACTTGTGCAAAGTTTCAAAACGAATTTGGTTCAAAGGAACTTATGGTCTAAAGTGACTCCTTCTATATGTTACACTTTTGGGTCGTATCAAATGATATATATATATAATGACAAAAAAATTATGTGAGAGACCAAAAGTAACAACCAAATAATTTTAATCGAAAAATGTTGGTACAAATCAACCCGGTAGGTGTCGCCGGGGTGGATTCATACAGAAAATTTTAACAAATGGACCAATTTAACTCAAATTCAGAATGTATGTTTGTTTGATCATGAGAACAAAGTTTTTGTATATATAGAACCGGTATGTGGCACTGGAGTGGCCTAATTTTGAAAATTTGTATTGATAGCCCCATTTAACTAAAACCCAGTATATTAAACATCTTTGTGTTGAAACTATGGATCGATTTACCTAAAATTCAGAATGTATATTTGATTGATCATGAGATTTATTGAAAAATTGACTGAATGAAACAATTAAAATTAAATTTATATGCAGATTTGTTTGCACATGAGAATTATTTTTTATGAGAAATATTTTTTTATATAATAGATAAAATAAATATAAGAAAGTTATCTATCAAACACGGGTCATTCTTCTAATTGTGCATGCAAAATACCGATTTGGTTTTTGTTCGTTAACTCCATGATTAATTTGTATTTATGTGCATAAAAATAAACTGCGAGGTCAACGTTTCTCGATGTCTAAAGCCGAAATATGGTGTGCTAGTGTCCTGTCGCACAAGCAGCGTCATCAACAATCGAGCTGTCATATTCTTCCATCAATCGTTGAACATTTTTCTCTGTCTGTTTTTGTGATGAATGCGCAACTTGTGTGTATGGTGTAGCCTTCATAACACGCAACACTGTTTTGAATCAAACAAAACTTACACGTACGTGTGAAATAGCCTCGTGGCCTCGCGAGGCTATGGTATGCCTGTCACTGGTGTAAAGAGATTAATAAGTGCAATGCATGTTTCAAAGTTATATTATTTAAAATGATTGAAATTCTGCTAATCTAAAAGTGAACTTAAATATTCAATAAATTGATAATTTAATCGATCGTAGTAATTTATACAAGAAGAAAACCAAATAATAATAGAAATTGTAACTTTAAAAACAAAATTGAAATTTGAACCCTATCCTAATCTTTACATTAGAGCTGGTCATACATACATGCATATCTATACTCCTATTTCTAACTACCTACAAACAATCAGCAACTACGTTGTTAAATATCTAACAGTCATCACCCAAATCTACTACGATAAGCATCTCCGACTCGCCCATTTGTCTTTAGTTAGACAATAAAACAACATTCAAATGTTTGTGATTGTTTACAAATTGTTTTCGATTATATCCTTCATTTATTTCACTTTGATCTGTTTTACTTTTTTCTATATTCTACTAAACGTTTCAGATTCTTGTTTTGTTTTTTTTTGCTTTTTCTGTTGCCAACAGCTGAAAGGCTCCTCTTGCTAGATGACGATACAAAAACTAAATCGAGAGAGTGTTGAAAACCCTTTGACAGCATCATCACCGATTCGTATCGATAAATAAAAATCAACACGAAAGAAAAATTTAGTAAAAAAAAATACATTTCACAGTATTGGTGATTTTCAGTTGAACTTAGTGTTGTTTGTTGTGCAGTTTGTGTGTGTGTGCGTTTGTATGTTTGCTACTCTTTTAACACATTACGATTGCATCAAAAGTCATCCAAATAATGACATATGAAGTCATAGATATTGACAGTAAAAACCTCACTCACATCCCACATAAATCAATATTTGTTTACCTTTCAAGTTGTGTTTTTTGCGAGTGAGTGTGTGTATGTTTGTTGTTTTTCTCTTTTGTTTTTGGGTGGGTGCTGTTAGCACAGCCGTTGTTTGAACAAATTCTGCTAACGTGGTCAAAAAACAAAACATTAGACCCTGGGAGAGGAAGAACAAATATGTGAACAATGTACTACCACCAACACACAAATACACAGATGCTTTAAGTGGTCGGCAAAAACAGCCCAGCAAACCAAAACTTCCGACGTGTCGGACATCAGATGTTTCTCTTACATTTCACCAGAAAATTTGCCGAATATGAACGATATCGTCATAAATGCCTTCAGAAATAAGACCGAGTTTTTCTGCACACTCTTCCGAATTTTGTCAGCAAAGTCTGCTCGTTCTCTGAATTTTTTTACACTTTAAACGATTTTGTCTGCACATTCTCTAAAGGGTGTTTTTTGTTCTTCTTCTTCCCACAAGAGAAACCCGTAGCTAGGGCATTTTTTGTTTTGTTTTCTCTCACAAACAACAACAACAAAAGAAAACCTGTTTAGCAATTCGTAAAACGGGTTATTGTTGTTGTTGTTTGTTGTTTTACAAGTGCGTTGCGCATTCCAATGTGTGTTTTTCATCTCCATTATCAGTTATGATTGTGCAATCAATATATTAAGACGTCGCGTCGCAAAATATGTGTCAAATATTTAAAGGTGAATATATCGAAAAATAAGAAAAGAAATGTTTTGTCGTCAGGCAATTAGATAAAAGTGAAAAAAGACGCTGAAGTACTGTTAAAAAAATTATTGCCTGAAGAAGACGATGAAATTAGTAAAAAATAAGAAGAAATAATTTTTTGAATGTTTGTGTAAATAAAAAAACAGAAATCTGACGATTTTCGTACATTTATTCAGAATTCTGTCCGAAATTCTCACGAAATCTCGTAAAAAATGTCCGTTTACTGTCAGATATTTCTGGCAATTTTCAGATTATTTACCAGAGTTACTTCAGATAAATCCAAAAGTCCCTTCGAAATTTTTCGAAATTTCCCTCAGATATCTGACCGAATTCTGACCGAAAAGTCTGCACAAGTTTCCGAATTTCCCAGACATTTCGGTCCGAATTCTTGTCAACCACTCATACAACTTTCGGACAGAATGCTGACAGAATTCGGCATCAGAATCGGCAACTTGTGCAGACTTTCTGTCAGACATCTGACCGAATTCGGGGAAAATGGTTTGCTGGGAGTGCATATGCAATGTATGTGAATCCTTGCACACTTGTAGTTGTACATCCATTTAGTCGTATTATATTGTGGTTCCAAATACCAATGTAAACAGAATTTGTGCCGAATGAAACCCATAGAAATAGAAAAATAAAAACACAGCTAAACAGAACTATGTATGTACTATATCAAATACAAAATCAATCATTTTTGTGAAAGCGAACAGAATAGGAATCAAACGAACATTGAATGATTGAGGTTAGACACATATATTTTAGTATTCACTAACAGAGGGACGGACGGGTGTGTTGTGTGTGTGTGTGTGTGGACGTAGGGATATTTTAAAATTCAGCCACAAACACTTTTACATAACAGTGGGAGAGAGAGAGAGGCGGAGGCTTTGAAATATGCAAAACATTTTTTTGAATTTGAAAATTGCAAATGACACATTCGATACTTGAAATCTAGTGACAGCAACAATTTATTAACGCAGCTAAGGGAATTTCTATAACAAATGCCTAAACGCATGCACACACACACACACACACTAATGTGTCTAGGAATGTTCAACAGTGGCGGATATTATGGGTTAGAAGGCCTTCTGATAACTTTTATGGCTTCCGATATATCGGTTAGGTAAATTACATTGCGTGAGTTAAAAAGTCAAAGTTTTTGTGTAACAAAAGATATTCGTAAGGGTTCTAAAATTAACAAGAACGTTTGTGGCAATTGTATATGCATATGTATATAATTCCTTTTCAAAAACATTTCCATTGTAAGCAATTTATAAAAATCAGATTATAATAGCATTCATTGCTAAATTTCAGTACCAATATTTGAACTCATTAACCTTTGAAAACACGAAAGAAGTAGAAAAACTTTACCAGGCAAGCGATCATAACCGAATAATATTTGATAAAAAACAACTAATGCCTAATTCTCCGTCGTTTATTACAAATTTGACTCTCTACATATATATCCCTTTATCATGCATTCAGACTTCCATGATTCATAATTATAAGTTAAAAGTTGCTGTAAATTCCAAATAAGGCTTTCAATAACGAAGGTCTTGAAATTTCCGCCGCTGCGTAAGCATTTCAACTACTGTATGTCTGTGTGTGTTTTATGTTCGGTCATTTATATTAAACTATGTTTGTCGGTAGCATGTTGATCTTTGCATCTTTTACTATACTAGCCGTTGGCTTGTATAACATTTAATTTAAGGTTTATATTTCAAAATATTTGAAATTCATTTGAAATTTTGTATCCAATTCATAAAATTGACATTAAGGCAATATATTTTGTCTACGACAGCTTATGAGGCAGTACAGTATGTGTGACTGGATATTTGTGTGATGGAATCAATTAAATGTAAGTGTTTAATGTATGCACAAGTAACCCTTAAGGAAGTATAAAATCCTGACAATTTGCTTAGTAAATGAATTGTTGATGAATAAACAAAGCTTTTGTACATTAGCAATATATTTTAATATGTACAAGGATGCACAGTAGAAAAAAAAATGAGAATTATGCAATGAAAAAACAATAAATATTATTTATGTAATATTTATTTATACAATCTTTGCGTATAAAAGAAATATGTTTACTTACACTATGACCAAAATTGGAGGGTATTGTCTGGAGAGTTGAGTATAATAATATTCCTGGAGGGCAAATCCGCCCTAAGTCAAGCTATTTTTGTGGCCCTGTGAAGTTTTCAGTTTAACCTAAAATAAAGTTTGAAATAAGTCCTATAAAACTACGTTTCTTATTGATTTAGAACATTTTCCCAGAATATTTTTGTTTTTGTGGAATATTTTTACCCTCTATCTCGTACTTATATCAAGAAATTTCAGAAAATTACCCTAAAATAGAACTTAACAGCGCTCAAATGTTCTACAAAAATGTTGCGCAGAAAATTTGACTTGGTGTGCTTTGAGACCAAAAATTAATATCTCCACCATTTATAAATTATTTTGTCTCTCTCCGAAACACTGTGTGCACAGTGACCTAAAATAGTCAGATAATCTATATTAATCGGAGTGGGGGGAGAGGTTACTAAATCTACGAACAGCTAATGGTAATGTAACCACTTAGCATCAATACTATCGAAACCGCGATTCTTCGACTAAAACGCTATGAAAAATTTTCGCTCATTCAGTTTATAAGAAATTGGCTGCAGAGAGTTCGAAGAGAGGCTCAACAATGAACCATCCACGATCCGGCCAACATAGAACTTCAAGAGATCCCGAATTTGTAGAGCTCGTAAGAGCGTCTGTTCGTGAATAACCTAGATTCTCTAATCGTCTTAAATGTGACCAGAATATCTTTACATTTACATCCTTACACATTGCACATGGTACAAAATTTAAAAGCTTAGAACTATACTCACCACTAAAGTTTTCTAATGAAACGCAAGATTCACCAGCTTTAGCACCTTTTTTCTCAGACTAGTCACACTATCATGGAATATAAATAGAACACGCGACTACCATACGGGAGATAGGTAGTACGATTCCCGGCTCCAGTCAGCAACATTTTTCTTTCATTACCGGCCGCATCGATGTTGTCGACAGCAACTTCGCTGTATCAGTGTCGAGTCAATCGGCATGTCTAGTAAAATATACTCCAACAGTGACGTTCGCATTCGTCGATAAACAAGTAGGTGCCGTTTGTTGTGAATTAATACCCTTTCTATTTTTGCTATCCCATACCTCATTCATGAGGTGTAAAGGGGAAACTAAGTTGTATTACATCACACAAATAGCAGATAAGCTAAATTCCTGGTATTGAAATTTATAAAATAAAGCACCAAAACTCCCTGCATTCCCCCAAGATTACTGTATGGGCAACTTTGTTTGCAATAGGCATTGTTGGTCCTTACTCTTATGATGAGAACAAGCCCTCACACTATACACAGAATGGTTTCATGCTACATAACGCTTCATTACCAAAGAATTTTAAAGGTTTTTATAAACGATCGTAGATTCTACTTCTTTGGGACCTGCCGTTGTATGATGGTTAGAACACTTGACTACAATGCCAGGTTTAACTCCTGGATCCAGTCATCCATTGCCGGCCCTCTCGATGTTGTCGACAGCTTTCTAGTAGAAGCTCATTCATGGGGTGTAAAGGAAAATTAAGTTTTATCACATCATAGAAATAGTAGGTAAGCATAGGTATTGGAATTTATAAAGTAAAGCACCAAAACTCCCTGAATTCCCTCAAGATTACTGTATGGGCAACTTTAGATAACTTTACATAACGTGTGTTTGCTTCATTTCAATTAACAATCGTAGTTTCTGCAAGATGGGACAGTTAGCGAAATTTTTGAGTAAACACTGATGTCCAAATCACATGGACCTCGAGTTTGTAATGTACTCCTTTACCGATATATACGGACTTATTGCACACAAATGGTTTCAAAAATATCTTTTCTAAAGTATTTTCCATCGTTGGTTACAACTTTTTCCATATTTTTTGGCAATTTTCGGATAACAGCTTACAAGAATGACACGACTTTTGAGGCAATTTAACTATCGCTTAGACTTTCATTAAAGATGGTACCAGTCGTGTTTACTGCAGCCTTCCACATGATCTTCTCCATTATGATGTTAAAAAGATCGAATAACAGACTATCGCCTTGTTTAAAGCCTGGCTTGGTAGAAATCTATGTGTCAGATTTTTGCCAATTTTCTCTGCAGATTTCGAGTCAGTCAATGTCATCTCGCAATGTCGTATCAGCTTTGCTGGGACACTAAACTCAGTCATAGCATCTAATAATTTCTGTTGTATCAGACTGTCGAATGAAGATTTGTAATCGCTAAACAGATGGTTAGTGGCGATCCGAATTTATTGTGTCTTCTCCAGGATTTGTTGTAGGGTTAATATAGACACTCACTAAGCAGGACATTGTATATGATGAGTAAAAGGCTGATCCAGCGATAGTTGGTAAACACTGATCTCTTTTTGGCTCGGTGGTACTCGGTACTCTATGCTGCCTTCGGGAACGAAAAGAGTGTGGATGTGCTCCCTCCCTCTGCGTCTCCGTGACTAGATTTCCATCTCTGTCCTTACAAGTGGGGATCCCTGTGCCAAAATCTTACCTTTTTACCTTTAGTTTGGAATTTGGGGATTCACCTGCATCGCTGTTATTTTAGATATCCTGGCTTTTTTTCCGCCTAAAGAGGCGGGTCATCTCCCTCTTCTCATAATTACATAGTTCATCTCCCTCTTCTCATAATTACATAGTTCTGTTAACGAACGTTGCCATTGGCTGAAATTAACCACCTATGCATTAAACATTTCCTTACACATTAAGCTACATGCCTCATCGTACTTAAGCTTATCTGAGCATGGTTTTTCATAATCCAATACGGTCGTTGCGGCAATGGTCTTAGAATTCGCAAAACGCTGCCACTGTTTGTCGAGAACACCAGAATTAATGGAAGACAATGACAGAGTAAGTCGGAGTAGACATTGGCTATCTCGGTGGAATGCAGCTTAATGGTGTTTAGCTTCCCTTGCGTTAGGCAATGAGCGTTTTTAGCACTACGTAATCGAGTAAGGTACGCCTGCAACTATGTGGTAATCCGTGTCAAAATTTGCACCGCGAATCACACACACGTCCACAACTCTTAAGACATGCCTTCCATAAATTAACACGTGATCATTTTGTTTCTTTTCAATTGTGGGAATCTGGTTCCACTCACTACCAAGTTTGTTGTCGCCGTAAAGCAAACCAGTACACAAATAGGCGTGATAGACGGATAGTGGCTATTCGGTCACTATATATCGGTTAAATCGCGAGACCAGATGTCAAAATCACTTCCCGACTACGAAACCACATCTATATTCATGTATTTCTGCATAACAGAACAGTTCTTTCGTCGTGTCCATCCCTGTCACGTCCATCAAGTTTCCTTAATGGCGGTGATGTCAGCCTTGTATTTATCGAGAACATCCACTAATTAATAGAGGCACCATCTCATTAAATTGTAGTCCTCAACAGTTGGTGATGTTTCTTTTCTTCGTATTTTCATAACAGTTTTTTTTTTGTTTAAGGAGAGTTACTGCCAAAGGCACTAAGAGAGCCTTTGGGTTGAGGTTTAGTAGTTTCTGTTACTTACTCTCTAAGACTCATCGGTGGTAGCATGCAACATTGCACCTTTTAACATATGCTTCTACTGATACGGAGAACCAGTGATCTATCAGACGTTCTGAACTGCTTGGGGACTTTCAAAGAGAGATTCTGGTTTTCCCCAAATCAATAACGATCAGAGAACTATCGTATGTAAAGTAAAAGCACTTTTGGTCCTCCCAGATTTATGAATACTACAGATTTTTTCCAGCTATCTTTAGGTTCTCGGAATTTTTGCCAAAAACAGAATCGGTCGAGCCGTTTATGAATTTATGCGTGACTAACGATTATATAACCAAGGAACTGTTGCAATTGCAAATCATTTTTGATTGTAATAGATAAAACAAAGCAGGCTGCTTATGCAGCGATTGACTACTCGTATTGTACTGTGTTATTTTGGCTTCACACACATACTTGATAAGAATAAGTGATTTCCCTAAAATTAATTGCACAATTCATTTTCTTTACCCACAAATACCAATTATTTCATAAAATCCAATAAATTAGTTTTTATTTGCAGTTCCTTAAAACATTTGTCTAAACAAATGAAGATTGATTAGATTTCTATGAAATTTTTACTATCATTGCACATTTGGCAAGTCTTAAGTTATCTTATGCAATTACTTATTTATGCAATTTTATATACCATATTGTATTTAAATATTTGTTATATACTAGCTTGCGCTTGTGTGCTGTGTATACCAAATGTTCACAGAGCATATCTATATTTCCTGCTCCTTCCTCTGTTTTTTCATTTGTGTCTTAAATTAACTTTTACACAATCTCATATAACAATTCACAACAAACGAAATGAATCAGGACACTTAAGGAGAAGTTGCTTATAGTGATAACAAACATCTCTATTTGTCTTTTATGGGCCAATTCGCACACACACACGCCCTATTGACATGTCCTGATTAAATATTACTTACACGTAATGATGGCACCATAATGCCCTTTAATTTATATGTCGAACGTGTCCTTTAATTCATACACACACTCAGATAGGCATACACAAACAGATATTCCATTACATGAGCATATTTGTGCTGATGTCGGCCATTTTTTACACATTTCTTTATTTACACCTCATAAATTACAAAATCACATTAATTTAAATCTCATTTTTGCAAATAATCACATTTATTTGTGTATTTATTGCCACCGAATCCCGTGACTATGCTGGTGCGTAAGAATGTCTGTCAGGATGCTGTAGCATAGCTCCGTAGATTCGACCACATAAATGAAATGCAACTGCTGGCGGCGCTAGAGATGTGATGGTGGTGGTGGTGGTGGTGGCGTCGTTGGTCAGTTCGCTTTTGCTGTGGCGCATAATGCTGTGGGGTTATCGTGAATTTGTTTGTGTTTAAATTAAAATTAAAAGATATTATATTCATGTTGTAGTAAATGCACACGAACTTTTTGCATGTAATCTGCATGTATATGCTCATTAAGCGTTTCACTCACAAAAATACAACGATACACCGTTTCAGATGCAACGGCGCCAGTGCAATTGCCCTGCAGTCAGATCAACATTGACAAAAATAACATGGAATCAGCTCACAACGCAAAGCAGCGAAACAACCAATCAACCGCTGCCACCGCTACCACCACAAGTCCCTGTCATTTTCTATAGATTTCTGTTTACATAGTGTTATATGTTCTGACACATTCGCCTGACATACACACGCGGCTATTTGCACACGCAACTGTAAAGCGAATCCTTCATGTAAACTATAATCCGCCGCGTAAATGCGTACTCGTACAATATTGTTGTTACACTTTTCGACTTATGGTTCGTGGGACACTCTCATTGTAGTGAACATGTGTGAGTGTGTGTGTGCGTGTGATGTCCTTAACGATATGATATGAGTGAAACAATAAATAAATAATACTCGAACTCTCGCACTCTCCATCCCTACAATATATTGTACGTTGTTGTCAGTGTAGAAAGTGCATGAGAGGTCCTTTGTGTACATAGCCTTAAGTAAAATAGCGATTTAACGGTTATTACTGGCAGCGATGTCAAGCGTACATGGCCATTGTTATCCTTTCAATTCGTTTATGAATAGATCATAATAAAGACCTTAACAACGGCCAATGTCAGATATTGAGTGTGTAACAGACAGCAGCAGCGGCGGCGGTGTCGGCAGCAACAGTCAGTTAAAGTCAAATAAGGGAATGCGATAAGTAATCAAGTGGAAAGCGCCAGAGTACTGCATTGAATGATAGCTGTGATAAAATCAATTCAGAAATTAATAATTTAATAAGCACGACAGCGTCAAGGAGAAAATACACACATGGAGTTTTGATTTGAAAAACTATTAGAGTTAAAGAATGTGGACACAAATTGATATCACAGAAGAAAATCTAGAAATTTAGGTACAAAATAAAGTGTGACACCCACATATTAGTTCTGTCAAGAGAAATTGCTGGCGGAAAAATCGATAACGGTTTTAGTTACCAATAATTATGATGTACTAAGGTTGAATATCTACCAAGTCGCATGGGAACATTGGGACCATTAGCTGTAGCGGATGATAATGGCAAAATCAGTATAAAATTAGTATTTATACTTGTGCTGATATCCAGATGAAGCCGAAAAAAAGTATGTGAACCAGACAACCTAAAGAAATTTGCCTTAAATGTGACAAATTTCCCTATACGATACTTACTAACTTCAAATCGATATTAAATTATAACAGCAAGTAACTTAACAAAACGAATGATGTAGAACTTCTTCTTTTAGGGGCTACTTTCACGTGCAGTTCTCAGAATTTTGTCCCACAATCATGCGTTGTACTGTCTTTTCAGTCTTCCGATGGTATACATCGAACTTTCTTGTCATTATTTGTACAGCGAAACTGGAGTATATTCTGCTTTAGTTTATCTCTTCCCTTTCTTACTTATTAAATTATATTCTACTATAAAACTCCTATAAATTTTGAAAATGCAGTAATTTTAATAATTACGTAACAATGCTAGCACAGCGATAACATACAACTTGCCTTATTAAAAATATGAAAAAAATATTACCGTTGATAAGAAACTGGAAATAGCCAAGTTATGTTCCGCCACACAAACAAATAATTCTTATCATTTAACAAATCTCCGTTCTTCGTTTTACACCCAATTTCATTTTAACAAAATAGAATAAATTTCCAAGAATTCATACCACGATAATTGACTGCAGCATAAGCAAAGGAGAGCAGAATTGAAAATAAAGGAATCACCGCTACTTTACTGACCTAACGGATTTTGTTATTACCTCATGTTAGGCTACGCGAATCCTTGGCGAAGGTAGGTGCAAGGAAAATGGCACGAAAATGGCATAAAGACATAAAAAATGAATATAAGAACTTCCTTTGCGCGGGCTTTATTCTTTTCACTGCGAAGGTATATAAAGAAACTCCTATATATATTATTTATAATGACTCACTTCCGTATCCGCGCTTAATTTACGGAAAATACCAGGAGTAGAAGTAAAAAAGCCAATGGCACGTAGCAAATCATGCGTGTATGGCAAGACGCGCAAAACACGGTATACGCTTGGAGCGCAAAAAATTGCTTAATGATTTAGTAAATTTATTTAAACAATAAATTAAATTGAGCTCTAACAATACAAGCAAACAATCGCGCAAAAGTCTTTAAGTTATAAGCATATAGAGGGAGGGCGTGCATATCCTTTGGCGTTTTTTGTTTGTTGCTCTTAAACATGCCCACTGATTTGTAGGATAACGCACAGATTTCCATTGTAGGCCACAGTTGTTTGCGAGAATGTTTGAATTGTGGTTTGGCATGAGTGCTTCTATGGATTTATATGGTCTTAGCCATTATTCATAAAGTCGATCATCCATCAAATGAAATTTAATGGTATCGGTCGGTCAGTATGATGTTTGCAAACGATTATTTTTTTTTTTTTTTTTTATATAGAAACTTAGGTAGTTGGTTAGTGGAGTGGAAAGGGGAGATCTTGAAATGCCTTTAAGGCAGTATATTAAAATAGCATGTAATTGTATTTATAACTTAGCTGGGGCTAAATAAATATATGTTGTAGAAAGTCATTTTGATAACAATGATGTGGCATATATCAATGGTCACACACCATAACGGACTCACTCAAATTATGACAAAGTTGAATGTGTATCAAAAAATGTGTTAAACTAAAAAATTAATTAGAATAACTAACTTAAAGAATACTTCTTCTTAGATTTTGAAAGAAAGTTAAACCTAAAAACGTAATACTGATTTTAAGTGAGAATTTGAAAAACATTAAAAAAGATTTAGACTGTTGTCACTTGTGACCACAGATAACATTTTCATTGGTACCGAAATTTACACAGTACAAAATTTTCCAGCTCATTGATATGGGACTCAATTCTGAGAACTGCACGTGAAAGTAGCCCCAAAAAGAAGCAGTTCTGCATCATTCGTTTTGTCAAGTTACATGCCATAATAATTTAATATCGATGATCGTCGTGTTTGTGTTTATTCGGTCTGTTTGGAATTTATTTCAAGCTCAAGACCAGTGTTTGATTTGAAGTAAGTAAGTAGTAGGGAAATTTTTCACGTTTAAGGCTCTTTTGTTTGACATAACTCGAGAACCACTTGTCCGATTTAGTATAACGTTCCCCTAAATAAGCATCAGTTTCACTTTTCCATTCATCAAATGAATTTGAACTGGGTTTATTTTGTAGCAGTTACAATAAACCTGTTGTACTCCGTGGCGTATGATTTACGTGGAATATTACTTATGCTAATCATACGCCACCATATAGTATTTATGTTATGTTAAACAAAAGAACTTAAAATGTGACAAATTCCCCTATACGACACTTACTGCCTTCAAATCGACATTAAATTATTATGGCATGTAACTTGACATAAAAAATGATGCAGAACTTTATCTTTTTGTAGCTACTTTCACGTGCAGTTTTCAGAATTAAGTCCCAAAATCATGTGTTGTACTGTTTTATTAGAAACTAGCTGACCCGGCAAACGTTGTTCTACCATACAACTTCATATAAGCTCCAGAGTAATATTAAAACACATATAGTTCAAATTTTAATGTGACTTATTTGAATTTAATCGAAATCAGTGAAGAGCGGTCTGATAAACAATGTTTTCCGGCGCTCAAACAAACAATGAAGACAGTTTGCCAACACGCGAAAAACTGAGAAATTCGAGGTTGATCCCACAAACTTCCAAAGATTGGCCTTGCGATTTATTGATTGTCATCGCAAAAGCCAATCGAATGGGGATTTGAATTCGCTGGAATTGGAAAATCGGTTGAAATAATAGAAATTCGAGGAATAAGGACTTCCTCTCCTTTAAAAAAATTTGACGGGAACGTCATCAATCCAGTTGAAACATCAACAGAAATTTGGCCATTACAAAGCGCCAGTAGATATTTTGAAAATACAGTAGCCGATGGGTCGTTTTGCAACGTGACTCTCATGTTCGTAGTAAATTTCAACTCCTTAAAAACATTAATTTCATCAGCAGCAGTAGATTCTGGGATGGCGGGAGGCGTTGGACGAAAATCTTCCGACAGAAATATTATAGCCCCACTAAATCGTTTCGAATCACCTCATAAATCCTTCATCTTTCGGTCAACTGCCTCCAAAGCTCGTTGATGCGCTACCGTGCATTCATCCCAAATGATAATTTTGCATTCTCGCAACAATTTCGCTGTCGCCGAACTTCTAGATATTGTGCCCAATGGCTCGTCAACTGTGAGAAGATTCATCAGCAACTTCAAAGCGGAGTGTGCAGTTCGACCGCCTTTCAACATAGTGGCAGCAGATGGTGTAACAGCTAAAGCAATTCGCGATCGATACGCATACAAATTATTTGAGCTAACCTTTTTATTCGTTTCTTTTCCTGATGAATTGTAAACAAACCTGTCATTATATTGACCATCTTTAAATTGTGGTGATAGTCACCCTCTCCACGGCAGAACATCAATGGGTATTGAAGTGCATCATATAACCGATGTGCCTTCCGACGCTTGAGAACAATATCGTGTGATTCCACATTCTCACCCTGCAATAGCTGTGAAGCCGTCGATATTCACATGAACAACTTTAAATGCAGTTATCTCCTAACAAAAATGTTCGATCGCAAAAAGGATACAGTTGGAATCTCATCTTGAAATAGATTGGGATCTCACCTCGAAATGAGTAGCAGCATAAGCCGGGAGTTTTCGATTGTAACTTCAATAATTGCTATGCTGGCATACGACAGACAATGAACCGATATCAAAGCAGCGAAGATCTTTGTAGGCGATTGTGGAATCGTATTCAAAAGCAGAGCGATTCAAGTCTATATTTACGGCTGGTTTCTACTATTAACAATTTGTCGAATTTGAGGTGGTGATTGTGCAGCGCAAAACTGTGCAATATGGGCATGTCTCCATTCATTTTTTTGGCACGTTCCTTTTGCGTTTGATTATTACGGACGTTCTGACTAATTATAGCACGACGCGTACGTCGTCCAAAGTTTAATTGTCTAACATAAGGCATTAGTCTAGTAAATAACTCTCCCAAAAAACTACCATGTCCTATTCAAAAAATCCAAATTTTTCGAGTTTTCCACCAAGAATTTATCTAAAATTTTTCGCAGTTACATCATCCAAAACTATCAAATCATACAACAAAATTCCATACAATAAAAGCAATTTTCGGTTATTCAAATTTCCCGGCTTTTCCGGAAGACTTTCCCAAAAATTTCATCAAAATCGGTCTTGCCGTTCTCAATTGATGAATTACTATTACACCATTTTTATATATATAGACATTATTTATCTCGTTAAATTTTCCAACCAAAATCAAAATCATCAAATCATGCAAAAACTGCAAAATTTCGTCTATAAAAAAATCTAATTTTTTGCGCTTGTCCGGAATTTTCCGAGTTTTTCGCTAATAATTTTCTATTTTAGCATTCGAAAAGCCATTTCGTAACAATTGCACTCACAATACCCTTCTTTTCCTAAGGATTTTCGCAAAATTTTGTGGCATAAAAAATTCAACGTTTTCTCTTTATAAATTACTATAAATTTTTCACATTATTTTTATATTTATATATTTCACAATAATTCGAAATTTTTCAGCATCACAACGAATTTTACACCTTTACGTCGTCGTCTGAAATCATCAAATAAAGCGATACAATGGAAGATTTCGTCGAAGGCATCCAAATCTTTCGATTTTTTCTGGAATTTTCCGAGTTTTCCACCAAGAATTTTTCTATTTTTCCCATCGCAAAGTCATAATTGTTCGAAATTGTTCACATTTACATCGCCCGAAATTACCAAAACATACGATAAGATGCAACTTTTTTTCGAACAAAAAAAGAAATTTTTTTTTGCCTTTTTCATCTAAAATTTTCTATTTTTCCATTCGAAAACCGACCAAAATTTAATTTTCGATTACTTTAAATCACGCGATGACATGCAAAATTTTGCCGAAAAAATTCAAATTTTCCGATTTTTTCGGAATTTTCCGAGTTTTCCACCGATTATCTATTTATCTATTTTTCCATTCGGAAAGTCGTTTCGGAATAATTATCCGAAATTTTTCGCAAGTTACATCGTTCAAAACTATCAAATCGTACGACAAAAAGCAAAATTTCGTCGAAAATGGTATTAACATTTTTCGAATTTTTCCGGAATTTTCCGAATTTTCCAACAAATTTTTTTTATTTTTCCATTCGAAAACCCATTCGTAACAATTGCACACAAAATTCCATACAAAAAGGCAATTTTCGGCTTTTCCGGAGGAATTTCCCAAAATTTTCTTTTACATAAACCTTCTCCTGGCAATTACGAACAATTGAAAAAAAATTTCAGCAAAATCGGTCCAGCCGTTCTGAATTGATGAATTACTATACATTTTTGCCACCATTTTTATATATATAGATTTTGAACATTTGTCAATACTTAAAATTGTTTATCAGTTATAACTTATGAGTTTTCTGATGTATTTCTTAATTATATTTAAATAAATTCTTCGACTTATGGCAACTTTCCGACTCCAACGTCAGGTCCCAATCCATAGCTACGCTTGCAACTGTTCCATTATTTTATGATAGAGTCCGAGATGTTGTTACTTTTAGTTTCATCCCGATGCCCTCACATAGTTTTCGCAAAATTAAATCCAGTTATGTTTACACTTCCGGTCTTTTGGGTCTGACGACATTACTTCTCGTCTCACGATTGCAACATAAAAAACAATAATAATAAATGTTGCTCCAAAATTGATTTTTATGGTCTACGTGGCAGGTATTAAAATACAACAAAATATCCCCATAAAATATATGATTCATACAGACTTAAGAAAATTCCCAACCCGACTACAGTGGTAACATATAACTAATTGCTCTTCGTTGGCTGTTTTTATATCATTTCAGAATTGGACAGCGATAGCAAAAATGCACATATTGCATAAAAATCGTAACATTACTTCGATATCCAAATGAGAGTGAGGAGGCCCATAGTCAGCACGTAAAGAACATATGCTGTCGTAAACTACAGCAACAGAGAGGGGTTTAAAGCAAAGAGGTAAGTCTCGCCTACATTTATTGCAGCACATGAAGTATATGAATACAGATGGTATCATTACAAACTGACTAAACAAGCCATAAAAAACATGTAGAACAAGAAAATGTTTTATTAACGATTTCCGCATCCTAGCAAATCACGCACACACACGCCCAAGATCATAGCAACAATGACTTATTATCACATTTAGAGATAAAAAAAACACATCTGTTTGTCTGCTTAAGTACATTTGCAGCTAAATGAATGTATGTGTTGTTTACACCAGCACGATTTCGATTTTGATTTCCTTGCTGTTGTTACTTCTACCACCTAATCAGCCATAAGCAATATACACGCGTCATTAAGTACAACCAACTTTAAGCAATAACAAACAATCGAATACAGACAAGCTAACAGTACAGATATGAGCTATATACATCATGTAGCATTTCCGGTTTATATATTTCTTACCCCTATATTCCATTTAAGCATTTGCCAAAGGCTACAATAATAAATTAAATGTGAATGTGTGTATAAGTGTGTGTTTGCGAGTATGTGCGTGTATATATGTGTGTGTTTCTGAAACTAAGAGTCCGCCTCGAAATATGAAGGATATGAACGAGCAACTGAAGTCATTTATATCAATTTTCAGTTATACGCACGTTTCGCAGCCACAACGTGCCAAGGATATACTGCAAATTTACGATGCCGCCAACACTTGCCACACAATGCTACAACGCAAACAAAATGAGCATCAACAACATATGAGTTCGTCATATACATAATAAAATAAAAAATTGAGTGAATTTTAAGCTGCATAACTCAAAGAGGGCAAAGCCCATACAGTAGCAAGCCAATTGTATGTAAAACAAGTGTTGGTCAAAAAATATTATTTATTTATTTTGCCACAAACAAGTCAAGTAGCATATCAATGTGCAACATAACACTTTCTCTGTGGAAATAAAACACAAGACATTCATTGGAATTCTCACAGACGATTTACATGTTACCTTCTCATACGGTATCAAGTGTTGTCTTTTTCCTACATATGGACTCATAAATTTACGACATTTTCACAACAAATTAAATTACCACTTTGTCAGTTTTATGTAAATTGTATGCATGTATGTATCTATACGAATATACAGTAGGACAATCGCATAACTGCAAAATTAAGATGTATAAATTTCAAAGTTCGCAATAGTACGTACAGCAGTAGTGCTGCTACATAATTCATATTTTTTCTTAGTTCAAGTATGGATATTAAGATGAACATATGAGGTAGTCTTGTTGATTGGCCAAAGGCGGAGTGGAGTTTTCGAAATGTTCTCTCTTACTGAAAATTTGGCCCGTAAATTATAAGGTACAGGTGCCGATACCTTAATACTGGATTGTAGCAGTCTATCTCCTGATAGTCTTCTCGCACACGAGAGTACTACCGTTGGATAACTTTCCAACTCTTCAACCATTAAAAGCGGTATCAAAGGCTATTCTTTTGCAACCTCTTAGCAAGGAGTATAAATATGGTGCTGCAGTCGGCCAGGGTTGTTTCTTATTTATTCTTCCTGGTCGAATGAGTAAGGAACCACTTCGATAGTTTATCCAAAATTGATGCAGGTGCATTAGTTCGAGTAATTCAGCTTAGTACAATATGACACCATAGAAGACTCGCATTTCTCATTGTGCATCAATGGATACTTACTGCGATTTATTACTTATAAACAAAACAGTAGAAAATAATAACAGGGATAGAGCAAATCGGACGGAGTACAAGCCTTGATCTTATACTTGTTAGTCAATATGGTACCCCTGCATCAGAGATAATTACAATTTGAATATCTCATAGCATATTTGAAATACGACACCAGCTTTAACCACAGTATTGTAGTCGGCTCTAGTAGGTCAGAATCCTTATTTGATCAAGTCGACAATACGATACAAGATGTAACAACACAGTGGCATCTGTGCTCCGACCATGTCCATATACTGTAGTATCGGGCTTTTAGTTCTAGACATCTTCCATATTCGGGTTTCTGCAACTTAAAAGTTTTTACATAGTTTGTGATAGACTCTTTAAGAAAAGTCGAAAAGAGAGAGAGAGAAGATGCAAGATCATTATATCATTATCTATGCCTCAAGTGCTGATTGCTAGAGGACATTGTTTCTCACAATCAGTGAGCAATCGCAGTGGCATGCGCTGATAAGGTAAACAGGCTGTCAAAGGTGACCCTCACATTTTCTGGGTTCAATCGACTGATATGATACTAAAGCCTCCGCTGGTGATTATTTCAGGTTATGTTTGGTGATGAAATTATATATTACTCCGAGGTAACCATTCACTAGATCGCATAGCTCATCAACATTTTGGGCCGTCGCCATAATGGTCCAATTGTCTGCATTTGACATCACCTTGTGCTGATATGGGGTGTTTAGAGAGGTAGAAGTTAAACAGTAGGGGGATAGGACACCGCCCTGAGGTAATCCTTGTTTAACTCTACGGGGCTTGAACATTTATCTCTAAACTTAACGAAAGACTGACGACTCTTTAGATAATTCATTAGCAATCTCTTCATGCTGTTGGGCGTGGTGGGCAACAGGATGTTCTAGAAGAGTGTGGTGCAGCTGGCTGTATCGAAGGCCTTCAAAAAGTCCACTGGTGGCGCTCTGCTCAAGAGTCGTCGCGACTGGCAACAGGAGGGAAATCGACTTGTAGTATTGTCCCTTTGTCGCGTTCTTCCCAGCTGTAAGTATCGGGATGACATTACCATCTTTCCAGGCATATGATCTAACTATTTATTCCCCTTGTCCTCATTTACCAACCTGCTGATAACGTGGTTCAGCTGAATTTTGGACGTCATCACGCTTATTTGGTAGTATCGCTGCCTCTGCGGCCGCACTACTGATAGTCGAGCTACTGCTACGATAGTTTCATGGAGTCGTGTAGGGTTGTGGAATGTCCGAGAAAAGAAGATTGTGAGGTTTACGAACAACACTTCGTTTCGCCTTGTCTATCTCTCTCCCTCTCTCTCTCTCTCTGCGCTCAGAGACGATGAAGTCGTTGGGTCAATCCAGACAATTATTTATGGTTAAATGGTCTGCTGCTAGTGAAACTGCTGGTCTCCAGGTTGGGTAGTTCATCAGACCAGAGCAAGCAATTGTTATAACTAGGGAGCTGGCGCGATAACCGTGCAGAGGCATCATCATTCAAAGTGCGAAAGGTAGTTTCGTCAGTTTGTTTCGCCGGTGACGTGACTTTCTGGTCTTCCTCTACGATAGAGTGCTAGATGGAGTGCGTTTTAGTCCCCTAGAATCAGACGCATGTCACCATCTAATAACTTATTACAACACATTATTTTGGGACTCAATTCTGAAAACTGCACGTTAAAGTAGCCCCAAAAAGAAGAAGTTTTGCATTATTCGTAATGTCAAGTTACATGCCATAAAAATTCAATATCGATTTATTGTTAGTATGTATCGTATAGGGGAATTTGTCACGTTTTAGGCTCTTTTGTTTGACATAACATAAATACTATATGGTGACGTATAATTATCTAATGTAATATTTCACGTAAATCATACGCCACGGAGTATAACAGTTCAAAGTCATTTGATGAATGGAAAAGTGAAACTGTTGCTTATGTTGGGAAAAGTTATATGAACAGATTAACGGAATTGTAAATATTATCTTTTTTTTAAATTTATTTCAGCTAAATGGGACTCGTGGTTCTCAATACTTACTAAATTCAAATCGATATTAAAGTATTAAGGCATGTAACTTGACAAAACCAATGATGCAGAATTCCCTTCTTATTGGGGCTATTGTCACGTGCAGAATTGAGAATTAAGTTCCCAATCAATGAGCTGAAAAATCTTGTACTGTGTAAAGTCCTGATATCGGTACGATAGTCTTAGGGACAATTGGCAACTGACGGAATGTAGACATTATAGATCTCTAAGACGGTTTCTCCTGATTTGACTGTAATACCTTGAACTTGAAGGTATTGGTCTTAGCGTTGAAATTGAAAGAAATAGGGCTCTTTCCACTGTGTTATCTATGATAAATGCAATGCCCTATCGTTGCTTCTAGTGTGGCCTTTCCGGACTTTTGTCTCCTTTCTCAAATTTATAACTCTGTTGCTGTATGAGAAATTAATTTTAATAACATTTTATTTGTGAATATATATCTTCTTGATATGAAGCCTCCTAAATCATTAACTGCTAATGTATCATGATTAAATAACTACCACAATTGCTTAAACCAATAGAACACACACACACACATCTTTTTGGTTTAATAGTTAGAAAGTATTAATACCCATTAAGATTCCGAACATCGGCTCAACGTGTACAATGTACATGTACCTCTAATACATATAAGTTTCACTCCGAGTAGCATTAATATGGTTGTGATAATTTAAAATCGACTCATAAACTAATAATTGAAATGTATGCAATGCATGTGTCCATTGTCATAGATTTGTACAAATATATGCATACATATGTTCCTAATACTTAAATTAATGTAAATTTTTTTGAATATGTATAAAGCACTCAAGGACAATAGAGTATTTCAATGGGAAAAACAAAAACTTGGCGCTGATGGAGTTTGAATTTTAACTGAAATAGAAGAAATTAAAAAAAAAACCGCACACTTTTATACTCCACAGTGTTGTCCCATCGAAACAATACGACAAAACGCACATTGTTGTTCATGCTACTCAATCGCTTTATATCATCAATTGGACAACTATGACTCCAGCGTTAATTTTGATTGGTAATTTTTTTATTTCTCTTTCAACTTCTTATTTTTAAAATTTACATACTATGTAATTGTCCAATGAGTAATATGTAGCCTTTGAGTAAGCTTGAACACGAATGTGCGTTTTGTTCAAATTTTTGGCATATTGATGATTTTCGGTAGCAACGGGATATGATGAAGAACATGTCACGAAGTTCGCAACGCTTTAACATTGTGCGTAGCATTGAATTGGCCAATAATTCAATAATAAAAACTCTCAGTCGTTCAACTAGTTTGGTGTATGCATTTGTATGCACTATACAAAATCATTAAAATCAGCAAATTCTTATAAATTCTAACTAAATTACGTGGTGCCTAAAATTTTTATTTTTTCTCTGATTTGTAAAATAACAAATTTTAATATTAGCCTTTTACAACTCTTGCAACAATAAAATTTAATTTTATTAAATGTCAAGTATTTTCTTTAGCCTAGTATATTAAACACGTTCACACAGAGACCTCGAATAATTTATTCTATTACATTAAAGATTGAGCAACCTTAACGCTATCACCTTCGAATCGGTAACATTGTCGACCGACCGGTATGCCGGCTGCGTCAGCTTCGTGTGTGCTGGCATTGTGCGGTGCGTGTATGACATAAATGAATATATTATGGTTTGACTTTAAATTATAGTCGTATGGGAATGTATGAAGCATCGCTTCATTCTCCCATAGCAAGCTAACTATTGCACAAGTGGAGGCAACATGATGTGTTACTCTACACCCACACATCAGCAGTGCATGCACACAACTCTCTTTCGCCGCTTCGCTCTAAGAGTGTGAGGTAAAACGGAAGTTGCTTCATATATTTTTAATACAGTTTCCTCTGTTCTCTATAGCAATTTAAGTTTTTCCTCTATTTCGCTCCGTACGTTCTATGCAAATGAGTTAAAATTTTATTATTGGTGTTGTAGTTGTCCTCCTCGTGCTACGCCCCTTCCTTTGCTCCTCTTCTATGATCACGTTTCGTACATTTATTACAACATTTACACTTTAGTGGGTTGTCTGTGTAAAGGAGGGTGCGCTGTGCTGCGTGCGTATATATGTGCGTGGGTTTGAGTGCATGTATAAGTACTTATTCTACCACCATCTCATTAATAATTTAATTTTATTTATATTTACTATTATGCATTTTTTAGCATTTTATCAAATATAGACATTGTAGCGATAATTTAAATTTCATTTATGTATATTATTTTATATAACTACACATGTACGTTGTATGTACATATGTTTATGTTGGTATTTGCTCCTGTGTTTCGTCGTCATACCGGTTATTTATTTAAAAATAATTTTCTTTGACAAACAAAACTTTAATGTTTGTTAGGTTGCACACAAATTTTGTATGTACTATTTGCGCTATGAATTCATTTAGGTAGGCACATAAATATTATAGCCGTGTATCTCTTGGATTGTGCCATAAGCAAGAATGAATTTATGTTTGAGTGAGTGTGTGTGAGTATGTTTGTACATTATCCCATAAACTGCATCATGTTTACCAGTTGGTCAACCATAAATGAGCCCTATGTTTATAACCATAATTATTGTATTTATGACAATAATAATGATGATGATGATGATGTCAGTGTGTTGTTTATTTGGCAGATATTTGAATGTGTTTGCCTGAATATAAATTAAACACAGATGTGACATTTTAAATTTCGTAATTTTCAAAAAACAAAAAAAAATGTGCAAATTTGTTTTATCAGTTGTGCCGTTAGTGCTTAAGGATAACATTGTTTAATGAATATGTCAATAAAGTATGTGGATAATAAATTGTGATTGTAGTGAAATTGATGGCACCAAACGATAACTGTCACTGGTTTAAACTTTGTTTATTAAAGGATTAATTTAAGAAAACTTAGGAATTAAAGACAAATATTGGATTTTAATATATACTGTTTTTTTTTTGGGCTCCCGCCCCATATTCTGCACTTTGGCATATGTCGGTATGAAGTCTAAATTTTCCGACTGTTTGGCTAGAGACATTCTCCCCGCCAATTTTGACGTTTAATTTTTATTTTCTCATCTGTCGGAGTATGAGCACATAGCAGCGTGATGTGGAAACATTTTACTTTCACTCTGATGGTGGCAATTCGTACACTGAACCTAGGTGTCGTAATCTCTTACCGACTGAAAATCCCCATTAAAACTCAAGCTTCTGCATTTGGCAGCTGTAGTACACAATGCACCGCCTCATACGTGAATATCCATATCCAGTCCACTGGATATCTTGTATGGCAGTAATGTCTGCCTTATACTATAAAATAAACCAGTTAAAAAACAAACTTGTAAATGAATCTATTTAACATATTATCTAGTATGGTCCTCCCATATACCATCAATACTTCTCAATTCTTTTTAACCAACGCTTAAGTTGAATCATTTTAAAGAAAACTGCATGGACAAAATGAGGATCTTTCCATTTTCAATAAAGAAAGACAGGAACTATTTCTAAGAACTCATCATTATATTTGTGTGTCCTTTGCCGACAAGCTAAATTGCGAAAGTTGTATTCATACAATACGAAAATATATATTAAAAACCGTTTGATTTATAGTATAAATAAAGTAAAAAAAAAGACCTCTAATTCTACAAGCCAATCATAATTTATTATTGAAAAGACTTTACCATTAATTAAATATTTTATACTATCTATTATCAATTACTGTCAACAATCAATTAGTAAGAGCCAAACGCGATAGCTTTATGATTTATATATTTGTAATAAAAATAAATAAAACTACAAAGGTTGGCATACTTTATGTAATTAACACTTCAAATGTCAAAATTAAAATTAAATATTTTACAAAATGTCAATTGAAATAAATATTTACTCTCATACTATTAGTTTATACAACAAAAATAAATCCAAATCCATGTGGCTTAATTCAGGTAATTAAATCTTCAAAAAAATACTTGCAATACATAACAGGAGGGAGTCTCTACTTAACACGTTTGCTACCATCCCCCCTCACTTACTATGTCAGATGCATCGAACAGCCGAAGAAAACACATTGCGAAATACAACACAAAAGCACAGCTGGGAACCTGCAGACAATACACGTAACCCTTGTGGAACAAAGTGAACCAAAATGTACAACACTAAGATTTATGACCAACATTTTTCATATGTGGCGTCCATTGAAATCACATTTAAAATCGAAGAAATTCTTCTCGCACATTCAAGGATCGCACGTATACATGTACACAATAGTAATATTACTTGGATGTTGGTGGGTTTTTATGTGTCGGAACTTGTATTGTATGTAAATCTCTGTAGGTGTTATCATGCAGGTGAAAGATTTACTCTTAAACATCATATGCTTGTAGAGTTAACAGTTGGATTTTTTATGTGGGGAACAGAACAAAAGTTCAGGGAAATCATTATATAGTAAGGGATGTGATGTAGGGATGACCCTTGTTTTTGAAATAGAAGGGACTTCTTGAGAACAGTTTTCTGTGCAAGGCTTACAAGTCCTCTGATGTATGAAGTAAGAGACACTGAAGCGTTGACATATATATGCCCGGATTACTAAGATTAAAGTATTAAAGCTGTGTACCATTTGTCCTTACATTACATTTTAAGAGAGACCCGAATATGTGGAGAAAGTTTGTTGGATCTGCCGTAGTATGATAGCAAGAATCACATCAAATATCAACTTATTCGATAAACACACCTTATTCCGTGCCTTATATAATACAGTGCAACATTTTTCAGCTCATTGATTTGGGACTCAGTTCTGAGAACTGCACGTGAAAGTAGCCCCAAAAAGAAAAAATCAGCATCATTCGTTTTGTCAAGTTACATGCCATAATAATTTAATATCCATTTGAAGTAAGTAAGAATTTAGGCTCTTTTGTTTGCCATAACTCTAGAACCACTAGTCCGATTTAGCTAAAACAAATTTTAAAAAATTAAGAATTACAATTTCTTTTAATCTGTTCATATAACGTTTCCATATATAAGCAACAGCTACCTTTTCCATTCATCAAATAATTTTCAACTAGGTTTATTTTGTAGCAGTTACAATAAAACTGTTGTATTCCATGGCGTATGATTTATGTGGAATATTACTTATGACATTGATACACCACCAACAGTATTTATGTTATGTCAAACAAAAGAGTCTAAAACGATATTTTTCTAGTTTTTGATTAGAATTGGCCAGTAAGTGGATATTACGTTTTACCCAAGAAAAATCGTGAACTTCACCCCATGAGTGCAACATAATTGGCCTTTCTTTTGAAACCATTAAATTGCAGTAGCGTTGCAACAAAAAAGTGACGTAGCATCGCAATATATCACTCTGTACTCACTGCAATTACATGACCTCTTTTATCTTTATACTAGTATTGACCAATAATTATTGATGCTGACCAAGCTACAAGGGTTACTGGGTGATTGTTAGAGGTTTTGATGCTCTAATTTAGGATAATTGTCTCTCTTGCCGTATAGCCGAAAAATCATTGTTCCCATTGTACTTATATAAGCAGAACGCAGATTGTACTCTGCTTAATGAGGCAATGCCATTGAATTCGTTGCTATTACCTTTCGTAAAGCTATTGCTGTACGACACAGCAACCGATTCACGTATTATCATTTCAGTAACCTATAAACATCTTCTGATGCATTAGCCTCTGATTCCCAAATATATATCGTAGTCTGATGAACATTTAAGGAACCTATAGCGAACACACAGACCTATATTTTCCTTAAAATAGAAAACCATTTTTTGGGGCCAGTCATCCAATTCGGGGATAATTGCATTAAAGACAAGTTCGTTAAACGGCTTCCTATTAGGAGATCATCAAAGCTGGTATACTTAAAATTTAGTCTAACGTGTCTTCGTGACGACGAAGGGCCACTAAAGTGGTTATCATACTAGATACGAACAACATTTTGAGAAATATAATTGGAACCCTTTTTACTTCAAAAGCCCTTGTAGACCTAATGCATATCGTCATTCGGGGATTCATTAGCTCCATATGCCATTTTGAAAATTTTGAATTAAGGATGTTATCTTGTGTTTTTGATACCAAATTTTTCAAATCTGTTATTCGTTTTTTTTGCTATCTCTCTAGAAATTGAAATATTTCGTATCCACTTTGCTTATATCCCGTTGCTCTATAGGCCTTTAAAGCTTAAACTTTGATTTATTTCTAATGGGTTTATGGCACATAGAACACATGAATTCCCGAAAGACGATATGACTTGCCCACCTCAAGGACATCAGTGCACCGTCTCCAAAATTTCCGTGTCTTGTCATACTGCTCCGATTAAATAGTTTTATTCTTTTTGGGCAAATTCATTCAAACCTATCATACAATTCTTTAGCATATTTGGCTGTACATCCTACAAGAATATTTTAGCCATAGCGACGCATACAGCATTAACACAATGAAACACATACAATCCCATAAACGAACAAATGGACGAGAAAACTGCATACCAACACGAAAGCGAGAGAGTCCACAATAAAGTTGTGAACAGTATACGAGTCTGTCGTTTTGAGTGTGCGTGTGTGTGTACATATTCTTTTTTACGAATTTTATGAATACAACACAATGATGTATGTTTTGTTGCATGCTACAGCACTTGTACTAAAGACCACCATTTACTCATAGGCACGTGAACCAACATAAGATTGTGTGTGTGTGGCACACAACTGCAAGTAAGTACAAATGCACAAACACACACACACATGCTCACACGGAGTCTCATAATGCAAAATAATTGGCAAAGACTACAATGGAATTTAAATTTGATTTTTATATACTCGACAAGTAATGTTGCAAGAGAAAAATTTAGCAAAAAAAAAACGAGACTATGTATAAGAAAATGTCCGACACAGTAATGCCGCAGTAAACGAAGTAGGCAATGGGTTGCTACACAATAGGCAGGACAAACATTTTACACCCAGCCCTAGACCAACATGTGTACGGCATTACAACACGTTGTAACATCAACGCAATATAAAACACTAAATATCCTGCCTCAACATGTTGGTAGAACTACATTCTGGGTTAAGTAACAAGGAAGGAAACAAACACAACTAGATTTTACCAAAATGACCCATGTTATGGGGGATGGGAAGGTGGGCAGCATACTGAAAAAAGGGTTAGAACGGGCGGACGGGCAGGGAATCGCCCAATGCAGAAGAAAAATGAACATTTTACGTAGCGATGTTGATGTTGCTGTTGTGTGTTCTACATGTAAACCTATTATTATGGTCAAAAATGTTAACAAGAGCATATAATACGACCATAAGGGTTCCAAAGGCAAAACCAACATCATCAGTCGGCGTACACATACCCACACACCATCTTTTACTTATACATCAATGGAGAGAGAGTGGCCGCTATGTATGAGTGTGGGCCAATTTCCTTACATATGACGTACATAGCTGGCTACAAGAAGTACAAGTGGTTAACAGGCATTAACCTTCTTTTCAACCACTTTTATAAACACGTACTTGTACACTTTTGCATATACACACAAGAACACACGCATACTCTTTCAAAGGCGTACACGTACTCTGTCGTTATTCACCCAATTTAAGTGCATTTGTATTCATCAGTATTGAAATTGTTATTTGATTTTACAATCAAATTGTGTGTTGGCTACAAGTCCATGCTCTTGTTTTATATATACGTTCAAACGTACATATGTACATCTTCTGTTTTCTTTAATTATACAATTTGCTATTCTTCGAATGCAAAAAAGACACAGAATAGAAGAGAGAAGTTATTGGATGTTGCATTAAATTGAATATGTGTCTATTTGTCTATGACCTATCTTGAAGAACGTGCACAAGTTATACTTGGGGGCAATTCAAGTATCACAAGTTAAGGAAATATTGACTGATTGACTGGTACAGCCGGGCCAATCTTTGTGAGGATGACATTTGGTATTAGTTTGATTACACAGTACAACACATGATTTTGGGACTCAATTCTGAGAACTGCTCGTGAAAGTAGCCCCAAACAGAAGAAGTTCTGCACCATTCGTTTTGTGTAGTTACATTCCATAATAATTTCATATTGGTTTGATAACAATTTCATATCCCTAACACAGTACAACATGTTTTAGCTCCTTGATTTGGGACTCAATTCTGAGAACTGCAGATTGAAGTAGCCTCAAATAGAAGAAGTTCTGCATCATTCGTTTTGTCAAGTTACATGCCATAACAATTAAATATCGTTTTGAAGTTAGTAGGTATCGTATAGGGGAATTTGTGACGTTTTAGGCTCTTTTGTTTGACATAACATAAAAACTATATGGTGGCGTATGACTACATAAGTAATATTCCACGTAAATCATACGCCACGGAGTACAACAGTTTTATTGTAACTGCTACAAAATAAACCTAGTTCCATCAGAACATGGCGCGTATATTTATTACACAAGCGCCTTGAAGAAGACCTGTCCACAGACCTAAGAACAGAACAAGCCGGATTCCTTTCCCAACAGTATAAAATGTTACACGTAATTTTGGAACAATCGATGGAATGGAGATCACCTCTTTACATCGCGTTCACCAACTTCGAATAAGACTTCGATACCACACACCATCATAAATTTTTCAAATACCTGAAATAAGATCATATTGGCGCATATTTGTTACAGAAGCGCCGGGGAGACGCCCTGTCTACAGACCTAAGTACAAAACAAGCTGGATTCAGTCCCCAATTCTTTTGCATGGACCTTGTCAACACGTTAGGCGTAATTTTGCAACATTCGGTGGAATGAAGATGAACTCTTCAACCTCGAAAAAACCTTCTACAGTATACACCACCAGAAATTGTAGGGGAATCACTCTTTTAAATACCACCAATAATTTCATAGCGCGCATATTTATAACACAAGCGCTTGGCACAGACCTAATATCAGAACAAGCTGGATTCCATCCCCAAAGCTAATGCATAGACCATGTCAACACATTATGTGTACTTGTGGAACAATCTGTGGAATGGAGATCACATTTTTACCTCGCGTTCATATACTTCATAGACACCACGAGGTAATATGGGCTGCTTTGAAGTGCAAAGATATTCCCCGCAAGCTTATAGCATTAACCAAGGAACCGTACACGGAGGCAGCCTGTTAGGTCAGACACGAAAACCACCTTGGCAAGCCCATTCCCATCTACGCGGGCGTCAGACAAGACTGCGTTCTCCCACCAATGCTCTTGGTGGGTTACGAAGGAGAAGAAATGCATTTTTGGGATCTTCTTGGTAGCTTAGAGGACTTGGAATATGCCTTCGATATCTGCCAATGGTCCACAAAAACACCCACATGAAGAGCAAATTGGACGATGTTCGGCTACATGCAGCCAAATTCGGTTTGAGAGTAAATATTGCTAAGACCAAAATAATGTGCATAAACTTTCAAACTCCGCATCTGTTCGAGGTCAACGAATAACGCCATTGAAATCGTCCAACAGTTTTGATATTTGAACAGCGTAATCTCTGTCACTGGTGGTTCCACAGAAGACATACAGTCGAGAATAAGGAAGGTAAGAGCAGCGTGTGGCTCACTAAACAAAGTATGGAGGTCCTCATACATATCCAGGAACACAAAGATATGACTGTTCAACTCGTTCGTTTCTTCTGTATGGTTGCGAATCCTGGAACGCTGCAACACGAGAAATCCAAACAGTGTAGGAATTCAAAAACAGTTGCTTAAGAAGATTTTACGCATATTCTGGCCAGCTACCATTTCTAGCTAACGCCTGTGGCATACCACACAAAAAGAGCCAATACTATGCGAGATAAAGCGCAGAAAGTTTGCTCGGGTTGCCATTGGCTGCAATTTCGCCCTATATACAGCAATCGTCTCTCTCGTGGCATTGCGACATTCATCATCGTACCAGGCATCTTCTTGAAACGGTTTTGAGTCGGCTTTATATTGCCACTGCGAAGTAATATTATCAGGGGTTGGAGCATTCCGTAGCTGTTGAGATAGGTGGTTGGAGTAGGCGTCCGCTACCTCTGTGGTCTGCAGTTTACCGATGTCCAGCGTTTGTTGTGCCTGGTTAAGTACGTTTCTCGTCTTTGTCATTATCGCTTTTCTCTTCTGCCGAAACATGAAACATGAGCGCATATGAGTATTATGTGGACAAACTTTGTCTTGACTCTTATGGTGGATATTCGTTTACACATCGGTTTAAACCGAGAGACTAGGTGTCGCAATCTCTTGCCGACCACAAATCCACATCCAAACTCGTGCTTGTCCGCATGACCGCGAACAACCGTGTTCTTTCACCGGATTTTCTGCACAGCGTCATGTCAGCCTTGTAGTCTTTGAGGACTTCAGCCAGTTGGATGGAGGCACTTGGTCTATACAGTGTTCTAACATTCCAGGTACATATCCTCAAATCATAGTCCTTAATTCGTTTGTGGTGGTCGTCAACATTTTGGGCGGTTCATTTTATAATTTTCTTACTTCTATTCATTGCAATAGTTCAAACCGGAGGCGAGTTGCAAGCCCAGCAGTTTTCTCCTCCTGGCACGATTTTATTATAGCCACCCATTCTAGATCGGACACTGACCAAGGTAACGCTCTCTCTGAGCCAACGTACCTGGGTTTATGGTTTCACCTCTCACAGTTAGCAGTGATCTGACAGGCGTCACCACATGGAGGTACTTAGTAGACTTACAGTGTAATTGTCAAGGATCATTCTGGGTTTAATCAGAAGCTTTACCTTGTGTCACACTCCCGACACCCTCATTTTCTACAGCAATAGAATAATTGCACCACTTTGTTGCATTTACCACAGAAATTTTCATTCCCCGATATTTTGCTTCTCTAGTAATAGCTTTGTAGTATTACATTCGATGCACATACTGTTGCTCTGCCACAAATAATTCCTAATATATGTAACTTAATTTATTATCCCATCTCGTTCAACTAAAATGTTGTTAAAAGACTTTTTGCAGTCTTTCTCAAGTTTTTCGATTAACTATTTCAAGTTCTTGTTATTCATATGCCCCCCAACAGCAATATAAATGTTTATTTCACAAAATATCCCCGTGTATTTTCTGTACCGTGGCCCTAGTGCCATAAACTGTCATATATCTTTTAACACAAGATGCAAACAGGGATGCAAACAAAAAATATGTTAAAAGTATCCCTCCATTATGCTCATTGTTCTACTAAATTTTCGGTCTGTTTACCCCCCTCCATTCAGCTTGCAGTCATATGGAGGAGGGCTGAGCACGACGACGTTGTCCCACAAAATAGACAAAACAAATAAATAGACGAACTTGAGAGCAACAAAAATATGAAAATATAGTTAGATGTAATTTATGTAAAAAACACTAACTTGTCATAAATTTCAGGCAATAAATTTCTATTTGTTTCCATTTCATTCCCTGCCAAGCATAAGGAATACGAAACATTCCAGCCATGATCAGGTTTGTGGGGAATGCTAAAATACCGGCCCGCTGGCTGGTCCATACTTTCGCCGTTGCTGAGTTGAGGATTTTGAAGTAAATGCACACAAACCATTTTGAGGCAAGGAGCAGAAGAACGTTTGCCATGAAAACAATGAAATGTTGCATTATTCCCTAAACCACAATTCCAAATGTTTATCCTTGTTTCTCTTGGTATTTTTGTGTGTGTGTGTTTTTTTATATTATTTTGTTTCTATCTGGAGCTGCTCCTGTAGAGAGGAATAAAACATATTTTAACACAGTTCTCTTTTTTTTGTTGCTGTTGTTGTTTTGTTTTCATTTTATTGTTGCTCAGCAAGGATTGCAAGTATTTATATAAAGAAATTGCTGAATATTTAATGGCTGTGAGTTTTAAGAAGTGGGTGCACAGCAGTACAATCTTGAAAATATTCAAGAGAGATTTTAGTTTATTAAATTTGTTAAACCACTGAAAGCGTAAAAACAAAAAAACTGCAATGCAATTTGATTAATGTATTAGGAATTGAAGCGAAATTTGTTGCTTGGAGTGGAGCAAATACACATTATGGTATTAGTGCTTGAAGAAAAGACAAAAAAATAATTGAAGAATAAAAGGCATTTTCTTATTTGAACGTATGTAAAATACGAAAAGAATAATTTATATTCTTGCGCGCGGAGTTAAGTTAAATGTGTGTCAGTATTTACAGTAACGAATCAAATAGATCACGTGGTCATCGATGGAAGTAGAAGTGGTCAGGATTGCGAACGTAAGAGACTGTCATCTCGTTACTGAATCCGGGAGCGTACTGAAAATATAGAAAGATTACTTCTGTCACTCGGTTACAGAAGACTCTGAAACAAATCGCGACTATGACATCGACTGCCCCCCTCCAGGGAAAGCTGAAATAAGAACTGTATTTATTTGTGCAACTAAGTGTGATAGTTTGCTTAAAGGTCATTTACTATTGGCTATTAATGCCAATAGAGTTTTTTGTACAAGATTTGTGTAAAATGTATTATGTTGACAGCTGCCAGGGCGGATAGCTATTTCGATAGTTGCCAAACTATCATCATCAGCACCCTTTGCTGTGACTCCTTCACTTTCATCACAAACCTTAAGAGTTAATAGCTCTACGATAGAATCGGGAAGCTAAACACACCGGTGCAGAGAAAGCATCAACGAGGACCACACGTAAACAAAAAACTTTTCAAACTTTATGACGTTCGTTGTCTCAAATATCTTTACTTTTATTTTAAACTATGCTAAATCGACTAAGTTCTTAATTAAATAGAGTTTTTGCATTCAGGTTAATACAACTTATGTACTATTTTAATATCAGCTTGACCAGTCAATCCATACAGAGATAATATGGAAATGTATACTTAGCTTATAAATGGAATCTACTAAACCGCTCGAAGACATTTTATGCGCTTCTTCTCCATTTAGTCACACCATGTTCTGAAAGGTTCTCCGTAACCTGGTCTTTTCAATGATACTTTGGTCGCCCTCTTCTGCTGGAGCATATTCGTCCATGCGTACATGACCTAGCCAATGCTACCGCTGCACCTTAATAACGTTTGATCACGTCAATGTACAGTGTACAGTTCGTACAGCTGTTAATTCATACGACGTTGATACTCTCCGTTACCGATGATAGGCCCATATATTTTAAGAAGTATTTTTCCCTTGAATACTGCCAGAACCGATTCATCCACTTGTGTTATAATCCAGTATTCTGAATCATACATCAAGACATATAGAACCAACACCACCTCGACAGGACCTTAGCTGGATTTTTGTTCGTCGAGAGAGGGCTCTGTCATTAAATCCCTTGCTTAGTCCGACGTAGCATTTATTGGCAAGATTCTACTCCGGATTTCGAGCTTGATGTTATTTGTTTTGTTGATAAGTGAGCCTAAGTAGTATAAGATTAAGATTATAATTATATTTTCGCTGATTCTTTCTGTACACCTGTGAGGGGCTGCATTCACATCCCTCAGTTTTTGAACGATGATGTCTACATCATGGTGTATGCAAGCAGCATGTGGCTTTTGTTGAGTATTGTGCCACTCATGTTTACTGCAGCTTTCCTTATTATCATATCTATCACTATATTGATGAGGTCAGACGGTAAGCCGCCGTCTAGTCTAGGGCCTCGTCTTGTATAGCATGGCTTGGTCAGATCCTTGCCAATCTTCACTGAAGACTTCGTGTCAGTCAGCTGCATTCCACGAAGATGTATCAGCTTCGAGGAATGTCAAACTTAACCATGATTTAGAGTAATTTCTGCCGTATCGGGCTGTCGTAGGCAGCTTTATAATCGACGAACAGATGGTGTTCATCTGTTTCTCTTGGGTCTTTTCCAGGTTATGCTGAAGTTTGCATATCTGGTAAGTTATTGGTGTACCAAACCTAAAGCTGCACTTGTAAGGCCAGATCAGGTTGGATAATACTGGCTTTAGTCTTTTACATACCACCTCGACAGGACCTTATATGCGATGGGTAAAATGCTGATCCCGCGGTACTTGGAGCAGTACCGTAGCCTTTTGCTTTTTTTCGGGTGGAATTTTCGGGCTTCACCTCTATCTCTGAATCGCTCTAGATCCTCGATTATTTTTCAGCCACGATGTTGCTTTTCTTACCTTGATTTGACTGGTGGTGGGCAATCTAAGTCGTCGTCGACGATTGGCGTGATAACTTCACGTCCACTGCCTTCCGGAATCAGAAGTTGCGGGAAGTGTTCTCTCCACATATGCAGCACTCTGCGTATCTGTAACCACATTTCCATCCTCCTTACAGGAGGTAAGCCCATTATCTTTTGCTTTTACTTTCTGATAAAATTTTCGGGCTTTACCTCTATTCCAGTATCGCTCTATATGCTCCTTCTCCATTTCCTTCATCCGACGTTTTTTTCCGCTTAAATTGCTGTTTCGCCTGTTCTACTGTCTTCCCAGCGGCTATCTCTGGGGTTTGCAGCTTCGCGAAGTACATCTTTCTTTGTGTTTGGTTGTGTGCGTTTTTCGCTTTACTCAATCATGTGAGCATCTTCGCTGCAACCAGGTAATGATCCATTCAATATTAGCACCACGGATGGTCGATGGGGTTAGCAGCAAAAGGATGCAAGTGACAAAAAATTGGTTTAGATATATTCGCCTTAATTACTTAATTTTCCCTTTGCACCCCATGAATGAGGTATGGGATAGCTTCTCGCGTTGTTGTGAATTAACACGCTTTCTATTTTTAGTTTCACAACTAACGGCACCTACTTGTTTATCGACGAATGCGAACGTCACTGTTTGAGAAGCTCTTACTAGACACGACGATTGAATCGACGCTTAATACTGCGAAGTTGCTGTTAACAACATTCGAGGGGAGCCGACAATGAAAGAAAATTTTATTTTTTTCTTTTAAAATGACTGGAGCTAGGTTTGAACCTGCGATCTCCCGCATGGTAGTCGCGTGTTCTAACCACTAAGCCACGGCCGGTCCCAAATTCGCCTTTATAGTTGTAAATTCTTTAAATTTGTCAATTTGTCACTTGCACCCCAATTGATGGGGTTAGAAGCAAAAGGGATGAAGGTGACAAAAGGTTGATTTTCGCCTTCACAGTTTCAAATTCTAGTCCAAATACAGTATTACTTGAACTATCTTGCAAATAGATATCACCAGTGGCATTCAAAATTGATCTAATCTCATACTAGTAGACAAAGATAGTGTCAAGAAACACAACTACACACTAACCTCAATTTTTATCAATTTGTCATTTGCACCCCTGTGCTTTCAACTCCCTCAATTGAAATGTATGTAATATATTAGTTTAAATATATCGCCTTTCTGCTGAATACCCTGCTGAGTTAATTCTTCGCATTGATGATGATGCTAATGTTAGCATTTAATGCTCTTCACATGCTACTATAATCTGGATTACTATAAGTTCTACCTTAATTTCGTATCACCCACTAAAGCTACATTTTAATTAAGGTTTCTCAGAATTTGTTCTAATACTGTAATAAACTAATCCATGTGAAAATGAGTGGCTGTTACATATCGTATAACCGGCATCATAGAACTTCAAGGCAACATAAGTATATTTAGCCATGCCAAAAATAATTTTTTCCCACCCACGCACTTTATAGTGTTAGATATAAATATCATATTTGTATGTGTATTTTTGTGTGTATGAGTAGTATTTTCCCATTTTATTTGTAATAAAACATCATTATTTACTTAATTACTAACACATTTTGCTATATCGCGCTAATCTTTATTTCCTTCTATTGTTTGGGGTAAATTAATCCGATTGTGAGAGAAAATACACACTTCATTTATAACTAAACACACTTATGTTTGTTTGTATGTATGTATGCATGCATGTTTATAAGCTCTCGAATGCTTATGTATGTACCTACAATCCGGCATTCATATGAACATGAAATGAACAAACTGTTGATAACATAAATCATCATCACATTGTAATTTATATTTGTTCATTTCTTTTTGCCATTTGCCTATGTTTTGTCAGCTGGAAAACATTAATAATATTAGTTCAACTAAATAGGAGCTCAACAATGAAACTGTTTGCATATGTACATTTATATACATAGTTTGTAATTGACATTCTACACATGAGCTATTATAATACAAGTGTACATGAATCTGTGAAGTAGGACTACGTATAGCAAATAATTGCAAAATAACATGGAAGAGTTTTGAAGAATAAAATGTGTACATTGAATACAGTACTCGTTATGTCTGGTAAGCTGCAAAATACGCTATATCAGGGGACTGATTTAGATGACTTAGAAAAACACTCAACTAGATTCTTCAAGGTTACTCAAGCAGGCAGCAGAAACCTATAACTCTAGGAATTCGTACAACTATCCACCATATGTTTATTCATTGATTACGGAATGAATAAACCTGACCAAAGGTTGCCACTGTAATGTTGCCAAGCAGTTCCATGACAAACTTCTTCCTGATTAATAAAACTATAGTAGTAAGTTCTGATGTGGCATAGTGGTTAGTACATGCGACTTCTAAGCGGGAGATCCGTGGTTCGATTTCCGACTCCAGTCATCTACATCCTTCTTTCATTGCCGGCCCCCTCGATGTTGTAGACATCAACTTCGCAGAATAAGTGTCGAGTCAATCGGCATGTCTAGTAAAAGCTTCTCAAACAGTGACGTTCGCATTCGTCGATAAACAAGTAGGTGCCGTTTGTTGTGAATCTAAAATAGAAAGCGTGTTAATTCACAACAACGCGAGAAGCATTCCATACCTCATTCATTAGCTGCAAAGGGAAATGAATTTTTTTAAGCTTTTTTAAGTAAGTTCTGTAAGTTCCATACTGATTTGACAAATCAAGTTGGGCCGACCGTGGTATGGCGTTTAGAATTCGTGACTATCGTGCTAGATTCCCAACGTTGGATTCCTGTCTCTGTCATCTACATTTATTTCATCGGCGGCCCCACCAATGTTGTCGACAATAACCTCGAAGTGAAAGACTAGCAAAAGCTTCTCAATCAACTGACGTTCGAATTTGTCTATAAAATGTAGGTGCCGTTGTGTGAGTCTCTAAATAGAAGCGTGTTAATTCAAATAAAGCGAAAAACATTTCCATTCCTCATTCACAGAGTTTATAGAGAAATTAAGTAGTAAGTAAGAATTGAATAATACAGAAGCTTATACAAATCTAGTTGCCTATGAATGTAATTCCGATAATAGTCGACATCAAAATTCAACTCGACCGCCAACAACAAAAAACTACATGGTAGCTTGTAATCAATTCATAACCGCCTATCCCCTTTAAAAAGCGCATGTAACAGTTGTTTATGTATTGTCACGGCTGCCAATGTAAATATGCGTTTGAGTATATGTGAGTGTGTGTGTGATTGCATGTATATTGCTTATAAAACGTCAGTTGTGTCATTTAGTTGGTTGACTGACAGAATACCAAAAATAGTAAAAACTAGACTAAATAAAAATAAAAGAAATTGTTTAAGTAAATATATAAATGAATTTGATATGCTATGTACTGTTTTTTTCCAACAATAACAAACACACAGGATACAAAAAACATATGCATTTGCCATCAATTTAGATGAAAACAATCATTTAGAAATTAAATAATGGCAATAATAACAAGTATATTGTAGACATATGTTTGTAGGCAAGTCAATTTACAAAACAAATACATGATATTAAAAAAATAAAACTATGACAAAAGTGTTTGTGTTTTTGACACTTCAAAAACAGGAGAAACGTACTTAACTGATTTTTATTTATATTTCTTTTAAATACATATCAGTACAAAATGAGAGGGAAATTGTATTGTTTGTTTGTTGAATTTATACATAAAAGTTAGTGAATTAGTTTAATTTAATGTTTTTTACACATATTCGATTATTTTTTTTTATTTTTTACATGTTCAATACGTGTGAAGTGCACTTTAAATACTAGTTGAAGTAGTGTAAATTATAAAATACATGTTAATGAATTTCTGCCAGAAAAAACAACTAGTAACTTCTAATTAAATTCTTAATTGGGTTTACTTTTTCACAACTTTTTTTCAAATTAGCATTAACAAAGTAATCACAAGTTCATATGTTGATAAAGATTTATTCTTAATCGGCTGTTTCGTAACCTTAAAAGATTATATATATACCTTTATTTCGTTTATATTTTTGAAATTAGTAAAGGTTTTGTTTGAGGTCTACCGTGGCTCGGTTGTTACATCCCATGAATATGATATGGGAGAGGTTATCGCATTTGAATGATTAATTATAGACCCTCACAGCGGGATCTTTAATTTAACGACAGTTCCAAACGTTATGAAGGTTTTAATAGACAAATGCCGATTGACTTGATTGCTCTACTCTACAACACCGAGGCAGAAATGTAGATAGTTGTGATGGGACTCCAACACACATGGTAGTCGCATTATCTTACTATCATGTCAGTATATGCGGCTACAGTATATATTATCATAAGTTCAAGCCCCCACATTACACAATTACTTTTACTTGAGATAGCATTTGCCTCCTCTGGTGATTTTTCGAGTACTATAGTAGTAGACAAATCTTTTTAAACCCTTCTAAAATTGGGATTGGCAATATTTGCTAACCAGTATGTTACTTTCATGGAGTTTACAAATAAAATAAATATATATAACTTACCATGACATACTTTGGATACGCGAATATTATTCGCATATTCCTAATTTGCGTTATGACATAACCATCATCATATGAGTGATTTACTTGCCAAAACGACTAACTCCAATTTTAGATTTTTTTTTTAAATTTAATTTTACATCACAGATTTCATGTTTTCTATAATAATAAAAATGCACATTACTTTATTTGACATTATAATTTAATGAGACTTTAAAAACAATATCAGCTTAATGTTATATGGAGCTAGTCGATTAGGCAAGTAAAGTAAAAAAGAACTAGGGATGTAACGAACGTTCGCATTCGCATCGTTCTGTACATTCGCTTTCGCATTCGCATTCGTATAAATATATATTTCAAAATTCGCCATCGCATTCGCAAAAAAATTCTCAGTACTTGCTTTTTCAATCGACATAGAAATCCATAGAAAATTTCATGCAAAAAAATTGTTAGCTGCATACTATAAAGAGAAAAAAATCTTATTTCAGAAGATCCTTTATTGTGGTGGAAACGAAACAGCTCGCAATACCAAAAGTTAGCACCTTTGGCACGCCAGTTCTTAGCTACGCCTCCCGGAACTGTCCATAGCGAACAGTTGTTTAGTGGAGCCGGACTTATCTATGATCGATAGGATAGCGAAAAAGGAGGGAAGCTTCTTTTTGTTAAATACAACTTGGCTCTACTAAACTTTGAATACTAAATACGTCAAATTTTGCGAAAGTAAATAAAATTATTTTATGTTTATTTACTTAACTGGAATACATATTTTTATTTGAAAAGGCAGACAGTAGGAATGAAACTAAATTATTCGTTTACGTAAACAATTTTTTGACATTCGCTAAGCAATTTAGGAATATTCGCTTTCGCATTCGCAAAAATCAAAAATAATTATTCGCATTCGCTTTCGCAAAAATAAATATTCCAATATTCGCATTCGCTAAAGCACATTCGTTACATCTCTAAAAAACTTCTATAGACTTAACAATTTGGGTTTGGTGTTACACTTTGGGTTTTTTTTTTAATTTTGAGTTGTCTCCCATTTTTCTAACAACTGCGATATGTATATACAACGTATGAGTATTATTAATTTTAAGCAGATTTTATATTAATCATACGCACATCGTTTCAATATTGTAATTTAACGGGGGTGAAAAATTTCAAGCCAGTGTGAAGGTACTAGGTCAGTGTAGTAAAACCTCCAAAGGGTTTGACGTTCTACGGCGTATGTGTTTTATCCGGTATTGTGAGCTGCACTGGTGGTTCCGCCCATAGGCCAAAAATCAAAAAACTGATCACAATATATTCAAACAAAATGTAAGCAACTTAACTCTTAAATGTCCAATCTTCATAATGGCAAACCAGATTTATCTGAAAATCTAAAGTGACTTTCTAAAAGTAGAATTAAAACATAAACACTTGTTTGGGCAGCTATACGCTGGTCCAATAATTCAAAACAAGAGTGCACTTCAAATCGGACTGGTAATTGCTTAAGTCGGAGAAACTAAAATATTGTAAATTGATTTTGATTTGGATCCAGAAAGAAATAAAAACAAACTTGTGTGGTAATTCTTGTGAAATTAATGTTTTAGATAACGTATTTGTTTGTTCCTATTATTATGTTTATGAATTCAGTAAAATTTCGCCCAAGGATAACGCTTATGTAAATCTAACTTTCTTATGAATACTGGCTATATTGCCCTACCGCTTCTGGAATCTCTCATACTAAAGTAACCACACATTTTTGGTAAAATTTATATTTCTCCTATAACATCCAAACGGAAAACTGGAGAATATTTGAATTTGGTCAGTATGATTATCTTGTCAGCCTACGCTTAACCTCGGAAAACCGAAACTACCCTGATAGTTTTACATACATATCTTTCAGTTTTGCTACATATCTGTAAACGTCTGGCCTTACGAACGAGAGTCCTATTCCTAACCGTTTACGCATACATAAGTAATTGTTTTCTAAAATTTGTTAATTTCAATAATTCGAGAGTTAAATAATATCATACATAAGGTGATGGTATTTATCAGTCAGTTCACCTTTGTAAGTCGAAAACCTTATTAAGACCCGAAAAATTAGTCTGCGGTATTTTAAAGATAAATTCATTTAAATGTTGGCCGTAACTAAGTCGTATGTGGTCTATTAGGAATGTTTAACTTTCAAAAAATCTTTATGTATTGCCACCGGTATCTTAAGTACTATGCGAGTAACATTGGCTTCGAAGTCTTAGATAGTAATTGGCTTATCAACTTTTGACTTCACATTACGTCAAATCCAAAGGATTGGTAGGCGACCCAATCCGAAACGTGAAATAATGTACTCACTAAAATTAATATTCTTTACAGTCATTTTACTGCGCGCTGTGTGTGTCGTAGTATCGTCGTTCTTAGATCAAATATCGTCGACATCTTGAGCTTAAATTCAGGGCAACTATATGTCTGTTATCCATTTTAGGCAACAATATGTCTATTGTCATCGTACTGTAGCACCGGTTATCTACTTCCCAGTCTTATGTTTAATGAAAATGGGCCAATGTTTACGCCAGCCAAAAAAGCACACCAAAGTGTCAAGCCTGCCAAAAAGGTGAAGCAAGAAAGCAGACTCCGATGAAGAGGAGGAAGAGAGCGATTAAAGTATTATAAACTTAACTTCTTTACTTAGTAAGTAGCTCAGCAGCAACAAGTCAGTATTGCAAATAAAAGTGAAATTTTGTGAATATATATAGCTCGAGAATCTCTATGGATTGCTTATTAGCCTTAAAGCGACTTACTAAGCAAAATTCGTACGAAATTGTTGAATCTGCACTATTTTTTAAACGACTAGGATCTTGTTAGCCTTTACACCAAAGTCCTTGTGTAAAATTCGATATTTTATTTCTTAAAAGAGACCTGCTAGGATGCATGGTGCCGAATCGATTGGTCACGCTTAAACAGAAATATTATCCTCACTAGAGGTTGGGCAACGTATTTTTGGTCGGGTATCATCAAATATCGTGCACATACGCTAAACTTTAGGGTCAGTATTGGCAAATGTAGGCTCTACAAAGTTTACAAACAAAAATTTTTCCACAGCACTGATTTTCGTAGTTCTGCTAAATAATTTTTAAATATTTTTGCAGCGGGAGTCTTCCCATGACGAATTGTTCAGCAATACTGTATAAAAATAATACGTCAGCTTTAAATGAAGTACACTTTACATTCATATCATTTTCTACACACATTCTGTTACATTTATATTTATTTATTTTGTTTTTTATAAATAAGTTGTATTCGACCTTTATAATTTTAGAATACTATCCCAAGTCTTGAATAATCAGGCACATGATTTTGTTTAAATTTTTTTTATTATTTTTCAATATTTCGTCTTTCTTCGAAAGACATCATCAGGAATGAAAAATATGAGTAACAACACAAAACCAAATGCAAGCACTGCAGCGACCACTCTTCTTTGTAATCTGTTAGGTACTACCTAGGTAGTTTTGTGTTGTTACTCATATTTTTCATTACTGATGATGTCTTTCGAAGAAAGACGAAATATTGAAAAATAATAAAAAAAATTAAACAAAATCACATGGACCTCGAGCCTGATTATTCAAAACTTGGGATAGTATTCTAAAATTTATATTTATATTTAAATCATATTTAACTGATTTGTCTTTTGGTCTTAAGCGGCCCATACACGAGTACTGCCGCAGTTCATGCCGATGAACCCCTTGTGTACGTGTATGATTGAAGGTTTGGATACACACTTATCAATCATTGTTTTTTTTACCTTAACACTTTTGCTATTCCTTCAAATTTTTATTGCACAATGCCGAAAAAGACAGGTACACTCCTATAAATTAAACAATTTATCGCTTTTCCATTTATCTTTTTTTATTATTTACACCAAACAATTTCCAAATTTTGTTGTTTACAGTTTCATGAAACAATTTTGTAGAAATTGACATTTTTCAAATATAAAAAATACACAAAGTTCATCTGATTGATAGGTGTTCATTTTGAAAATCAAAACTGTTTTGATTTTCATACTGCATTGTCTGTGTGAGAAATACATTCTTATGTTCTCTCTATTTCACAAATACACATATATTGCCGTTCCAGCGGCAGTACTCGTCTATGGGCCGCTTTAGACATTATTTTTCTAACGTTTTTTTTTCAATTGTTCTCTAATTACAGAACTGACAGTGTTATCTAATCGGAAATACTTCTTATAAAACTGGGCCTCCCAAAGGTATTGAAGACTTGTATCGGAACCCTCGAATGTAATGCTCCCATAACAGGTATGTATAAGATGGACTGCAGCAGTCTTGGGCAGATATTGAATTCAGGAATATTTTTTCTAAGTATTAAATAGTAATTTGACTATCTAAATATGAAGAAACCCTAATCACTACTATTCTATTATCCTCCAAATTTGTGTTATCGTCAACATTTGAGCCTGGTATGCACTACATTGATCAGTCAGTCGAAGAGTAATAGACATTTATAGTTTAATAGAGTAAATCTCATACCCTACCTCAACATTCAATTTCGACCTATCTGGGTAAAGCTGGTTAATAGCTACATTTTTTAAATGTCCTTCATAATAATTAAAATTGATTGTTGATTCGACTGGAAATAGTCATAGGGAAACTGTGTCGCAAAACTAATGAAACATTTCTGATGTGCAATTTTATGAATAACTTAAAAAATTAGCAATGTTTCAATCAAGCTATTCTAAAATAAATATATTTCACTCATACCTTATTACACGAAATTCCGCCAGTATCCCTACATTTACATAGAGTAAGAAAGCTATGCAACCTTCATGTTTCTATTCACACCTTGCATTTTATTCTATCCGCTTTCCCTGCGTTCAAGGAAAAAACTTAAATCAAAGTTTTGTGCTAACTAAAATTACCTAAGTGAATCAAAAAAAAAGAACGAAACTACAAACATAAAGACAAACACTGCACTGCAGATGGTACACAATATGAAAAGGCAGGACAATTCCGGCACAAGGCAAAAAATACTTTAACGTAGCACAAATACTACAAAAAACTACAACAAATACATTTCCGTGTTAAAGAGATTATACAAAAAAAAAAACTTAACAACAGCTCCCAAACTGTTAAAATGTTCAAGGATACCGAAAATACAGTACAGATATGTAGAAAATAACACTGATATTTTGCATTGTTGTTGCCGTTATTGATGACTTGTCGGCCATAATTGAAAATTGAATTGCCAACGAAACTGTAAACAGTTGTCAGGTGATCCATGAACGGTTATGGAGCACAAAAGTTCTGACTAAAACGCAAACAATCACATGCACACACACACACACATACACTCACCGAGTCAAAGCCAATATGTAAATATTTTATTAAACATTTTTCCAAACAATAAAACATATAAATACACACATAGTACATTCATGTCAGTGTATAAGTGTGTGTGTGTGTATTTGATTGGTTGAACAAAATTAAATAATTGCCACAGATGAAATAATAAATCAATTGTATGTAGCTTTTCATGTTTTTAATAGTTTTTGTTTTTTTGTAGTTGTTATTTTTTTTGGATTTCAGCGGCTTGGCATATAGGTTTACCGAAATGAAAGCAATACATACATGCAAGTGGAAATTATTAAAATCGGGGATGATAATGTACTTTTTTTCAACTACAAAATATTTGAGGGATGATAATAGTAGTTTTATGTGCTGGAGGTTATATTCTTCATAATAACAATTAGGTGGGAACATAATGTGAGTATTTAAGTTGAGTTTTCGGATATGCCGTCTTCGGCAAAATTGTTTTAAACAAGTCAAGCTGATCCGAAAATCTGTTTAACCCCTTAAAACACCAAATGAAGTAAAACAAAAACTAAAACAACAATTTGTATGAAACCGTCATTGTAACTCAAAAAACTAAGGATGCAGTTCGATTCCTCGTGTCCGAATTAGGATAAAACCGTCAAGAACGGCCTTGTTTTTGAAAATTTTTGACAAAAACTATCACAATGTTATTTTAAATGTGTGGCATGGTGGTTAGAACACGCGACTACCATGCGGAAGATCGCAGGTTCAAACCTGGCTCCAGTCATCTTAAAAGAAAAATAAATAAATAAAATTTTCTTTCATTGTCGGTTCCCCTCGAATGTTGGTGACAGCAACTTCGCAGTATTAAGCGTCGATTCAATTGTCGTGTCTAGTAAGAGCTTCTCAAACAGTGACGTTCGCATTCGTCGATAAACAAGTAGGTGCCGTTAGTTGTAAATCTAAAAATAGAAAGCGTGTTAATTCACAACAACGCGAGAAGCTATCCCATACCTCATTCATGGGCTGCAAAGGGAAATTAAGTTTTTAAAACACCTTAAACGAAATAGGATGTAGGTAACAATAGTATGACCTTAAACCTTCGGCATTTACTTAAGGAAGCGAAAATTAGAACTTAATTACTTACTTTGCTGGCACTTCTTTGCAGTTCATGTAGAAACAGTTTATGTGCACTACGATCTTCTGCACTTCTTCTCCAGTTAGTTACACCAAGTTTTGCAAGGTTCTCTATAACCTCTCTATAACCTGGTCTTTCCAACGGAGTTTTGGTCGCCCTCTTCTGCGCCGTCGATTGAGTTCATTCTCGAAGACTTTTGAGCTGGATCATAGTCATCCATGCATACAACATAAACTAGCGCCTTTACTCGTCTGACCACGTCAGTGTACAGCTCATACAACTCATGATTCATACAACGTCGATAATATCCGTTAAAGATGATGGATCTATATCTTTTACGGAGCATTTTTCTCTCAGATCGGCCGTGGCATGATAGTTAAAACACGCGACTAGTCACCTAAATTTTTGTGTCATTGCCGTTGTTGTCGACAGCAACTTCGGAATATACTGTGTAGTCAATCGGCATCATCTTCTAAATGCCTCTTACTCAGTGATGTTCGCATTCGTCGACAAACAAGTAGCTGCTGTTTGTTGTTCACAACAACGCGAGAAGCTATGCTATACCTTATTCATGCGGTGTAAAGGAAAATTAAGGTAGTTAGAATTTTTCTCTCGAATTTTGTCAGAATCGATTCATCCGCTTGTATCATAACCCAGGATTATGAACCATACATCAAGACTGGTAGAACAAGCACCTGGTATAGCTGGATTTTTGTTCGTCGAGAGAGGGCTCTGTCAATGAATCGCTTGCTTAGTCCACAGTAGCATTTATTAGCAAGCAGAATTCTTCTGCGAATTTCAAGGCTGACATTACTTTTTTTGTTATCTACGACCTCGAGATTATCGTTGTTAACGTTCACTCAGTTTTCCAAATGAGGTAGATTCTTTCTTCGTTGATACCTAAACTTCCTTTTGTCCTCGTTTACCATTAGACCCCTTTTCGCTTATTCCTTCTGTATACCTGAGAAGGCTGCAGTCACATCCCGCAGTTTTCAACCGATGATGTCTACGTCAACAGCGTATGCGAGTAGCATGTTGCTTTAGTTGAATATCGTGCCACTCGTGTTTACCGCAGCTTTCCACATTATCATCTCCATCACTATGTTGTAGAGGTCACACGCGTAATTTCTTAAGTATCGGGCTATCTGTGTCTACGTCATCAGCGTACGCATATAGCTTTTGTTGAATATCGTGCCACTCGTGTTTACTGCAGCTATCATTATTATCATCACCATCACTATGTTGTAGAGGTCACACAATAGGCCGTCGTCTTGTTGTAGGCCTCGATTCGTATAGAATGGCTCCGAAAGGTCTTTGCCAATCTTCACTGAAGCCTTCGTGTCAGTCAGTGTCTTTCCGCAAAAGCGTATCAGCTTCGCATTCGGGCTGTCGTAGGTAGCTTTATAGTCGACGAAAAGATGGTACATGTCGATCAGTTTCTCTTGGATCATGGCCAGAACATAATAAAGTGTGAATATCTGGTCTGTTGTTGATTTAACAGGTCTGAAGCCACACTGATCAGGCTGGATAACACTGGCTTTAGTCTTTCACATAGCACACTTGACATGACCTAATATGCGTTATCGTTATCAGTTCCTTGCTACCGGACTTGAAGAGCTCTTCCTGCTTTATTATTTTTCAGCCGCGATATTGCTCTTCTTACCTCTGTTTGACTTGGTGGTGGGCAATCTAAGCCTTCGTCGACAATTGGCGTGATACATTCACGTGCGCTACCTTCCGCAACCAACAGTTGCTGGAAGTGTTCTCTTCATATATGCAGCACACTCTGCGTAGCTGTAACCAGATTTCCGTTCTTGTCTTTACAAGAGGGGATCCAATTACCGTAGCCTTTTGCTTTTACTTTTTGGTAAAGTTTTTGGGCTTCACCTCTATCCCTGTATTGCTCTATATCCTCGGTCTACCGTTACTTCATCTGTTTTTCGGTGTCCTTGTGCTGGAGCGTTGCTCTATACGCAGCGTCCTGTTCTTTAGATGCTATGCGATTCCTCGTCTAAGCGCCATTTTTCATATCCAAGCACGATTGTTGCGGCGGTTGCCATGGAATACCCAATATGCTGCCACTGTGTATCGGCAACGTCAGAAGTAGAGGCGTTGTGTCATAGTAGTTGGGAGAGCTGGTTTGAGTAGGCATTGGGTTTGAGTAGGCATTGGGGTTTGTAGCTTCGCGATGTGCAGCTTTCTTTGTGTTTGGTTACGTGCGTTTTTCGCTCTGCTCAATCGTATGCTCACCTTGCACACGTTGCCAACATCGACATGTACCAAATGAAACACCCTAGAGATGTCGGAATGCAAAACTAGTTTTTACAATAACTACAGATTTTGTATATATATATACACAGTTCAACACATGATTTGGGACTCAATTCTGAGTACTGCAGGTGAAAGTAATCCCAAAGAAAAAAGTTCTGCATCATTCGTTTTGTCAAGTTACATGCCATAAAAATTTAATATCGATTTGAAGTTAGTAAGTATCGTACAGGGGTTTTTGTCATGTTTTATGGTCTTTTGTGTGACATAATATAAATACTATATGGTGGCGTATGATTATCGTAAGTAAAATTCCAAGTAAATCATACGCCACGGAGTACAACAGTTTTATTGTAACTGATACAAAATAAAGACAGTTCATTTGATAAATGGAAAAGTGTAGAGAAACGTTATAAGAAAAGATTAATGGAATTGTAATTCTTAATTTTTTTCAGCTAAATCGGACTAGTGGTTCTCGAGTTATGTCAAACAAATTAGCCTAAAACGTGACAAATTCCCCTATACGATACTTACTTACTTTAAATCGTTATTAAATTATAATGCCATGTATGTTGACAAAACGAATGTTGCGGAAATTTTTCTCTTTGGGGCTCCATTCACGTGCAGTTTTCAGAATTGAGTCCCAATTTAATGAGCTGAAAACTGTTGTACTGTGATATATATATTAGTCATTAGGTCAACGTACGATGCAAGAACATTACTATGGTCCTACAATCTGACTACAGTTAGTCAACTATAACTAAATTAATTTAATTTAGTAAACATCATAATGATGTATTTCCCCCAACATTGCAAAGACGGTACTACAATATTCTATTCTATATTGTGTAAAGCAGTTGTTCTGAATTTTTCTATTTACAGTGGTTCACTAAATTGTTTTTATGTTAAAAAGTAATAAGCCGATCTCATAATTTTGTACCGTAGTTAAATAAGAAAAGTACATAATAAAATTTTCGTTTACAAATATTATTATCCCTGATATACGCTAGTATTAGCTACATGCACAATAGGTGCCATTGTATCTATCATCATTCATTTTGATGGAATCACATTTTCACAATTTTACGATTTCTATAAAATGTTTTCCCCAAAAACAAAACATTTAATAATAATTGTGCAATCTGGCGCATATTATACGCACACTTGTTTGTTTGAGAGAGCACGTGAATGCAAATATAGTATAGTTTTTTTTTCTTTTTGTTATTTGTTGCAACAAACAATAACAATTGTGTTTATGACCATAATCTCTATATTTCCACTCGCACTCCCTATGGTCACTGGCATTTTGGTTGGTTTGCACCCCATTTCCTTGTTTGTTTGCCGCCATCCGCATCCGCAATTTGTGCAGCCATTAAAATTTTTAACAAGTTGGCCAAATTGAAAACAATAGCTGACTGGTTGGTTTTGGTTTGGTTTATGTTTGTTTGTGTTTTTTGTTTGTTTTTGCAGCATTTTCCTCCTCGTTTTTGGTTTATGTCCTAGTAAGTTTTTGACTTTAATGAATTGTTTTCTGGTTGAGTTTTAACTATTATTGCCATTTTTATTAGCATATTTAAGCCAACAATTAGCGGTCATTACAATAATCAACTTAAATTATGCGCAATTTTACACGATAGTTGTGCGGTATTTTAATTATACAATTTAATTTGTTAAATAAATCTATGAAAAGTGTGTGTGTGTGTGTGTGTGATTATTAGCATGACATCAATCAATTGATTAAATATAAAAGATGAGGCCAATGTTTATATTGTTACAAATTTGATTGACGCTTTGACAAAAACTAAAAACTTTAAATTGTAATTAGGTTTTTTTTGAGTTGCAAAAATACACAAAAAAATTGAATTTAAAAAATTGCATATACACTGAAATTGAATAATTTTGTATAAGCTCTGTCTTCGACAGAAGACTTGAATCAATCAAATTACCTTATTGGCACTGTATTCGTTAAAAATGCTTAAAGTGTTCTGTACCTTAAAGATAAGCTAAAACACATAAATATATGCTTATATATTGGCCCGCCAATACAAATTTCAAATCCTCACAAAGAAGAGTACTCTACAAAACACGAAACTGCCGGAAATATGAAATGTACGTATAACTTATATTATCTAACACAACATTTCAACATTGCTCATACGCCTGCAATATTAAAGCCTCGACGAAGAATTTATTTGTTTATCACCAAGACTAGAGTAATCTATAAATCAGGAAGCTTGCATAAACATAACATATACGTATACGTAATACTTCCTATCACAACACTTTAACATTGCTCATACGCCTGTTTTCGTTTATTAAATTGTCGCATTTCAAATAAATTCCTCATATGTATGCCTGTTTTTTTTTAAATTGTCGCATTTCAAACAATTGGCAACTACCACGACACTATTGACAAATTCTACGAAATTATGATTTCGCAACCATTCAAATGGATATAATTTCTTGCACAAACGAGTAAACATTTAAGATTCCTTACGTTATGTTATGAAATGATTTGCATTTGCATCTTCCACAATTGACAATAGAAATGAACAAATATCGGGAAAAACAAACAACCAACCAAACAAATGAAATATATGACAATGGAGCCAAAAACCAAACCAAAATATAACAATAGCACAGAAGATGAACAAGAAGAAATCGTGAAGAGTTTATAACAAAACAAATCGGTATACATCGATGATCACAAATATGTAACAATTTGTGATTGCTAAAGTATATGTTAGTGAGTGTGTGTGTAAATATCTTTGAATGTATCCTTCATAAAAGACACAGATATTTAGTGACGTATGTGCACACACACAGTTGGTGGATACACGTTCTGGTTTAATTTGGTTCCCTTTCGCTGCAGTTGTCATAGTTTTGCTTTTACTCTTTTTGCGTTTCTATTCAACAACAATCTTGTTAAATAAAAATGTCCAAAAGACATGTTCCACCATATGGAAAATAAACAATAGTAGCAACAATGACAACAATGGTGCTGCAAAACAGTATAGTGACAAATAATTATGAAACGGGGAAATAAATTTTCATCAACTCCAAAGGAAATAATGATAAGCAAAGACCTAAATGTGTTTATCTACTCTAGCATAAATTAAAAAAGATTGCGTATCAAGAGATACTGCAATTATTACACAGAAAGGTAAGGCAAAGAAATTAAATAACACAGTACAACACATGATTTTGGGACTCAATTCTGAAAACTGCACGTGAAAGTAGCCCCAAAAAGAAGAAGTTCTGCATCATTCGTTTTGTCAAGTTACATGCCATAATAATTGAATACCGATTTGAAGTTAGTAAGTATCCTATAAGGGAGTTTGTCACGTTTTAGGCTCTTTTGTCTGACATAAGATAAATACTATATGGTGGCGTATGATTATCGTAAGTAATATTCCACGTAAATCATACACCACGGAGTACAACAGTTTTATTATAACTGCTACAAAATACACCCAGTTCAAAATCATTTGATGAATGGAAAAGTGAAACTGTTGCTTATGTAGGGAAACGTTATATAAACAGATTAAACAATTTGTAATTCTTAATTTTTTCTTAAATTTGTTTCAGCTAAATCGGACAAGTGGTTCTCGAGTTATGTCAAACAAACGACGTGTGCCTAAAACGTGACAAATTCCTTTATACGATACTTACTAACTTCAAATCGATATTTAATTATTATGGCATGTAACGTTGTTTAATTACCCAGGATTCGGCGCTGTAGAGCAGGACAGGTAAGAACAGCGTCTGGTAGAGCTAGATCTTTGTTCGCCGAGAGAGTATTTTGTTATTAAATCGCTTGCGGTTTACGATAAATACTCGTCTCTTGATTCCCAGGCTGACATTATTATTTTTGTTTATGGCGGAGCCGAGGTAGACAAAATCATCTACCACTTCAAAGTTATAGTTCTCAAAGTTCACACAGCGTCCCAAACGAGTAGACTCTTTGTTCGCTTGAACAAATAACTTGGTTTTGTCCTCATTAATCACCAGACCCACTTCTGCCGATTTGCTTCTAAGTGCTCGATTAAGCCGCAGTAACATGACTGGTTCCTTGTGCAATGATATCTATGTCATTCCCATACGCGAGCAGCATGTGTCTTAAAGATAGTACTAGTCGTAATTACTGCAGCTTATCCACATGATCATCTCCATTGCGATTTCAAAGTGATCACATGACAGAATATTGTCTAAAGCGTTACTCAGTAAAAAAGGCCCTGTCAGGTTTTTGCCCATTTCATCGTTCGTTGATGAAGTACGCTAGGATGGGCTTGGGCAAAATGCTGATTCCGCGAAAGTTGTTGCCCACATCTGTACCAAACATCAGACCTGCATTTCCTTAGCTAAATCGTGTCAATGAGCTAGTGCATGCACATTGCCAGCTCATCGCCGCTTTGCAGGCAATCCAACGGCTCTCGTAGCATTATAGTTTCAAAGCCGTGCAATTGCAGTGTCGGCCATGGTATGATGGTTCGATAACGTGTTTCGGAAGATTCCTGTTCCTGTCATCTACATTTTCTCTCTTCGCCGGCCCCTCGACGTTGACGACAGCAACTTCGCAATATAGTGTCGAGCCAATCGGCATGCCTGATAAAGCGATTTTCAAACAGTGACGTTCACATTCTCAAGCTGATGCCGTTTGTTGTGAATCTAAAAAAGAACACAAGTTTGGTGATTGTCGTGCCACTCGGGTTTACAGCTGCTTTTCTCATTACCATCTCTATCACATTGTTGAAGAAATCACACAGCCGCTAAAACAAGGCGACGGCCTAGTATAGAATGGCTCGGTAAGGTCCCTGCCAATTTTCACCGTCGATCTGTTTCTCTTGGGTCTTTTCCAGGATTTACCGAAGTGTGAATATTTGGTCAGTTATTGATACCAGGTCTTACGCCACACTGATAAGGCCCGATCAGATTGGGTAACACTGTGCTTAGTCTTTCACAAAACACACTCGTCAGGACCTTAAATGCACAGCACAAGACATAATACGCTTATATACCAATCATCGGTATGTACTCGTTTAGCCATACCATGTGTAGGGGCTGGTGTATGCTGGTTTTCAGCTCCTTGCCACCGGACTTGAAGGGCTCTGTCGGAATTCCGTCGGCTTCGACTGTTTTATTAATTTTCAGCCGCGATATTGCTCTTCTTTGACTTGGAGGTAGACAAACTAATCGTTTTTCGTATGTATGCAGCACACTTTGCGTATCTGTAACCTGATTTCCATTCTTGCAGGAAAGGCCCCGTAGCCTTTTGCTGTTAAAGGAAATTAAGTTTTATTCGTTTTGGTTCAGTGGTGGACAATCTACACCGTTGCCGTCGAAATCGAGCAGAGTACGAATGTGCCTCTGTATTTGCAGCACCCTCTGCGCGTCATTGACCAGATTTTCATCTCTGTCCCGACAAGTGAAAATTATTGTTCCACAATCTCTGGTTTAAACATTTCAGGTGAAGAGTTGAATATTCCTGTAATTGACGATATCATGGCTCTCTCTTTACTACCATAAATGCTTTATAAGCCATCCCTCCGTCACCATACGCGTTGCCATTTCCCGCAGTTGTGCCTTCTATGTAGCAACCTTTTCCTCAGACATTGTACCAGGGTTTGTCTGCGAGTGGTTTTTTATAACATAGTATGATCGTTACAGCAGTGGTCATAAGTTTTGGGAACATCAGAATTAGTCTGTTTGTTTGGGGTCATTTAGACAGTTGGTTGTATAAGGCATTGGCTATCTCGGTGACATGCAGATATATGATGTTTGGTTACAAGCGTTTTTATCACTTCTTACTTGGCTGCAACTACGTGGTGATCAGAGTCAGTATTTGCACCGCGCATCACTCGTAATTCCACAACACTTAAGACATGCCTTTCATTGATTACTACGTGATCAATCTGGTTGGTTGGAGTTGGTTGTAGAAGGCATTGGCTATCTAGGTGGTGATGGTGGTGGTTATGATGCCCAGTTTTCTTTGCATTTTGTTACTAGCGTTTTTAGCACTTCATTGTTGCGAGCGTTTCTTGGCTGCAGCTAGGTGATAATCGGAGTCAGTATGTGCCCATCCCATGTACGTCCATAAAGCTTGAGACAAATCTTCCATTGATTACTATGTGATCAATCTGGTTTCCTGTCATTTGGTCAGTGTATATCCATGTTACCTTGTGAATATCTTTATGTGGGAATCTGGTTCCAATCGCTACCATGTTTCTTGTGGACGCGAAACTAACTGGTATGAATCCATTCTCGGAGTTGTTGTTGTGTAGACTGATTTTGCCGACAGCTAAGCCAACAGCAATTTCCCATTTAAATCTTCCAGAACAATTTATATGTCATGGGCAGGACAGCGATCATGTATTTCCTCCTGGCACTCATAAAATGCATCTTTAAAGTTCTCGCCGTTGTCACGTGTACACAAATCAGCGTAGTGTAAATATATTTTGCATTGATACATATAGTGGGTATAGATTACTTACAGTGTTAAACAGCGAGACCAGATTCCAAAGTCTCTTGCCGACTATGAATCCACAGCCAAATTCGTAGCACTGCAGCTATAGGTTAGGTTAAGTTAATACGACAGCCATATTCAACACACTAAATATTCCTATTCTGTTCGGTCAATATCGCTATCAAGCCATTTCGTTGCTCTGATGAAGGCATGGAGGTTCCGCAAATCATCTACTAATAGACAGGTATTGTCTAGAAGTGTCCGATGACCAAGCTTTTCATATTTCAAGTCTCCAAAAGCAGGGCAGCGACATGGAAGATGCTCTGTGGTCCCATCTTCTTCCTCATCATTTCAGCTTCGACAAAAATCATTGTAGGGTAGTTTTAACCTCTTAGCGTTTTTACCAAAAAGCCAGTGACCGGTTATTACAGCTATAATGTTTCTCAGTTGGGCTCAGGACAAGTTCAACACAAATCTTGTCCTCTGTATATCCATTGTAGGGCAAATTTGTTAAGTCGCCGTGCAAGTGGGTTCTCTCACCCATTTCTTCTTAACAATGAGGTTCGGTTTCCCTGCAATTAGCAGTTTCCCCCTTGTGAGAGGGATCCCAATGAGACCGTAAACATCGCCCAAGTTCACGACTTCAGTGGCGGGCCTTACCAACGTATCCGCCCTTTGGTTACCATATATGTCCCCATGTCCTGGAACCCATGTAAGGTTAACCGTCGAATGTCTCGCTATCTCATCAAGAGACTACCGGCATCCTCGAATATTTCTCGAAGTGGTGTACACGTTCTCCAGGGATCTGATAGCCGCTTTACTATCAGTAAGAATATGAATATTGCTGCCCAATATTCGACGATACTAAATTTTTTCTACGGCTATTCTAATGGCCGCTTTTTCGGCCTGAACTATACTACAGTGGTCAGGTAGTCTGATTGATAGTTGCAAATTCAACTCGACCGGAAAGATTCCACAGCCCACAGCTATAAGAAGTGTGACAGTTATATCGTCGTGTGCATCTCTGTCCCGTCCATCGCATTTAATATATGGCTGTGATTTTAGACTTGTATTTGTCGTGGACAATCGCCAATTGGCTAGAGACACCATGTCTAAAGAGACATTACAGGTATATGTCCTTAAATCATAGTCCTTATAACGTTTGCTGAGGTCGTCAACATTTGGAGGGTTATTTTTTCTCTTTTCTTTGTAGAGCTACCGATGACAGTTTTTGGAGACTGCCAAAGCCACTAAGAGATCCTTTGTGTTGAGCTTCAGTAAATTCTGTTATCTACTTTCTAAGTTGCATCGTTGGTAGCTTGCCATTTAGGTTGCTCAACTTGGCGCTTTCTAACATTTCCTACCACTGAATAGAAACATATTTGAGACGTTATGCTCCCCTTAGTAAAGTAGGCCCTACTTATTACAGAATCAGTATCCTGTCCTACAATTTAATCAAATCCAAAACTTTAAGTTCAAATATTATTAGCGATTGAATAGCCCGACCAGCGTTCTTTAGCATTGGCCCAATACTGTTGCTAGCAAGGAGAGGCTAGTGGCAGTGGTAAAACTGGTATTTAACTGCATTTCCGTTATTCATATGAAACATAAACATAATCTAACACACACACACACAAACACGCATGAAAACGTATATTTTTCTTGCTTGCTTGCTGTTTTTTTGTTGTTGTTTCTTTATGTTTTAAATGTATTTGACACTTATGAAGGAATAAATGCAACAAAAAAAAATAAACCAACAGCGATGAAAACGAAACGGGAATTCAACTTAAATAAATTCAAACATACACACGTACACGATTAAGCAAAAAAGGACGCATAAATGTTGATAGTGTGTGTGGTTGTGCAAGCATACCAAGTGTAATGTTTCTACACTAGTATGTATGTAGTTGCTTTTATGCTCTATACCCTTATGGTTGCAACATAGTATGTACTACTATATAAGAAGACCTTGTGTTTTGTAGCTGGTGTGCGGAAAAGAGTTCATTTAGGTTTTCTTATGTGTGTGTGTGTGTGTGTGTGTTGACTGTGCCTTATGCTAACTTCCGTTTGTTTTAGTCGTGTTCAAATGCATTTAGTGCTTCTTTTGTTAATGCCGAGCTGTTGATGTTTGTTGTTGCTGTTATAATTTTCTTTATTCATTTTTGCACTGTTATTTACGTTTTCTTTGCTAAGTATTTTAACTCTGCCGTTTTTGTTTATTTGCTGTTTTTTTCGCTACCAAAGTTTCGACTTTAAGTTATCCTCCTGTGATTTGTATGTTTCTGCATCGTTAGAGCGTATGCGTTCTTTTCTGCTGTATGAAAGTATTCTTATTACATTTTGGATTTAGTTTCTTTTGTCGATTACTGGCCTCGCTGTATGTATGTTGTATGTGTGCGTGTGTGTGTAAGAGAGTTTTATGCTAACGTGAAATTGTGAATTAAACCAAATCAACATCAAAGCCAAAATAAAAACAGCAAGAAAAAAAACTGCTCGTACTCATACTTGTAGTCGCTTGGCTTAGTTTCCTTTCTTTTTGTTGTTGTTTTGCAAGCTCATCGTCGCATTGCAGCTAAAATTATTTGTTATGGTTGCCAACTAATACCAAAGCCATGTATTGCGAATAAACACCAGCACCACCGCCGCCATGTCGACCACCACAGTGCAATAGCGCCAACAACCACAACGATTTCTTTTTTTTTTGCTATTCAAAGATATTCACTCGTATTCGATTCATGTCATTTGGTTTTCCAATCTTTATTAAGTTTTTATGCTTTATTTGCGGATAAACATCTAAATTTAGTACGTACAAAACTTTATTGCTCATGGGTAAATATAAACCCAATATTATCATAAAATTGTATGAAAACAATGGGAAAATGTAGCTAACAAATGTTAACGGACTTGTGTGTATGCAAAAAAGTTTGTTTAAAGGATTGCAAGTGGATTTTAAATTTAAACTTGTATAAATAATTATTTAGGATAACTTAATTGCAATATATTACATTACAGGAATTGATGTCAGGCGTCTTCATTTTTTGAACGAGTTGGAACTAAAACCAGAAACCTAAAATCCAAAATCATGAGATAAAATCCGGACTAGTGGTTATCGGGTTATGTCAAACAAAAGAGCCTAAAACGTGACACAAATTCCCCTATACGATACTTACTAACTTAAAATCGATATTAATATTGTATGGCATGTAACTTGACAAAACGAATGATGCAGAACTTTTTCTTATTGGGGCTACTTTTGCGTGCCGTTCTCAGAATTGAGTCCCATAATCATGCGCTGTAACGTATAATTGACAACGTGCCACAATTCGCAATTTTTAAAACATTATTATCCCTTATATTGAGCAATCATATATCATCCTTCGATTTAAGTTCTTACATTAAAACTAAAGTAATATCTGTAATTTACATAAAATCTGCCAATGCCCCAACAATCAAGTGGCAATATGAGAAAAACAATACATTAAACTATATATGTATATTTTTTTTTAAGTTTTCCAAACAAGATTTATATCCCATTTCCGTAAGCCATTAAAATAAAACTTATTTAAGGATACCCGCGCTCTCACACATTCGCATACACAACCAGAGAAATGCTACAAAAACAAGGCACTACATACTCACACACACACACACTCACACCCATAGACAGACTTAAAAAAAAAATACTCACACCAAAGAGCATAAGCTATTTCAAATGAATATGAAAGCAATAAATGCATTTGAATTAGAAACAAACAAAAAATATTGGAATTTTTATAATTTCTACCCCCTCTCTCTCTCTCTCTCTCTTTCTGTGTTTCGCCACTATAGGTCTTAGCAGCGCCATTCATATATCCATACATCGTATACATCCGCGTGTGGCAGGACAAGCAGCAGTAAATCGAACTCATCGTCTATGGATAGATTTTAGCATTAAAGTCTCATTTTCTGCATATTGATTGGCCATTATTTATGAATTTGTCTTTGCTGCACAGTTTTTTGTCGACAAATTATTTAAAACTTAACGTTTCTAGCTTTGTAGTAGTTTCAATTTTTCAGATCATAAATTATCAACTTTACAACCAATGGCATTGGCAGCAACAGCAGCAGCAGCACCAACATCAGCCCGACATCAGGGACAATTGCAGAGGTGGAGCCAATGCCAGTGATGGCACTAGTAGTGGCTGTGGCAGCATCACCATTAATACATGCTAGTAGCCCTTTAGCGTTGTCAACACAAATGTTGCATCTCTTTGGCAACTGGTCGTGCCTGTGTCTGTGCACCACCAGCTGCAATTGTGTTTTCTAGTTTCTTTGTTCTTTTTTTTTATTCCATCTATGTTCAAGTAGTTCTTTTGTTTCACTTTGCACTTATGTTTCACATCGTCATCATTATTGAAACGACCACCGTCATCGTATCAATAGAAGTGCTGCATCGATTCCAATGGCTGCCATGGCTCATCATACATCATCATAACCATATTCTAATGGTTTTTTGATTTGGCTCCACTTCTACTAATGCCAATGCGAGGGGATCGCTGCTGTCGTCATTGAACCATCCGTCAGATGTGTAACAAATGTTTCATTTGATAAATAAATTGTCTATTGACTGACATTTTCCTCGCCGGATTTATTGATGAGCCACTAATACAAATTCATGTTGTGATGTTAGGAAAGCAGCATCAAGGTAAGATTTACAGGTATACGCGCTATATATTTATGTACAAGAAATGTGTTTTTGCTGATTATTGTAATGGTTCGGTGCGACCGGATGATGGTCCTCAACGACCGTTTTTAACTTATACGGGTCGGTGGGACTTTCGTCCGTTTGTAACGCCATGTGTCAACGATATGTGTCCAAGTGATAAAAAAAAATTGTCATAGTGATAAAGCGAGAACAAGTGTTTAATTAAAAAAACTAATAACAAAATAATATAATCCTTATTGGAAAATTTTAAGCGCCTAAAAAAATATAAGTGCATGTTTAAAGCACGTAAAGTGAAGTATGCATGATTAGTGATTACATAGTGCAACAGCGAAAAAATACAAGAACATGACAGTTTTGGTTCGATTTTACTTACGAAGGGCAATAAAACCCTATACTCAGTTTGGCGACATTGGTGATCATTTTTTTTACGGATCTCAAAAAGATTCTCAAAATCAGTGAGCCCCTTGAAAAAATGTGTCATTATATTTTGTCAAACAGCTAATTCATACTTCGTGATAGCGCCAAACTTTATTCGGCAATAATGTAGCTGGGAGTTTTGTGCACAAATGTTATTAACAATATTCGCCAAAAATTGTACTTATTCCTGCCCTTTTTTTCGAAGAAATAGGGAAATAAATCATTTTATTTTTCCCTTTTTTCAGCATTTTTTTGAGAGTGTATACATTTTTCACTAACAACCCTATGGGAAAAGTGGTGTTAATTTACCCGAGTGTACCTATCTCAGGACGGGTGAAGAGGGGATGTGTAACCAAACTGGTTCGAAAGTGTTAAAAAAAAGTCAATTTGACTTGTAGTATTCTGCGGCGTTGTTTATAAATAAGTAGAAAAGTCAGAAAAATATAAAATATTTAAATATAATTTAACCCTAGACAACTAAATAATTTATCAAAAAGCTTTTGGGCATATTAACAAAAAACAGCTTTCATAGATAGGTGACTGCTTTTTCCTGAACCTGTCGTAGGGCTTTTCCTGTTGAACCGGTTCAAGACACATCACAAAGTATCAGTTAGGTGTCAATTGACACTTTAGTGGCCAACCCTATACAAAACGTACCGGTTCTCTACATACAAAAGTTCCGGAACTAGAACCGGTTCATGCACCCTAAAGAACCGGTCCCGTGACTGGTACTATACCAGTTTAGTTTCCCGTAGGGAATGTTCACCAAAACTGTAGCCACGGTAAAGTTGAACACCTTTAGTGAACATATCACTACAATCTGAACGTGACTATGCACCATAAATAACACATAAAGACCATCATGAGACCGGGTTTTCGCACCTTTAGGCACTTATAAACCAATAACGTAGTGGAATATCAACCGAATTTAAATTTCTTAGTGGATTTGGAAAGAAGAGACTGTGGACTTTCAAAGTAGTTATATTGGTAATTAGTCATATCTATCTGTTTTTGCCTCGAAATTGCAAACTTTTTTTGATTTTTTCAAAATTTTTGTAATTAGAAGAAGTTTGTAGAAACTTTTTTATAAGAACTCTCTAATAATTACAATTATATTCACAATGTACATGCTCTTATATCTAAATGATTGTTTAAACTCTCAGAAAAGCTACTGATTGTTTTTATCAATGGCCAACGCGTAATAATGACGCGTTTCGCACACCGTGACATGTTCATCATCTGTGGTACATCATCCTGCGGGAGATCAATTGTTCGTTTCCTGTCTCCAGTCATCTTAATTTTTCTTTAATCCTACATAATGTCGACAGCAACTCGGCAGTAAAGTGTCGAGTCAATCGTCATGTCTAGTAAAAGCTTCTGAAACAGTGACGTTCGCATTCATCGATAAACAAGTAGGTGCCGTTAGTAGTGAATCTAAAAATAGAAAGGGAGTCAATTTAAAACCACACGAGAAGCTATCCCATACCTCCTTCACGGTGTGTAAAGGAAAATTAAGTTTAAGTTAAGATAGTTCGTCATACCAAATATAGATAACAGCGCATTCACCTAAACCATCCGTCGAAGTTTTGGTCGCCGACCATCGAGTTTATTGTCAAAGACTTTTCGAGCTATCGCATTTTCAATGTCGTTATACAGCAATACTCGCCGTTAACGATGATGGGTCTAAATATTTTGCGAAGTATTATTTCCTCTATAAATCAGCTTGTGCGGTTACTCAGCATTCTACGCTGTAGAGCAAGACAGGTAGAGTTGGATCTTTGTTTTGTCGAAAGAGGGCTTTGTCATTAATTTGCTTGTTAAGCGCATAGTATCAGCCGTTTGCGATCAAAACTCTTGTCTCTTGTTTTTTCATGCTGACATAATTATTATTGTTTTCGACAAAATCCGTCGCAAACCAGTACACTCCTTGTTCGTTTTAACAATAACTTGCTTTTTTCCTCATTTATCACCAGATCCATTTCAGCCGACTGCTTCTCATCCAGCAGTCCTAGACCAATGATATCTATATGATCTGCCTACGCATTTATAACGCACTAGCTGACCCGGCAAACGTTGTTCTGCCATACAACTTCGGACCAGGCAAACTTCGTCTCGCTCCTAAGGTAACGAATTCATGTAAGCTCCAGGGGTATAGTAAAACACAGTTAGTTAAAGTTTAAAGGTGATTTATTTGAATTTAATCGAAATTAGTGAAGAGCGGTGAAGAGCGATCTGATTAACAATGTTTTTCGATTTGTTTTCCAGCGTAAAAACAAACAATGAAGACGGTTTGCCAATACGCGAACAGACAACGTACGGCTGATCTTGTGAAAAGCAGGGAAATTCAAGATTGTTCTCATAAACTTTCATTGAGGGGTTTTGCGATTTATTGATTGTCATCCAATAAAATGGGGAGTTGAATTCGCTTGAATTTGGAAAGGAAGATTGGTTAGAATAATATAAATTCGTGGGATAAGGATTTCCTCTCCTTGGAATTTACCCCTGATGAACGTCGCTTTAATCACATTGATTATCAGTTTCTTGACCAAAAACGCGTACCGTTGCACAATTTAAGATGATTCAGATTCCGCAACATGCTTATGATCGATCCCACCGTCAGCTGTATATTATGCGGCGGAGTTCCTGACACATCTAAAAAATTCAAAAATTCTGTCGGATAGTTGTACGCATCTCATTCAAGCTATCGACGACCTTATTCTTTGCTGCTAGTATGGCCCATTTACTTATCCAACATAGATTTTTATAATTTTTTGCAATGCCGGGGAAAACTTTGTGATGACGATGTAAACTCGAAAAAATTTGCCGTGAACGTCATCAATCCAGTTGAAACATCAAGAGGAATTTGGCCATTACCAAGTTCCAGTAGCTGTCTTGAAAATTTAGTAACACAAAGATGACGATTTCAGGCATGCATTAATTTCATAAGCAGCAGTAGATTTTGGCATGACGGGAAGCGTTTGACGAAAATGCCATAGCCACACCAAATCATCTCGAATCACCTCGTAAATCTCTAATCGTTCGGTCACCTGCCTCCAAAACTTGTTTATGTGCCATCGTGCATTTATCCCAAATGATGATTTTGCATTCTCGCAACAATTTCGGTGCACGTTGGCTTGTCAAACGTGAGAAGATTCATCAGCAACTTCAAAGTGGAAAGTGCTGGTCAACCGAGTTTTAACAATGTTGCAGAAATACCAGCGGATGCAACAGCTAACGGAATTTGCGATCTTGACCAAATGTTGCCAGAATCAAAGAAATGACGAATGTCTTGCCTGGGGGAGCATCAAGAAAATGCCTTAAGTAAATCTCGATTGAATGCATCGTGCATCGAACGATTTGACGCTGATATTCAAATTTCGACAGCAGACTGCCGCACATAAGTACGCACATGTCTTCGATCAGAAGTGAATTTCAAAATCGAAATTCAAACTTAAATGGAGAATGAAATAGAAGTGATGACTTGTAAACAAACCTTTTGTTCTATTGACCATTTTTAAATTGAGGTGATAGCCATCCTCTCCAGGACAGACAATCAACGGATATTACAGTGCATCATATGACCTAGGAGTCATGCCTCAGTTGTCTACCGTCCCGACGCTTGAGAACAATATCGCGTGATTCCACATTCTTCCCAACAATCACCACTGCGACTTCATTATAGTGGGAGAATTGAATTGTCCAGCATGGCAACCAGAGATTCTTTTGTCTGCTCTGATAATGGTTTTGTGGTCGTCGGAATGCATTGTATTCAATGCGGTTTTGAACAATCGGACCAATGAGTTGTTCTCATGCAGAAGATTTTGAAATTGTTCAATCGTTTCGTGTTTAATCTTTTAATATAATAACATAACATAATTTTCCAAGCATCATAAAGAATTTTCCACCTTTACGTCGACAGAAATCATTAAATCAAGCGATACAGTGCAAAATTTCGTCGAAAAATCTATATGTTTCGAGTTTTTACAGAATATTTCGAGTTTTCCACCAAGAATTTTTCTATTATCCGAAATATTACAGATTAACATCGTACAAAATTAGCAATTGTAAAAAAAATTAAATTTGTTGGCATTTTTCCGTAATTTTTCGACAAAAATTTTAAATTTTTCCATTCGTAAAGCCACTATGGAACAATTGCACACAAAATTTTAAATAAAAATTCAGTTATCGGTTTTTATCAAATCAAGCGATACAATGCATAAATAAAAATCTAAGTTTTTTCGGAATTTTCCGAGTTTTCCACCAATTTTTTTTTTTTATTTTTCATTCGAAAAATCATTTTGGAATAATTATCCGAAATTTTTCACAGTTCCATCGTCCAAATTTATTAAATCATACAGTAAAATGCTGAATTTAGTCGAAAAACAATTTCAAACTTTTTGAATTTTTCCGGAATTTTCCGAATTTTTCAACAAAAATTTTCCATTTTTCTTTTCAAAAAGACATTCTGTAACAATTGCACACAAAATTCCCTACAAAAAGGTAATATTCGATTTTTCCAATTTCCAGACTTTTCCGGAAGATTTTCCCAAAATTTTCTCTCACATAAACCTTCTCCTGGCAATAACGAACAACTGGAAAAAAGTTTGAGCAAAATCGGCCCAGCCGTTCTCAATTGATGAATTACTATACATTTTTGCCACCATTTTTATATATATAGATTTATACGCATTTATAACATTTATTTAAGATGGTATGAGTCATGTTAACTGCAGCCTTTAGCATGTCATATCCATGATGATGTTAAAGAGAACGCATGACACAATATTGCCTTGTATAAAGCCTCGCTGGGTAGAAAATGGCCTAGATCAGATTTTTGTCTATTTTCACTGAAGACTTCTTTTCAGTCAGTGTTATCTCACAAAATCGTATCGGCTTCGCCGGGATACCAAAATCAGCCATAGCATCTAATAGTTTCTGCCGTATCGGACTGTCGAATACAGCCTTGTAATGCAATCTACTCCAACATAAATGATTGATGTAATTTGTTCCCTTATATTGCATTTGAGAACGAGCAGGATATGAAAGTGTTCCCTTTATATTCACAGCACACTCAGCGCGTTCGTGACAAGATTTCCATCACTTTCCTTACAGGTAATAATGCCTGTTCCAAAAACTATACATTTGACGTTTTGGTAGATCTTTCGAGCTTCACGTGGTTTTTATACCATCACCCTTAGGGATGAGGGTATATAACATTTGATACGAAAAAAAGTGTAACGCATTAAAGTAGACGAGTTAGACCCCTAGTATCTTAAGTCCAAATTCGTTTCAGGACTTTTTTAAACGATTGAGCTATGTCCGTCTGTCTGGCTGGCTGGCTGAATGGCTGGTGATGAGAATAACTCGAGTAAACCTTAACGGATCGGTATGAAAATTTACCAGTATTAATATTTTTCCAAACGAACTAATGGGATTTAAATGGGCAGAATAGCCTCACCCTTTCTGGTACCTCCCATACAAAATTACCTATTTTTGGATAATTAATATTTTTTCATAACTTCCAAACGGTCGACCGGAGGATACTTGAATTTGGTCAGTTTATTTATCTTGCAAAAGTAGACAAACCCTAAAAAAAACGAAACGTTTGCCACACCCCTTCTGGTACGTCCCATACAAATGACTTATTTTTGGAAATTTAATATTTCGTCCTTAACTTCCAAACCGACACCTGCCGATTAATTAAATTTGGTCAGTTTATTTATATTGAAATAGGAGGCAAAACCTCAGCAACCCTTCTGGTATAAAAATAAATATTACATGAATCACATGAATAGCTGATTCTAAATACAGATACAATCAGTATTTTTATGGCTTTCGATTTTTATACACTCCTCGTTGCTGTCTTTACAATGGCGTTTGTTTCAGGTGTAGTCTAGCAATGTACTGGAAGCATGTATTGCTTGTAAAAAAAAACACTAACAACCCCCACTTCTCAAATGTTTATATTCTTCTGACTCATCTTATTTAAACGAGGGAATTTCCCATTTTCGTTCTGTTCACATTGTGTTTGATGGTTGAAAAATAATCGAAAACAATTGTGCTTATATTCCCGGATAATAGAAGTAATGACGGTTTAACCATGCAAAAAAATTAAAATTGAAGCAAAAAAAAAAATATCTTGGGTTTTCCTTTCCGGGATAATTGAAGTTGCCGAGGCCTCACTGTAAAATATTTTTAAAACAATGTGTTCTGATTTTTCATTACTTTCTTAAAGTTTTAATTTATGTTTATAAAAAACCTCCTGCTCTCCCCCAAGTTTGACCCTGGCTACGCCCTTGGGATACAGATCTATAAGAATCATATCTGTGCAATCAAAAGTGTTTCCAATCACTTATATCTGAGCAAATAACAGATTATCTTAATTCTAATAGAGCACAGCAGCATAAATATCTAAATTTTGTGTCTCTAAGCATTTGACCGAGTTAAGCACAACATACTGTGTCAAAAGGTTGGTTTCTCTCATACATCAGTGATGTTAATCAAAAATTACCTAACTGAACGTGCCCAAAAAATTGTTGTTGGTAATAGTGAATCAAGTTTAAAAAATGTACTGTCCGGAATTCCACAGGGAAATATATTGTAGCCACTTTTGTTTAGCATATTTGCCAATCATATTTTTACAGTTAGCAGTTCGAAGACCGGATGTGGCATAGTGGTTAGAACACGCGACTACCATGCGGGAGATCCATTGTTCCTTTCCTGTCTGAAGTCATTTACATTTTTCTTTTATTGCAGGCCCTCTCGATGTTGTCGACAGCAACTACGCAGTATAAGTGTCGAGTCAATCGGCATGTCTAGTAAAAAGCTTCTCAAACAGTGACGTTCGCAAGTAGGTGCCGTTAGTTGTGAATTTACCTCCGAAATGTTAACAAGTTATTTTTTTTACGCCTCACCCAGCATTTTTTTAACATTCTACTTCATAAATCAAATAATTTTGGCCGCCCAAATCGTAAAAATACCATATATTATATTATATCATATGGTCATATTTTAGCGTATTTTATTCTTAAGAGCATATTTAAAAAAAATAATGTTTAAAACAAATTTCATATTTTTTAGAGCATATTTCGCTTTCTATTCCTTTCACGTCAATGGGAAACATTTTCCACAAAATTTAAATGGGTTATTTTAGTAACGATTTTATTAATATTTATTTTGACAACTAGTTGTCATCAAGGGTCGGAAAACGATACTTATTTTGTTTCTAACAAAAATAAATAACTTAGAAGTTGACAAATATTTCTCAACACATGAGTTCAATATATTTTCTAACAACGTTTGTTTGAAAACATAACTCTCATGTTCAAAATAAATAATGAACAATGATGGAAAAACAATAAAATTTTTATTATCAACAAAGATAAATAACATTTAAGTTGAATATTTTTTTCAACTTTAGAGTTAAAAATCTTTTCGAACAATGTTCGTTTCAAATTATAATAAATATACATTTCTATATATACATGAAAAACTGACGTTGGGTTCTATAAAGATGCATCAAGTTGATTATTTCATAGTATTCAGCAAAACTCAAAATACCTGGCCTCTGTTATTGGCGATGGTATAGTATCGATCATATCTCATTCATTAGATGTAAGGGAAAATACATAGCTCTAAGAGTTTTCTGAAATTTTAGATTTTCTTCCAAAAATATTTGTTGAAATTCTTAAGATGCTGTGTTACATTTGTGTAGTTATGACTTATCTAAATACAAACATATTTCTTGCGTTTAATTTGGTCGGGACAATATTTATGATATTCCAGTTTCGGTACGATATTTTAAAGTTCATTATTTTTTTGTACATGAACGTTCAATATTTTTTTCAACAATGATAAATAACTTTATTTTGAACAATTGTTCGTTATTTAGTTTTTTCATCGGTTGAAAATTTTTTATTGAACACAAGAGTTCAAAATAATTTCGAACATTTGTTGAATTCAAATAGAACTATTGAAATAAACATTTGATTTTGAACTTGTAAGTTCGTTTTTTTATGAGGAAAAAATTAAAAAATACCGTATTTTGGTATTAATATCGGATGTCTGGTTGTCATACAACAGCGATTATTTAATGTAAATAAAGGTAAAAAAGTAAAAAGGAAATTCAATTTTTCCCCACCGTATGTTCGTTTTGATTTTGCTTTCGTTTCTAAGTTTTATAAGTGATAAATATTACGTGGTGTTACTCACCATAATAATAATAAAATAATAAATAATAATAAAAAATAAATAAGTGGTCAGTAGTTCTTTAATTTTGTATATTTTTTTTTTCATATTTTGAATGTTTATTTCAATTTAGATAAATACTTCATAATAAAAAATAATACAAACATATAAATAAAATAAATTTCACAAATGATTAAATTAAATGATATAATTTATCAAATGATACATCAAAGTCGGCTAACAATCAGAAAAATGTTATTTATTCTTTGATATTTTTGGTCAAATTCAGTGTGCCACGCACTAGGATGACGCGTTTCGAACTCCATGACGAGTTTATCTTAAGACTCCTTTGTGACGAACTGATGCACAATGATACATCATCAGCTGTAAATATATCTACAATTATATCAAACATATACATGCGAAGTAGATATTAGCCGAAAATGTCCAGCACCAATTATAGTTTGAATTTGAATTCATGGAGTTCGAAACGCGTCATCCTAGTGCGTAAAATATAAATACCTTAATAAATACAAATACCTTTAAACTTAAAAAATTGTAAAAGAAATTAAACTCGTTTGTGATTTTGAAATCAAAACTCGGTTAACAATTGACAAAGTTATGGGCTCATAAGGGGGGAAAGATCCGAAAATCCGGGTTTTTAACCGTAAGTCAAGATTTTGAGGGAGTTAGAAATCTTTGGTATACAAGGTCATGTTGTACTCGACCAGACCTACAACATGCACTAGGTCACTCCCCAAGTTCCAAGTGACTTTCACATAGTGTAATAAACCGGATTCCGATATTAGTTTAACAGTAGCAAAAAACGAATAAAAGTATAAAAATAAGATTTGTAAAGACTTGAGTGGTTCTGCACATCAAAATACGATATTAAGAAATTACTGTCCCTTAATGTCCCTTAATATTAATATTAAATGATCATTCTCAATGTAGAAAACATTTTACGTTGTAATAGACAAAATTTTTTGTTCCATAAATTATCTCCACATTTTGTAGTTTAGTGCAACAACAATCTTAATTAAAATGCCTTACATACAAAAAACGCCGTGAAAAAATAATTCAGTATTGATTTTCATTGATGTTGGTTCATTAGGGTCATAGTTTATCATATGTCCTGTAGCCGTAGTTTTTGCAAACCAATTTGTAATAAGCTTGCCGTCATGTTTTTTGATAACCTTCATATACAAATATAGAAGCTCGGTGTGGGTTTGTTTTTTAATTGTGAATTGTAAATTATTCTGGTGTGAGTTTAAATGTTTAAGTATTATTTCTGTGTCCTTTTTGTCGATAACGGTAAATACATCGTATAGATATTTATATAGTTGTTTTTATACCATCACCCTTAGGGATGAAGGTATATATCACTTGATACGAGCCAAAAGTGTAACACATAGAAGGAGTGACTTTAGACCCTAGGTTTCTTTGAACCAAATTCGATTCATGACTTTTTAAGTCGTTTGAGCCATGTCCGTCTGTCTGTCTGTCTGGTGGCTGTCCGGCTGGTTCGCACGATAACTTTCGAAAGACGCAACCAAATATTTTGAAATTTTGCACGAGTTATTATTTTCTCAAAACTACTTACGGTATTGCAAATGGGCTACATGGCCCCGCCCCTTCTGGTACCTCCCATACAAAAAACATCATTCCGCCCACTTTAGAAATCGAGTAATAATATTAATACACCCTACGGGATCGTCCCCAAATTCTGAATTTGGTAAAGCTATAACAGGATAAAGTTTTGGAAAAAATTTTGAAAGCCTAGCCACGCCCCTTCTGGTACCTCCCATACAAATCTACCATTCCGCTCACTATAGTGATGGAGGAATAAGATCAATAAATCAAATGTGATCATACCCAAATTCTATTTTTAGTAAAGGTATAACTGGAAAAAGTTTTTAAGAAAAAAATTTTAAGTCTATCCACGCCCCATCTGGTACCTCCCATACACATCTGGTACCGCCCACTTTAGAAATCGATTAATATTATTAAAAGACCTAACGCGATCGTACCCAAATTCTGTATTTGGTAAAGTTTAAGCAGGATAAAGTTTTGGAGAAAAAATCTGGAAGTCTAGATACGCCCCTTCTGGTACCTCCCATACAAATGTACCACTCCGCCCATTTTATAAATAGGGTAATAAATCAATACACTCGACACGATCGTGGCCAAATTCTGAATTTTGTTGTTATAATAGGACAAAGTTTTGGAGAAAAATTTGGAAGTCTAGACCCGCCCCTTGTGGTACCTCCCATACAAATGTACCTTTCCGCCCACTTTAAGAATGTAGTAGTAATATCAATACACCCAACGCAATCGTGCCCAAATTCTGTATTTAGTAAAGCTATAACAGGATAAAGTTATGGAGAATAAATCTGGAAGCCTAGACACACCCCTTCTCGTACCTCCCATACAAATGTACCACTCCGCCCACTTTAGAAATCGAGTAATAATACCAACATAATTGAAAAATATTTGTTTTGCTGAGGGTAAGGGTATATGTAAGTCGGGTTGCCCGACTGAAACTTTCTAACTGGTTTTAATTACAAATCGGTTAATTTCAATAACTCAAGACTTAAACAATATCTTAGGTGATGGTATTTATCAGTCATTTTATCTGACTGAAATTTCTGTACTGGTTATTCTTCTTATTTGGTAAAAATGCATCCATCAGTAGCCGCACGTATCGGGTTTATTGCCAAAGACTTTTCTAGCTGTAGCATTTTTATCCACTCGTACAAGATGTCCATGCCAGCGCCTTCGGTATATTTGAAACCGCTTGACTACCTCGTTATACAGTATTTGTATTCAAAGACTCACAGAATGGAATGAGTCGCTTGTATCATTACCCAGTATAGTGCACAGTAAAGCAATGCACTATAGAGTTGGATCGAGAGAGGGCTTTGCCATTAAATCGCTTGCTTAGCACATTGTAACAGCTAAAATTGGCTTTAGTCTTTCACATAACACACAAGGACCTTTGAAGCTATGGGTATAAGGCTAATCCCGCTAGAGCTGGTACACACACTTGGATCTCTCTTCTTAAGCACAGGACATAGAACACTCAGATTCCAATCATCGGGCATGCGCCCCCTGAGTCAAATCGTGTTTATGAGCTGGTGCTTAGCACATTGTAACAGCTAAAATTGGCTTTAGTCTTTCACATAACACACAAGACAGGACCTTTTAAGCGATGGGTAAAAGCCTAATCCCGCGATAGCTGGTACATGCACATGGACCTCCTTTATTAAGCACAGGACATAGAACACTCAGATTCCAATCATCGGGCATGCGCTACCTGAGTCAAATCGTGTTTATGAGCTGGTGCATGCACGGTGTCAGCACATAGCCGCGAGCCATAAAAAACTTTGCCGGCAGTCCATCGACTCCCGCAGCTTTGTTATTTTTAACTCGTGCAATTGCCGTGCTGATCTCGTTTTGGCTCGTCACATACGCCGCCTTTGGAAAGATCAGTTTAGGAATGTGTCCCCATCTTTGCAGAACACTCTGCGTGTCCATGACCAGGTTTTCAACTCTGTCCTTAAAGGTGGGAATACCTGTTCCAAAACCTTTGCTGCTTACATTTTGGTAGAACCTTCGGGCTTGACCTTTATCCCGATTTCCTAGCTTTCTCTTTCTTCCATATACGTTTTTTCCTCCTAAAGAGACTTTTCATCTCCTCCCTCTTCTCATTATAGCGTTCGGATTGTCTGATCGTGGTTTTTCATAACCCAGTGCTATCGTTGCAGCATTTGCAATATGCTGCCATATATGTTAGCACCAGCTTTCCCGGCTCACGTTGCTTCACCCGTACTTACAATATACCTTGTTATGACTTTAAAATACAGGTAATTGTAGCATTAGCACATTGGTCTAAGTGATTGTACCGCTTAAGTTCCTTTTTATCCCTAAAAGTACAAATTTTAAAAGATATATTCGTATCGCACAACATAAATGGACCGGCACCCCCTCTAACTCCATAGGAAGCATGCCCATATATGATTATAGCATGCCCATATATGGTTTATGCGATGGTACCAGTTTACCCTAAGTTCTAATGTCATAGGAAGCAAGCCTATATAACTTATCATGATTACATCATTAGCTGTTTGGTCTGGGCGATAGTAACATTTTTATCCCTTTTTCGATTTCTTTACCCAGAAACATCGGATATAAAAAAAATACTTCAATCCAATTTGATAGTAAGCATTTCTATATCAATCTTCGCGATTATACCATTAGCCAATTGGTTTAGGTGATGATACAACTTTTATCCCTTATTGGTAATTTTTAACCCATAAAAGTACGAGTTTCCAAAAATCCGTTCTAAGCTGACGTTTACTCAAAAAGGGAAACAAACATTCCAAATTTCATCACCCTCTCTACAGACAGTAGACAATTTTAAATATATTGTTTACAATATTAATATTACAATCGTTCTATAATATGACCGACATAACAATTTTTTCAAAAGGGGCGTTGCACTGCGTATTTCCTAGCGAGATGTAATCCCAGATGTACCATTTACATATGTAGCAAATCTCATATTCATACCTCTAACGGCTCTTGATATATGACCGATTGAAATTTCGGTTTGTGTGGGCGGTGCCACGCCCTTTTGTCTGATTATGTTTTCTTGTAGTCTATTATAGAGGCCCTATGGATAGTACTACACAGTGAAAATTCATTGTAATCGGTTCATTTATCTAGCCTATATAACGATTTTTTTAAAGGGGCGTGGCACCGCCCTTTTTGTAGCGAACCATAATCCTCTTTATATCAGTAACATATGTAGCAAATCTCATCTTCATACCTCTAATGGCTCTTGAGATATGACCGATTAAAATTTCGGTTTGTGCCACGCCCCTTTGTCTAATTATGTATTATTGTAGCCTATGATAGAGGCCCTATGGACAGTATCACACATAGAAAATTCACTTGCAATCGGTCAATTTATTTTGCCAAAATAACCGCCCACTTTCTACAAACAAAGTATTTTTTCTTATACGACCGATATCATACCAAATCTTGACTTCGAACCTACTACACTGTAAGACAAATTTAAACTTTTGACCTCACCCATGATCAAACTGACCATATTCTGAAAATATAGCTCAAAAAAATATATACGTATCTCCCAGTTTTTCAAGATCAGCTCATTTAAGTTTTTTACGAGCAATTCAATTTTTGAAGCGAAGCTCCCATACAAGTACTCGAAACTGAATTCTTAATATTCGCTGAACTCTGCTAGTTGTTAACAGATTTTGATGAATTTTTTTTAGTGCTTTTTCAAATGGCCCGGGGAGGGTTTTCAAAAATTGCTCTGACGGCTTTTCCAATGGACCGATTAATACGAAAATTTTACAAAAGTGGTAATGATGATCTGTTGATATTCCCTAGCTATACTTGTTTGTGATTGGATAAAGGAGCGTGGCACCGCCCATATAACTTGAAAATTAATAAGGCTATATCTCATTGAAATAGGTATGAAGATGAGATTTGGTATATATGTTGTTGGTGCAGTATTAATTACAGCCAGGGTGGATGAGGGTGGCGCCATCCCCCTTTTCACATATCGCTCTGATGGCTTTTCTAATTAATACGAAAATTTTACAAATGGGAATAGCTAATGAGCTATCAGAGGTATGAAGATGGGATTTGTTACATATGGAGGGTGGGAGTGGGCTGTGCCACGCTTCTTTAAAAATAAATCGTTTAACTGTCATATGAATAGATTGATCTTCTCAATATTTTACAGTATACTGCAGTTCGCTTAGATTTATGACAGGCTATTTGAAACCAAGTTGGTAAAATGGCCGAGGCGCTGCCCACGCACGTCATTTGGGGGACATAATTTGAATTTTCCTAATATGTCTGAGGTAGCATAACCGAAGATTTGCAAATAATCTTTGTATGAGGTGTTTATTTTTATACGTATAGAACATCTGATAGGGGTAAGTGTAAATGTAGCTGGCATACTAATGAAGGATGGAGGTGTGCCGTTCCATACATAATTTAACCATACCATCATAATAAAAAGAAATGGCAATAATTTCCTAAATAATTTGTGTTTTATTTAAAATTAACATCGGCCCTTAAAATTTTACCACCCTTTATATATATTACTAAAGGACCAGGCGAACTTCGTCTCGCACCAATTTAATGCCTTCAGATAATGTTTTTTTCGTTTTTCGATTAGTTTTCCGCCGCAAAAACAAACAACGAAGGCGGTTCTCCAAAACGCGAAAAGTCAACATTCAGCTGACCGCACGTAAAACAGGGAAATTCAAGATTAATCCCACATACTTCCAACGGGGAATTGGAATGGATGATCAGTTGATAAGGACATCCTCTTCTTTGAATTTTTATTTGATGATCGTCGGTTAAATCAAATTTTTTATCAGATTCTTGACGGACAACCGCGTACCGTCGCTCAATTTCGGTTGATTCAGATTCCGCAATATGATCATGATCGATCCCACATTTATCTGCAAATTTTGCGGCACATTAAGCGAGTTGAATAATTCGGTCGGATTGTTAGTCGCTTCATCCTAGTCGGTCACGCTGCAAACAGATTTGTACGAATGCAGTTCTCCAGCGATTTAACTTTCTAAATTGAAATTCTAGCTATCGATGCCTTTATTCTTCGCTGCTAGTAACATACTGCCCGTAACTTAATCAATCGAGATTTTTATAATTTTGTGCAATGTTATAAGTTGCTTTTCCAACGATCTAAACTCGCAAAAATTTGCAGGGAACGATATCAATACAGTCCAAACATCAAAACGAATTTGGATATTGCCAAGCGCCAGCAGTTGTTTCGAGAATTGAGCAGAAGATGAGAGGTTCTGCCATAGGGTTCGACGGATGACATGTGTCTCCAATGAACGCAAACAATGTACGAATTTGAATCGCTGACGCAAAAACGGTCACATCGGCGAGTATTCAGTTCGTTTTCGAGGAAATTCAAATTGTGGCAAGCCTTCCCGCAGTTGAAGGATAGTAAAAATAGAAGCATAGAAGCATCAAATCTTTTGCGTTTTTCCGGAATTTTCCGAGTTTTTCCCTAAGAGTTTTCTATTTTTCCATTCGAAAAGCCATTCCGTAACAATTGCACACAAAATTCAAAAAACCAATTTTCGATTTTTCAAAATTACCGACTTTTCCAAAGGATTACGAACAATTGAAAAAAATTTTGCGAAATGGGCCAGCCACTCATACCCTTTGGCGTTGATGAACTGTGTATAGTCTGACTAATTACACAATGCAACAAATTTTTGATGCCGGCTGCTAAATAGTTGATCCTTATATAAAATTTCATGCTGAATTCAAATCTGCTCTCAGATATTTGAAAAGTAGAACGGTCTTTTTTCACATAAACCTTCTCCTGGCAATTACGAACAACTGAAAATTAATTTCAGCAAAATCGGCCCAGCCGTTCTCAATTGATACATTACTATACATTTTTCACACCATTTATATATATACTAGCTTTCCCGGCTCGCTTTGCTTCACCCGTACTTGCATTGAATCTTCTTTTGAATTTAAGCAATATGAAAACGCTTCATAAGACGAACGAACATCCCATTTATGTGATTGTAGCTTTATCCCATTGGTCTTAGTGATTGTGCTACTTTAGTCCCTTATTATCTCCAAAAGTACGAATTTCAAAAGATACAGTGGTATCGCACAACTAAAATGAACTGGTACTCACTCTAATTCCAAAGGAAGCAAGCCCATATACGATTACAACTTTAGACGTTTGGTCTGGGTGATGGTATCAGTCTTATCTCTTTTCGGCATTTTTACCCCTAAATAATAGAATTTCTAAAAACCGTATTTGGCGGCTCTCTAATTCTATAGGCAGCAATTCTAAAAACATTTTCGAAAACCAACCAGTTTTATACCTTTTTCGGTATTTTAACAACTAAAGTACAAATTTCGAAAAATTACTTCACATCGCACAACTTAAATATTCACTTCAATTATTGCGCCTATACCTTTAGTCGTTTAGTATCAGTTTTATCCCTTTTCGGCCTTTACCCCTAAAAGGTAAGTAACTCGAAAATCGTCCTTGCTTCGTTCTAATTCTAAGCCTATATTAATTATCATGATTTTATCATTAGCCGTTTGGTCCTGGCGATAGTAAAAATTGTATCTCTTTTTAGATTTGTTTACCCAGAAATTTCGGATTTAAAAAAACCTTCAATCCAATTTGATATTGAGTTAGCATCCTCGATTATAGCAATAGCCGATTGGTCGGGTCATTTTTACTCCTAAAAGTACGAATATCCCAAATTCCAATCTTAGCTGACATTTATTCGAAAAGGGGATAAACCACCCCAATTTCATCATCCTATCTCTAGCAAGTAATTTTAAATATATAGATTATGGATATGTTATCACAATCGTTCTGTTAATATGACTGACATACAAATTTTTCCAAAAGGGGCGTGGCACCGTCCATTTCCCAGCGAGACGTAATCCCCCATGTACCATTTACATATGTAGCAAATCTCATCTTCATAGCTTTAATGGCTCTTGAGATATGAACGATTGAAATTTCGGTTAGTGTGGGCGGTGCCACGCCCCTTAGTCTAATTATGTTTTCATGTAGCGTATGACAGAGATCCTATGGATAGTATCACACAAAGGTGGTCCATTTATTTGGCCAATATAACTATTTTTTAAAAAGGGGCGTGGCACCGCCCCCTGTCCGGAAATAAATTATTTTTTCTTACACGTCCGGCATACGTACCAAATCTCAACTTTGTACTTATAATGGTTTAAAAGATACAGCTATTTCAAAATTCTAGTTGTATGGGGCGGTACCACGCCTATTTTACGCCCTTCCAGTCCGAATTTCCAAAAATCCCGTCTTTGTGCGCGCCTACGTCATAAATGGAACCTACATTCAAAATTTCACGGTTCTAGCTTTAGCCGTTTGGGCTGGGGAGTGATCAGTCAGTCACCCAAGCCTTTTATATATATAGATATACTAGTGGACCCGGCAATGCTTCGCTATTGCTAAATTGTCGAATACGTATAATATGTTTGGCACGCCTACTTAATGGGCTAAGCTTAAGCGTTGTCCTTGTACGCTCTGTAAACTATTCGCCCTTTTTCCCTTTAAATGTTTTCTCCAACAAACTTTTTTCTGATAACCTATTGCCACATTTTTGACATAACAAATTGACGCAGTGTAAGTAGTCCTTAATCATACTGACACAATTCTGAAAAACATGTTGTCAAAAGTGTCAGCAAATAAAATTTAAAAACATCAGGAATTTAAGAAAAAAAAATCTTTCAGTCCTTGATCTTTGCTTCAACAGCAGTAGTTTTTAATAGAAATAAAATTACTTTTTGATACACAGAAAAAAGTTACGACAAACTAGTTGTCATATTGAATACCATTTCGTCAATACAATTAAATATTTAATTAAAAAGGCGCCAATAACCAAAATTATAAATACAATAAACAGTTTTGTTATAGTTACAATTTGCGTATTTTAGTTCAATTTGAAAAGTGGTTGAAAATGTGTCAATATGACAAATTACAAACATGTTCAAATGGAAAAGTTGTTATAAATCGAAATTGAATGCTAACAATAATATTTAATTACGTAACAACAGTTGTGTTTTTTTTTTGTGTACAGTAAACATCATTTTTGACATAATTAAAAAACTTTTTGTGATACAATAATTTGTTCTTTTTTTGCATAATAAAAGTATCTTTCAATACAATAAATTCTACTTTTTGGTACAAATAAATTTCTTTTCGATACCTTAAATGGCCTCTTAATATAACAATAGTGTATGTGCTCATACACCATTATATTTTTATTGCATATTTAGAACAAGGGCGTAGCCAGGATCTTATGTAGGGGGGGCAGTCGGTTTTACATTTCATGTTAATAGTATGTTTACAAAAAAAATAAAACTAAGAGCCTAACGAAAAATCAATACTCATGGTTTTGACAATATTTTATCATACAAAAGTAGCATATAATTTTTTTTTTAAATTGTATGTCATCGAGTTCATGTAGTACCAAAAATTTGAGCGATTTTAAAAATTTGTTATCTTGTGTTATTTGAAACAAAATTGTGCACAGAATGAACGTTTTTTTTTATTCTGAATTCCTCATCATTATTTTTTTTATATGTGTTAAAGTCCACGAAAAAATAATTTTTGACTTTAATTTCAAATATTTTTTAAATTACGACCAAAAAATTTTGAACTTCCGCAATTATTGTGAGCATATGTTACAAATTGAACTAAGTAATTTTTTTTGCTTATATACCAAAAATTAAATTTAAAACTATAAATGAAATAATATTTTGTGTTTACAAGTAGGCTAAGTAGTGTGCTTTTCATTTAAAAAGACCAATGCGGTAACATGTTACATTATCTGTCAAAATAAAGAAATTTCATCGAATGTGACAATTTTTAAAAAAATAATGATAAGGAATGTAAAATAACAAATCTTTCTGTGCACAACTTTGTTATAATACAATAAAAGATTTTGAAAATCGGTCAAGAATTGGGGCCTAAAATTTCTTATGTCCTAAAAACCCTTTTTTCCACTGTGCAGGCTCAAAACAGATTTAGGTTGCAAGAAAATGACGATGCAAAGTATAAATGCCACTGTATTCTGGATTGATCATACATCAAAAATTGCTTGAATTAAAATCCAGCTGATCCTTTCATGAAAATATCGATATTTTTCATTTCCTCAGACTGGACCAAAAATCTTTGTAATTTTTAATCAACGACTGTACAAAAACTGGACAAATGAGATAAAATCTTTTTGTGTTAGTGTATTTGATACTTTGGCTAAACGATCAGAAAAGATTTTTTATTGTTGATATTAATGGTCAATTCATTCTCACGCACTAGGACAACACGTTACGAACTCCATGACAAGTTCATTTTCAGACCCCTTTGTGACGAATTGATGCAATCTGCTACATCAGTAAATGTAAATCTGGTAAATCTGTTTAGTTATTATAAAAGTACACAAACAGGGATTTAATTATTATTCTCATATTGTCTTCGATATTTTGACATTGCTACAACCTGGAGGTTTAGCAGGCATTACAATTTTACATTTAAGGTACAAAAAACCTAGTTTGATAGATAAAAAAAAGAAGAAATTTAGCATGCCATAGCCTCCAACTAGGAGAAATACAGAAATAAATTGTTTAAATTTCTATATCCTTTAAAATATTAAAGTCCTTTATAAATTAACGAAACCGTGGATGAAAAAGTAAGTATGCAGTATCCTATACATAGTCACTACTATCACTTGTATTTAGTTTCGATCATTGGTCATAATTGGTGTCTCATGGTGTCATATACTTGGTATTGGGTAAAGGATTTCAATTACGAACGTTAGTTTTAACCGGTTTTCTGCATCAAACCTGGTTTTAGAGTTTAATTTGGAACAACTTTCATAAAAAAATTTATCGACACAACCAACCGAATAGAAGTTATAGGCTGTTAAAATTGAGTCAAAATCGGAAAATAAAAATAATCTACCAATTTAGTAAAAACAAAAATTCTCTGTGAAAAAGTCATAGAAACTCAAAAACTAATGATGCAGTTCGATTCCTCGTGTCTGAATTAAAGTAGCTCAATTTGTCACACCAATTTTCCAAGACCTTGTTAATCCTTTCGGGCTGTAGCTCATGTATTGCTTTAGTGATATTGGCCTTAAGTGTTTGAATCGCTTCTGGATTAAAATAATCTATGATTTTAAAATTAACTTGTATTTGGCCCACCCTCTATATCATTTGACAAGAGAAAAAGTGTAACGTATTAACATGTTGGACCTTAAGTATCTGGAACCATGTTCGTCTGTCTGGGCGGCTGGCTGGTGTGCAGGGTAACGAGAGTAAACTTTACTGATCCTTTTAAAGATTTAACAGTTTTATTATTTTTCAAAATTTAGTTTGAACTTCCTAATGAAAAACATAACTTCCTAATGAAAAACTAGACGACATTTGAATTTGGTCAGTTTAATTATCTTACAACAATAGGTAAAATCTCAGAAAACCGAAATATTTTATACAACCCTTTTGGTACCTTTAATACAAATTGTAAGTGCACTAAAAACAGAATACATTTTGCGCAATTGAACGTTAACTTACGACCAAAAAAGGACCTCGTTCTGACTACTACTACTTCTAATACAAGGTAGTCTAAATTTTCCCTATAATTTCAAGGAACTCTTTGTTAAAATATATACTAGAATTTTGGAGAATGAACATAAGGTGAAATTTCTTATCAGTTAGTGAAATTACTGTACTGTTTTTTTTTTATTTTCATATATTACGGAATTTTGACAGATTTTCCAAGCTGTAGCAGCTGCCCCCCCCTGCTCCTACTTGGCTACGCCCTTGATTTAGAATCTCCACCATTGATTCTATGCCTGGTCAAATTTTCGTCAATACCTACTTCATATTTTTTTCTTCAAAAATTTCATAGAGATCCGTTTTGACGAAAACTTTACACTCGATTTTCTCAAAACACCAAAAAAAATTATACACTATTGTTTTATTAAGGGGACGAAATGTTCTATTGGAACAATAAATGTACTTTTTTGTGCAATAAAATCACTTTTTGGTACAATAAATTGTACTTTTTGTACAATAAATACATTTTTTGATAAAAATAAATTGTATTTTTTTGATATCGAATATTACCTGCATATTAATTATTATCGATCTAGGGCTAAAACAGTTTTGTCACACTCCCTCCGTCCACTGGTCCAAAATGGGTCTCGCTAGGACTAAAATACAGTTTTGCCACGCCTTCTTCGCCCACGGATAGAAAAGTTAAAATTTCGTCTGCCTATTCATATTCGTCTTGTCGTATACTATTTGTATACCACATTTTATCTCTCTAGGGCTAAAATACAGTTTTGCCAAACCCCCTCCGCCCATTGACCCAAAATTAAAATTCCGTCTGCGTATTCATAGTCATGTTGCTGAGCACTATCTGTGTAGATCTAAAAATATGTTTTGCCACGTCCATTCCGACCATAGGGTCAAAATTAAGATTTCGTCCGCATATTTATATTCCTGTTGCCGAGTACTATCTCTCTAGGGCTTGAATCCAGTTTTGCCACGCCCACTCTTCCCACTGACCCAAAATTCAAATTTCGTCTGCATATTTATATTCGTGTTGTCGAATACTGCCATTGTATGAAATTGTATCTCTCTAGGACTAAAATGCAGTCCTTTCCCCACTGATCTAATATTTAAAGTCAGTCTGCATATTCATATTCGTATTGTCGAGTACTATTTGTATACCAAATTTTATCCCTCTATGGCCAAAATACAGTTTTGCACAGCCCCTCCGCCCATTGACCCAAAATTAAATTCCGTCCGCATATTCATATGCGTGTTGCCGAGTACTATATGTGTATCAAATTTTATCTACCTAGCTTTAAAAATAAGTTTTGCCACGCCCAATCCGCCCATAGGGTCAAAATTAAAATTTCGTCCGCATATTCATATTCGTGTTGCCAAGTACTATGTGTGTATTAAATTGTATCTCCCTAGCTCTAAAAATATGTTTTGCCATGCCCACTCCTCCCATTCGGTCAAAATTTAAATTCCGTCTGCTAATTCATATTCGTGTTGCCGAGAACTATCTGTGTATCAAATTTTAACTTCCTAGCTCTAAAAATATGTTTTGCCACGCCCACTCCGCCCACTGGTCCAAAATGTAAATGTCGTTCGCATAGTTATATTCATGTTGCCGAGTACTATCTGTGTATCAAAAAGTTTTGCCACGCCCAATCCGCCCATAGGGTCGAAAATTAAAAAAAAATTATAGCCTACGGAAATTTCCATATAGTACACTAACTGCCTTCCAAATTTCATTGAAATCGGTTCAGTCGTTTAGGCGTGATTGAGCAACAAACATACAAACAAACAGACAGACATTCACATTTATAATATTAATAGGAAGTTTGTAAAAAGTACTTGTTTTTATTTTTCTTCCAGAAGCCATTATGCGTAAAATCAAAGATGTGTATTGAGGTAGAGCAAATTCAACGCCAGTGATTCTGGCGTTCAACATGTTTAAAAAACCGACGAGCTGTATTGCCATCATTAGACATCCCCTAATCATAATTAACTCTATCTACCGACAAATCCAATTGATTTTCAAAATCCTGTTGGATTCTCTTGATGTTTTCTTCAAAAACTTTGGTTAAAAAAGCACTACATTTTCAGCAAAGGCTCTCATAAAGAAATCATTTTAAGAAAATGGGGCAGGGTGGGTCCCCAGTTTCGTTTACCATTTGAAATATAAAGGAAGGTTAACATAGGATAACATTGTTTTTAATTGTCTTTTGAAATTTGGAAACAATTCACATACTTAACTTCCCTAAGATGTTTTCTTTCTGCCTGCCGTACTCACGCAATTTGTTAGCTTTAGTCTTGAAACTTCATAGTCTTAACAAAAAGTCATAAACCAATAAAATTTAACAAAAAACACAAAAGTTACACATGATTAAAATGATAATATTAAAATTTTCGATGATGAAAACACATTCATTATTTACGTACATAGATCGGGAGGTACACTGGGTTGGCATTTGTTGCCAAAAACAATTCTATGCAATTTTGTCCAATGGACAAAGCATTGACAAGAGCTTGTGTGGATTATGTTGACGTGTGGTTTTCGTTGATACCATTTTCGCACCGGCGTGTTTGGGCTTCACGATGGTTTCTTGAAGCTTTTAACACTAAAGGTTGTGATTAAGGTGATCAAAACCGAAACCGAAAACCCGTAAACCGGTTTTTTTTATTTAAAACCGTATGCCGGTTCTTGCAAAAATGCAATTTTCGAATAACCGGTTTAACCGAGTTTTTTCCTTCGGGTACACGGTTTTTTTTTAATTGCTTTATTACAACTTTAAAAGGAGTTATTGAAAAAGTAAAAACTTTAAAATTGAATTTGAAAATAATTAACAACTTTTTTCATTTTGTAAACGAGAATGTTTTTAGAAGCTTTGTGAAATTTTAAAATTCAATTTCAAATTAATTTAGAAAAAAACTTTTTTACAAGCTCATTAAAAATGTGTCTCAAATTACTGCAAAATTGCATGTTAATTCATTTAACAAGTCGAGCGAAAAATAAAATAAAAAACAAGTTGAAGAGCTATATTTTCCAGAAGCACAATAAAGAACTAAGGCTCATTGTCGATGTGAAACACAGGTGGAGCTCCTTATCTGCAATGATTGAACAGTTTCTAAGAATTTACCCATGTGTCAACCATGCGGAAAAAAGAATACAAACATTGAATACCCTAATTATATAGCTTAGCTCCGGAAAATATCCTATAAGCTCATCTTGTTTAAAGTATTCTTAAAAGGCGGAAACGATTGAATATGCGAACGAACTTTTTAAAAGACTTTATCCTGCAATTTCCCCAACAACGGCAGAGTATAGTAACAGTTCAGATTGTGAAATGGTGTCTTTGCAGCGATTTAAACAGGACAATAAATATCTTCAAAATCCAAAATGAAAACAAATTCCACTGACACAAGTCTATATGATGATTTCAACTAAATAGATATATTTAATTAAAAGACAGAAGAGCCTAACATCCTTCTAAACGCGCTATTGTCAATAAATCCTACTTCCACAATTTGTGAGCGCGTGTTTTCTGTATCGGGCTTTATAAAAACGAAACAGAAGAAAAGACTCAAAACTGGACACTTAAATTGCATACTATTACTTAAAAACTATTTTAAAAATCAAAATTAAAAGTATTTCAAAAATGTATACCTTTTCAAAAATATTACTTTAAAAAATTAAATCAGAGATTCCAAAAATTTATTAAAAAGTAAAAACACAAAATAAAAACGCATTTATTATTTTTTGTAATTAATTTTTTTTTAAACTAAATTACTTTTTTTTATTTTTTTAACTTTAGGAGAAAAACCGAAAAAACCTGTTAAACCGGTTTTCCTTTAAATGCTGTATTCGAAATCCGATTTTTCTAAAAAATCAATTTTTCGAATAACTCGAAAACCGGGTTTTTAAAAAAAGAAGGTATTTGAACACTCTAGTTGTGATAAGTTGTGAACGAAAACGCTCCGGCTCGAAAAGTCTTCGGCAATAAATTCGATGGGCGGCGCAGGAGGGGGCGACCAAAACTTCGATGGATGGACCAGGTGACGGAAATGTTAAGCTTGGTATGACGAACTATCTACGGAGCGCAAAAGACCGAAGCGCTTGAAATGGTTTTCTACGTGCGGCTACCAATAGATGAATTTCTGTTGTTGCTGCCAGTAAAGAAGAAGTTGTGATAATGAGAGGAGAAGTCACAGCAAACGGGTACTGATGAAGATGGTTTTGCAACCATCGAAATAGCTATCTGCAGTGCCAGCTTTCAACATAATCAATTTCACACTTCTCTTGTAAAATACATTCTATTAGCAATAATAGAGAGAGATCTTGAACCGAACGATGAAAACACATTCATTATTTACACATATAGGTCAACAAAAGAAACAAGAGCAAAAATTTTCATATTAAAATTTCAGTACCCTCAAAACGTTAACTTTGACAGGTTAAAACTGAAAGTTTATAATTTTTGTGCATTATAACATTGTTTAAAATTATTTTATCCTAAGACAAAGCTAAACATTACAAAAACTAGTACAGAGTTGAATATCAGGGGAAATGACTTTTATGGTGAAATTGCATACTTTTAATTGTCAGTGCAAAAATTGCACAGCCAATGTTATAAACATGTTATAAATATATGACGTCCTAGCGGACCCGGCGAACTTCGTCCCCTTCAGATAAACTCAGTAGAGAGTGATATGATAAACAATGGTTTTCTATTAGTTTTCCGCCGCAAAAACAAACAACGAAGGCGGTTCTCAAAAACGCGAAAAAGCAACGTACAGCTGACCGCACGAAAAACAAGGAAATTCGATATTAATCCCACATACTTCAACCATTGGCCTTGCGATTTATTGATTGTCATTGCCAAAGCCAATTCGAATAGATGATCAGTTAGAATTATTGGAATTCGTGAGATAAGGACTTCCTTTTCTTTGAATTTGCCCTTGATGATCGTCGGCACAATTTCGGTTGTTTCAGATTCCGCTATATGAATATGATCTATACCACCTTCATCTGTAAATTCTGCGACACATCAAGCGAGTTGTACGAATGCAGTTCTCCAGCGATTTTACTTTCTGAAATTGAATTCAAGCTATCGAAGTCCTTTTTTTTCGCTGCTAGTACTGCCCGTTGATAACTCCAATCGAGATTTTTATAATGCTATGCAATGGCAGGGAACACTTCAGCCGAAACATCAAAACAAATTTGGCCATTGCCAAGTGCCAGCAGTTTTCTCGAGAATTCAGCAGACGATGGGAGGTTCTGCAAGGCAACTCTCATGTTCGTGGTCAATTTCAACTTCCTGACATTGACGACGATTTGAAGCATGGTATAAGTAAATCGGCAACAGTAGATTTCGTGAGCAATATCATAGACCCACCAAATCGTTTTAAATCACTTCGTAAATCCTCCATGACTACTACAACTACTTCCAAAGCTCGTTTATTCGTCGTCTTACATTCTCGCATCAATTTCGCTGTTGCCGAATTCTTAGACATTGTGTACTTTGGATTTTCAACCGTGAGAAAATTCATCGACAGGTTCGAAGCGGAATTTGCAGTTTGACTGCTTTCCAACAATGTGGCAGCCATGCCAGAGGATGCAGCGACCAACATTATTTGAGGACATGACCGAATTGTCGCCAGAATCAACAAAAAGATGTCTTGCCTGTCCCACCGCGAGCATCGAGAAAGTAAATGCCTCATTTTCTGAAAAAATTTTCAAATTTATAAATATTGCTTAGGATATCAATATCTTCTTATATATAAAAATGAATTGCTGTGCAGTTGTCTCGCTAAAACTCAAAAACGGCTGGACCGATTATCAAATTTGATGATTTAAAAGGTTTTATTTTTTCAAAAAGTGGGCGGCGCCACGCCCCTTTTTTCACATATCGCTCTGACGGCTTTTCTAATAGACCGATTGATACAAAAATTTTACCATTAAGTACTGTTGACCAGTAGATAGTTCCTGACTACATTTGGTTGTAATTGGGTAAAGGGGCGTGGCACCGCCCATACAACTTGAAAATTAAAAAGGCTATATTTCATGAACTATCAGAGGTATGAAGATGAGATTTGGTATATATGTTGTTGGTGCAGTATTAATTACAGCTAGGGTGGAAGTGGGCTGTGCCACACAACTTTTTCAAAAATCGTTCTAGCGGCTTTTCTAATAGATCGATTGATAAAAAAAATTTACCAAGTGGTACTGTTGACCTGTTGATAGTCCCAGGCTATATTTGGTTGTGATTGGATAAAGGGGCGTGGCACCGCCCATACAACTTGAAATTAGAAAGGGCTTTATCTCATGAACTGTCAGAGGTATGAAGATGAGATTTGGTATATATGTTGTTGGAGCAGTATTAATTACAACTAAGGTGGAGGTGGGCGGTTGCACGCCCTCTTTTCATTAATCGCTCTGACCTTTTTTCTAATAGACTGATTTATACGATAATTTTAGAAAGTGGTACTGATGTCCTGTTGTCTCTGGCTGTACGTGGTTGTGATTGAATAAAGGAGAGTGGCACCGCCTATACAACTTGGAAGTAAAAAGGACTATATCTCATGAACTATTAGTGAGCTGTGACACACTCCTTTGAAAATAAACAGTTAAAACTGTCAAAATTCAACAGCATGTTGCAGTTCGCCTAGAGGTATGAACAGTAGGGCGGACCAATTTTTTTTGCAAAATTCGCATACCAAAATCGGAATCTTCGAGACTTTGTGTCTAAATTCAAATCCTAGCTGGCGCTGGGAAGCGTGAAGATTTCAGATAGAGTTTTTTTGTTTTTAAATGAGCAGAAACCGAAAACTTCAAAATCATATATTTTTTGAGACCTCCTGCGTAAAACTGTCTTCCCAACAAACTAAATGAGGTTTTGCAGAAGCAAATCTATGTATTGGTTTAAAAGTTATGGCCTCTGAAAGTTGGCATACAGAAATTAAGTTTTTAAAAATCTTTTGGCGGAGGTGCGAAATATTGAGCGGGATCCCAAACAATGTCAAAAATATACCATCCCCTTCGTCTTGGTCTCCAAACTTTGGAATTGATTTAGATATATAGTTTCTTAATGAAATTTTCTTAGAATTCATCGTAGATTCCGATATTGGTATACGATTACCACGTTTTTTTTCGACGCGAACAAATTGACTATTAAACTGTATCAAATAATGGTCCGTACACCAGGCAGTTGAGGACATATAGTAGCTGCGCAGACTAAAACAGTGATATGTTTTTAATTTACTTTACAGGTATGAATTTATCAATTATTTTTCAGGAGAGCGAATCCGTAATAAGCAATTTGGATTTTTATAGTATGTCAGCGGTAACATTAGCAAACATTTGTAAATAATGTAAGTATGGGGTATTTTTTTGACGTATAGAACTTCTGATAGGCATATGTGTAAATCTATGATTATGAAATCCTTTGTCAAGTTTCCGGTGCATAATATAATAATCCATTTGAGCAGCTAATAGAAGCCACCGACGCTGTAGACGTAAGTGTGACAGGGAACTCGAATTTATCGAACCGACGCCGTTCTCAGCAACTCGGTCTCTGCAAATGCTGAGGAAATATCCTGGCCTACATCTATATAAGATCCAATTGGCGGACGAATTAGATTTTGTTATTTATCATGTCATTTCAAATCATTGGGAGGAGAAATGGTTCCAACACGGCGGCGTTACATGTCATACAGCGCGTGAGACTATCACTTTATTAAGCCAAACGTTTGGTGACCGAATTATATCAAAAAATGGTAATACGAGTTCAATACAAAGATATTATTCGGGAATATTCTTGATCCGTGGGAGATCTGTTTTAATTGCTAAAGGCATGAATCATCAAACGAAATTTTTCTTTGCGGTCAATAGGCGGAGATGGCATGATAAAAGTGTTTTTTACGCCCAAAAAGATAGTATACAGACAGTTTCCGCTACTACAGTTAAAAATAAAAATTTAATTTTGATCTTTAGCGGAATGTCTGTTTCCAATTTGTGAAAGAAGTGGTTTTTCATCCAACATTCAAACAAAACTTAGTCTACATGTCGGCACTATAGATATCACTTTGCTGATAAACTTTTTACTATCGTCATAGAGCCTATGAAATTTAGCGTTTAAAATAATAAAACTTAATTGGTTAACTTTCATGTTAAGGAATTACTTGAAATTAGTTACAACTTATTATTGCCGAGTTTAAGTACCGTTTTCAAAGTACTGCAAATATATAAATTAGGGTTTTATTGCATTTCGGATAGTAAGAAATGTGAAATATATTACAAGTTAATATGCAATAGCGAAGCATTGCCGGGCCCACTAGTATGTATATATATATTATGTAAATATTATTCATCTCGTTAAATACTCCAACCAATATGTATCTGAAATTTTCCACATCGTTCAAAATCATCAAATCATGCTAAAACTGCAAAAATTTCGTCGATAAAAAAAAATTGTTTGCGGTTTTCCGGAATTTTCCGAGTTTTTGGTAAGAATTTTCTATTTTTTCATTCGAAAAGCCATTCCGTAACACTTGCACACAAAATTTGATACAAAAAAAGCAATTATCGAATTTTTCAATCGACTTTTCCGTAGGTTTTTCCCAGATAAACTTTTTCCTGCCAATTACGAACAATTGAAAAAAAAATTGAGCAGTTATCAAATCACGCGACTTAATGGAAAATTTTGTCGAAAAAAATCAAATCTGTCGAGTTTTTTTTCCTGAATTTTCCAAGTTTTCCACTAACAGTTTTTCTATTTTTCCATTCGAAAAGCCATTTTGGAATAATTATACGAAATTGTTTACATTACATCGTCCAAAATTAACAAAACATACGTGGCATATGGAGTGGTTCCAACCCAAAAATACTGCATGAGAGGAAGTTACATCCTATTCGCTTCACAGTGTGGTGTGCAGTTTCTTAACGCTGTATTGTGGGGCCATACATCTTTGAACAAAACGGACAAAGCGTTACGATTACTACAGAAAATTTCCAAACAGGTTCATTTCAAGAAAATCAATCTTTCGTTAGCCTCCCAGGTCGACTGACCTAACTCCACCGTACTTTTTCTTGTGGGGTTATTGTAAACAGGAAGTGTACAAAAACATGCCAGACTACATAGAATAAAACAAAATTACCAAATTTTCTTTTGGTAGCGGCATTCATTAGCCACCCTGTAATTGTGATTTTTGATTGAATTAGACAAATATTTTTAATCAGCAATTGCCACAATCGATATTAAAATAAATTGCTGTCTATTATAATTTCCATGCTTAAGCGTGACAATGCATTGATAATCAAGTGCATTTGCAAATATAAGTATTTAAAGCATAGACACACATCACATTCGCGTGCCACTACTCAAATGGGTCAAGAAGGCTGGTTCGAATTGCGATGATGATAGCCAGTATTAAAACACAAGAGGCTAAAAATGCGCCCAGCGCACGTACAATCATCATCACTCACTAAGTGCTGTGATTGACAATGGATACATGACGTGTCTCAGTGGACACTTAAGTCATGCAGAACCTCTTAACCTAAACTACATTTCAATGATTTTGAAATCGTTTTAAATGTTCGTCATGCCGATAAATATGCTGAAGACAATGTAATTATTATAACAGTGTGCTATATTTTTACATAGTGTTATAATATCTCAGATAGAAAATCGAAAAAATTATACCGGTCTGTGACAATGCATTAGACTTTGGTGTGATTGGTAATGATTTTTATATGGGCTGGTCATAGATAGAAAACTCTTCTTTAATAGTATCTCGATGAAATTGTTCTTGCTTAAAATTTCTAGTCTCAAAGAAATGTAGATTGCTGTGATTGAATATTTTATCCTCCCCATAATAATCGAATGTGCTAACCTGCTGATACCAACTCATCAACGCGGAATTTTGAAATATTTGCGAAATATTATAATTAGACAAATCAGACGTAGCGCCAATTATTATAGGACAAATTTAAATTTTTACTTCCTAGAAATTTATTTCCAGTTTGGAAGAATACTTTATGATTAAGGAACAGTATAAACTGGCCGCATTACATTCTCATTTATCTCATTTCAACTTATTACGCTACCTAAGGTCGCACTATAAATTCATTTCCTTTTATTGCTTAAAGAACAACGGAACAATATTACATGTCTGTGGACTTTTGACAAAACAACCTCTTTCAAAAACTGTAATTTTACAGGAGAACGAAAAAACTGTTAAAATATCTAACAACTTTGATTTTGAAATATTTGGTGAAAAGGTGAAAGTGTAGTATTAAATTTAAATACTAAATTGAAGTGGAGATATTAATAATTCTATTCTAATGCCTACAGATTTTCAGAAAAATTAAGAATAAAAAGATAGGATGTTTTGTCGAAATTGTTTTTAACAACAAAATTAACTTACATTATACAAGTTGTTTTGTGAAAATGGTTTTAAACAAAAACGTGATTCATATTTTGCGCTTATCTCAAGGCTAGTTGTTTTGTTAAAATGGAACTAAGAAAAAAAGTCGAAATAGGTTATTTTAAAAAATATTATTACTTTTAATATAACATAAATACTTGAATTCAATTAGACAATATTGGTACAAAATTATGTTTCTGTAGGGAAAACAAATTTTAAGTTTAACAAAAAAGTATTCAAAAGGAAGGAAATAAAAACTGTAACTCTGCACATTTTAAAAGCATTATTATATTATTGAATACCATCATCTTCGTCAAGGTCTTGGTGAGCTTTAATGGGGATATCACCTTCCACCTTAATATTGTGATAAAAACAGTGGTAATTTGTACCAATTAATGTCAGCATATCTAATAAATCTTTCTTTTTATTTTGTTATACAGGCAAAGGGGAATTGTAGCTTGTGGCCAATTGGGCGGATGGTTCTTTTCGGCGACGCGATTTTATATCTAGCATCTGAAATGACTCTTCTGGGTGTAATGAAAATTTGGACTGCAAAACTCCTGGCTTGCTTTTTTCGTATCTCAGCCATCGAACGTTTTTCCACTCAAACTTCTCACCTTAAAATCTGAAGATTAAAAAATAATAATATTGTGGTGAAAATAATGTAGGTATTAAAAATTATACCTGAAATGCTATGTGACCTCCATGTGCATTTGTCCTTTAGTAGTGCACGAAAATGGAAGAAATCCTCTTGTCTTAATTCATGAACAATATTAAGTTTGAACCGATATTAAGTTTTCCCAATCGTGTGAATGTTCAATAGATCCGAAGAAATTTTTCTTTTCTATTTGTAGTGACTTCGGAATGCTGTTTATATGATCTATAATTTCATTATATTTATCGATCGACAGTTTGTGGGGTGGATCATGTTTTCCACGTCTATCATATGGTATAAGTCCTCCAGAAGTTTGTTTTATTTAATGTAAATTCACTGTTTTAATCGCCTGGATTGTTTCTCCATATAGTTTTAGAAAGCATTTATGACACCCGAATCTTTTGTCCATTTTTTTCACAATGGTATTTGTACACATATTGTCGGTTTCGTCGTCTCGAAGCTGTGATAAGAGTCGCAGTTTTCTTGTTCTCTATAGAAATCATTTGCGAAATAAATAGACGTCATTTGCTATAGTCTCCAAGATTCCAATAGGTTTTAAACATATGTTTTTGCTCATCTAAAGTTATCTTTGAGTGACAATTTTCCTTACAATGATCTAATTGTATGAACTTTTTGGCTAGTAAAAAATTCTTTTTCCAATGGAGTCTTATTTTGTTGTCGATAGTAATGATTTACATGCCAATTGCTGATTTTGTGTTTCTTAAACGTGGTGTTGGCCGCCAAATTTATACCTCGCATGAACTCCAAAACAACTTCTTTTGATCAAAATATTTATTTTCAAGTCCACAAAAACACTTCTTTGCAAACAATATTTTACTTTTTTATCAGTTTTTGTTTTCAAATAATAACTTCTTTTCACACAAGTCGTTTAGTCAAAATTAATGTTCTCTATAAACCATTTAAAAATTTATCTTGTTTCAAGCAAGTTACATATTTTTTTATTTCAGTTTTGATAAAACAACTTCTTTGAAGAGAAGTTGTTTTGTTAAAACAAAATGTATATATGCAAAAAAATATTAACTACAATTTAGGTGTTTTGTCAAAAGGATATACCAATTTTATTTCTTGCAGTTTAGAAAATTTTTAAACTCTTTCAGATAAGATATTTTATCAAATATTTTTTTTAAATATAATGAAAGAAGTTGATTTGCCAAGAACTGCAGATTGTTAACCAAATGGCGTAAAAATGTAGGGATTACACCAAAAGAACCGCCTTATAAGATTATATCTTTATATATAAAATTCTACCGTACGTGTGTTGTGACTGAACTCCTCCTAAACGGCTGGACCGATTTGCATAAATTTTTTTGTATGCGTTTGGGTGGTTTCCCGGATGGTTTAGATTTACAATTCGGTCCAATTGGACAAAGGGGCGTGGCACCGCCCATACAACTTGAAAATCAAAAGGGCTATATCTCATGAACTATCAGAGGTATGAAGATGAGATTTGGTATATTTGTTGTTGGAGCAGTATTAATTTTAGCCAAGGTGAAAGTGGGCGGTGCCAAGCCCCCTTTTCAAAAATCGCTCTAACGGCTTTTCTAATAGGCCGATTGATACGAAAATTTTACCAAGTGGTACTGTTGACCTGTTGATAGTCACTGGCTATAATAGGTTGTGATTGGATAAAGAGGCGTGGCACCGCCCATACAACTTGACAATCAGAAGGGCTATATCTCATGAACTATCAGAGGTATGAAGATGTAATTCGTTACATATGTTATTGTTGCAGTATGAATTACAGTAAGGGTGGAAGTGGGCTGTTCTACACCCCTTTTAAAATAAGTAGTTATAACTGTCAAAATTCCACATTATATTGCAGTTCGCCTAGAGATATGAATAGTAAGGTGGACCATTTTTTTATTTGCAAAAATCGTAACCAAAATCGGAATCTACGATGAATTGTTAGAAAATTTCACCAATAAATTTTGTGTCTAAAATCAATTCCTAGCTTGCGCTAATAAGCAGAAAGATTTCAGATAAAAAATTTTTTGTTTTTAAATGAGCACAAACCGAAAACTCCTGCGTAAAACTGACTTCCAAACTAACTAAATGAATTATTACTGAAGTAAATCTATGTATTGGTTAAAAAGTTATGACCTCTGAGTGTTGGCATACAGAAAACAATGTCAAAAATATACCATTCTCTTCGTCTTGGTCTCCAAGCATCGGAATAGTAGGTAAAAATTACAGCCGGGGCCCATAAGTCTGAAGGTTTCAATAGTTGCTCATTGTTAAAAAATATATCAACCTAAAATCTTCATGCTTCTCAGCGCGAACTAGGTATTGATGATCGTGGATTCCGATCGAAAATATTGATCCGCCCTAATGAACAGGCTATATGGAAGGTTTAGGAGGTGTTTATGGCTAAAGGCATGAAGCTTCAAACGAAATTTTCATTCGAAATTCTGTTTTCGATTTGAGAAAGAAGTGTTTTTTCTCCCTACATACAGGCAAAACTTAATCTACATGACGAAACTGTAGATACGACTTTGATTATGAACTTTTTACTATCGTCATAGAGCCTATCATATTTAGAATTTAAAACAATAAAAGTTAATTAGTTAACTTCCATGTTAAGGAGTTACTTGAAATTAGTTACATAAATTAATAAACTCAACATATTATTGTCGAGCTTAAGTACCGTTTTAAAGTACTTTGTAGACCTAAATGTGAAATATATTACAAGTTAATATGCAATTGCGAAGCATTGCCGGGCCCACTAGTTTAATATAAAAATATTGCAAAAATTTCTTATTTCGACAGAAGTTGTTTTGTCAAAAGCCCACAGATGTGTTAAACATGAATGTTTTGCATTTAATACTTTATTTTCGTGTGTATTTCGTATGTAATATTAAACGTTAAATTTGTCTATCTCTCACTTGTATAAATGATATTAACTCCAAAAATTGCAGCTGACACTTTATAATTAATATCGGGTAAAACAGACATTTTACATTACCAAATTTAGCCAGAGGTTGTAAATATGTGATTTCAATGAGATTTGCATAGATTAGTTATTATACCCGTAATTACTTGTATTAGAATATGAACTAAATACTCACTAATTGTCTGATAGCATAAATAATATTATCATAATGGTGCACAGGCACCAAATGCGCAATGATATTATGGTAATTGCCAGAGAGAAGTGATGGTAGTGGCGAACATTTAATATAACATTTAAATTTAATTAAGGAATAGTTACTAGAGGTTAACATAATTTAATAGTCAAGTACTTTGAGATGATATTAACTGATGTTACAAGTTTGAAAAAGCTCCCCTATGCGGAATTGTCATTAGAGAGATTTATTGCCTGGGATGACAAGGTTTGCTGTGCCCACAAATAAATCGTGATATGGGTCAGCTTTTTGCACTTGAATGTATTAACATGTTTTTATTTTTAGAAGAAGTCTAAAATACAATACGATTTTGAGTATGTTCTTTTGCAACGAAATGTTCTCAATTATCAAGTGGATTGGAGTTTGTTTTCTAAAGAAAAACGTGAACTTTAGGCATGTGACTATCATTTTGAGACCCACCACATTTTGGCTCATAAATAATTGAGAATACTTTTTTATTTTAAAAGCAACAATATTTGTATACTTATACAATCTGCCACAGTCATACCAATGCACAGTGATTCCTTTTCGTGTTTTTTGGAATTAATTCTGTTACTTTTGAACGGATAATGGTATCTTGATGAAATTTAAAATAGTTAAAGCTGAGGTGTTTTCGAGATAAGCAGAAATATTTATAAATTTGATTTTTATTGCAAAATGCATATGTATTTGCTGTTGTGTGTGTTATTATTATAATTTTTAACAAATTTTTAATAACATTTGTATAACCCCAGCCACAGGGAATGTATAACACAGTGCAGCACATAAATTGGTGCCATCTTCTTATCCAGCTATTTTTAAAGTATATACCGTAACCAAAAAATCCCCAAAGAACTTGGCCCCGTTACATCGAAACATATTTTTATGGATACTCCAATATTTTCACTCCAACATGAAAAAAGGAAAAAAGGACCATTTTTACGGAGTCCATATTTCATAAACCGTTCGGAATTTTCTTCGGCAAAGTTGTAGATCTAAACCAGAGTAAAAAAAGCCTCAAATAGACCGACCCAAAAAAATTGCATCCAGTTCATGAAAATTGCAAAAATATGGGAAAAATTACTATATTTTCACGATGTTTTCACCATAAAATTACACAGAACAAAATTTTTTTTAAACAAGATTTCAAAACACTTTTTCCATAGGTTTTGACCTCCTTAACACGAAAATGATTTTTTAAAAATTTTCTGAGGTGCCGTTTTTTTTTCTTAAAATTTTTGAAAAAATTTTTTTTAAATTTTTGGAGGTTGGCTTCATATTTTGGTAATATTTTGGGTATTTCTTACCCGATCTTCATTTATAACCACTTAAGTTAAAGACAACAAAGTTCTAAACAAGTTCTTCTTGAAAATTTTAAATAGTTAATGTCGTTTCGATGCTAACGATTTAAATAACTTGAAAAACTTAAATTTTTCTGTAAAATTTGGGGGAAAAAAATTTATTTATTGACGTACGAAAAATAGAAAACGCAATGCAAACCCAAATTTTGCATTTTTTTACATATAGTTGACCCTTTTTGCAAATAAATCAACACTACAACCATAAAAATCCATAATCAATTTTAAGAGTTATGAATTTTTTGGCGAAAGACTAAAAATTCGGATTTTTAACGATTTTAGTTTCTTTTTTAGATTAAACACTTTACCACTCGATAGTTGTGCTTTTTTCAGTTACAAATCACTGTCTCTCGATATATATTGACATATATTGACGTATTAACATATCTGTGGACATTTGACAAAACGACTTCTCTCGAGATAAGACAATTTTCCAAGATTTTTGTAGTAAATATAAAATTTTAATGCGGTTTTTTTGGTGTGATCGCCGTATTTCTATGACTTTTATAACATAAGATACGCAATCGACAAATCGACCTCCTTCAGGGTTTTCCCCAATTTCAATTTGACAAAACAGCTTCTCTCAGACAATTCAAAAAACTTCGAGAACTCAAACAAAAAACACATAACTGCCATTTGACAAAACAGCCTGTATCCATTTAGTTCTAGCACGCTTTTACCAATTCCCTTTTGACAAAACAGCTTCTTTCAAAAGAAGTCGTTTTGTCAAAAGCAAAGTGTAAAAAACCCACCCCTTGTCTGAGACAAGTTGATTTTTAACTCAGTTGATCGCGTGCTATCGTTGCGACAAAACGTCTTCTGTTGGTAGAAGTTCTTTTGATAAAACGAAAATTTTAAAAAGTTAAGTCTTATCTCAACATAAGTGCTTTTTTAAAAAGAAAAAAAAGAAAAAAGAAGCTGTTTTGCTTTTTAATGCTAGAGTGGAAAACTATAAATTAAATAACAAAACAAAATAAATAAATTTGTGCAAATGGAGCGAGGTAAAAAACTAGCGGCTATGGCCAAAAAAGTGCGAAAAGAAGCTGTAAATACGTCTTTGACTGCGACCAAACAACATAAAATAGAAAAATCTTTTGCCAATGATGAAAATAATTGGAGTGCCCAAAATATCGCTCATGTGAATGGATCGGTTTTAAAGCAACTTCCCTGTGAGACAATCACATCTTTTGATGTCGGTATTAGTGATGATATGTTACCACTACTGAAAAAGCAACGAACCGAAGTAAGTAAAGAAGCTAAGAGCTTGGAAAATATGGAAGATGATGAAGACGTTTTTCACGAAACCGATTTCGATGATTCCGATTACATTCCATCGGAAGATTCAGATTTGGATACAACATCTGAGAGTATTCGAAATATGGCTGCGGTATTGGAATCTAAACTTACCGAGACCGACTTACCACAAGCTAGCGAAGAACAACTTGTTGATATGCCCATAACATCAAAGAGATTGAATAAATTAAACAAGAATTTGGGGAAAGAATACTACACATATAGGAATAAAAAAATACCTGCCAAGAAATTTGAGACAATAGGGCATTGCAAAAAAATGTGTCACAAAAAGATTAGCCCTGAGCAGCAAGAAGACATATTTAAAAAATACTGGAATCTGGGCGATTATAATAAGCGACGTCTTTACATTTTAAATATGATTGACATTCAAAATAAGAAATCCGAGACATTTGTCAAAGCATTGAATTGTCGAAATCGACAATATGTTTATTTGTACCACTTGGAGATACATGGACAAAGATATCGCGTGTGCAAAAAGTGTTTTTTAAAAGTATTTGGAGAAACGGATTCAAGCATCAAAACCATAAATAGGCATAAAATAAATCAACTTTTTGGTGGGCTTATACCGGGTGATGGACGTGGCAAACATGAGCCAGCCCACAAGCTACCCATTCATAAACACAATGAAGTAATAGAACACATAAACAGTATTCCAAAGTACGAAAGCCACTACAGTCGGCGTCATACAACTCAACTGTATTTTCAGCGGGGCTTTAATCTTGCAACTTTATATCGGTTGTACACTGAGAAATACTCTGATCCCGTGTCTGAATCGAAGTATTACGAAATTTTTCGACCTATGAATATAAAGTTTAAAAAACCGCAGCTTGATCTTTGCAATACATGCGAAACTCTAAAATCAAAAATTGCAGACGCATCGGATGAAGAAGAAAAGATTCATCTTAAGTTGAAACAAAAAGAACATCACGACAACGCAGATTTTGCTTATGAGTGCAAGAAAAATGACAAGGAACTTGCGTTAAATAATTCAAATGTAAAAATGTTTTCTTTTGACTTGCAACAGTGTTTGCCAACTCCATATTTGCGTGCGTCCATGTTTTTCTATAAGCGACCACTGTGGACGTTTAATTTAACGGTGCATGACGGGGCGACAAAGAAGGCTCAATGTTACTTGTGGAATGAGACTATTGCAAAGCGTGGAGCAAACGATATTGGGTCTTGCCTTTTTAAATGCTTGTTGGATTTACCTAGTACAGTTCGGCAAGTCATTTTGTACAGCGACTCATGTCCAGGACAAAACCGTAACTCATATATTTGTGCTATGTTTCTACAAGTTTTTGAAGAGCACACAAGCATTGAAGTGATTGACCATAAATTTCTAGTTGTGGGTCACACGCATCTTGAATGTGACACAGTACATGCGCAAATTGAAAAAAAGAAGAAGAATTCATCCTTTGCAATATACTACACACACGACTGGGCAAATTTAATATCGGCTACAAATAATAAATACGTCGTTCACGAATTAAACCAAAAGGATTTCTTCGATTTTAATGCTCTGATGAAAGATAAATACACATGGAGGACATGCAACATTTCAGGTATTTTTTATGTTAGATAATTTTATTTATTATTGTCTACTTTATGTATTAATTTGTATTAATTTTTTACTATTTCTATATTTTTCAGGTGAAAAATTCGAGTGGAAACAAGTTCGTTGGATGCGATACGAGAAAAGCAAGCCTGGAGTTTTGCAGTACAAATCATCGCTACACCCAGAAGAGGATTTTAAGCAGCTAGACATCAGCCCTCGTCGTTCAAAGGTACCCACTCCAAAATTGGTCGCAAGTTACACGTCGTCATTGTCCATATCACAAAACAAAAAACGCGATTTGTTGGATATGCTGCCACTGATTAGTACACATCTACACAGTTTTTATCGAAGCATTAAAGCTGAAGGAGAACGTTCGTTTGAAATCGATCCGGATTTTTCCGAAGAGGAAATTTAATATCGTGAAGTTTCTGTGTACTAAAACCGCAAATAACTATTTTTTACTGTTTCCTCCTTATATGTAATAAGTTTGTAATATTATTTTATTTAAAAGTGAATTGTTTTTTGGTTAAACTTAACAAAATGTTTATTGTTTTTAATGAAAAATTTTCATATTTAATTAGCTATTTGACTATTGTACTGAAAAAGTGAAGTAAATTTTTAATTTTATTTTTGCCAAATAAACTTCTTTCAGATTTTTTTTTACATTTCAATTTGACAAAACAACTTATCTTGATATAAGCGATTAAGATAAATTTCCAATTTAATCAAAACAATTTTGACAAAACGACTTGTGTGGTACAAGCTATTTTTTTTGTTTAAAATCCATTTGACAAAGAAGCTTATCTTTTTTTGTTGCAGTTTTTAAGAAAACTCTTGCTCTTAGAAGGAAAAAAATGATAGCAAAATGTTTATTACATATTTTTGTATAATGTCTAAGTATAAGATTTCTTTCATTTTCTATAAAACAAACTTTGTTGGTAAATTTAACAGTTTCTTCGCTCTACTGGAAAGTTAACGATTTAGAAAGAAGTCGTTTTGTCAAATGTCCACAGATATATTGATCGACAAAATAAGTTTTGAGACTTTTTAATCCAATAAAGCCATGTCCGTCTGTCCGGCAGGATGGATGGTTAAGACAATAACTGAAATTCTTAATAAATTCTAACAGAAATTGACCAGTGCCATAAAAATCAGTAGTCGCGGTGAAAAATGGGCGCAATAGTCACGCCCATTCAAGTACCTCCTATACAAAATGACCTATTTCACTAAAAACACTATTCTGTCTTTAACTTCATTTTAATGAAGTTAACTCTACGAAGCCAAAATTTGCCTTGTATTATTATTTTACAGCATGTAATATTGCAATACTGGGTCAGCTTAGCCCGTCCCTTCTGGTACCTCCCATACAAATTACCATAACCTTTTATATATTATAGTATCCAAAAACCACATTTTTGCACTGATGATAAGAAATTTTTGCATACATTATTTTTTTACACTGTTTTAATATGGTAGGCATCTAAGCACATCGGTTCAGATTTAGGTGTAGCCCTCATATATATATATATGTGTTTCACGCTATCTACAATTTTGACAGAGGTAGTAAAATTCAAACGAACTGAATTATCTTAACGAAATTTTTGAAAAATTTACATAAAATTGTCCTTAAGAAAAACATACGTTGCCATATCTTACAACAAAATATCTAAATTCTCAAAACGAGAACAAGTCCAGATATATGGTAAAAAAATATATACGAAATTTTTATTTTCAAATATGTTGTATTTTTGGCTTCCCTTGCCGGAGAACCATTATACAATATTGATTAAAATGTGGTATTAAATTCATCTACATGAACATTTCCATAAGAAATTGAAATTGCCACATACAGGTATAATTTTTCTTACATAACACTGTGACACAAAATAAAACTTTTCGAAAAACACACGAACGTGACTATATAGATTTGATAGTACAACCGGAGCTGAGTAAAACCCTAGCTCAGTTTAGCTAGATTGGCTACCAAAATTTTTTTTCGGCCCTCTAAACTTTTTTAAATCCCTTTGATCCCTTGACAAAGGGTGACATCAGTTTTTGGTAAACAGTTTGTACAGTTTTAATTCTAGAGCTTTCTCTTCTTAAGCAAAGTTGTAGTTAATAGTCCGCTTAAGAAATTGATATAATAAAATTTCCCTTAAAATTTAGACTTCCCTCGTTTATTTTGAAAAAACTAAGATAAAAATTCAAAATTTGTTCACTATTTTTAATATAAGTCGTAGGGAATCCTGATTTTTTGCATACTCTATTCAATGAAATTGTAGTTTAGGTAACACCGAATAAATTCTCTGAACAAACCCATGCAATCTGAACAAGTCTAGGGATATTAAATAGTTCTCAAAACACACTATCTACTTTAAACAAATCATTTCTGAGGAGTTTTGGGCCATTGTGCAATGTTCCAAAAACGTACTTATTGTATAACTGAACAAATTCTGTAAACAACCAATATGATCGGAATACTCCACCCCTTTAATTGTTCACAAAGTCCACTAGGGTGTTCCTTATATGGGATTTTTTTTCGAATTTTGTTAAAAATATGTATTAATCGCGATGTTGGTCATCTAGTTTTCAATTTACGTTTGTTTTTGCCAAAATTAAGAATACAATGTAAAAAATTTCGTGTTGATAGTTAGGCATTAGGGTGTGTCGCAATGAGTTAAATGTTCGAATTTGTTCTAAATTCAGGTTATTGGCCGCTGAGTATTTTTCTTTTATATACAGACTAAGTAGTAATAAGCCGTTCAATAGCTGAAGTAAAGACCAAAACTATTATGTATTTGCTTTCACCATATCTCTTATAGACGCCGAGATATTTGGTGTAGAATTTTGGGGTATTTTAAAAAAATCGAGATATCAGGCGTTTAAAAAAACTAATTTTTGTCTAATGAACTTTTGTTCCATCTGAATACTCATTGCGTCTACTTACAAGTAACGATTATATGTGATTAAAATTAAACATTCCCTCAAAGGACCATTTTATATTAATGGTTTTGGTGACATTTGTAAGCAGACACAATGGATATTAAGGTGAAATAAAAGTTCAGTAGTCATTGCTATGCTTTTTAAATCCCTGATATCTCGAGAATTGGAGAATTGATAGAGATATTGATAATTACACATATGATTTAAAACATATAGATTTTAACTTGATTAACCTTATAAAGTTGAAATATATAATTTCCCATAATAATCTACATCGGAATCCAATTTCTAAATTTTTAATAATTTTTTCAAAAATACCCCAACTTCTACATCAATTACCTCGACGCCTATAAGAGATACTATTGAACGGCTTATTACAACTTAGTCTGTATATAAAAGAAAAATACTCATCACCAGGGCAACGGGAAATATGCTACAGCATGTTTTTTTTACAAAGAGATATTAACAAATGGGTAATGTATTTACACGTTTCATGGTCCTAATTTTTTTTGTTCGAATAAACAAGGGTCTTTGCAACTTTGGTTTTTTAAAATGTAACAGCCAAATCATGTTTACACAACTGTGAAAGGTTAAACGTTTATTAATCTTTTAACGCGCTTTCTTATTCAATAAGTAAACAAAACATAAAAAAGAGGTGCTTTTCAACCACCACCGATTACGGCCCTGGACATAATGCCTAAAGCTAATCCGATAAAAGCAGCAAATCTAAAGGCGGTTGTAGAAAAGTTTCCAAACTTGAGCTGATGGTGGATTCCTCTATTCTAAAATCTGCAGCAAAGTTATTGCAGCAGATCGCAGATTTCAAGTGAAGCAACATGTGGAAAGCGGCAAACTTATTCAACTAAGTCATAGAAGTGATAATAAGCAGACCAAACAATTATTTTTGCCAGAATGTTCCGGTAGACTTTAAAAAGAACATGATTTTCAAGAAAAAATGTCTCGAGCTTTTGGGTCTGCTGACATTCTACTTTACAAAATGAGAAATCAAAATATAAGAACAAGATTTAAGGAATACACGGACTACCATTACCTCCAGAAGCTATAACAACACGATGGGTAACATGGCTTAAAGCAGTTAACTACTATGCCAACAATTATGAAGACTTTTTATAGGTCCTAAATTCATTAAACGATGAGGATGCACAATTTATTTAAACTTCAAAGTATGTCTTGACAGACCCCCATACTAGATCTGACTTGATTTATATTGCTTCAAATTACAGTTTTATTGCAAAACATATTAAAAATTTGCAAAAATCAGGTCTTACGCTTATTGAACAAGTTCAAGTGAATGAAGGCACTTTTAAATTGATAGATAACACAGTGCAACACATTTTTTCGGGGGTGAACTAAACCAATATCAAACGGTAACATTTGACGTCAGTAACAAAACCCTAAACTCCATTTTGCTGCAATACGTCGCAAATTTACAGTAGTTTAAAGTTTGATTTTTTTGGTCAAAAGTCGAATCAAAGAATATGAAAAATCATCTGTAAAAATACCTTTGGGGTATTTCATATCTTCGGAGACCTATATTAAAACAATCAGGGGAATATTTTCTCGGAACATTTTAACCCTCCAGCTCCCATCCGTATAGGACATTTTTGGCCCAATTTTGAAAAACTGTTTAAAAGTCAGCTTTGGACGGAGGTCAAGGATTAGAATATTCTATTGAAATATTCTACGAAAATTTTCACTAGGAGTCACCGAAGACAAATAACCTCTATGAGTCAAAGGTTCCAAAATAAAATCAAAATGAAATGTTAAAAAGTCTATTTTCAGGCAAACAGTGCAACGCACTTTTTCGGGAGTGAACCAAACCAAAATCAAACAATAGCATTTGACTTCAGTAACAAAACCCTAAACTACATTTTTCTCCAATATGTCACAATTTTGGTTTACAGTGGTTTAAAGTAAGATTTTTTTGGTCAAATGTCAAATAAAAGAAAATGATAAATCATGTGTAAAAATAGATTTGGGATAGTTCATAACTTCGGAGACCTACATTAAAATTTTCGGGGAATATTTCCTCGAAAATATTTATTTCTATTTTATTTTACTAAACATTTGTGTTTGTAAATTTACCAAAACTACTAACAGTCTGAATTTAAAATAATATTGTTTTTTTTATTTTTAATACAAATATTTCTAATTCATATGAAAAAAATTGTATGACTTTAATTTTTTAGGGCATGTTTTTGTTGATTTTTAGGTCATATTTTGCCATTTTTCAGGTCATATTTTATGCACATAAAACACGATTTTTAGGGCATATTTCCGGTTGCCCTGCTCATCACCAATAAACTGATTTGAGAACAAATAGTAACGTTTACCTCTTTGCGGCACACACTAATGCCTAATTTTGGCAAAACCAAACGTAAGGTGAAACTAGATTATCAACATCGCGATTAATAAATATTTTTTCACGAAATTCTTAATGCTCTTTGCGAACAATTAAAGGGGTGGAGTATTCCGATCATATTGGTTGTTTACAGAAGCTGTTCAGTTATGCAATAAGTACGTTTTTGGTAAAGATAGCAAGAAAAAACATTGCACAATGGCCCACAACTCCTCAAAAATGATTTGCTTAAAGTAGATAGTATGTTTTTAGAGCTATTTAATATCCGTATACTTGTTAAGATTGCATGGGTTTGTTCAGAGAAGTTATTCGGTGTTACCTAAACTACAATTTCATTAAAAAGAGTATGCAAAAAATCTGGATTCCCTACGACTACGAAATAGTGAAAAAAATAAAATTTTTATCGAAGTTTTTTGAAAATAAACGAAGGAAGTCTAATTTTTTTGGGAAATTTTATTATATAAATTTCTTAAGCGGACTAGCTACAACTTTGCTTAAGAAGAGAAAACGCTAGAAATAAAACTGTACAAACTGTTGGCCAAAGACTGAAGTCTCCTTTATTCAAGGATCCAAGGGATTTCAAAAAGTTTAGAGGGCCAAAAAAATGTTAGTAATTTTTATACCCTTCACCATGTGCAAGAATGGAGTGAAGGGTATATTAAGTTTGTTCTTCCATTTGTAACGCCCATAAGGAGGCGTGGTAGGTATGACAATACATATATATATAAATGATCACCATCGAAATCTGAGTCGATTTAAAGGTGACCGTCTGTCCGTCAGTCTGTCTGTCTGTCCCCGCGATTACAGCCGCAGTTAAAGAGATATCGAACTGAAATTTGGAATGCCAGCTTATATCCTCAAAGCGGAGGTTAAGTTCTAAGATGAGCCCGATCGGTCAAAAACTACTCCCACCTCCCATACAAACTCCTCCTTTTTGGGGTCTGTCCCTGCGGTAGATTTTTTTTTTTTTAAATGCTTTTATTATATGAAAATATTTTTTTTTATTATGTGAATATAAAATACAAAACATGAAAAAAAATTTCTTAATTAGCATGGAAATTGTAATGTATTAATTAAAGCTATTCGTTATTAAAAAGTAAAAAAAAAAATAAAAAAAAAAAATTAAGAAACGCTTTTCTTTACCTTAATATCAATATCAGTTGTGAACACAAAATGAATAAGAATACTAAAAAAATCGACTAAAATTCAAAAAATAAGAGCATTTCAAACAACATAAACTTTTAAATCAAAGTGGCAAAAATCTCACACATCCCACTTTGATTTAAAAGTTTATGTTGTTTGAAATGTTCTTATTTTTTGGCTTTTAGTCGATTTTTTTAGTATTCATATTCATTTTGTGTTCACAACCGATCAATATATTAAAGGAATGAAAAGCGTTTCTTAAAATTTTTTATTTATTTTTATTTTAGTACATTTGACCCTTATCCTGTACTTTAAAAAAATTACGTACCTATACTGTATTTATGGGTCAATTTTGCCCAATACACATTTATTTGAATATTTAAATTTTTTGAAATAGATCGACCGTTTTAAGAGGAATTATGCTATTATAATGATTTTTGCACACAAACATTGCACATTTGGAACATTCTATGAGTATTTGGTACATTTGGGGTATACATAGCTACGGTCGTTTGTAAGGTTGGTCTTTTGCAGTTCACATGTTGTGGCAGGATTTAAACTGCGTACGATTGGTTTAGCTGAATTGCTGGATGAAATATGATCTCGCTGAGATATTTCATGTTGGACAAGAGGTCTGCCTAATTCTTTCAAAAATATAAGACGTCAGAAATTATTTTTCTTATTCCAGTCTTGATTTATTGAAGTAAATAAATAATAAGTTTTATATTGTGTAATGTCCAACATCATGTGTAATAGGGTTGAGAGCCATCGATTAGATCTGCGCCTGCAAGTGCAATTTCTGGCCAATTAATTAAACAATTCCTGACTTCGTGTCATGGCGTTAGTATTATATAATGTGCTTACTAAAATAACACACCTATTTTGCTTGTGTACGAGAGCAAATACGAAAAAGGTTGTCTTATTTTCTTTATCGAGAAGAATTGAGAAAAGTTTTCAGGAATATTTTTCATGTCCAATTTCATTAGCAGAAGGTACGTTTTATTTTTTCGGACTGGAGAACCATAGTAAGGTTTCGTTTGAGTAGTTAATTTCGAAATCCTTAGGATAATAGCAAATTGTTGCATATAACTTTTCGACATTTCAAATCGTAATACAAACTTAATACAAAACAATGCAAATATCTTCTTCCGGCTTTCAGTTTACAGCTTTATGTGTATGTATTTGCTTGCAGAACCATGTATAATTTATCTGAACGTCACATAGAGCCCGGATTCTTATCCCATATTTGCCGGGTTTAGCGAGTGTAAATTCTATGAAAGAGTATAAATTCTACTTTCGCCAGGAATAACACATTATTCTAAAATTTCCTTCCCAGCGATGCCAAAAGTCACTTATAAGAGCTAGTTTATCTCGCGTTTGTCTAAATTTCTGTCTGACTTTTGTCGAAAGGAGAACACGGAGTACATTCTGAAATCGTTGCCTTCGATTTTGGGCTGCCCTTCTTATCATCTCTCAATCTTACTAGCCGCACCACGAGATCGAAATACATACGAACTTAGAGAAGAACGCCCAAATATGCTTTTGTTGAAATTTCGTCTACCAGAATCCAGTTTTTTTGAAAACTGAATGGATATAATAACTGTTGAAGAAATTCAAAGCTAATATATTTGACTTAGATATGCCTAAATCGCTATAAAAGTAAAACTTAGTTAAAATTTTCGTTGATATTTGTATTGGGAAATATTGACCAGACATCCGATATTAATACCAAAATACGGTATTTTATAATTTTTTCCTCATAAAAAAACGAACTTACAAGTTCAAAATCAAATGTTTCTTCCAATTGTTCTATTTGAATTCAACAAATGTTCGAAATTATATTAAACTCTTGTGTTCAATAAAAACTAAACCGATAAAAAAACTAAATAACGAACAATTGTTCAAAATAAAGTTATTTATCATTGTTGAAAAAAATATTTAACGTTCATGTACAAAAAAATAATGAACTTTTAAATATCGTACCGAAACCAGAGTTCGAAAAAAAACATTAACGTACGGTATTTTAACGTTCTGTACGGAATTTCATTGAGTACAGTACGCAAACACTTACCTTACAAGAAGTACGAAATACACTACGACACTATGTTAAGTTCGTGTATGTGTACACAACCAGAATACCGTACGCTACGATTGTTAAAAGACGAACACAAACGCTACGATAACGTACTGAACTTCGAACACAAACAAAAACGGAATACACTACGTTTAGTGTATTTTTTGTGGAATTAACAATAAAAAAATGTTTTCTTCCAAACACTGCAGGATTTGGTTTGGCAAGCTCGCGAACCGCCCTTTCCTGAAAATTGGATCTTAGCTCGCTTGCCAAGAGTCACAAAATTTCAAATGAGCTCTCAGCTAGCGAGCAAGGAGCCACAAAAATTTAAGTGAGCTCTCGGCTGGCGTGCTAAGTACCAAAGTTATGTACCAGAAGTACTTTTTTATGCCAAAAAGTACTTTTATTGGCCAGAAGCACTTTTCTGTTGCAAAAAGTTCTTTTTTTTGTCCCAGAGTCCTTTTTTGTACCAATAAGTAATTTTAATGTACTTTTCTGCACAAAGTACTTTTTTTTACCAAAGTACTTTTTTATGCCAAAAAGTACTTTTAATGGCCCAAAAACACTTTTCTGTTGCACATAGCACTTTTATTTTGTACCATAGTATTTTTAAAAAATAAAAGTACAATAAAAGTACTTTTTGGTACAAAGTACTTTTTTATGAAAAAAAAGTACTTTTTGGTTCACAAAAGTACTTCGGTACAAAGTACTTTTTTATGAAAAAAGTACTTTTTGGTACAAAAAACGTAGTTTGTGCCGCAAATACATTAAAAGTACTCTTTAGTACAAAAAAGTACTCTGGGACAAAATAAAAGTACTTTGTGCAACTGAAAAGTGCTTTTGGGGCAACAAAAGTACTTTTTGGCAAAAAAAAATACTTTTGGTACATAACTTTGGCACTTGGCTTTCGAGCCAGCCCTTTTTTGTGCTCTCGGCTCTTGGCTCGTTAGCCAGCCCATTATTTTTTGATTTGAAATTTCGTAGCTCTTGGCTAATTTTGTGTTAAACTATAGCTAAATGCTAAAAGATGGAACGATTTTCGGTTTCTGTTTTGAACAATATATGCAACACACCGTTATTTAGACATTCCACAAAAAATACACTAAACGTAGTGTATTCAGTTTGTGTTCGGTTAAAAAATACACAACCAAATCGAGTAAGTGTTTGTGTTCGAAGTTCACTACGTTATCATAGCTTTTGTGTTCGTCTTTTGACAATCGTAGCGTACGGTATTCTGGTTGTGTACACATACGCAAACGCTAAAAAAATTAGTATCGTATGTGTATCTTCTACGTACCGTACGTATAACGTACTGTTTTTTTCGAACTCTGACTGAAACTGGAATATTATAAATATTGTCTCGAACAAATTAAACGCAAGAAATATGTTTGTATTAAGTCTAACTATACAAATGGAACACAGCATCTTAAGAATTTCAACAAATATTTTTGGGAGAAAATCTAAAATTTCAGAAAACTCTATTTTCCCTTACATCTAATGAATGAGATATGATCGATACTATACCATCGCCAATAACAGAGGCCAGGTATTTTGAGTTTTGCTGAATACTGTGAAATAATCAACTTGATGCATCTTTATGGAACCCATCGTCAGTATTTCATGTATATGTAGAAATGTATATTTATTATAACTTGAAACGAACATTGTTCGAAAAGATTTTAAACTCTAAAGTTGAAAAAAAATATTCAACTTGAATATTATTTATCTTTGTTGAAAATAAAAATTTTATAGTTTTTCCATCATTGTTCATTATTTATTTTGAACATGAGAGATATGTTTTCAAACAAACATTGTTAGAAAACATATTGAACTCATGTGTTGAGAAAAATTTTTCAACTTCTAAGTTATTTATTTTTGTTAGAAACAAAAAAAGTATCGTTTTCCGCCCCTTGATATTGACCCATTAATGCAGTATCCGTAACTTTGTTCGTAGACAACATCCAAAAATAGTATTTAACTTAATTGAACTTTTAAGACCAAATTTAAGCCAAAAAAATAATTGTCAGAAAATTTCACGAATCAGTTTTCAGAACGGCCGAAGTTATAAGAACTCAAAAACGGTTTGGGCAATTTTGACCCATTAATACTAGATAAGGGTTAAAAAACCTTGAATTGCGAGAGAGCAGATCAGCCTAGGTGTAAATTTTAACATATAATAGAGTTTGAAATAGGTCCAAAAGAACTACGTTAGTGCATTTTTGATATCAGATGTCTTCAATGAAATTATATGAGGATTTTTTTTGTGGAACACTTAAACTCTCTGTCTCGACTCCTTATGTGACCTTTTGCTCCTTATTTCGAGAAAAGTTTATATTTTCTACAAAAATTTTGCTCAAAAAATTTTACTCGGGGTGATCTACGTCCAAAAGTCGATATATCCAATTATTACTAATTATTTTGTCGCTTTTCAAAGCACTGTATAAATAGCAACATTAAGTAGTCAGGATATCCATCAATGTTTCTTATTGTGTTATTGTATTTTTAATATCAGATGTCTTCGATGAAATTTAACGAGGATTTTTTTTAACTTTTTAACTCTGTGTCTAGGCTCCTTAACTGCCCTTTTCTTCCTTATTTCAAGAATATTCAGGAAAGAGCCTTTAAATTGGATTATGATGGATCTATTTGATGGAAACAATTTTTTTGCGCGATAAATTAAACACATTACTAAATAGAATTGCTAATAATAGTAACAGTTCTTCTTATTTTTGTGCGCAATACAAAAATCAGAAAGAACCCGGTTTACCCGGTTTTTTCTCAATTAAGTATTCGGAAACCAAGTTTTCAAAAAGATATAAATTTCGAATGAAACCGAAACCGGTTTATCGAAAAAGTCGAATGTTTGTATACTCTAATAATGTCCCATCGCTTTTTGTTTCGACATAAATTTTTTTTTACAAAGCCAATTGTTTTATCATATTTGAAAAAAAAACGCGAATTGATTATTTATTTTTGGAAGTACGCATTGCTTCAGCCTCCCCACTGTTACACTATTCTACAACTTTCCTAACGTCCTTCAAATAGTACTGTGCTAGTTTCTGATAACTATACCAACTAGTAATAGATGGAACTGGTAGCAACGCAACGCTAGTTAGAGCTGATTGACATCCTTGAAACACCAAAATAATATTTCGATTAGTTAGTACCAGAAGAACATACCTTAAAAAATACATCCTTTGTAGAAGATATAAATTTTTTAACAACAATACTTTAACAAAATTATGGCGTCCCCAGTTGCGAAACATTATAGAGATTGTCTTCCGATTAGGTGTCGTCTATACTGCGAAAAATGTATATGAAAAGTAAAAAAAATAATGAAAACACCTTGAAAACTTTAAAATATGCTTTTATATGCATAAACCTCAAAAACATGCCTGATGGGCTCTTTCCGGGACAGACAGCCGGACGGACGAATATCTTTAAATCGTCGCAGAATAAATTTATATATTTGGTCATACCTACCACGCCTTCTTATGGACACTGGAAGAACAAACTGAATTTATCCTTCGCCCCGTGGAAAAGGATATAAACAACAGCAATTTTTCATTGCTTCAATTTAAACCCCATAAATGTCTATACAGTTTATGAGAACCCCATATTAAGAAACAAGGAATATTCTATAAGTATGTCGTGACGCCCTGTAATTGTGGTAATCCACCATCCCGTTGGTTGTTGTCTTTGCTAACAACAAAGGGTGAAACAGTTGGTAATGTAAATAGAAACACATCTCTGCTGGAATTTAGCTTATAGCGTATACGATTTATTTATTTAAAAAACGTTTAAAAACAATAAACTTGACAATAAAAACAATTTATAAAAAAAACAGTTATTTACTTTGCAGTGTAGAAACTTTGCAAGTAATTGAAACATTTTATCGATGACAATTGAGTTTTTTTTTTAACCAATCAATATAATTTATTATTACTTAATTTTTTTTTTCTAAACTTGTTCGATGATAATATATTTCTTCTTCAGTGTGAATAACATTTCATTTAAACATTTATAAAAAAACACACATACTTATGTACACGTACATTCGTGTACATATGCAGTGGTATAATAGTATACACACATATATATATTTATATAAATAATTTTACTATTGACTAGGGTATTTGTTGTCGTTACATTATTTGATTTCATTAACTGTTATAAATTGCATATTCACTAGAAAAACACAAATATTATAATAGACATTGAATAATTTACACACACGTTTCGTTCTAGCAGGCGGAAACGGAAACAGAAATCAGTTTGTTTGACAAGATTTCTTTGAAATTGCACTGGTTTCTTTTTTGTTCATATTTCAGAGTTAAATTTAAATTTATACTAAATTTCGTCTTTGTTTACATTGCTTGTAGTTGTTAATTATAATATCAATATAAATTAATTTAAAATTCATTTAATTATATAAAAAAATATGCTATGATAGAATAAATGACAGCGAGTTTGTTTGTAGGATGATAGAAGTATTTTGTAACATAAAAGTTGAGGTTGTTTTATTTTCAAGACATTCGAGATTCGTTGAACGTACATTCATCGGGGTAGCCCGACAGGGGTTAACAGATGGGTTCATAACTAAACTCAGCCTCTGGCCGTCTTAGCAGTGCACGTTCTATACAATTTGAGTGAAGGCCCCCCGCCTCTTGGCAAGAATGGGAATTGGTTTGTTGTACCATTCAGATTTGATTTAAAAATTGTTCGCTATAGGTAAGTTGTATGAAAAAGTCTGTCCGGAATGTGCTCGCTCTGCCTTAGTTAGCTGGCGTTAGCCATCTAACCGGTATACAGTTCGACACAATGATTGTTTACGATTGGCCCGGGCCCTTTGGTGACCGGCGATGTTGGAGTGGCAGGTGAACTATTGGCTGGCGCTTTTACCAGTTTTACGCTGGCCTTCGCCGCACTACGCTCCACAACATTTGTTGTATCGATGGCAAGCAATGGCTGAGTGGTCGGTGTCGGTGTCAGGGTCGCTGCACCACCCGCGGGAGCAGTCACAACTACAGGTGAGGTTATGGGAACCGGAGGTGGTGGCGAACCATAATGGTGATAAATATTATTACGTGGCTGTGGTGGCAATGCAAGCTTACTACTGTGATGATATGTGGTGGGTGGTATGGTCGCAACGGCAGCGGGTGCAGGTGCCACTGGCTGGTAGTGTTTTGGTGGCACTAGCGCCATCGGTGGCGCTTTGTTGGGTGAGAGTATTAGGCCAGTGGTATTTGGTGGAATTGCGACGGTTGTTGGACTAAGGGGTGATGGTTGATTAGCGTAATTTGTTGGTGGCACAGCGGGTATATAATCGAGGGAATACTGCAAATAAAGAGAAAGGGGAAGCACATTAAATAAGGAGTCTGTAATATAGGTAAATCATATTAAAACGGGTTAAAGCCAAAGTAAAGTAAGTAAAACTGACTAAGGCCGAATTAATAGAACCACATGGACTGATCTCAATAGAAAACAAAAAGTTAACAATTCAGTATAAAGACGCTATTTGTTGAAAGTCTTTCATCTATACACGGAATAAAATTTGATTTAATTTAATTTGAAATTATTCATTATACAGTTAGGAAGGAGGGAATGAACTATTACAAATATAAATATACTAGCTGACCGGGCAGACTTCGTCCTGCCTAAAGAAGTATTGACTGAAATTTTACTTTTTTTGGTTGGAATAAATCTTCGGGTTGTGTTAGTTTCTTTTGATATTCGCATCGAAATTTAACAAAAATTTTGAGGTATATTAAAACATAATATAGTTATAATGACAGAAATTTATTGTAACGCTTTTGATAATAGAGTATGTATGGAAGAACCAGAGAAGTGTACATATTTTAATCAGTGGGTCATTCTACACGTGAACATGCAACATAAGGGTGTTCATGCGAAAAATTTGGATTTTTCAAATTTGAATAGACTGTCCCTCAGATTTATTGAATGTCATTGCAAATTTTAACCGAACTGGAAACTGTAGTAATTTAAATTTAACGGCAAATCCGTGGTTATCATTGTTATACATAGTAGCAACACTTCGGTTCCCTTATATTTTCTGGGTTAATTAATTTATGAAGGATAACTCAATCATGTATTGCTTCTTAAATCCTATAATACGCGATCAAGGGGTTTGAACGATTTTTTGTGTGTCATAGTACACTCATCTCTCATTATGATTTGACATTTTTGCAACATTTTTTAACTTTATAGCTCATGGGCGGTTCTCGGAAAATTTAATTTTTTGCTCTATTCTGCAATATCCAAAACAGCTGCGCAATACAGGAGGATGCAATAGCCAACGCGATCAAATATTTAGCAAAATCAACAATATCAAAACCCATTGGTGCAATAAGGAAATAAAATCCTCCACACTCATTCGTAACTGCTAATATTACACTGTTGTATGACGTTCGTCGATCTAAATGTAATGGAATGCAGATATGAGAAATGTTCAAATTCGTGATTATTCGATTTTTTCTGCCGTAGATCTCAGTTACATACACCACTGGTCTCAAAAAATTGCATACCAAATATCAAGACGAATAGAGCTGCAGTCCTTCAGCTATTGCTTTTGGGAAACAGAATTTGGCAGGTCTATCCCTTATTTTTGATCACGAATATTGGTGTTTATTCCACATCCTATTTCAAATCCCCCCTTTTCCTTTAGAATACGTATATTAACCTTAATTGAATCCACAACAAGTTCCATTACCATTCGCAAAATTACGTCCTACGGACGGAGCCACGCCTAATGATCAGCTATGGGCAGGGAGCTCTCTGGGAGTATTGATACGAAGAAGTTACAACAAAAAACAACAATATGGGCAACATGAGCGAGAGGGCCCATCACACCCTCTCACACCCAGTGTTACCGTTGTGCGACTAAAGTGGCAATTTGACCCTTTTTTGAAGCCATGCCACTTTTGCTGCCCCTTTTTCACAAATCCCCTTTTTTGCTTTAGAGTTGTTCTGGAGAAATAGTACTCATTATTTTGTAACATATTCAGTCGAATAAAAGCGACGCGGCTATAGAATTGGGATTGGGATTTTTACCAAAAATTATCTGACGATTGATATAAATAATAAAAGACTGATTGCTGTAAGATATATAGACCCTAATTTTATTAAGGCTAGTGAAGACAATAATTATTCTGACATAGTGTCTGGATGTCTGAGGCATTCATATATGAATTAAAGTTATTATAGTGTAAACCAATAGATAAATCTTATGAATACCTCTTTAATATAATTGACATTGATTGACATTGACATTGATAGCTGACATTTTTTTGGTACACGGTAGGAAATTTAAAATATAGTTTGAATGACCTGAAATGACACAAATACTACAAGCAGTGATGCGCAGAGCGTATATTTTCAAAGTTGGCACTGATAAAAAGTAAGTCAACTAATAAGTTAAAAGTAAAAACATGTGAAGCAATGCTTCTTTCAGCTTTGAATTTGCTGGACTTGGAGCTGGAAACTGGAGTGAGGTACTTGAAAAAAAGTATCAAAATTAAGTTTCTAAAATATAACAGCCATATTTATAAACATTTATAAAAGTTTATAAATTATTATGAATAAGACCTTGAATCTGTTTCAACAAAAATTCAATTTTGACCTCCATACATATACACATATTCCTTGTGCCTTTAATCTATTGTTTTTTTTTTAGTATATTTTACATTTTATGATGTATATTTTACATCTTAATGTAATGGACTGAGTTGTTTTTTGTTATTTATTGTGATTTTTTATTTAATTTTATTGTTTTGAGTAAATAAAATGAATTTGCGACTTTTTTAAAAAAAATCCCCTTTTTGAGCCACTTTTTGAAATTTTTCAACGGTAACCCTGCTCACACCCATTGAACGAAAACAAACAAATGCATTCAGTCTCGCAAGAGCATTCGACCGACGTGGTTGTGTCGACGCTTGTTGTTAGCACGGCAATAAAAGGAATGCATTTTTTCAGTAAAAATGAATTTTAATATGTTAATGTGCGTTGCCACGCGCACGGATGTAATATTTATTATTTATTTCCTAGATTTGTATATCATAATTTTGTTTATAGGTTTGGAAAAACTATATAACAATTCCCTTCTCTACAGTGAGAGAGGGAAGAGAGTAACTCACCAACATAAACTCATATTGTGGTTGTGTTGGGCTGCTGTTCATTGTCATTTTATTAAAACTTTTAAGTACAAATGGAAAATGTACAAAATTTTTTTTAAGTTTTTTGTTATATGTTAAAATAATAAGTTAAAAAAGTATTATTAAATACCGGATCTCTTTGTGTGAATATAATTTTTTTCCATAATCTTTTTAATTATTTTTTTATGTAAAATTAATAAACAATTAATTTTTTTTAAATAAACTTTGATGTATTATGTACATACATCAAACGGATATGAACTTAATATTTGTTTTTTTTGTTACTCCACGTTTATATGGACGTGATTTTTGAAATCGCGTCAGTGTGAACGTAGGACTCAGAAAGCCGACTGAAAAATACTCGAAGAAGAGTTAAGTACGAATAGAAATACGACTGATAAATAACTCAAATTACAGTCATAAATGACATAAAATAGAATCCCAAATAAGTAGAAATATGAATGATAAATGACAATAAATGGACTCCTAAACAGAGTGATAAAATACTCACAAAAGACTAGCAACCGATTATAAACATGACTGAAACAGGACTCGAAAAAGAATCACAAATGAAGTGAAATAAGACTAAAAAATGATCAAAAAACGATTCAAAAAGACTTCAAATACTTCTGGAAAAGGAGTCGAAAATGACTCTTCAAGTAGTACAGAAAGAGACTCATAAATGATACTTTTAATAGGAGTCGCGGAGAGTCACGTTTTTCTCCCGATGAAAGTATCTTTTATGTTCGGAAAATGAGCGCATATTCCGCCTTTTCAATCACGCAGTAGACTCGAAAAAGACTCAAATTTGATTATAAAATTCAAAAAATGTTGGCTGGGTAGTAACCTAATGTAACCTACTAATGATCTATGTCATCAGATATTGCACTTCTGCAAATAAGGTCCTATGAGTAGGGCACTTAAACAAATTAGCTCATGAGGGCGGGATCACGCCTTATAATCTAATCCTGCCAGTTTTTGACCTGATAATATTGCATCCACACCTGATTTAAAGTCACTTATTTCAGAAGTACGCCAGATATTGAATTTTTGTTAATGGGGTGTAATGGATTGGCCTCACCTCAGAGACATCAGTTAAATGCTGTAGCATCCACTGAGTTTCAAACAAACTCAATTAAAATCTTATATACATACATAAATATACCATTTGTCTGTGTCATTTAAAAATTCAAATATTGACAAATTTAACATTGGCATACTATTTAAATTTTCACAATTTAAAACTTTTGAACATTTTTTGTATGGGAAAATCGAAAATCGACTCAATAAATGGACCACATGATTCAAATGCAATGTTTAAGTAACCTATAACGATCCTCGAATGATTGTCTTTCAATTGATGCCGGTTTGTTGCACATCGGTTGGGTGGTTCTGAAGTCTATAGTGGACATACGTAGAAACAAATGTTCACTTTTATATATATAGATATGTATATATATATAACCAGTAAGAAAGTTTGAGTCGGAAAACCCGACTTACATATACCCTCACCCTCAGTAAAACATAAAATTTTCTAGTACATAGAAATTATTACTCGATTTCTGAAGTTAGTGGAGTGGTACATTTGTATGGAAGGTTCCAGACGGGGCGTGGCTAGACTTACAGTTCTTTCCCTAAATGTTTTCCTGATTCAGCTTAACTAAATACAGAATTTGAGCACGATCACGTTGGGTGTATAGAAATTACTACTCCATCTCTAAAGGCGGAATGGTACATTTGTATGAAAGGTAACAGAAGGGGCGTGGTTAGACTTCAAATTTGTTCTCCAAAAAGATCGCGTTAGATTTATTAATAATATTAATTGATTTCGAGTTGAGTTTTTATCCAAAACTTTATTCTGCTATAGTTTTACTAAATATAGGATTTGGGCACGTTGGGTGTATTGATATTATTGCTTGATTTCTAAAGTGGGCGGAATGATACATTTACATATGGGAGTTACCAGAAGGGGGCGTGGCCATGTAGTCAATTTTCAATACCGTAAGTAGTTTTGGGGAAATATTAACTTGTACAAAGTTTAAAAACATTTGGTTTCGTTTTTCGAAAGTTATCGTGCGTACCAGCTGGACAGCCAGACAGACAGACTGACATGGCTCAAACGACTTAAAAAGTCATGAATCGAATTTGATTCAAAGAAACTTAGGGTCTAAAGTGGCTTCTTCTATGTGTTACACTTTTGGGTCATATCAAATGATATATACCCTCCTACCCGTAGAGTGAGGGTTTTTGTTAGTTCGCATTATTTATGTACCGTATAGACTAGAGAACGGCTGGAACGATCTTTATGAAATTTCCACAGAATGTAGCTGAGTGGTAAGTGGTGAAAGTAGGTTTCTTGAGCTTTTGATATATCAAGTGGGCGTGGCCCCGCCCATTGGACCCAATTTTTGAAAACGAAATATCTGGAGGACTGTTTTTCCAATCGCCTTGAACATTTGTGTGGATGCATTTGGCACCAAAATTCTTGATCCAACAAATTTGTGATCCAACGGGATCGAATCAGTCGGGGAGGCTTACCGCCCATATAGCTTGAAAGTTAAAAAGGCTATCCCAGCAGCAAAAAATGTGGCTTTGCATGCCTTCTTACAGGCCTTCTACTAATAGGACTGTCAACAGGCCTGTTTAAGGCAAGAAAGTTTGCATGCCCTTTGATAACATCTATGGTATTTTTGTGGGGTACACAGTAGGGCTGCTCAAAGGCCCGTTTTAAGAAGGGAAAGAGGCATGCCTGTGGGATCTATTCTCATCGTAGTAAGAGGCCTCATTGCAGGTCTCATTTGAGAAGCGAAATGTGCATGGGTATGGAATTTTTTATAAGACATAGTGAAGGACTTATTATAGCCTGTATACATGCCTGGAAAAGGAAGGCGTATTTGAATGTCAACAAAATGCCTTTGAAGGCATGTTTGCAGGCATATTTTTACAATGCCTCGTCTTTTCCGCTGCTGGGTATATCTCATGAATTATTAGAGGTACGAAGATAATTATTGGCATATAAGTTGATCGTGCAGTCAGAATTTCAGCAGAGTGGAAGTGGGCGGTGCTACGCCCCTTTTTCAAAAAAACGCTCTAACGGCTTTTCTAATAGACCGATTGATACGAAACTTTTACAAAGTGGTACTGAAGACATGTTGATTGTCCTTGGCTATTTGGTTGTAATTGGATTAAGGGGCGTGGCAACTCCCATAAAGCTTGAAAGTTACAAAAGCTATATCTCATGAACAATCGGAGAGATTTAGTATATATGTTGTTGGTGCAGACCTGACCTGTTGATTGTCCCTGGTTATACTTGGTTGAGATTGGATAAAGGGGCGTGGTACCGCCTAGAGCTTGAAAGTTAAACAGGCTATATCTCATAAACTACAAGAGGTGGGAAGATGAGATTTGTTATATATGTTGTTGGTACAGTATGAATTACAGCCAGTGTGGAAGTGGGCGGTGTCACGCCTCCTTTTCAAAAATCGCTCTACGGCTTTACTAATAGACCGATTGATTACACAGTGGTACTGATGACCTGTTGATAGTCCTTGGCTATATTTGGTTGTGATTGGAAAAAGGGGCGCGGTACCGCTTATGAATATATCTCATGAACTACCAGAGGTAGGAAGATGAGATTTGTTATATATGTTGTTGGTACAGTGTGATGGTACAAAAGTTCATTGCTATGCATACAGTCAAAAATTTGTTTTTTTAACCCCTGGTATCTCGAGAATTGATAGAGATATTGATAATATACACATATACATTTTAAACATATAGATTTCAACTTGATTAACCTTAAAAAGTTAAAATATATAATTGCCCATAATAAACTACTTCGGAATACAATTTCAAAAACTTTAATAATTTTTTTCAAAAATACTCTTAAATTCTACATCAAATATCTAGGCGTCTATAAGAGATGTGGTAAATAGGTCTTTACTTCAGCTTTTGAACGGCTTATTACTACTTAGTCTGTGTACAAAAGAAAAATACTCAGCGGCAATAAACTGATTTGAGAACAAATTCGAACTTTAACCTCATTGCGACACACCCTAATGCCTAACTATCGATACGAAATTTTACACAATATATTCGTAATTTTGGCAAAAACAATTGTAAGGTGAAGCTAGATGATCGACATTGCGATTAATACATATTTTTAAAGAAATGCGAAAAAAATGCTATATAAGAAACACCCTAATGCTCTTTGTGAACAATTAAAGTGGTGGAGTATTCCGATCATATTGGTTGTTTACAGACGTTGTTCAGTTATACAATAAGTACGTTTTTGGTAAAGATAGCAAGTAAAAGCATTGCGAATAGTAGATAGTGTGTTTTGAGAGCTATTTAATATCCCTAGACTTGTTCAGATTGCATGGGCTTGTTCAGAGAAGTTTTTCGGTGTTACCTAAACTACAATTTCACTGAAAGGAGTATGCAAAAAATCTTGATTCCCTACGACTTATATTAAAAATAGTGAAAAAATTCGAATTTTTAACAAAGTTTTTTGAAAATAAACGAGGGAAGACAAATTTTTTTGGGAAATTTTATTACATCAATTTCTTAAACGGACTTAGCTTAAGAAGAGAAAGAGCTCGATTCAAAACTGTAGAAACTGTTGGCCAATAACTGATGTCACATTTTTCAAGGGATTTCAAAAAGTTTAGGGGGCCAAAAAAAAATTTGGTTGTCAATCTAGCCAAACTGAGCTTGGGTTTTACTCAGCTACGGTTGTACTATAGAACCTAAATAGTCACGTTTGGGTGTTTTTTTCACTGTTGCACTGTGTAAATGACCGTACACCAGACAGTTGTGGACATATCGTAGCTGCGCCGACTGAGACAGTGAAATACATACCCACTACTCTTCCCTCCCAAGAAAGAAAGTCACATCTCCATTTTAGTAGTTCTGAGATATGCAACTTCGAAGTTTTATATCTTTCGCGCCTAAAATAAAATATTTTTGAAATTTTTTAAATAATATGTTTTTTTTTAAGACTTGAATGGTATGGAATGTAGAAGTTACATATCTCAAAATTACTAAAATAGAGATGTGACTTTCTTTTTTAGGAAGGCGGTACTGAAGTATCACAGGTTTCGTCATCAATCAAAACATGCATATTTCTGCACAAATTAGATTCAGTTTATCTTACAAATGTAGCGCGATCAATGTCATTTATGTATTAATTTTGAAACTAAAATACTAATATTTACCTACCATTGGTGGCCCATGATTGCCCGGCACATGGGTCGGTGAGTGCGTAGGTTGATTGAAGTACGTTGTAGGTGATACTGGCGGACTTGGATATGGCCAGTAAACCAAGGGGTGCGGGTAGAATGCCGTGGCATGTGGCGGAGGTGCCGCATGTGTTGGCCCATGAGGATGATGAGCACGATGAGTGGCGGCTAATAAAGGTCCAGGAGCAGGAAATGGAGCAAAATGGCCAAAAGGTGGACCAATTACCGAAGCTCCTGTGAGAAAGAGAGAAAGAGAAATCAAACATTAGCAAAGGTAAGTAATAACAAAACCAATGAACAATAACTAATAAAAGAGTCATATTAAAATAATCATACTTATATAATTTTAAAAAATTTCACAAGCAATAATATAAATATAAAATTTATTTATTTCTGTTTCTACAATTTTTTCTTATCTTTTTTTTTTTGGTTTGGTAATAAAACAGTATCAAAAGTTAATAGAACAAATCAAATAAAAAATAAAACTAAAAACAAAAAAAGAAATGTGTGTAAGTAACAATAGAATTACAGTGGTTTGTGTTTGTCTTTTACAAAACAACAACAAGTCGGGTTAAAAGTTATGGGAAGTGGGAAGTGAAAGGAAGGATAGTACGATATTAAATAAGTAGATATATAATAATAAGCACTCACCGTAGCAAATTTTAGAAAACATATATTTCAAAAAAAAAATTAAATATTTACCATTGACCGAGACCCACCATGAATAATATGTATTTTATAGATTGGTATGTAGTAAATAAAAAAAAAATAGTTCGAAATAACACACACACAAAATGTAAATCCAGATGTAAACAAACACTTCGAGTTGCATCGGTCGATTCGCTTATAATTAATTGCATTTTGTTTCAAATTAAGCTGCAGTGCACTAAATTAGGAAAAAATAGTCAACAAATTCGTAAAGAAGTCAAGATAACGTTACATGGGACCTCGAGGAAATGGAAATGAATGATACGCATGATTTAACAAAAGAACGGGTCTATTAGGGACGGTTGTTTCAACAAATTGGGAGTGATCTTTGCTTGTATAAAAAAACAACTTGCAAGTAGTAAGAACTGTGGAAAAAAAATTTCTGTAAAATATAAATTTAGAAAAAATTGTCTTAATCCCAGTTTAGATAGAATATGCCAAGACTGAATTTTATTAATGACATAAATCTCCAGAAGTAAACATTTATGTATGTTTCGAATAATTTATTTATTTTTTGTCCTCTAGTCAGTCTTTTTGCCTCCAAAATTGAAATCAAATTCGCTGCCGTAAATAGAGGTTAAATAGAGGTTTATTAGTAGAATTAGTGGAACTCACGCACAGTTACTTATTTTGCTAAAAACCGTGGCAAAATATCAAAAATTCGCATATGCGGCATTTATTGTATTAATGATAAAAAAACTATTTCAGTTCAATTGGCTTAAAAAAACCTTACGCACCGACAACGATTTCTAAAATGCCTTTAATATATGTTTTTTTAATTTTTTTTAATAATTTTTTTTTTAAAATATGCTTCATATTTATGTAAGTATGTAAACAAATAATAACAATAAATGATTAATAGTAGGTATTGTAAGATATAAACTTTAGGTTCAAAGTACGCGATGTTTTACAAAGCTGATCACCAAACTGTAGTCGTACCGATCACTCGAACAAGAATGAGCGTGTATATTTTTAAATATATATTTTCACAATTCCACTGAACAGTAACATAACAGATTTGCATTTAATAGTACTTAGGATTAAAATTCAGCTACAAAACCAATTAAATTTTTTGTTTTAAATTACAACCAATATATGAAAAATGTTTTTTTTTCTAAACTTTGTTCGATTCAAAACTTTAACGCGTTTGGTGCGTTTACTTTTTTAACGATAGCGAAAAACTAAAAACGCAGTTCTTAATATTTGTCCATGCCCTACACGATTTTGTCTGGGGAGATTTGATATTTGCAAAAAGTTATTACCCTAATATACATATGACTTTTTTGTTTTAAGGGCTATAACTTTGTATTCAGTCAAGATTTAAAAAGCATTAAACAGTCTGAATTTTTCCATAAGATTACAAGATCATCTATCTGACCAAATTTAAATATCATGCAGTTTTTCACTCGTAAGTTATGTGAGAAAGATTAATTTTCTAAAAATAGGTCAGTTTATTTGGGAGGTACTTGAAGGGGTCGGTCGATATAGTCAATATTCATTCCTAAGTCAAATTTCAAATTAGCGTACATATAGACCAAAATATTACTGAAATCAGTGATCTGTTTGTAAAACTATGACGGTGAAATGGAGACTGGATAATATCATTACTGGTAAAGATTCACAGGGATCATAAAATGACCCATAACTAATATGTCCAAATCATGTCATGGGTATAAAAAGATCTAGAGGTGACCTCAAGATATATAAATAACGAACATAAATAAAATGAAACCAACTGGGATTTTAATATTGAGTAATTTCATAGGAAGTGATCACTCAAATTTTGGGTCTTCTCTTCGAATATAATGAAATTTTGCAAATATGTTAAGAAAAAGAATTAGTACTTTAAAAAAAATTGTTTTAAAAATTCTTCTACCTTTGCTAAGAATTGAGGAAACGCAATTTTTTCTGCTGTTCGCAACAAGATAGAACGATGTTGTAATTTTTTTAAAATTTAAAATAAAAACAAAACTATTTTTAAGAAAAAAAGCCATCTTTAATTGTTTATTTTTCCCCGATATTTGATAATATTATCGTTGAGCCCCCCATTAAGTTTGATGGTGTCTCTTTAACTTCTTGCGAGAAAAAATAAAATAGACGATAAACAAAACAAAAAACGAAAATAAATTAAAAAATTAAGGATGAATTTTTTCATAAAAATAGTTTTTTTTATTTTAAAATTTAAATTTTTATGATTTTTTTCAAAAAAAATGTTTATTTTATTTTAAAACTAAAAAAAATTAAAAAATCGTATTATCTTGCTGCAAATTGTAGAATCCTTCAGCAAGCCTTAACAAAAAAATCATTTCCTCAATCAATACAAAAGTTAGAATTTTTAAAAAAAAATTCCGTAAATTTTCATACGACCAAAATCTTAAATTTTTTAAAGAAAAGTTCTAGTATTGTGCAAAATTGCATCAAATTCGGAGAAAAGACATAAAATATGTGTGATTGCTTCCCATGGAATTACTCTATTTTTCTTTTGTAATATAATATCTGCCTATGGACTATTTTTTCCCAAATCTTAATCATTTGGAGGGAAGTTATGAATTTTTGCATCCTAAAAGTAAAGAAAGTCACACTGTGCGGCGGTCTCCTGGTTGACTTAGAAAGCAACTTCCTAGTAGTTATATCAATCGGTATGTCTGGTAAAAGCTGGTGTTCAAATTTAAGAGTCTAGCTGCGTGTGTCTTAAAAATATCTCGTCCTTATCTCGTTCACGTCAGACATACCCGGGGAGAAGGGATACATTTTTTTCTCCACCAAGCAGTTATCCATATTGTAATCTACGATGAATTCAAAGAAAATTTGCCCGAGAAACCATCAATTTAAAATCAAAATCGAGCCCCCGGGTTATAACGATAAACTTTTCGTATTGCACCTCCAGTCATTTATCTCTCCCAAAATTTATTCCAAACAAATAAAAAAATCAAGTTTTTATATAATTTGACCGTCCCCAAACATTTTTGCAACCCCAACAGTTTCTCAGAATATATATACCCTCGATCTTCAACCCTTAAGGTGGTCCCCATACATTTTTTAATTTTTATAATTTTTTTTTTAATCAACTCCTGCCTATAGATAGACAGAAATATGTTCTGGGAAAATGTTGGGTTTGCAAAAATACATATTGGGGGACGGTCATACATTACATCCCTTTAGGGGCGACTCCGGTGCGACCAAATTTGATAAAAAAAAATGCAATATGGGTTCCCCCTTAACGGGTGGAGATTAGGTTGTCCCAAAAAAAATAAAAATTTGGATTTTCTCGGAAGATCTTTCCTAATTTGGATACTCATAAGGTAAAGTATTTTTGAGAATTTTATGAGATTTTTCGGAAGTGGTTTAGAGGTCGCGCAAACCGATTTTGTACCAAAAATCGAGCTTTTTTGACTTTTATTGAATTGTTCTTGAAAATTGCTAAAAAATCGATACTTTTTCGGCTTCTGAGTAAATATTCTTAAAGAAAATTTTCCGATCTTTAATTTTATGTGCATAACTAATAAGTTTCGTCAGGGATTTTGCACATTTTGATACATTATATAACAGTTTTTCGTAAATTTTCAGCAAATATGAAAAAAATGCTTTATAACTTTTAAAATTTGTATGAAGACTAAAAAAACTAATGATGCAGTTTAAAAGATTATGAAGTTTTAAATAAGTTAGCAAAAAAAACAATATAATTTTCTCTTTCCGTTCTCCAGTTATACCCTTTTAAAGCTTTGCACCCATTGTATGAAATTTTTAGTACTACAAGATTTCGGCATCCGATTTGTTGTAAACTTTAGATTATGAGATTTGAAAATTTATTTATTGTATGTCAAAGCTTAGTTTTAACTGTTGTCAAGTTGTGGACAGCAAAAAAAGTAGCCAAAAAGCCGTTATCACTAGGTGACACTGATATGGCTCGAACTAAAATTCCTGATTTATTGGATTTGGGAAAACTGCAACCCTATTTTTGGCAGATAGTCTATAGGTTTAAAGATAACAAGTCACAATACAATTAAAATTTTTGTAAACTGATAAGTGCTTGAAATTGAGAAGGTGGGAATCCATTGATAAAAAAAATTACCTTACACTTTTGAAACAATTGTATGATTACAAACGCTTTAATGAAAAAGTTGCACGCGAGACTCTGAAAACCTTTCTGGGTCATCAGTGGTACCTTTCCGAGAAGTTGGCTGCCTTATCGTTTTTTGATGAACGTATAGATACGAAAACTTTGCGTTTAATGCTTAGAAACCTACATGAACCAAGTAATAACAACGAATTAGTGAAAGGAAATTTAACAGAAGACATGATGAAAAATAAACAAATTCAGTGTTTTGTTACAAAAGCTAGCCTAACTTTTTTTGAAGCCTGCAACATTTCTACTGATTATTTACAAACGGATCCAGAAAAATGGGAAAACAACAAATCATTTCAGGAAGCAAAACACAGATTTCAACAATTGCAAGTTGTAAATGATGTCGCAGAACGTGGTGTGGCCTTGGCTAATAGTTATATCAATATCACAACTTCTGAAACAGACTTTCAGAGTTTACTGCAGGGGGTAGAGCAGCATCGCAAGAACTCTAATAAATGATTTATAACAAATCTATTTTTCTTTGTTTTTAATATAATTGTTATGTATGAGTGGTAAGTAACTATTATTTTATTTGTAAAAACATTTTCTAAATCCAATTATTTAAAGTTTAAAGCAATGCAAACCTAGTTCACACCTTATAGTATTATACATTTCATACAATGCGTACAAAGCTTTAAAAGGGTATAACTCGAGAACGGTGAGAGAAAATTTATTTTTTTTCTGCTAATTAATTTAAAACTTCATAATCTTTTAAACTGCATCATTATTTTTTTTAATCTTTATACAAATTTTTAAAGTTATAAAGCATTCTTTTCCATATTTGTTGAAAATTTACGAAAAACCGTTATTAAATTGTCAAAATGTGCAAAATCATTGCCGAAACTTATTATTTATGCACATAAAATTAAAGATCGGAAAATTTTCTTTAAGAATATTGACTCAGAAGCTGAAGAAATATCTATTTTTTACCAATTTTGAAGCACAATTCAAAAAAAGTCCAAAAAAATCGATTTTTGGTAAAAAATCAATTTGTGCGACCTCTAAACTACCTCCGAAAAATCTGAAAAAATTCTCAAAAATTCTTAGCCTTATGAGTATTCAAATTAAGAATGATCCCCAACATTTTTTTTTGAATGGGACACCCTAGTGGAGATGGAGTTAGGTATGTTTGGAATTCATACATTTGAACCCTCTAGGGGCGATTCCGGGGTAGTTGTGGGGCTTGTTGTGGATTGTTTCCCCAAAACGAGAAGTTTCTCGTTAAAAACCGGGGTTCGATTTTAATTTTAGTGTTTTCTTAGGCAAATTATCCTTAGAGTTCATCGTAGATTACGATTTTGATAACCGCTTGGTGCAGTTTTATACTCCATACAAATTGACCCACTCTAATGCTTATATATTGAAGATAATCGTGAGTTTAAACCACAATAAAAACATCTCAACTTTATTTAAGCGCCTTTCTGACGGTATTCAACACTGTCCATAAATATATAAAAACAAACAGAAGCAACTAATATTGCAATTTTTGCCATACAAAAATAGTGAACCGTGCGAACTGACAACAATTGTTGGCAGATCTATTTATTGTCTGACAGTTGTCATGTACTGAAATTGTAAGGTTTTCTTACAAACGACTGATCTCACTATTTACAAATATGCAAACAGATTTTTTTGTCAGTACATTGCCAGCACATTGGCAGATTTAAAAACATTGTAAGATCTAAGAACCGTCTGTACATGGCTTAACATTTGGAGTAATCATTGAACAGTTGGGTTCATTCCATAGCAATATCGACCCGCCTTTATTGAAAAAATCGTATATATCCTCTAAATATGTTCATACTGTTATGGCAAAAGTGGATATATCGTTTTTTTTATTTTGAAAAACCCATGTTTTTTCTTATTTGGTACGTTCTTAAAGGATAATATGTCGGAAATATTTGGGTCTTTAAAATTGCTATATAAATAGCTGATATGCTCATGTGTTCTTATGAAGTTTCAAAACTTAAAATCGGCTGCCTGAAATATTATGAAAATTTTTATTCAACTTTTGTCATAACACATTACAACATTTTTCAGCTCATTGATTTCAATTCTGAGAACTGCACGTGAAAGTAGCCCCCAAAAGAAAAATCGCATCAATCGTTTTATCAAGTTACATGCCATAATAATTAATTTGAACTTAGTAAGCATCGTATAGGGGAATTTGTCACATTTAAGGCTCTTTTGTTTGACTTTTCCATTCATCAAATGATTTTGAACTAGGTTTATTTTGTAGCAGTTACAATAAAACTGTTGTACTCCGTGGCGTATGATTTACGTGGAAAATTACTTAGGATAATAATACGCCACCATATAGTATTTATGTTATGCCAAACAAAAGAGCCCAAAACATGACAAATTCCCCTATATGATACTTACTAACATCAAATCGATATTAAATTATTATGGTATGCAACTTGACAAAACAAATGATGCAGAACTTCTTCCTTTTGGGGCTACTTTCATGTGCAGTTCTCAGAATTGAGTCCCAAAATCATGTGTTGTAATGTGTAATGGTTCGAGTATAGATATGTAATCTATAAAAAACTAAATTTCTGTCTTAGTCTATAATTTCAACCAACTTATACAGTATTCTTTACAAATAAACGGGGCATTTTAAAATATGTTTTTATTCATTATTTACTTATGTATTAATGTTATGTTATGCATCATTCATTTGCAGTTGTTAGTTAACCCATGTAACGTTTTAATGACTTCATTGTTCAATGTTCTACATACAAGTGTTTTGTTTTTTTGGTTATGTTATTATTTTCACATTACTTACAGCATCATCAAATAATTGCAGATGTTTTTTTGGTTTGTCAACTTTTTCGTTTCTATTTGTTAGCACCATCAACAACAACAACAACACACATATGAATATAGTAAAGTTTTAGAGGAGAGTAGTTTCAATATTACACTAAACGCGAGTAGTTTCACCTTTGAATTGTGACAGCAACAGCAACACCTTGAAACCCAATTATTAATAAGTACTAAGAGTAGACAGCGGTTTCCAAACTTCCAAACTCGCAATTTAGCTTTTTTTGTTGTTTAGAAATGTGATCGGACGTTACAAAACACATACATACACACGGATGATCGATTAAATAGCACAATTATGTTGTTGCCGTGTATACTCAGTAGAAAAGGAGATCAAAAAAAAAAACAACCCCAACTTAAATTAAATTTAAAGCCACCATCTGCAACCGTTTATGTGGAGAAATCACCATATTTTGTTAAAGTTACGATTATACCAAATTATCTCAAACACATTACAACCAGAAATCGCTACGCGATCCAAGCGTTTCGATCCCTTTCCTTGGCAGAGAAATAGTAGGACACACACACAGAGACAAAATGCTAAATTAAAAACTAAAAGTGATGGATGGATGGATGAACGAACACCCCTCCCTGCGTTCGAGACCAAAACTATGAAAGAAAGATATACACAAACTAAATTTTGAAAAGAGTTATTTTTTTGTTGTTTTTTTTTTAAGATATGAATGTATATTGTATATATTTTGAATAAGAATAAACTATGATTAAGTAAATAATAAAAATTTTATATATATAAAGTAAAAAAATGTATTTAATATCAAAAAAAATCTTAATATATCTAATTGGCCCATAACGCCAAGGTGGGACAAGGTGAAAATGTGTGGTTCACTTTGTCCCTTTGTTATGATAATTTTAAATACATATTTTTTGTTTTTTTTTTGTCTTTGATTCCCCTGTACCCAATACACAATGTACATAAACCGAGTTTTGATGTTCGTTCCATACCATAGCGCCCCGATATACAAAATATTAAATACCACAAAATTATATAAATATTTATGAAAGCGCAGCGCACGAAAGCTTAATTTTTTGCATAGTTGCAAATTTTTCATTACTGCTGTTTTTTTTTTTTGTTAAACAATTTTTTTTATGACAGAACCTTTGCACCAAAACCCAATTTATTTATGCGACAAATTGTGTATGACATATACAGGGTAGAAGAAAAACAAAATATTTGTATGCAGTTTTTTACTTAATGTAAGGAAAGACAGCTAATTAGTTATAGTAAGTAGTAGTAAGTAAGTATTTGACTAAATTCTAGTGTTAATCACTCTATTGAAAGCATTTCCATTTTGCGTATAAGTATTTAGAGAAATTCCAAATTTCATTGCGTATTTTTTTGTTTTTAAATATTGTGCACTTTAAGTACAGTTTAGTTTGTAATTCAATGTTTAAATATCAACATTACTTAATTGTGCGAGAAAAATTAGTTGATCTACACTCCGATGTAAGTCACAAAATCGTATTTATAGGGCATTGCTTTGCGGTTATATTTAGAGTTTCTTCCAATAGTTAGAAGTTACAAAAATAAAATTTCGAAAAAAATGCACACTTGTTCAAGGTAAGTACCAGTATATAGTAGATAGTCAAAAACAAATTAGTTCAGTACCTATAACAATAACAAGTAGCGTAACTTCTTTGTTAAAAGAAGGGTGAGGAGCAGCAGTGGGAAATGTTATTATGTTCTCAATGCGGGTAAAATCGGGAGAAAGCATGATGGTGATTTAAAATTCAATAGATATTAAAGTGCTAGATCATTCTTTCTAACACAACAACAAAATCAAAATGGGTTCTTTGAAAGAAATCGGTTTAGCCGGATTTTTGGTGAATCGGAATTTGCGATGAATTCTAAATACATTTCACCAAGAAACTATGTGTCTCAAATCAATTCGTAGCTCCCGCTGAGAAGCATGAATGTTTCAAGTTGAGGTATTTTTTTTTTATTATTTAATCAATAAAAATCGAAAACTTGAGATTATCAGGGGGCTCCCGGCCCATATTCTACACTTCAGCCAAAACAAAAATTCAAAAATTTGTAAGAAATTAATTTCTGTATGTCAACTTTCAGAAGCCATAACTTTTTAACCAATCAATAAATTCACTTCTGCAATACCTCCTTTTGTTTGTTGAGGTGTCACCTTTACGCAAATCGTATCTCCAACATTGTATCTCAAGTTTTCGGATTTTCCTGAATTTAAAACTAAAAAAAAATCTCAACGGAAGCTAGGAATTGATTTTAGACACACAGTTTTTTTGGTGAAGTTTTCTTAGAACTCATCGTAGAATCCGACTCTGGTGTACTATTGCCACATTTTTTTTTAACTCGAACAAATTATTTCATTCTATTTCTTTATACGATATTTTTATCTTCTTATCTAAGCAACCAATCGCAAAAACGAACCTTTAATAGTTAACATTTTGTACTTATTTAAAAAAATTTATTTTGCTCTTCAAACAATAAAATTGATTTTAAAAAAGTTGTGAAAAATAAATAAGTTCTTTTGTAAATTTAAAAATAATTTCTAATAGAATAACAGAGAACAGGAATTATTTTTTCTTACTGTATTTCGAAAAGTTGTCAGGTCGGCTCAAGAGAATAAATTGATTCTCTTCCGCAATTTTTCACAATGTATTTTTTTTAATATAATGCTATGGTCAAATGAAATGTCAACTCAAATCTGCAAGTTATGGAAATCCTGTATAAAGAGGGTAGCCAAGAGAGCGTTTAATAACCTTGAGATTATTAAAATACTCAAAAGAGAGAGAAAAGTTTCAAGTTTCTTCTCCTTAACTGCAAATGAACTGTTGCTAGCATCAATTTTAGATAATGTTACGGTTCTTCTTAAAAAAGTTAATGTTTACAATGGTTTTTTTTTACACAAAATGAAACAACAAGAATTTAGCTCTTTTTAAAACCTTTAAAACAGTCTACGGCGTAAGGTAACCCATGGGCACGATAGACACAGACGTATTAGCTCACACTTTAAACGAAAACAAACAAATGCACTCAGTCTCGCTTGAGCGTGTATAAGACTCGGTTGTGTTGACGCTTGTTGTTAGAATGGCAATAAAAAAAATTAATTTTTTCGGTAAAAATGAATTCAAATATCGTCGTTCCGAAGTTATCTTCACGTATATCACAAAATCAAAAAAATTGAGATAAGATCATTTCCTTGGATAAATTTGTTAGATCTATCGATCTGTTTAATAACCAGGTCCTTACCTCTTATAGTTTCTGAGATATTGAGCAGCCGTTTTGTTGTATATCCACTTTTGGGAAAAAATTTTTGCGTTATGATGCCGTATGAACCATTGTTGTGGATGTACAATAAAAAATATATGAAAATTTCGAATTATAAAAAAAATAAGTTATCTTCACGTATGTGCCAGAAAAATGTGACATATTTTGAAAAATAAATAACACCGTGCTACAGTCAATGAGAACTTAGAACGTAAACTAGTGCATGTTGTATGTCATATCGAGTACAACAATAACCTGTATACCAAAGTTCCCTAAACTACAAAAATTCTGACTTACGGGAAAAATACCGACTCTTCATTACTTTCCTCACTTGAAGGCTTATAACTCAGTCAATTCCTAACCAAAGTTAGATTTCTTAATGGTTTTGGAAAGAAAAGACTCGGCCTTTGCAACAATACATATATTTATATAGATAACTTGTCATATATGTCTGATTTTGCCCTGATACCGCAAACTTGTTGGATTTTTCACTATTTTTTAAGTTAGAAGAAGTTTTTATCCTTTATTTTATTAGGATTCTCTAATGTTTATTATTTTATTAAGAAATTGCATTCATTTACGAGTTCAACGCATATTTGCCCATAAAATTGTTTACACAGTGGTTAAATTATTGAAGTTTTTCGAAGAACGTCACTTTCAAATCCTACAAGTTTGCGGTTTCAAGGCAAACACAGACATATCTGACAAGTTATTTATTTAAATATATACATCGTTTGAAAGACAGTAGTCTCTTCTTCTTTTCAGACCATTAAAGCAACTAAACACGGTTAAAAATTGACTGAGTTATAAGCCCTGAAGTGGAGACCGGGTTTTTACCCGTAATTCAGGTTTTTGAGGGTGTTGTCGAAATATGGGTTACAGATACATGTTGTTCTTAATCACACTTACAACATGTCACTCCTACAATTTCCTTAATTTTTTTCCATACTCTAGCAGTGTGTTATCAATAAAATTTTTCGAAACAAGCAATTAACAATTCGACATACCATCAATGGAAATGCAAAAACCATAAATTCAAAAAAATAAAATTCTTTTTTGGATTGAATATGGCATACTAGGCGATTCTACACGTCCCGTCAAAGTTCCAAAAATAACGGTTTTATTGCATAAACAATCAAAAAAGACTAACAAACATAACTTTAGAAATTCTAAAAAAAAAAAATATTGTAATATATTGTTGATCTTAAGCGAATCCGTGAGTTATTCGTGTCCAAAAATTTAATACTTTTCATGTTATAAAGTTTTTTGCTTCTCCTCTAAAATTATGAAAATGAGGGTCTCGCTTTTTTTACATTCCAGGTGACGATACATTTATATTTCTATTCTAATGACTTTATAACCCATTTCGGTAAAATTTAGTACCACGTTGTACAGAATGCGCAAATGTTTCACGTTGTTATTGATCAATTGCCTACTTGCAACTTACTGAATGTATAGTGGATATACGTGAAGATAATTTCGGTGTAAAAACATATGAACGCGGGTTTTCGTGTTATTTTCACGTATGTGGCATAAAAAAAATAAATATTTCCCAAAAAGTGGCGTATACAACAAAATGTGACTAAATAATTTGATGTAAAAATAGCTATAACTCGGAAAATAGTTTCCATGGCTTTGTTTTTTTTTACACTAATATATGTAGAATTTCAAGCACTACTTCTGACAAAAATATTGGAATACTTTTTTCACACAACTTTTTTTGTATTAAGTTTTGAAACTTTAGAACCAATTTCCCACAAAAAGATTTTCTGGAGATACGTGAAGATAACTTCGGAACGACGATATGTTAAAGTACTTTTCCACGCGCACGGCAGTAACATTTGTCAATTATTTCATGCATTTTTATTTTATAATTATGTTCTTAGTTTTGAGAGGGGGAAGAGAACAACTCACCAACACATTGTCGTTCACTGATTTAAATACATACTCAAAAGAGACTTTTCTTATTGATACATATCGTACAGAATTCTGTACGACTCGTTGAAGGGAAATTTTATTTATTTTGCTTCGACATATCTGGTCGAATTCGCAGCGATTTCTGAACTCTGTGTAAGAGGAAACAAAAATTGTTATTGAAACAAAAATTGTTATTGAAGAAACAACGAATTTCCCTACAGATTTTCCTACGATTTACTTTCAGAAATCTTTCAGACATCAGTACGACATGTCATACATCAGATTTCCCTCAGGTGCGTCGGTCAGACTTCGTGTCAACCACGCCATACGTTTTTAGTAACGATTTCGGATCCGATATTGGAAGATATTTTTCTAAAGACGTCGGGCAGAATAAGAACATTCGAATTACTTCAGATATTTGGTAAGATATCGGTCCGAATTTCCCTTCAGAATTTTTCTCGATTTACATTCAGAAATCGTTCAGACGTCAGTACGGCATGTCGAACGCACATCAGATATCCCTCAGCTTCGCTGGTCAGACTTCTTATAAACCACTCCGTACGATTTTAGTAACGACTTCGGATCCGATATCAGAAGATTTTGCCGACTGTCGTACCGATTTCTGACATATGTCTGAGCATTTTGTTAGCTGGGTAGCATCAAAAAAGAGAGGTAAACATTGCTCTCTTTAAAATCGTTAAAACATAAAAAAACATACGCTATGCTCATCCTCTTAGCAAAACAAACAAACTACGGAGTGCGAGTTTTGTCAACGATTAGAAGTACACACATGACATTTCTTTCTCTCTTCAGTGTGTTTCGGTTTAACGCAGGGACCGGCACACAAATACCACTGTATTTTGTCATTGTACATGTTAGATAAACTCTCATTCTCTCTATGCACTGAATAGGAGAAAACAAAATATAGATTTGCAATACGAACATTTCTGAATAGAATAAGGAAAATTTCTAATATTATATTTATCAACAAAAAATCGTTATTTTGCCTGCTTTCATTGCACAATATTTTCATAGTTTTGCAGATTTTGCGTAAGTCCATATGAAAAAAGCTAAGATATTTTTTTTTTAAAGTTCGAGGGTGTAAGTGATGTTCGGAAGTGTTAAATTTTGTTATTGGAGGTTTTTTCTAGTAGAAAAATGTGTCAAAAATAAAAAAGCGGACATATTCGGTTTGGCAAGTGAAGCATTCAACTTACACTCTTGAACCGATCTGATAGCTTATCGAAATGCGATTAGAGAAAATAATTTGTCTTTACTATTCATTACTCTATGATAATGAAAGGAAAATATTAAGTTGCTGATAAGACGGATGTTTTCTCTTATTCTATTTACACTCTTTAGTTAAACGCTCTTCTAATTCTTTATGAACTCACTCAAAACTGGGCCTAGAGTTAAGCAACGAAGAGGAGTTTTAAAAAAGTACATAAGTTTAAAAAAAGTACTGTAGTTTCAACTTTTAATTATAGTATTTTGTACTCTTCGAGGACTAGGGGTCCAAGATACATACATACCCCATGACAAAAGTGTATAGCTAATTGGATGTAATAAGATCTAGTCAGATCCGAAAAAGGGTTTTATATATTTAATTTTTTGCATGTAAAAACAGCTGAAATCCACAGTTACTATCTAGATCAGTGGTAAGCATAACCGAACGCACGCACAATCTAGATTCAATTTCGATAATACACTTTTTAATGCGTTTTACTGACAGAAACAATAAACAAAGAACTGGATCAACTTGATTGCGACCTATTTAATACCTCTTAGGTCGTTTCCCTTTTAAATGCAAATACATATATACACTTTTGAGATAACCGGCCTTTGATAAAAAAGAGAGTTTAAAACTTGACCATTACGCGATAAGGTGTCAAAGTATAGGTTAATATTAATCCGATATATAGACATGGGACCGGCCGTGGCATAGTGGTTAGAACACGCGACTACCATGCGGGAGATCGCAGGTTCAAACTTGGCTCCAGTCATCTTAAAAGAAAAAAATAAATAAAATTTTCTTTCATTGTCGGCTCCCCTCGAATGTTGTTTTACAGCAACTTCGCAGTATTAAGCGTCGATTCAATCGTCGTGTCTAGTAAGAGCTTCTCAAAAAAAAAACAGTGACGTTCGCATTCGTCGATAAATAAGTAGGTGCCGTTAGTTGTGAATCTAAATAGAAAGCGTGTTAATTCACAACAACGCGAGAAGCTGTCCCATACCTCATTCATGGGGTGCAAAGGGAAATTAAGTTTTTAAGTTTTATATAGACATGTTGGTGTAAATATATTTCGATACACTATTGTACCACATTCCTACAGGATAATTCTTATCTTTTTTAAACACTTGCGGCTGAAGTACCTCGATTAAAAGAAAATCTTGTTTATTTGCGTTTGAACATCTTTCTCGGAAATAAATCAAAACTTATGTAATTTCAGCGTACATTTTTTGAAAACTATAGGCGAAAGTAGCTTTTTCAGCTAATGTAAACACACTTATAGTACATTTTATGAAAATAAACTCAAAAAGCTCCTTTCTTATATAAAATCTATATCAGACCTACTAAGTATGTTAAATATATTTTGGCAATGGGTCAGAAATAAAAAATTTTGCGTTTTACGTAGCTCCTGCGAAACCCAACAAACACAAAGAACGCGAAATTGCATATAAAGTAGGTAGGGCGACACAAAGCAATATATATACGAAAGAGTAGAATTCTTAACTACATAATATAAAGTGGTTGGTGTACATGGATTAGTGATGACAAAACAAACACACACATATATAATTAATAGTGAATAAATGTCAGATAATACAAACTATTACTAGTTCAAGACGATTTTGCGACTAACACCAGAGTAGATTTTTTTTAAACGCACAATTTTTTAAAAAAATATGTAAATGTCATAAAATGAAAAATAATTATTAATTAATATAAATAATAAAATGTTAACAAAAATTTAACTTTAAGTACAACAAATTAAATTAATCGATAAACTAATAAAATGCATGTAAGTAAGTAGTAAATATGAATGCAGAGGTTTTCAATCAAATTGAATACCGTTTTTCTTTTAAGTAACCAGAAGAGAAAGAGATGCAGGAAAGGTTTTCAATAAAGAGTAACCAAAATTAAATTAACTATTAATTATAGAAATACACCAAGTGTATGATTATATTATTGCATACAGCAGCAATTAAGTTAAAACATTGTTTGATTAAAACTAAAATAATTAAGAAAAACAATAATAATAAAATTGAAATCAAACCAAGATTATACTTTCGTACATTGATTCCATGTCTTTTGTTTTTTTTACAATTTCAAAAGAAACTTTTGTTCTTCAAACTGATGATGCAACAATTGTGGCGGCCAAAAGATGTAATAATTTTAATGCCCAAAATACTCAAATCCATTAATTTTGAATATGCACAACCATATTGGTCAATTTGATCAAGCCAACACCAGACGCTAATCAAACACGGTTTAACTTAAGCGTTTACATTTTAAGCAAAAGCAACAAATAAATTCTTTAAAACTTAACCAAATTATATAGTATTTTTTTTAAAAATACTTAAATTGCACTTAGAGTTGTTGCTTAAAAAGCGTGATAAAGTAAAGATAAGCTGATCATACACATTATATAGAAAGTTTGATCAAACCGCCGGTTTAACAGTGTTTGATTAACGTTAGCCTCTTTTTTTCTATTGTTTATCCAAATATTAATATTTTTTTAACCCATTTTCGATTTTTTACTCTAAAAGCTGCCAAAAGTTTTGATTTAGAAACATTCTGTATAGGTTAGCTTCACATCGTTGCCAGACTTTTAGCAGAAGTAGAAAAAAACTAAATGTTTAATTGATTAATTTGTGCAAATGTTTTTGTTGCGTTTTTAGACATTTTTTGTTTTTCTCTAAGAAAAAATTCTATATAGATTTTTGTACTTAAATCTAAAGATCTAATCCAAAATTATTCCAAATAGAAAAATATATGTAGATATTGTTTTAAACTTAACTTTAAGTTAAATATATAGAAAATTTAAATAATAAAAAAAATATATATATTAAATATATTATTATGTGTTAACCCAATGTGGTAATCATAAAAAAAAATCATTATCATATGAATGTAAAAAGATGATTAAAATTACATAAAGTTTTTTTTTATAAATTTCAAATATTGCAATCGAAACCGCCGCCCTCTATGCTGGCATAGGGCAAAGTTTTCTGGAATCGTATCATGGAAGCACTTATAATTTAAAGGGGAATGTATTGAGCAAAGTTATGGAGTGTAGTCGTTCGTTAACGAATCGCTTAATTAATTATAATTAAAATTACATTTTTAAATAGTGTTGTAAACACTTGAAAGAAGTCGATGTAATGACAGAAAGGTAAAGTATATTATAGAATTGTATGCCAAGGGGTTTGTAATTTAACTATAAGCCGAAATTTGTCAGATGTTCTACATATAATATACCAATAATTGAATTTTAAGGTTTTGTTTTCTGAAATTAATTTTGAATGGTATTAAATCCAGTTAGAAGAAGCGAAGTGTATATATACAGCTTGGTGTGCCGATGTCAAGGCAATCTATATCGTCCCTAAGCTAAATTTGTTTTGAAGATTTGTCAAAGTACGCTTTATCATCATCATATGAGTCCATCCATGAATTTGAAATAATTGTCATTAGAATATTTCTACCCAACACAAATCAAGGCTACAGTTAAGCAAACCCGCCGATGATTGGTCGTCAACGTCAATGTGGTGACGGCTTTAGAATTCTATTCACCATACCTAAGGACGCCATTTTACACACCAGGATTATAGAATTGATAGTAATTACCCGGTGGTCGCGTTAAGGCTCTTTTCGCAGCACTAGCCGCCGCATTGGCGTCCTGCTGGAAAGCGTTCTCATACGAACGCTTCATAGAGTGTGACATTGAGGCAGCCGCAGCAGCATTTGCTGCTGCTTGGGCTGCATGAGCTGCAGCATGCATGCCACTTGTGGCGGTTGCAGTTGCCTGTTGCGGCATCATGCCAGCAAATTGATAGCTCTGTTGCGCTGGCATATAGCCTAGCGGAAAGGTCTGAAAGTAGGGACGGGGCATAAAAACAAACTGGGGCTGACCAGCAGCTGAGGCGCTTGCCGCCGAGTTGCTCATAGCTGCCGCTGCAGCTGCGGCTCCTGGATGCTGCATAAATATCGGATTAACATTCGTATACAATTGTTGGTGCTCGGCGGCTGCCGCTGAAGCAGCTGCAGCTTGTTGGCGCGCCAACAAATTGTGTTGAGCAATGAATTGAGCTTGTTGTTGAGCAATTAGGGCCGAATTGGCAGCAGCTGTGGCGGCCGAAGATGGTGGCGGTAGGGACAAATTAAAGGGAAAGGTCATGGCGGCTTGGGGACTTACAGCTGAGGCTGTTGCCGTGTGGACGGGTAATTGGCTATGAGGGGACGTTAAGGATCCTACAGCAGCGGCAGCATTTTGTGCCGCTGCTGCAGCCGCAACTGCGGATTGGGTCAAGGACGGATGTGGCACACCCGAAGGTGGCGCGGCAGCTGCCATATATGGAGACATTCCTCCACCTGCCACAGCCATCGACTGAGCTGAGCCAGGCACACCTACATGAGGTGACTGGGACAGGGCAGCCACTGCAGCAGCTACCGAGGGCGGCGATTGCAATGCATGAGCATGGGCATGGGCATGGGCGTGGGCATGGGCATGAGAGTGAGCATGCGTATGAGGGCTAATAGCTTGTGCGTTGGCCGGCGGTTGTTGTGCTAACATACCCGGTGATAGTAGAGATGGTTGTTTGCCTCCCGTCAAGTGGGAATGTGGGTGTGCGGCGGATACCGGTGATTGCAGGCCACCATTCAAAACCATATTCATGTCGTCACCCGAACACTGGAATACCTCAATGTAGCGGTATTTCTTGCCAAACACCATGAATTGGTGATGTTTACGTTGGGCACATAGGCGAGCGGCATCTTCGGAGTCCATTTGAATAAAAGCTTCACCACTGGGCTGACCCTGAAACAACAAACAGCAATCAATATAAAATTCTACACTTTCAATGTTTAACTTACCTGGGAATTTATCACCATATGAACTCCCTGGAATATAATGTGTTTGGCAAAGTCATCCAGGAAATGTAGAATGTGTTCCACCAAGGCCTCATAGGGTAGGCCGCGTAAGCGTATACAGTTCTTGGTGGTACCGGAAGTAATCAAGTGCTGAAACGGAAATACAAATTGAACACCAATAATTTCGGAAATTATGCTAAACTAATTTCAAATTATTACATTTATGTTTTAAACTTAAAATTAGCTTTTGGTTTGTAAATAATTAGGGTGTTCACAACAGTGTCCTAACTGTTGTATGTGTTGTATGTGCTAAGGTGGTACAATAGTTGTAAAACTGTAGCAGATTTTTTCCATACAAAAGTGTTGTACGAAAGAAAAGTAAAATTTATTGTCATAAAAAATAAAATTGTTTATACCAAAAAGTACAATTTGAGGTACCAAAGTACGATTTATGGTACCAAAGTACAATTTACTATACCGAAAAGTAAAATTTATTGTAATAAAAAAGAAAATTTTTGATACCAAAAAGTACAATTTTTGGTACAAAAAAGTACAAAAGTACAATTTATGATACCAAAGTACAATATACTGTACCGAAAAGTAAAATGTATTTTACTGAAAAGTAAAATTTTCGGTACCAAACAGTAAAATTTTTGGTACAAAAAGTAAAATTTATGGTACCAAAAGTACAATTTACTGTACTAAAAAGTAACATTTTTGTTAACAAAAAGTACAATTTATTGTAAAAAATACAATTTATTGTACTGAAAAGTTCAATTTATTGTACCAAAAAGTAAATTTTATTGTACCAAAAATGATTAGCAAACCTCGTATTCGATATGATTAGATCGAAGTATATCCGGCACAAATTTCGGGTAACATTATATCTTATTAGATACAAATAGATCAGTTCTAACCTAATCTGATCAAATCAGATATATGTTTCTCCCTCTTACCTGTGGCAGCAAAGACAATTGCATCGGTGGCAATTGGGCTATTAAAGGTGGCTGATGATTTGGTTCATAGGTTTTGGGGTCCATGGATCTATTCAAAACCTGCTGAACTTCTGCTGTTGTCGATCTGAATAGCTCTATGTAACGTTGTCCTATAGACTCTCGATGTCGCGACAATGCCTTAGGAGCATCATTCTCGTTGGCAAACAAAACGAAAGCATCTCCGGTTGCTCGACCATCAGGTTTTTTAACAAATAAAACGCCTTCGTTGCCATCGAGAACATTGCAAGGACTATCGCCATTTGTAAAAAAGTCCAACTGAAATTTGTAACGAAAAATTAAGACATACACGTTTTTTTAACCTCTACCATTATACTTACAACTTGCTTAGCTGTACAATCGTAGGGCAAACCTCGCATACGTATTATGACCTGCGCACCTTTAGAGAGAAAAGCTTGAGCTTCATTCGAGGCTCCACCGGCTACTGAGAGAAAATCATCTCCAGTGGCTCGATAGACTTCGATATAGCGATTGCCAATGTGGTGTTTGTGACGCTTTAAAGCCATGTCGCGGTGTTCCTGTGATACGAAACGTATTAAAGCTTCGCCGTTACGTCGGCCCAGTGGGGAGAGACACAAAGCGACGCCGCCTCTGTAAATAGAGATACATAAAGGGAAAGAATGTAAGTAATATGAATAAGACAAAATATCGTGCAAGGAAATTATAAAAATAAACAAATACAGTTGAAATTATACTAAGGCCACTGTCCCTGGTGGTTCCACGGAAGACATAAAGTCAAGAATAAGTAAGGAGAGAGCAGCGTTTCGCTCACTGGACAAGGTATGGAGGTCCTCATATATATCTAGCAATACAAATAAAATACTGTTCATCTCAAAAGTGAAATCGGTTCTTTTGTATGGATGCGAATCGTGGAACGCTGCAACAAGAGAAATCCAAACAGTGCTAGCATTCATAAACAGATGCTTAAGGAGGATTTTACGCATATTTTGGCCAGCAACTATTTCTAACTCAAGTCTATGGCATACTACACAACAAGAGCCAATACAATGCGAGATAAAGCGCAGGAAATGGATGTAGTTAGGTCATACTCTGAGAAAATCAGCGAATGACATCGCCAAAGTTGCAATAGACTGGAACCCACAATGAAGACGAAGTATAGGCCATCCGGCGAACACATGGCGAAGACTTGAAGAATCAGAGGGGCTCGAAGTATGACATAGGTTAAGATAAATAAAAGCACTAGCATTAAATAGACTAGTTTTTAACAAGTTAGTTAAGACCATATGTTCCACCTAGAAACTTTTTTGAATATATATATATACTAAGGCCAAGGATTTTAGACCGATTAGCCTATCTTCATTGCTACCTTAAACTTTGGTGAGAATAATTGATGTAAATATATATCAGATCTTCTCCTAAAACAGAAGCTCTATCTAAGACTCAGCATGCCTACGCAAAGTGGTAAATCCAAGTAAACTCATGTATATTTAGTGATGGGACAAGGGTAAATACCCAAATGGTAAATTAAGCAATATACTCGAAATTAGATAAATACCCGGGTATGAAAGTGGGTATAAATGGATAAATACCCAGCGTTGGGTAAATACCCAGGTCTAAACCCATCTCTATGTATATTCGATAATCAGTCTTATAGAAAGAATCCTGAACTACAAGGAATATACATTTGCCGCCTTCCTCGACATGGAGGGAGCTTTAAACAGTGTTAAACCTGAATCTGTAGTTGACATAATGGAACACCTGGTGATTAATCCAGCCATCATTAGTTGATAAACTCCTAATTCTTAGATCTAGTCTGTGTGTATCAAATATTTCTAGGGTGGCGGTTCGTGGTATTTTCTGAAGACGATGGAGAAGACATGCTGCACTACTGTCGCATATGCGGATAATGTAGCACTAATAGTTACCGGCAAGGATCCTAAATTAATCTCTGAGGTTTTGTAATCTACGCTAAAACTTCTGCTAATAACTATAGACTAAATGTAATTTTGGGTAAAACCGATCTGGTGCTATTCAATCGGAGATACAAAATCACTCAATTTGCCAAAACCAGACTAAAAGCAGTCACACTTACTCTTTCAGATAATACCAAATAAATTAGACTCATATTCGACAATAAACTTAATTGGAATCTAAACACTCAGTTCAGGACCATCAAACCGACAACTGCTCTATACTGCTACAATAGGCCATTCGCACTCAACTAGGGAATAAGCCCCAAGAATGTTTACTGAACAAAGCTTTGTTATTAAACCAACCTTATTTTAAGGATCGACTGTTTAGTTGCCGGCTAAGGAGAAGGCAAACCAAACAATGAAAAGGAACTGTTCATGATCCTGAACTGGTTACCCCCAGACATTGAAGCGAAGAAGATAGCAGCAAATATCGCAAAGCGTTTAGACAGCACGAGAACATGGAGGCACACGGACTATGGTCAAGCCAACATTCTGGACTTAATCAATATAAGGTGTCACACGGAGTGTTATAGGATATTAGGCGGCAATATCCATGCTTTTAATATTGATAGTAAGGCGGCTATCGCCGAAGAAGGCGGTTACCGTCACATGGGTTTTAGGACATGGGGAAATATATGTTAAACAAAAAGCCGATGCATTGGAAAGACCGCCACTATTGCGAATTCGGGCGTATTCACAAGGGGAATCAGCTAATTGCGGTAAAACTAAACTTTATAACTATGAACCAAAAGAATTTGGCCTACCATGGATATATAGAGGATACGATACGTGTTGAACCTGTCTAAAGTCTACATAAGTAACATCTTAGCTGTAATAACCGGTCACTGGCCGGCTGGAAAACATGCTAAGAGGTAAAAAATTCTCTACAACGATTTTTGTAGAAACTGCAATAATGAGGAAGATACCGCGGAGCATCCTCTATGTCACTACTATTTGGGGATGTGAGATGTGAAAAGTTTGCTAATCGGACACTTATGGACAATACCTGTCTATCCGTAAGCAATCTGCGCAATATCCACAAATTTATCAAAGAAACAAAATGGCTTGGGAACGATGTCGACCGAATATGGTAGGAAAAAATGGTGCGGGATTTTAAAATGGTATCACTAACGGACCTATACTAAGAACCAAGTGAGCTATGCTGAGGGCAGTTGCCAATTAAATCTCAAAACTCACGTTTTTTGAGTTATGACGGTCTTTCCATGACAAAAATATATTGTATGCCCGTGATTACTGTCACCTTTTATCATCTTCACATTCAGTTCAATGCAATTTCAATTAATACAATGCCACTTTTTCAATATTTTAAGAAAGATTAACGTACGATAATCAAAATACGTACAACCAATACGTAATCAAACAAAGTAACTGCAACTAATTTGTGAAAATATCAAATCACAATCCAAAACTACTGAATCATCTAGCGCCGCCGTCGTAGCTAATGCTGATGAAAGAAATTAGTACATTAAGCAATATGAAACCGCTCATATTGCTTCGAAGAAACTTTGGGTGAAACTCATATAGAACGTAACATCTTATTGTTATCAGTGCGTAAGACGACCTATGTGCACTATTTTCAATAGTTTTACGACGTCTTCCAAACCACAGCAAACGATTGGTCTAACGAATGCGATCGATTGCAATGTAGAAGGGACGGGATTGTATTGTCGCTACATTTTGTTATCAGAGTGTAAGATCCGAAAATCATGCTAATACCCTATCATATATTTGGTATATGCATACCTACATACATATATACATTTATCGGATTTTTAACAGTTTAGCAGAGAGTGTTAAATAATGCATTCGATAGACAGATAATGGTGACGGAAAATTTTTCTTGTTCAACTTAAATACTCCTATATGTTAATGTGAACATGAGTTTTTTATTTATAAGATTTTCAAATGGAGCTACAAGAGCTATTAACATTTGTGTTGATTGAGTCAAAGGCAAAAGCCAAATGAATGAATTAGAAATTTATATGAAATTGTAATTCTTTGAAATCTTTTCACAAGACTGTAGACTGAATAATGTCATCCTGCAGATAACTGTTTGAATATTAAATATACTAATGTTGTTGACATGGCAACCGATCGTGGCATGATGGTTAGACAACACGACTTTCAAGCGGGAGACCTGGGTCAAGCTTTGCCAAAGCCATTTACATGTCGTTAGTGAAGGGCGAACAATAAAGAATGTTCACACTCTATACAGACTTACTATCATCAATAATATAGACCGTAGAAGTGATATATTTGTATATTGCTGGAATATAATAATAATAACTATAATTTAAAACGCGACTTAAAAAAAGACTTGATAGCGTCTGGGGATGCGGAGAAGTCTAAAAATTGATAAATGTCAGTGAAGCCTGAACACATTCTACGTAGCGATTCAGATAGCATAATTATAACTCCTTAAACAAATGAAGTTTGGTTTAAAATATCTAGAAGACCTCAATGGGATATTAAAGTAATCTTTGTCCAAGAATGTATTCGTCTCTTATTTCATCTCGGAGAATTTTTAAAAACAGTTATAGAATTCAAAATTTTTCGCCTTCTAGACAGAGAAGGGAATTTAAGTACCCTGCAGTGAAGGCGACTAGTTTCTAAATAGTTCTACACTGGTCCTCACAAAAGCGAGACTGTCTCTAGACTATGCATGTAAACAACTGTCTCTTTTAACTTGCACTGCCTGGGAATTGGCAATTGCCACCGCTGAATTTCCTTTGTACTATACCTTAAATAGTCCAACTCGATATAGTTTATAGTAATTTTTGATCTATTGAAAAAATACTCTCTCTGACAAGTTCTGGTTTTTTTATTTTCAGTACATATTCCTTTTTCGATTTGTGCAAGTGTATCTCTCTGCATTCCTTTCGAACTAGAATTTAACTAGTCTCTTAGAAACATTTTAGAACTAGTTTATATACAAGCTGTCTAAAATTTTACTGCGGGGTAGGGATAGTCTACTGACATATGGTGGAAGATTGGCGTTTATATTTAAATTGAAGTTGCTGTGGTAAAGACCAAAAGATACGCTGGTAAATCGAAAGTTTGATGCTCGAGGAAAGTGCTTAATTGTACATGCTTCTTTGATGTTCTTCCTATTAAGTAGACAGTACCTCACTCAGTTTAAGTTTGTGTTATTGTCCCTGAGTAAAACGAATAGTTCCAACGATGATGGCTGCCGGATGGGGTGCTTCGGCACCTAGAAGTAGGTGGTGAAAGAGGTCAACCGGATGGGTAGCTTTGCTCCTAGCAGATGGTGGTGAATGTTTGTTGCGGCAGTATTCTTCGGTATACTGAAGAAACGAAGGATAAGTGGCCGGCCGGATGGGGAACTTCTGTTCCTAGCAGATGGCGGTGTGGGTGCATAATTGGCATGAGGATGGGAGTGAGTCAGTATGACTAATAGATGGCGATTTATCGCTTTATAATAGAAAGTAAGTAGCAAGTGTGTAGCAAGCAAACAGTGGAGTACCAACTCGGACGAAGTGCAAGCCTCGGGCTTGTACTGGTCAGTCAATATCGTACCCCAACACAAGAGACAAGCTGAATTAGATTCGGGCCTTAACAGCGGCATTGTAGTATGTTTAAGCGGGGTAAAGCCCACCATCTGGTCTGGTCGACAATACGATACTATATGTAAAATACATGTTACATCAATAGGACGAAAATTAGAGTCGACTATTTCAGTAAACAATTTTCTTTAGCCCAATTTGAGCAATATGGGCAAGGACGATACGTGGTTCCAGTAGAACGGCGCTAGGCACGGTAGGTATGACAAAATGTATATATAAACAAGTGAGAAAGTTTCAGTAGGGTAAACCGACTTACATACACCCTCACTCTCAGTAAAACCATAAAATTTGTTTAACAGAATACAGAATTTTATTATAACTTGATTTCTAGAAGTGGACTGAATGGTACATTTGAATGGGAGGTACCAGAAGGGGCGTGACTGGACTTCCTCCAGAAGTTTAGAAAATTCGGGCATGATCGTGTTATATTGATATAATTATTCGATTTCAAAAGTGTGCTGAATGGTGCATTTGTATTCGGCCACGGTAATATTATTACTTGATTTCTAAAGTGGGCGTAATGATACATTTATATTGGAGACACCAGAGGGGGCGTAGCTATACCTCCAGTTTTTTTCCCAAAACTTTATCATGCTACAGTTTTACTAAATACGGAATTGGGCACGATCGCATTGTGTTTATTGATATTATTACTTGATTTCTAAAGTGAGCAGAATGGTAAATTTTTATGTACCAGAAGGGGCGTGGCTAGACTTCCAGTTTTTCTCCAAAACTTTATCCGGTTATAGCTTTACTAAATGCAGAATTTGGCCAAGATCGCGTAGGATGTATTGATATTATTATTCGATTTCCAAAGTGGGCGGAGTGGTACATTTGTATGGGAGGTACCAAAAGGGGAGTGGCTAGACTTACAGTTTTTTCTCCTAAACTTTATCCTGCGTTAGATTTACTAAATACAGAATTTGGGCACGATCGCATTGAGTATATTGATATCATATTAGAATTCTAAAGTGGGCGGAATGGTACATTTGTATGGCAGGTACCAGAAGGGGCGTGCAATGTAGTCCATTTCCAATACTGCAAGTAGTTTTGGGAATTATTAATCTATGCAAGGTTTCAAAACAATCGGTTACGTTTTTCAAAAGTTATCGTGCGTACCAGCCGGACAGACAGACAGACAAACAAGCAGACAGATGGACATGATTCTAACGGTTCAGGTTCAGACTTAAAAGGTTAGGAATCGAATTTGATTCAAAGAAACATAGGGTCTTAAGTGACTCCATCTATGTGTTACACTTTTGGGTCGTATCAGCGAATTCTGAGTCGATTGAAAGATGTCAGTTTGTCGCTGCGAATACAGCCTTAGTTAATGAGATATCGAAAGCAAGCTTCTAAAAAAAATTTGGAAAACCATTTCCAACACTCATACAAACTCCCCCTTTTTGAGGGTGTTCGCCTGTCTATCCCCCCGACTACATCCGTAATTTTAGAGCTTAAAAAAACTTAATTTCCCTTTGCACCCCATGAATGAGGTATGGGATAGCTTCTCGCGTTGTTGTGAATTAACACGCTTTCTATTTTTAGATTCACAACTAACGGCACCTACTTATTTATCGACGAATGCGAACGTCACTGTTTTGAGAAGCTCTTACTAGACACGACGATTGAATCGACGCTTAATACTGCGAAGTTGCTGTCAAACAACATTCGAGGGGAGCCGACAATGAAAGAAAATTTTATTTCTTTTTTTTCTTTTTTTAAGATGACTGGAGCCAGGTTTGAACCTGCGATCTCCTGCATGGTAGTCGCGTGTTCTAACCACTATGCCACGGCCGGTCCCAATTTTAGAGCTACGAACTGAAATTTTGTATGCAAGCTCCTATCGTCTAAGAGGGTTTATGTCTGCCTATCCCCTCGACTTCGAATTTAGTAATTTAGCAGTTACGAACAGAAATTTTATATGCAGATTCTATCCTCAAAGTGCAAAACTACTGCCATACAAATTACCCCTATTTGGGGGTGTCCGTCTGTCTGCCCTTTGATTACAGCGGTAAGTATTGTATGCAAGCTTTTATCCTCTAAGGGGAAGTTCAGTTCTATATTGAGCAAGATCGGACGAAAACTAAGTACTCCCACCTCCCATACAAACTCTTTTTTTTTTTGGGATATCCGTCTGTCTATCCCCTCTATTACAGCCGTAGTTTAAGAGCTTCGAACTGAAATTTTGCATTGAAGCTTCTATCCGCTAAGCTCAGTATTTAGTGTTTAACATTTCAGAAATTCCCTTTTTTGCGGTTCAAATTTTAATAAAATATAGTTGTAGTGCAAATACAATCGAACTTCTCTATAACATAGTCACGATCGACGATTTCTACGTTATAGAGAAAATTCGTTATAGAGAGGTAAAAATTTTAGGAAAATGCAGAGTTTAAAAAAAATAATTCGTTATAGAGAGAAATTCGCTATAAAAAAGGTCGTTATAGAGAAGTTCGACTGTAACCAGTTTAATCACCACTTTTAAGTATGGTAAAGGTAATCTACGCTTTGGCATAGCCGAATTTTTTAATTCATGAATGCAGTTAGTCAAGAATTATAAAAAAAAATAATCGGAAAACAGATCCACGTTAAATGAGCTCAAATTAAATGAACCCCTAATTGGAAAATTGTGCCGCTAATCTTCTTTCTGTTAAAGGTCTCTCCATAACGTAAAGGTGTAAAGTTATCCGCCTGTCCGCTATTCCACCTGTTAACTTGTGCGCCTCCACTAGTTTTATACTACGGTCAAATCTTGAGTCAGGTAGAGACAAATAAACTGATTGTGTATCTGAGCGATAGATTAAACAGAGGCCTAGATTATGCAAAAATCTTAATAGTGTTGTTTGTTTAATGGGCTGTAATCTCATTTCTAATTAGAAACAAACAAAACACATTTCACGCAATCACTCTCTGTGGTCTTCGACAGATCATTTTGGATTATGCAACTAAGAAAAGGCCCTGATTGGAAACAGAGACATATATTAAGGAAATTCACGTGGATCACGTTGAACCAATTTGGCCGCACATGATTTGAACCTTTATCAGCGACTTATGACTTTTATTGTCCACCCTTAAATAATAATTTTTATTATACTCACTTGGCAACGTTGAGACCTCTGAAGAATTTGGCTATATCCTGATCGCTGCTTTGCCAGGGTAATCCACGGGCTCTCACAATACAATTACCATCGATTTCATCATCGATTGAGCTGCAATAAAGTAGAAAACAACAGCAATTACATTTTATTGATTAGGAGATTTTGTTTCATATATTTCTTTGTTTCTCGTTTATTGTTAATTTTTCTTTTATTTCTTTACAACTACACCTCGTCGTGGCAAATATTATTTATTATGTTGTGCTATTTTGTTACAAATATTTTGTTTATTTTAGCAAAAAATCACGTTTTGCGCCGATCAATTGCGAGTGTCATAAGCGACGAGAATGTAAGGGGAAAAAAATTGCTGAGGTTGACTTAAAATTTACTTACTTTAGCCAACTGATCAACGTTTGGTAGTGTCGATTTTTTGAGAATTCTTTAAATGACAAAATTTGTTGTTATGTTGTTGTCGTTTTTGTATGTACGTCTGTTGCTCGTTTTAAACTTTGAATTCGTCCAAATTACTTTATTAAAACTGATTTTACTAACACTATAAATATTTTGCTGGCTAAGATTTTTTATAATGTTGCCATTATTTTATAACGATAACACATTCACTGTATTTTTTTAAAATATTTTCCATTTTTGATTTGAATACTGCGGTCTTTGTTTATTTGTATTTTGTCTCAAACATCCGATAACAATCGAGTTTTTTTCTTTTGTATTCACAAAGATCATTTGTTAATCTTAAAGTTAAATCTCATTCTGAAGACCGTCTGACGTATCTTAAGGGAAAACTGCTACTGTCCAATATGAGCCGATGTTCAAGCTGAGAATGCAAATCACAGATAGCCACAAGAAAAATTCGATTTTCGAATATTCTTTGCGCTGAGTAAAATAATTTTAAAACCACTCAATCTCTCAATAAAGGTATTTCAATGCTCACTTGGAAATTTGTGAGCACATGTGTTGTGATCTTTTTCAAGTAGCGTCTCACAGAATATCTCACTCTCAGTCTTTTATGCTCCCTTTATTTCATAGAGCAACTCAAATTTGAATTTGGAGTGTTCTTCAAGTGTCAAATTATGTCGAACGTTTGTCGTTTAAATTTTGTTGTGTTTACGCGCTTCACTGATAATGATCGATTGACAAGTGGTTGTTGGGTTGGTTGCAGTTCGTTTTTCTTCTTCTAGTGGCCATACTATGTCCCACTCTAGCAATCAGAAAGAAAGTGCGGGGTAGTTGGCTGCACTTTGAGTTCGCCCAAGATATCGATTGGTTTTTTCGATAATCTTGCAAGAAAATCTCGCTTGGATAGATTTTGTTTGTTCTTATCATGTGTCATTTGACACAGTCATAATATTGTTATGATTTGTTATTGTTTCGGCCGCATAATGAAAGAGAGAGTGAGTGTATCATTTTATTAGTGTTTCCAAAACACCGTGACGATTTGAAAAACCGGATTTATATTTTCTTATTAGCCCTATAAAGTAGAGAAAAACTTATTAATACGTTTAAGTTTGGATTCAAATGCACAACATTACACGAGCAAATACTTATTGAAGGGGAACAAAATAATTAATATGAATAGAATGGACTGGTGTCAGTGATGTAGACAATTTCTTGAGCTATGCTAAAAAATAGAGGCCGACGAGTCTTAAAAATATATGAAATATAAGATGTTTATGTTTTAGTGCCGTTGGGGATGTAAAGTGAATCTTGCATCTCAAGCCGACTCACAACCTTCTTCGTGGTGGGACCAGGCCAACGTTCCCAGCAAAATATTTTGTTGCAAAGAAACAATTACAGAATAGCTTTTACTGATAAGTAACAAGTTCCACTTTCGGTTGCACAATATATTATTTTTGTTTGAAATTGTCCCAAAACCAACATGTTCTCCTGGAACCTGTTATGAAATGAATTGCTACATAACTGAATTACATATGCGGTTTTTTTAAATTTAATTGGTTTTCTATTGGGTGCTAGTTCGAAATATATTTTAACTCAGATTTTTGAGTTTTTCTTAATAAATACCCTCGAAAAAATACTTATTTCGAATACGAATACACATTTCTGTTCTACGGAATCTGTGGTGCAACATGTTGTACATAACCGGTTATATGGAACCGGAAACAGAATAGAAAGTCGATTAAAAAAGAAACGATTCTAGTATCAATACCATTCGCAACAAGTTCTGAAAAATTTTCCTGGGTTGTTAGTAATATTTTTTTATCATGATAGTGAGCAGCGAACCCTGATGGTTGGGCTATGAAAACATAAAACCCAAATGTTGACAACCCCCGCACACTTAATAAGGACCATGATTTAAGGATATTCGCCTGGAACGTCAGGACTCTCTATAGAGAAGGTGCCGCTATGTGACTGGCGGATGTCCAGGGCAAGTATGCACGCGACGTAAAAATTGCGAAATCTATTACAGCTGCCATACCGTAAAGCACGAGTTTGGAAGTGGATTTGTAGCAGATTTTGGGCATTTCATAAAAGAACAGTTGTAATCTACAAAAGTTCAAGTTCGGTCACAAAGAGGGTTTAACAAAAGTGTTGATTTCTACCCCAATTTTCTACCACCTCATATATTTGCAGCCAAGGGACGCACAAGAATGAGCTGAGCGAAAACGCACGTAACCAAACACAAAGAAAGCTGTACATCACGAAACTGCAAACCCCATAGAAAGCCACTGCCTACTGTGTTTTACCCTCCTGCAAGGACATGGATGGAAATCTGGTAACAGATGCGCAGAGTGTGCCCCATATATGGAGAGGACTTCAAGCAACTGCTGACGTGAACGTATCATGCCAATTGTCGGCTTAGATTGCCCACCACCAAGTCAAACCGAGGTAAGAGGAGCAATATCGGGGCTAAAAAAACAATAAAGCAGCCGGTGCCGACGGACTTCCGGCAGAGCTCGTCAAGTCCGGTGGCGAGGAGCTGATAACGAGCATGCACCAGCTCCTACGCACGGTTTGGTTTAACAAGTGCATGCCCGATGATTAGAATCTAAGCGTATTATGTCCTGTGCTGAAGAAAAGTGATCCAAGTGTGTGCTCCGGGGATCCGCCTTTTACCCATCGCATAGATCATTAATTACCACATGATCAATTTAATTTTTGGTGTTTTGATTGGGGATAGCCAAGTTGCCTTGTGAATATCTTTGTCCTGTCGAGTGTGCTATGTGAAAGACTAAAGCCAGTGTTATCCAACCTGATCGGGCCTTATCAGTGTGACTTTAGACCTGCTGGTAAATCAACTTCTGACCAGATACTCACACTTCGGCAAATCCTGGAAAAGACCCAAGAGAAACAGATCGACACGTACCATCTTTTCGTCGACTATAAAGCTGCCTTCAATAGCTCGATACTGCAGAAATTACTCGAAGCCATGGCTGAGTTTGGTATTCCAGCGAAGCTGATACGCATTTACGGAATGACGCTTACTAACACGAATCCTTCAGTAAAGATTGGCATGGACCTTACGGAGCCATTCTATACTAGGCAAGGCCTAAAACAAGGCGACGGCCTATCGGTGACCTCTTCAACATAGTGATGTTGCAGTAAACACGAGTATTAATAATATTACAAATTTAGGTATTACAAACAAGTTTTTAATAAAAAAACAGATTTAGCAGAGATATATGCCGAACAAAATTTGTGCAATATTTTGAAGCCAATAAAAATTGTCCTTTGCTAAAAATTGCAAAGGGTCAATCCATGTTCGACACCCTAGTACACTAAATTCAATAGAAAACCCTGAAATTGTATTAACATAGACAATATATTAAAGAGTCTAACTATTTTAACATTGCTGATGACAATCCCACCTTTTTACTTGCTACTAGAAACCATATTCAATATATATGCCGAAAATTTGTTTATTCATTCTTATAAAGATATTTCACATGACTGAATTCAGTGTATTTTCAAAAAAAATATGTATGTAAAAGGGTCAATTTGGTAATTTTTATATGAGGTACCAGAAGAGCTGTGGCAAATATTACAAGATAATTAAAGTGACCAATTTCGTACATCCTCCTTTTGGAAAATATTAATACTGGTAAAATTTCATAGAGAGCAATTAAGGTTTTCTCGAGTTATCCTGCCGAGTTCCTACCTCAACTGTAAAAGAAGTCGATAAATCAGACTCCTCAAAAACCTAACGATCCTAAACTCAACATCTTTATCTCTCAGTATACCAAACTAGAAAGTAAAATGTAAGCCAAATGTCGCAATCGGCAAAAAATCTGTACTTGGAGTATATTCCTATCAATAACTAGGTTGGTATGTGTACATATATGTATAGTTGTGATTAGGACTGCACTCTTATTTCTATAGGGACTTCTGATCAATATTGATAATGACCGACTTAAGAGCTTTTTGAGGCTCTCAGAATAATTCAAAGTGGAAAACTAGGGATATAAGCTTCGCTAGTTTCCACCATTGAGGGGTCCTCTCCGACGGACTTTGGGGAGCATGGCTTCACGTATCTGAGAGAACTAACGGTGGACTTTTGGTCAGCTGTGTGGTGGTGAAAAGCGGTAGTTGGGGCTTATGCACTTACAAACTCCAATCAAGGAGCAAAACTGGTTTAATATTAAAAATTAACTCTAGTAAACTAAAAGTTGATTGCTCAAGTTATGGGGACCCATATCTCTTGATACAATCAGTCTCACATCTCCCACGTGCATCAAGTATCCTTTTGATTGAACAAAAATTAAGGAGATTAGATGGCTCCGAACCTTTATCAAGGAAAAACAAAATTCGCAGAAAAGTAGATACATTGTAAAGCGTTGGTATCTTAGTAATGGGATAAGACTTGTTTATTGAACCAGCCGTGGCATGATGGTTAGAACACGCGACTACCATGCGGCAGATCCCGGTTCCGCTTTCCGTCTCAAGTCATCTACATTTTTCTTTTATTGCCGGCCCCCTCGATGTTGTCGACAGCAACTTCGCTGTACATAAAAGTGTTCCAAGAATATAAAAGTGTCTAGTAAAAAGTTTTTCAAACAGTGACGTTTGCATTTGTCGATAAACAAGTAGGTGCCTCTAGTTGTGAATCTAAAAATAGAAACGCTGGCATATTTCCGACACGTCTGCGCATTGTCAGAACTCTTCTTACCGATATCGTATAGAATTCTGTACGACTCGGAAAATGTTATTTATTTTGCTCCGACATATCTGATTGATTTCGGAACTCTGTGTCGGAGGAAACAACAAATTGCTATTGAAGAAACAACGAATTTCCCTTCAGATTTTCCTACAATTTACATTTAGAAATCTTTCTGACATCGGTACGACATGTCGTACATTAGATTTCCCTCAACTGCGTTAGTCAGACTACGAGTCAACCATGCCATACGATTTTATTAACGACTTCGGCCCGATTTCGGTTCCTATATCGGAGGATATTTTCCTAAAAACTTCAGGCAGAAATCGGTACGACGCGTCGGCAAGAACATCCGAATTACTTCAGATATTTGGTAAGATATCGGTACAAATTGGTAACGACGCGTCGCATTTTTTTATCAGATTTCAACTCGATTTACATTCAGAAATCGTTTAGACGCCGGTACTACATGTCGTACACACATCAGATTTCCCTCAGATGCATCGGTCAGACTTCGTGTCAACCACGCCATACGTTTTAAGTAACAACTTCGGTCGGATTTCTGATCCGATATCGGAAGATTTTGCCGATTGTCGTACCGATTTCTGATCGATGTCTAATCATTTTGTTTTCTGGGTACACAGTCGTGTTTATGATCGACTTGAAGGTATGGAGCATGGCCTTGGTCAGGTCTTCGGACCCAATAAGCTTAATAAAGATCGATAAATATTCGGTAATAAAGTAATGTCCAAAAACGTTTAAAGTTATAATTACTGCAGATGACATTTGCATGAGTAATGTTCGGAGAGATGAGTCCAAAGACGTTGCTGAATGTTAATTGATCGAAATTTGTTGAAACGCGGATGGATGAAATTACTCAGATGGGAAACTTTGTTCCTTGCTGAAAGATGGCAACATTGTAAATTAGGAATACATATTCCCAATGCCATTTGTATCTGTAGTCGAGTTTTGTTGGTGACGAATGTGCCTTAATAAACTTATAATTATTTCAAAGCGAGTACAAGAATTAAGGTCTTAACTGCGGCAATATAATATGTTCCAGTAGGGTGAAACCCACCATCTGGTCAAGCTGATACTAGATGTAGGTTTAAGTTGAGTACATGTAATGACACAGTGCAATGCTACAACACTCGGAGAGCATTATGGTCCATTGCGATTGTATTAATTTAAGAAAGCAAGAGTATAGCAAGAGTATAGTACAAGATAATAAAAGAATTTACAAGAATAGTACAAGGGAAGAGAGAAAAAAGTGTTAAGATAGTTCTGGTGTGTTCTCTCCTTCATCTCTATATATATACAATGTAGTGAGATTACGTGGAGACACCATGGTCCTCTGCCCTTAAGCTCAGTGAAACTCACCAGATTCTCCATTTAGCATGACGACAATTCGGTGAAACTATCAAAGAACAATTTTCCGAGGAATTGCTTCCTTCTTCTGTGAAGAGCTGGGCAATGACAAAACAAATGCTCAATGATCTCAATTTTCTCCTTATCGTTGCAAAGCCTGCAATAGTCTCCTTTGTCGTCTGCCAGTTGGATGTAAATGCTCTAACGTCACAGTGTCCTGTAATTATTCCGATAAGTTGTCTAACGGACTTTCTATCTAGTACCAATAGTGATCTGGTTCGTCTTTCATTCAGTCTTGGCCAAATTTCCCGTAATACCGCACAGTCGCTGCGATGTTTCCAGGCTGCATTTGTCAGCCTTTCGATGTGACGGGTCACAATTTCGTATATATGACACATATTCTATTATATGACATATATTATTATATCGGCATTAACTCAGCATCATCTAATCGATGCCCACGAAAATAGAGAATTTAAAATTCCTCAAAAATTCCTAATATCTGGACCGACTTTTATGAGATTATTCTAAATAAAACTGCCAACCCTTAACACAAAGTGCTTACCGCATAACATTAAGTATATATAAATTTCGCAAAAGTCGCTTTTAAGACAACGCCATGCTATTAATGTAGCATTAACAGAACATTGACCTGATCGCTATGACATCGTTCAAAAGCCATAATAATTGTCACGTTAATGTACAATAATTAGCCATTACAGTAATAGACTAACTGGCCATTAAGGCAATAATAATGAATAATAATGACTTACCAAATTCCAGGCTCCAGCACTAAACTAACCGATTCATATGCAGTAAATTTATGACCTAAAATAAATATAAATTTTATTAGTCACTCGTGTTAAAAACTAAAGAATACTAATCGCACAACAACAATTGTCGATAATAAAATGGACAAGTACACATGTGTGCGATCATGTTACATATCCATAAAAGTCTTTGAGTCTACATTACCTGCTTTGAGCAAATGTTGTATTGCTGAGACCATATCACGAGATTCCCGAATATAAAATTCGTTATCATCGACCGTAGTGATGTTCAGTTCTGTAAAATGATGTGGGAGATGATTTAATAAAAATCTTGATAATTTCTATAACAAATATTACTTACCTTTGATTATTTCACCAATACTTTGGGCAGGCGTTATTGTAGGCATCTGCAGGATCTTCTTGACATCTTTTACAGGCACCAGGGCTCTAGACAAATCGCCCGATTTGTACATGGCAAATTCTTTGCGCAAATCCGAAAAACGATTATAGTACGAGGGCAGTTCGATATCTTTGACGCAGGCCTCGCGATGCAAACACTGACGCAGGGGCAATTGGCCATCGGTGATGATTTTAAAGTCGCTGTCAAACAGCGATAATGAACGCAAATATTCATCGAACTATGGGAGGGAGAATAAATAGAAAAAAGTATTACTGTTAGTGTGATATTTACAGAACTCAAATATTTTTACATGTAGTTTACATAGATATTGACTGTTAAATTAATTTATTTGCGAGTACATTACAAGACTATAGGGCACTGCAAAAATGTATAAGTTCATCATGATATTTGTGTTTCCAAGCCGTTGACTAATTGATTTATTTATTTTCTTGTCTGAGTTTACATTTATGGTGTTAATACGTTTTGCAGTGTGCAACATTTTTACAGCAACGATTATGAGTGGCAAAAACAAAAATAAATAAATGTTCTGTATGCGAGTATGCAGCAATGATTTTTTTTTTTAGAAATTACTTTCAAATGGATTTCATATAAATGAATTGCATGTATCTATTGTCGTTTAATAAGATTTTTTGTATTTGCCAATACATTAACGTTTTAGAGATTAAAAAATTTTTAATGGGCAGTGCAAATACATAGTTAGCTGTTTAAGCCAATGAAAGTTAATTATGTATTCGGAATAAGTGATACTAATGCTACTACTTCACGGAAACTCAAATTGACTTAAATAAACTTAAACACATAATAAATGTAAAATTTTGTTATATTTTATAACTAAAATTAAACTTTTAGTATTATTTAGTCGAATTGGAATGTTTTTTGAAAAAATATATTATGTTGGCATATAACTATGTTGAATATCACTACATAACGGACAGAAATTTCATATTTGCCAAATGTTCTTTTAGGCTATGATAATGTTATTATAATCAAAAAATAATTTTTATAACCTTATTAGATTAAAATAGGGTAACCTAAATACCCGGAGTATTAAAAGTTAAATAAATCCGTTTATATATTGCAGGTAAGCAATATTTGGATTATGATTCAATCTTGCTTTGAATGAGACCCTTTAATTTATAAGTGTCGAGTCAATCGGCATGTCTAGTAAAAGCTTCTCAAATAGTAACGTTCGCATTCGTCCGTTAACAAGTAGGTGCCGTTTGTTATGAATCTAATATAGTTAGCAACAACGCGTGAGGCGATCGCATACCTCATTCATGGTTTGTAAACAGAAATTAAGTTTTAGTTTGTCAACACTGGAATTGAAAGAATTTACAAATGGAAACAGTTTCATGGCAGAAATGTTCCAAAAGTATTCAGTTGTATTACAAAAATCAGTGTTCGAGGAAAACAGTTTTTCGTGTACTTTCATAATAAATCCTTAGATATATGTAGCTATAAACAATTGCATCTGAAAAGACCAGAGGAAGACGAAACGACTTTTCAGGCGGAAAACGTGTCTATGGAAGAAAAGAGACAGCCAGGATATCAAAAATTACAGGGAAAGAGGCGAAGCCCGAAAGTTCTACCAAAAGCAAAAAAGGAATAGTTTTGGAACAGGGATCCCCACCTGACAGAGATGACAAAGTGGTCACGGACACGCGGAGTGTGATGAATTTCGTACTCTGCTCGTTCCCGAAAGCAGCAGAAAAAAACACAAAAAATCAATTTTCCTGTACACCCCATGAATGAGGCTTTCTATTTTAGATTAACAACAAACGGCACCTACTTGTTTATCGACGAATGCGAACGTCACTGTTTTACTAGACACGCCGATTAACTCGACACTATACTACGAAGTTGCTGAAGACAACATTGTGAAAGCCGGCAATGAAAGAAACATGTATGTAGATGACTGGAGCCGAGAATCGAACCACTGATCTCCCGCATGGTAGTCGCGTGTTCTAACCACTATGCCACGGCCGGTCCCGAAAGCAGCATAAGTAAAGAAATTACGCAATCATCGATAACGGACTCGATTGTCCACCATGGAGTCAAAACCAGATCAGCACGGAAATTGCACAGCTTCAAAACAATAAAGCTGCAGGAGCCGATGAACTGCCGGTAGAGCTTTTTTAAGTCGGCGCCGATTAGCTGGCAACGTGCATACACCAGCTCGCAAACTTCATTTAGCTAAAGAAACGTGTGCCCGATGATTACAATCTTAGCCCTATGCTTAAGAAAGGTCATCCAAGTGTGTGTACCAACTATCGTGGGATCAGAATTTTATCCATCGCTTACAAAGTCCTGTCTAGTGTATAATGTAAAAGACTAAAGCCCATCATAGCAAACCTGATTGGATATTATCAGTGTGACTTTAGACGTGGTATATCCACGACCATTCACACTACGACAAATCCTGAATAAGATGCTATGGCTGAGTTTGGAATTCCCGCAAAGCTGATACGACTTTGCGGAATAACACTGACTGACAAGAACTCTTCAGTGAAAATATGCAAAAATTAGACTGAGCCGTTTTCTATTAAGCGAGGCTTTAGACAAGGCGAGAGTATTGCATACGATATCTTTAACATCATAATGGGGAGGATCATCGGAAAGGTTGCAGTAAACAGGACCGGTGTCATCTTTAACAAAAGTTACATTCTGGTGGCGTATGCCTTTGACATAATATAATTGGCCATGGACTGTGGAATGTTACTGCGGCCTTTTCGAGCACTGAGCAGCAGTCGGAAGAAATGGGTCTGGTGATAAATGAAGACAAAACCAAGTTTTTTATTTCAACGAACAAAGAGTCTATACGTTTGGGAACGTTGAAAACTATAATTTCGAAGTGGTAGATGATTTTGTCTACCTTGACTATGCCGAAAACAAATAAAATATTCTCGGCCTAGGCAAGCCGCCTGCGTGATCGTTTGGGTAAGGAACAGCTTCGGCTGTGCCACGTAGTGGCTGTGGTAAGACTAAAAGACACACTGGTAAACTAAGAGTTTGATGCTCGAGAGAAATAGAGCTGGGTATCTATTGATACCATACGAGTCTTGCATCTCTCATTGTGCATCTAACAGCTTCTTAGTTGAGTGTGGCGTTGCATTCGTAACGCCTTGGTGGTGAATAGGACTAAACCTCTAACAAGGGTGTTAAAGCGATTGTAGGAACACTGTTACTGGCTTTTTCCCTCTTTAAGCGAAAGACTATAATTGTGTTTGATTCTCTGAGTTCTTGCTATCAAGTCGGACAGTAACACATTCAAGTAGTGTTTGTTTATTGTCCAAAACGTGTAACCAGTGGTTAAATTGATGATGCCAGCCGGATGGGTTACCAAGGTACCTAGCAAAAGGTGGTAATTGTGGTCAGCCGAATAGTACGCATTGCTCCTAGCTGAAGGTGACGAAGTGTGAGTCGGCAGAATATTTCGGTATTGTAATAGTGGATGTGTGGCCGGCCGGATGGAAAACTTCGATACCTAGCTGATGGCGGTGTGGTGCATAATTGGGGTTTGCAAGAGTGTTTAGGATGGAATGGTTACTGTCCAAATGACTAAATAATAGAATATTCAAAACATCAAGTACCGATTAATAACAGTGGGGGCCAATATAGGCGGAGTGAAAGCCTCCAGTTTGTACCTGTCAGTGAATATGGTACCCCCACATAAGAATTGAGCACAATTTAAATATTTAGTGCAGTGTTATGAATTACGTCCCGGACCTTAATAGCTGCATTATAGTATGTTATACGTGCGGATACTGAATAATGATTTTCTGGCGCTGCTGTCAATTAAGAAAAAAAATGCCGAAGCTCAGACACCTTTCAACCATGTCGATTAAATCATTAAAGTCATTCACGATCATTTTGGTATTTTTACCAAATTTTTGTCCGATCTAGCTCAACTAGCTACGGCTGTAATTGCGGGGAGAGACAGACGGAAGGACGTCTTTAAATCGACACAAAATTCGATAACGTTGGGAATAACTGCAAAATTATCTGTCGTACTAATGAAACTGTTTGACTTTTTTTCACTATACTTTGACGGGTATTTTTACCGCTGAGTTACTGTGAGTATAATTTCTGACATAACGTGTATGTAAACAAGTAGAATTGTCGTTCTTGGAGAGAGCACAATTCTCTTGATTCTTTATTACATCCCGAAAAATTCACTGTTTGGTGCGTTGGATTACATGTCAAAGGCATCATCGTTCGTAATATTTGACGCCACAGTTAAACTTTCCGTTATCCAAAGTAATTCATTGATTATGATGTTAATCTATTGACAGGCTCTATGAAATAACTCCCAATGAAATAAGTCCCAGAAAAAAAATGAAATAAGTCCCAAAAAATTCCCATATATTTTGGGATTTATTTCATGTGAAATAACTTCCAAATTTTTGGGGTTTATTTCATATTTTTTGGAATTTATTTCATTTATTGTTTGGGATTTATTTCATCAAATTTTAATTCCCAAAAAAATTGAAATGAAATAAGTCCCAAACTATTTTTTTTGGGGTTTTATTTCATTCAATATTGGTAATTTTTGGGATTTACTTTATTAGCGAAAAATATATAACACTGAGTTTAATTTGAGTTTTACGGAAAAAAATAACAATATAGTTAACCTAGAATGAGCACGTATTGATTTATTTGTATATATGTATATTATTATAAAAGTGACCAATGTATTTTTTAATTCTTCAACTTTTCTGTATTTAAAAATCTGTATTGGTATTTGAATTAGTAATTATAATAATAAATAATGAATTAAGGGAAAATCCTATGATTTTTATGTAAAATTTTCATATTATTTATTGTATAAAAATTGTATAAGGGAGCAAAAAACATGTATGTATATTAGCTATGGAATAGTGTTATATGGAAATTCTTAGTAACGACTTTTTTACATCGCGGAACCTCTTATTTTGTGAGGTTCAGTAAAAAAATGCTGGAGGCAAAAAATGGTGGTGGTGGGGTCAGGTTTAACCGTCCCGCATTGGGGTCAAAGTTCAGAAAAATTTTGAAAAAATGTACAACAGTCCTCCTAACTACCATGGGGTTGTCGTTAGGGGGTTGGGATGTATGGCAGACCTTCATGAATTTCTTTTGCCAACATTTTCTCCGAACATACTTACCCCCTTTCTCCACTCCTTCGGGGGGCTCCCGTACAAATTTTTAATTACCCCCTTATTACTCCGTATAATGTTCCCGAAGCCCTAACTTCACCAGGGTCACCCCTAGGGTGTTAGAATGTATGACGGATCTCCAGGAAAATCTTTTCTGAACATTTTCTTCGAACATACTTACCCCCTATTTTCTCTCCTTAGGGGGGCTCCCATACAAACTGCACCAAAACCCTCCCTCAATATAAGAAAAATCGCCCTACCTATCCAGGTGTTGTCCCTAGGGGATTATGATGTATGGCGGACCTTCATGATTTTTTTTCCCCAATATTTTCCCCAAACATACTTACCCCCTATCTCCCCTCCTTATACTGGCTCCCATACAAACTGCACCAAAACCCTCCCTCAATATGAGAAAAACCGCCCTACCTATCCAGGAGTTGTCCCTAGGGGATTATGATGTATGGCGGACCTTCATGATTTTTTTCCCCCAATATTTTCCCCAAACATACTTACCCCCTACCTCCCCTCCTTATACTGGCTCCCATACAAAATGCACCAAATATTGGGATGAATCAAACCAATTTATTTTTATCGTGCGACGGATATTTCTTGCGATTGGCATCGACGACCTGAAGCAAGAATTGTTTCTCATTTTCGTTTCGACATAAAACATTGTTGTAATCCTGCATTAATTTGACACCTCTCTCTGCAGTGTCGTTAACAACATGCAAGGTGCTTACGATCTGCTTCGCTTTGTTGTAGTCTTCCCGGTTTTCCCAGGTTTTTGGATCGGTTGAAATTAACTCATTTGGTAATCCAAAGCGATCGAATAATTTAACTCAGTGCCGGAGTCGGTGTATGGCCTTTTGTTAGATTGGGAAATATCTGACCGCGTTCAGGCCATTTCCTTCGATACAACTTCAACAAACACTGGCTCGTTCCAAGGTGCGTCACTCATTCTTGAACAGTTATTGGAACGAGATCTTTTATACTTACCGTGCAGACATCATATTTAAACTGGTATTGAAAGAGGTGTTCGATGCCAAATTCGGTAAAACGTCAGCTCCAGGTGTGCCTTTGTTTGCTCGATTTAAATGTGATTGGGAAAGGATGAAAGACAAACGATATACCAGTGGCATAACAGACGATAAAGTCGCTATGAAAATACCTGTTAATGTTCTGATTGAAGTCAAATCATTTTGTTTGGCTCAGCTACAAGAGAAACATCCCAGAGCAGACTACAGAGAATTCCTGCAGATCGTTTTATTATTTCTTGGAGAAAACATTACCAGCCATGCCCGATGGATGGCCAAGGCCATATACTGCATAAAAATGTTTCTATTTCGAAAACATTTCAATTTAACCGAAATTGAATTAGAGAAGCTTCGCGGTATTTGCATATTTATCGTGACACTTTATGTGAAAGCTTGGTTGGGAGCACCACGGCTGTCGAGGCACCCAATCAAGACTTCAATTTTTTAAAAGCGGCAGTCGCTCAGTCAATTGATGGAAATGTGTCACAGAAAGTGGTGGATAAATTGTGCAATCACCTTTGGTACATCAGTGCTGAAGCTGTGGCTCTTGCACTATTCGATAAAAACGTTTCCCATAATATCAAGCAAAAAATGGCGAATGTAATTCTTTCATTCCAAGAAGACGACGAAAAAGTAGAATCTCAATCTGATGACGAGGAAAACGAGGGAAAAGGCACTGAGGAGGAAGAGAGCGAGGATGAGGATGAGGATGAAAATCAAGGCGTTAAGTCTGCTTGTTCACGTTCAGCTATTGTTGTCGGCTCCAAAGGTGTGAATAAAATTGAATTGCATTCGAAACAAGTGAAAGAATTCATTGCAAAAGATTTGAGCCATTTCGTGACGAGAGACACAGTTAAATTATTCGATCGCTTTGGATTACCAAATGAGTTAATTTCAACCGATCCAAAAACCTGGGAAAACCGGGAAGACTACAACAAAGCGAAGCAGATCGTAAGCACCTTGCATGTTGTTAACGACACTGCAGAGAGAGGTGTCAAATTAATGCAGGATTACAACAATGTTTTATGTCGAAACGAAAATGAGAAACAATTCTTGCTTCAGGTCGTCGATGCCAATCGCAAGAAATATCCGTCGCACGATAAAAATAAATTGGTTTGATTCATACCAATATTTGGTGCATTTTGTATGGGAGCCAGTATAAGGAGGGGAGGTAGGGGGTAAGTATGTTTGGGGAAAATATTGGGGGAAAAAAATCATGAAGGTCCGCCATACATCATAATCCCCTAGGGACAACACCTGGATAGGTAGGGCGGTTTTTCTTATATTAAGGGAGGGTTTTGGTGCAGTTTGTATGGGAGCCCCCCTAAGGAGAGAAAATAGGGGGTAAGTATGTTCGAAGAAAATGTTCAGAAAAGATTTTCCTGGAGATCCGTGGTACATTCTAACCCCCTAGGGGTGACCCTAGTGAAGTTAGGGCTTCGGGAACAATATACGGAGTAATAAGGGGGTAATTAAAAATTTGTACGGGAGCCCCCCAAAGGAGTGGAGAAAGGGGGTAAGTATGTTCGGAGAAAATGTTGGCAAAAGAAATTCATGAAGGTCTGCCATACATCGCAACCCCCTAACGACAACCCCATGGTAGTTAGGAGGACTGTTGTACATTTTTTCCAAATTTTTCTAAACTTTGACCCCAATGCGGGACGGTTAAACCTGACCCCACCACCACCATTTTTTGCCTCCAGCATTTTTTTACTGAACCTCACAAAATAAGAGGTTCCGCCGTATAAAAATCGAGAATTCGCGCACTATTCCATAGCTAATGTATATGATATCTTATAAGAAAGCCGTGGGCGCGCGATTTTTTATTAAAAATTTTCATATTTTGTTGTATGTAAAAAATTTATTTAATTATTCGGTTTTGTATATACATATAACAATAATCCGGCGCAGAAGAAATTGGTAATTATTGTGTAAACATCATCCTATTATAATTGGATTCTCACGAAGACCATCGCAGCAGAAGCGCCGCAGGCGAAAATTTTTAACAAAAAATCGCGCGATTTTTTCTTAAAAATTTTCATACTTTGTTGTGTGTAAAAACGTTAATTAAAAATTATTTTTTGTACATACGTATAATAAAAATATACCGGAGCAGGAAAAATTTTAAACAATTGTGAATAAATATTAAAACCTGAGCAAATCAAAGTTCAAAAATACAAAAACCTGAAGAATGTTTGTTATAATTGCAATAAGATATTATTGCAGATTAGGCCGAAAATGGTATTAATGACTACATATGACACGAAGATATCAATGACTACACTCAGTAAATATGCAATATATTTTACTAAGTAATATGTATTTATAAATTTGGAATTTATTTCATATTTTTGGTGTTTAATTTATTTCAATTTAAAACAAATAACAAATTTGGGACTTATTTCATTTTCTGTTTGGAAATTATTTCATTTTCTTTGGGATTTATTTCATAATTTTTTTTGGAGCTTATTTCATTTTCTTTGGGACTTATTTCATTGGGATTTATTTCATTGGGACTTATTTCATTGGGAGTTATTTCATATCGCCCTATTGACAACCGATGATGTAGTGATAAATGTTAATAACAAGCAGCTTGTCAAGTCCATGAAGACCGCAATGCATCATCTTAGTGAGTTGTATACTGATTTGACTACAATAAAAATCAACAAACTATTTTCAATTAGAAAAATGTCTGTTGATCGATTAACAAAAGTCCTACTAGTTTAGTACATCATCACAAATAATTCATACATATTTTAGACATTGTTTTTTTTTTCAAATACAAAACATATGCATGCAGATACAAAATCAATTTATATAAAATTAATGATGACATTAATTGGAATAACCAATACAATTTGGAGATAAACCCACACACACACACACACACAGAAAAAAAAACAAGCAGCAGTAGCATCAGCAACAACCACCAAAGTTTAATCATTATCACTGATTAATTTGTTTTAAATCTTGTACATGTAACTTCAAGCTGTATTAACTATATTAATAAATTTAAATAACTAAATGCAAAACAAAAAACCAACAACAACAAAAACTAGCTAAGATGATACGTAAACACATAATAATTCCATAGTTGATGGCAGGCGAGAGAATTACTTCGCAACCTTGACATCTTAATTATATAACGAACGTTTCGAGCCAGCGCGAACAACTCGAATTATTCAGACAGACAGACAGCAAGTCGTCGGAATTAGTATTGGGGGCTGAAAACACGCCACAACAAAATGCTTAAAAGCCATCATTGTAATCCTCAAAGTAATGTGAAAAGAGCTAAACAAATCTATTAAAATGTTTTCTGTTTGCTTAGCTGCAATTTAGGTAAAGATTGTTGCGTTGTTGCGAAAATAAAATGGAACTGAGTTTAGTTGAACTCCAGTCGAAACCATTTGAAAACAATGTTTGCCATCCTCCTTAAGTGTCCAATGCTACATGGTATTACATTTAGACTCGACAGCCATTGAAATGGTTCAAAGTTTGGCTTTAAGCTGAAGTTGTGTACTACTTGCGTATTTGATGGTTGTCGTGCCGCCTCTTACTCGTTGCATAGCTTCAATTAGGTGCTGTTGCAACAAGGCAACAAGGCTTAGTTTAATTTGGCATGATGGAACTTTGGAATGTTGATGTATGAAAAAAATTTAAGAAATTGGCATTAAAGCAAAAATATGTAGAGGGATTCGAAAAATAGGAAAAATTCAATTGTTTTGAATTATAAATTATAGAAAGTTTAACACAGAGGGGAAATTTTTTTTTCAGAATTAACTAAAATTTTACCTTACAGTTGACATTACCTTCTGAGCCGGTTTGGAAACACAAATGAAGCAGATTACACTGGTTCACTTATAACTCATACTTGTTCGAAACTTAATGTCTACAAGGTTTTGGTATTATCAAAAAATATTAATATATTTATATATATATATATATATTTTTAATACATGCTCAAGAATGGATCGAGTCTGGGCGTATCAAACATTTGTATGGAGGCGGTTCGTGATACTCCACAAGGAAGAGTTCTCTCTCCACTACTATGGAATCTCAACATCAATACTCTTCTGAAACTACGTGCTGCACAACCGCCGCATTTGCGGATGATGTAGCACTCATAGTTACCGGTAAAGATCCTAAGTTAATATCTAAGCTTTTGGAATCTTCACTGAAACTTCTACTAAAATGATGTCATATCCCTCAATTTGTCAATCCCAGATTAAATGGAGTCGCACTTATACTTTCTTTCTTTCTGCTCTTCCATGCTCTTTCATTGTCGACCCCCTGCATGTTGTCTTCAGCAACTTCGCAATATAAGTATGAATCAATCGGCATGCCTAGTAAAATCTTCTCAAACAGTGACGTTCGCATTCGTCGATAAACAAGTAGGTGCCGTTAGTTGTGAATCTAAAAATAGAAAGCGTGTTAATTCACAACAACGCGAGAAGCTATCCCATACATCATTCATGGGGTGTAAAGGGAAATTAAGTAAGTACTTATACTTTCCTTGGGCTCATATTTTCTAATAAACTAAATTGGAATCACAACATTCAGAACAGGACCAGCAATTCGGCAACGGCTCAATACTGCTGCAAAAGAGCAATCGGCCCCAAGACTGTTAATATGTTTTTTTTATTTAACCAAGCTTATATTGCAGAACATTAGTTTGGTGGCCGGCGCTGGAGGTTAGGCAAAGACTGAAAACATATATGATAACCAATGAGCAGATGCAATCAAAGGCCGCCACCATCGTGAATTCGGGCGAAGTTTATGGTAATTTTGGTGTTCCTCTCAGCATAGGGAAATAGCTTATAACCAGTAAGAAAATTTCAGTCGGAAAATCTGACTTACATAAAATTTTATAATATATTGATATAATTACTCGATTTCTAAAGTGAGCAGAGGTACATTTGTATAGGAGGTACCAGAAGGGGCTTCGCTAGACTTCTTTTCGTGTATTAATAATATTAATCGATTTCTAAAGTGGGCGGTATCAGATGGGTGTGGGAAGTACCAGATGGGGCATGGCTAGACTTACAGTTTTTTTCTTCGAAACTATCCTGCTATATATTTACTACATACATGATTTTGGGTACGATCGATATTTAAAGTAGGCGGAGTGGTACATTGGTATGGAAGGTACCAGAAGGGGCGTGGCTAGACTACTAGTTATTTCCCCAAAGCTTTATACTGAAACAACTTTTCTAAATACGAAATTTGGGCACGATCGCTTTCGGTGTATTGATATTATTACTCGATTTCTTAAGTGGGCGGAATGGTCTATTTGTATGGGAGGTACCAGTAGGGGCGTGGCTGTGTATCCCATTTGCAATATAGTAAGCAGTTTTGGGGAAATATTAACTCGTGCAAAGTTTCAAAACATTTGGTTGCGTCTTTCGAAAGTTATTGTTGCGTACCAGCCATACAGCCAGACAGACGGACATGGCTCAAACATCTTAAAAAGTCATGAATCGAATTTGGTTTAAAAAAAACCTAGGGTGTAATATGACTCCTTTTATGTGTTACACTTGTGGGTCGTACCAAATGATATATACCCCCTCCTACAACTCCCTACAACGATTTTTGTAGAAGCAGCAATGACAAGGAAGAGTAGGAGACCACGGAGCATCTTTTATGTCACATCTCTGTCTTTGGTGACATGAGGTACGAAAAGTTTGGTCATCGGATACTTGTGGACAATATCTGTCTATCAGTAAGCGATCTGTAGAATATCCATGCCTTTAGCAATGAAATGGTTTGAGAGCGGCGATAAGCGAATTTAAAACTGTATTACATCGTGACCTCAAATAGGACCCAAGTAAGCTTTGCTGAAGTCGGCTGCCAAATTAACTTAACCTTAATAATCGTCGACATTTTTTTTTCAAAATTTGCGCTCTTATGGAGCTATTAGTCTTATTTATGGCATAACGGGTATGTAAACAAGCAGAATTGCCGTTGCTGGAGAGAGCATAGTCCTCTTTACTTGTTATACCCTTTACCAGGAGAACGAACGGAGTGAAGGGTATATTAAATTTGTTCTTCTATTTGTAACGCCAATAAGGAGGCGTGGTAGGTATGACAATATATGTATAAATGGTCAGCGTCGAATTCTGAGTCGATATAAAGATGTCTGACTCTCTGTCTGTCCCCGCGTTTACAGTTTATGAGCTATTGAGCTATGCAAGCTTCCATCCTCTGAGCGGAGGGTATGTTCTAAGATCAGCAATATCGGACAAAAACTACTCCCATGTCCCATACAAATTCCCCTTTTTGGGGGTGTCCGTCTATCTGTCCCAACGATTACAGCCGTAGTTTAAGAAATATTGACCTAAAAATTGGTATGTATGCATCTATCATCTAAGCAGAAGTTAAGTTCTGAGATGAACAATATCGGACAAATACTACTACCATATCCCATACACACTACCTCTTTTTGGAGTGTCCGTCTGTCTATCTCCGTAAATATAGCCTCAATTTAAGAGCTATTGAGCACATATTTGGTATACAAAGCTTCTATCATCATTATCGAACATAAACTACACCCACCTTTTATACAAACTCACCCTTTTGGGGGTTGGCCGTCTATTTGCCATTATTTCTAAGATCCCTACACCAGACTACATTATAGCCGTAGAACAAATACGCACTTCGCTTATGTATAAAAACAAGAGTTTTTCTCAAAGAAATTTTCGTAAACTAATGTATAACCCACTAAAATATTAATTACCAGTTGAAAAATCGCAGAAATTTAGCGTAGCAAACTTCGGTCTGAATCGATGAGCAAAACATAATGTTATGTTTTAGCATTAGTCCAATAAATTTATTTCTTGTTGACCGTATGTATTGGAATAAAGTTGTTCCAATAATGTTGAGGCTAATAGAATTCGCTGTCATTCTAGCCTAAAATATCTTATGTATATCAATAGTACGCATATATTAGTAAAATTGTCTAGCAACACATCAAAAGATGTTTTCTATTATGTATAAGAAGAAGGTTAAGATAAGGTCACATAAACAATAAAAATATGTGAAAGTTAATAAATTAAGACTGACTCAAACTACAGATACAAAGTTAGGCTGTTTATACACAACAAGTCGCACCTAAACTATGCATTGGCATGAACTATGCGTAGCATCCATTAAGACTGAAAGCACGTACTCTATGTCATATAGTCTATTTCAAAACTCTACAAATTATTAAAAAATAATTTTACAACTGAATCTTATTGTCCTAACAATCTACAATAACAATTTGCTTGACATATGCCGAAATTGATAACATTACCAAGAGTCCATTGTCATGCCAAAAATCATAACCTGTTTCCCCTTCTCAACTGCAGTTGCATTTCCATATGACATGTTATTGGTTAATGATTTTTCTAATAGACTTAACTAATAGATGAAAACAAAACTCCCCAGAGACACTAAAACACTAATGCTGTTGTCGTTTCATATCTAATAACTATATGATCAAAGTAAATATTTGGCCAGAACACCAAACGATTGGTGTGAAATTTAAAGTAAAATAATTATCAAACAGCACACTTGTAGAAAAAACCCCCAAATGGCTGCCTGGAAAATCACATAAGAAATGTGACAACTGGTTTTCCACAATGACAGTAGCGCAAACAGGGCACAACAGTAACACAAATCACGACATCGCTATTTAGCATCTGACACCGGAACTAATTGCCTGCGAGTTAAAATAGAGTAGGCATTTGCAAATATTAGTTACATCCAATGACCCTAAATTTGGCCTGCACCCCACTATATCCTTTTATAAAACTTCAAGCAAAATATAGTTTATAGGGAAACATTCCCTAGATCAGGTGTTAAATGTATTTTTATTTCTCACAGTGCATGTATGATATACTCCCATATTCTCCTCTATAAGTACTGCCGGCCCTTTTCAGCCTTCAGCCGTCACATCGTCATGGCATATAATGACGGGCGTGTGTGTTTGTCTATTTGACCGTGTAAATATAGACATAATGATGACATTGCTGAAATCGTCGTAGTTGGGGTTATAAATTTAAGATTGCAGTTTTTTGTTTTTCTATTTCGTTTTCACTTTGCATTCTGACAATTCTCTATATATCTACTATATAGCTACAAGTTGTTATATGGGACATTTGTTGCCGCTTATAGTCACGCAAATCTGCCTATTTGGACATGAATGTAAATGCTGGACCCGAGGTTTTCAATCTCAGTTCCCATTTAAATAACGCTATGGAGACGAGACCACCACCACCACCATGCAATATGTCAAATGACTCAAATGTATTGTGACGGTGGCTAATAAATCATTGTAGATTTTGTAATGTTAGTTACAAAACAAAACATGGTTCTGGAATTGTTGTGATATGTAGATGTAACTATTTGAGATACTTGTTTAGTGTTAACATGTAAGAAATTCGGCTAGATTTGTGTTGTTATGTTTGGTAAAATACAGTGATGGTCGAACATCCGATATAGTTGGTCATGGTCGATTGTATGAATAGTTTCATAGAAAGTTTACAACTTATTTTTCTTTCTAATATATAAAAATCTCTTGTCGTCGAGTTTGCAATAGCAATCTTCCGAAACGTCTCGACCCTTCTTTATTAAATTTTGTATAAATAGTTGGTAGATAGGAGAATAGGTACCATTGTATTTTTACACCGATAGGTGGCGCTGGTTTGGACTTATGTCGAAAATTTCAATGGTTGGACCAATTTAATTAAAATTTAAAATGACTATGTAGGTTCGATAGTACAACCGGAGCTGAGTAAAACCCTAGCTCAGTTTACTGGATTGGCTAGCAAATACCCCAAACTTTTTGAAATCCCTTGGATCCCATGAAAAATGTGACATTAATTGTTGGCCTACAGTTTTTAATCTAGCTCTTTCTCTTCTTAAGCAAAGTTCTAGCTAATACTCCGCTTAAGAAATTGATATAATAAAATTTCCCAAAAAAAACTAGACTTCAATGGTTTATTTTCAAAAAACTTTGATAAAAATTTAAATTTTTTCACTTTTTTTAATATGTCGTAGGGAATCCAGATTTTTTGCATACTCTATTCAGTGAAATTGTAGTTTAGGTAATACCGAATAACTTCTCTAAACAAACCCATCTGAGCAAGTCTAGGGATATCAAATAGCTCTCAAAACCCACTACCTACTTTAAACAAATCAGTTTTTTAAGAGTTTTAGGCCATTGTGCAATGTTTTTACTTGCTATCTTTACCAAAAACGTACTTATTGTATAACTGAACAACTTCTGTTAACAACTAATATGATCGAAATACTCCACCCCTTTAATTGTTCACAAAGAGCATTAGGGTGTCCCTTATATTGCATTTTTTCGAATTTCGTTAAAATTATGTATTAATCGCGATGTTGGTCATCTAGCTTCAAAGGAGTCTGAAGATGAACTCGTCATGGATTACGAAACGCGTCATCGTAGTGCGTGACACTGAATTGGCCATTAATACCAACAATACAAAAACTTTTCTGATAGTTTACCCAAATTTGGTGTATCATTAACTATATAATATCTTGTTAACAAGAACAAGTAGATGTTGACGTCCGAAACTCTTTACAGAGATGATGCATCTATCCAACTGGCGGATGTCCTCGACAAATACAAGACTGACATCACCACCATACAAAAAATGAGATGGACGGAACAGAGATGCCCACGACGAAAGAACTGTGACATTTTTAACAGCTGCCATACAGAAAGGCACAAATTTGGATGTGGATTCATAATTGGCAAGAGATTTCGGCATCTGGTCCCGAGGTTTAACCTTGTCAGTGATAGCCACTATCTGCATCAAGCCGACATATTTTTACATCACACAGATTTTTGTACACGCCCTGGCGAAACACAAAGACGAGGATATTATTGAAGAAGCATTCTATGAGCACCTGGAGGAAAAATATGACCGCTGCCCAGCCCATGACATTACAATTATTCTGAAACAACACCTCCGATACACAACACCTTCTGGTCGTCGGCCAGAAACATGGTAGTGAGTGGAACCAGATTTCCACATAAAGATATCCACAAGAAAACCGAAATGTCCCCTGATCAAAATACGAGAAACTAGTTTGATCACGTGGTAATCGATGGCAAGCATGTCTCAAGCGTTATGAACGTGCGTGTGATGCACGATGCTAATATAAACTAGCATCACCACCTAGTTGCAGCCAAAGTGCGCAAACGTAGTGCTAAAAACGCTTGTAAACAAACGCAAAGAAAGCTAGGTATCACAAAGCTACATACCACCGAGATAGCCAGTGGCTACGCCGACCAACTCTCTCAGTTACTTCAAAATCTTAAACTTAAAACTTAATTTTCCTTTGCACCCCATGAATGAGGTATGGGATAGCTTCTCGCTTTCTATTTTTAGAATCACAACTAACGGCACCTACTTGTTTATCGACGAATGCGAACGTCACTGTTTGAGAAGCTCTTACTAGACACGCCGATTAACTCGACACTAAATACTGCGAATTTTCTGTCAACTACATTCGAGGGGAGCCAGCAATGAAAGAAACAATTTTTTAAGATGACTGGAGCCAGATTTGAACCTGCGATCTCCCGCATGGTAGTCGCGTGTTCTAACCACTATGCCACGGGCGGTCCCCGGATACTTCAAACAAAGCCTCTTAATTCTACTGTTCCCGACATAGAGTGGCAGCATATTACAAATTCTATGACCACTGCCGCTACGCTTGCGGTGATGGAACGCTATAATAAGAAGAGAAGGGAGATGAAATACTACAACAGGCGGAAAAACGTCTATGGAAGGAAAGATTAATGCCAGGTCTAACGAAAATTACCGGGATAGAGGTGATGCCCAAAAGTTCTACCAACTGGTAAAAAGCTAAAAACATAGCTGGAAATCTGGTCGCGGACACACGGAGTGTGCTGCAAATATGTAGGGAACACTTTCGTACTCTGTTCATTCCCGAAGGCAGTATGAATGACGAAATCACGCCACTCATCGACGACTAAGTTGATTGTCCACCACCGAGCCAAAACTAGATCAGCAATGCAATTGCACGGCTAAAAAACAATAATGCTGCAAGAGCCGATGGACTGCCGACATAGCTTTTTAAGACCGGCGGCGTTGAGCTGGCAATGTGCATGCACCAGCTTATAATCACGATTTGGCTAAAGGAATGCATGCCCGATGATTGGAATCAAAGTGATCTATGACCAGTGCTTGAGAAAGCTGATTCAAGTGTATGTACCAACTTTCGATGAATCATTTCACGTGAAAGATTAATCTCATCCAGCGAACCTTATTAGACACTTATCCGTATGGCTTTAGACCTATCACGACGACCGACCAGATAGAAAAAGGCAGCAGGTAGGTAGATGATCTGTTTATCGATTACAAAGTTGCATTCGACAGTCCGATACCACAAAACTATCAGTTGCTACAGCTGAGTTTGATATGCCCGCGAAGTTTGGTGAATGAGAATGAGTGAATGAGATCTCTTTAACATCATGATCATGTGAAAGGGTGCAGTAAACGCAACTGGTACCAACTTCAATAAGTCACATGCTGCTCTCGTCTGCCGATGATATAGATATTATTGGCCGAGGACTTCAGGATGTTACTGCGGCCTTTTCTAGCTTTGATATGCAGTCGGCAGAAATGGCATGTTTGTTGCAACGAACAAAGAGTCTACTCGTTTGGGCCGCTACGTTACCAAAGCTCTTAATAATATACAAATATATTTTTTTGTTTCGGTCAGTATTCGTTAAAGTCATTGGTTTCGTAAGACGTACTATTTATAGAAACATATACGCCCCGATTCTGAATGGCAATTCCCCGGGAATTTTTTCCCTATTCCCTGTTCCCCTATTCTAAATAAAATCTCCCCGGGAATTTGTTCCCTTCTCCCTATTCCCTTATTCTAAACAAACTTCGAAAGTGAGGAAAAATTCCCCGGGAATAAAGTAGGTATTACGAATGTAAATAAAAGGGAGAAATTGATGACAAATTTTGCGGAAAATTCCGCCAACAAATTTCAAGGGAATTGTACTAAAAATGAAAGTATTTAATATTTAATTGATATACATAAGTACAAAACATTTGTCAGCCTTTTGGGATAGATTTTTTCATCAAGTTAAGCTCGCAATTCGCTGGAATTTCAAGTAAATGAGTCTTGCCACGCACCAGGATGGTAGGTGTCTTCGTACCGTATCTTTAGCTCATGATCACACACCTGTAAAAAGTTTTTTTTTTAATTATAAAGATAAAGTTTCAATAAAATCACTCACTAAACTAAATTTTTAAGCTGTGGTTTCCCAAACACTCCCTATACCCGTCTGGTAGCCACCTTCGGCAAGGAAGCGAGGAATTGCCCTCAATTTCACAAGCGGGGATATTGCAAAGAGCTTTCTGCTTTGGATATCATCACAAACACAGCACTGAACATTTTTATATTGTTTTTTTTTGTAGGTATTTGTTGTTTATATTCATTTTATTCGCTTGACATTAAAAACTCCATAAAAATTATTTGCAAATTGTTAGCCAAACAAAACAGCTGACGCAAAACAGCTGACTTCGAAAAACCGAAATTCTCTCTCCCTTTTATTGTTCTCCCCGTTTGTTTAGAATAGGAGGATTTTATTCCCGGGAAAAATAAATTCCCCGGGAATTATCTCCCGGGGAGTATTCAGAATCGGGCTGATAGAAACCTAAATGCCCCACTGAAACCCTAAACTGCTTTATTACCTAAAGTACATTTTAATCAATCAACTTAATAAAAATATTTATCTGCACTCTATAATACAATCTAAAAAGCTATAAACAAAATATAAAATTCGCAATCGCAATATTAAAAAAATCTTAATCATAAATAAAGTAAGATAATGGAATAGCAATACGTAACACGGCTAATATGTAGGACAACAAAATATGGAATGACTTTTAAAAACAAGATTTCTGGTAGTCTTTCCCATGTTCCGATTTACGGTTCCATTTCAAAGCATGAAATACAATACCTCAACCATATTTTTGATGACGACATGCTAGAAATGTTTCCCTCTGTATGGAAAAAATAAAACAATATCATTCTTATCTTATATACTTGCACAAGCCTTCCAGAAGACCGTTTACTAGCAGAAAACCATTCTCTCTTGGCTTCCACATGTGTGAATTTAAATAATTAAAATGCAGTAATCACGCCTTCTGGTTATACATCTTGTCACTTGTTGATATGTTACAGTTTGAAAGACATCTTATTCGACTAATCAACACTGGCATCAATTTATGTAAGATTTAGGATGACCACACAGTTAAGTTACATATTTATGCTTAAAATCTAAATTCACCGTAAGACCAAAGTCTATTCAGTGTGGAATTTACATATTTTTTCTAAATATGAGAATGTCAACGAAAAAATCGTCACTTTAATGAAGCAAAATCAAACTAGCACTCATTGATTCATTAACGTAGTATCGTAGTGGTAGTACGCACAAGTCTCTTAACTAATCTAATCTTTATGATAACCAAACTAATTCTCTTGGCTTTAGTTGGATATTACTATTATTATTATAGTCAATGCAGATAACACTTATGTGACAGTTTGATACTTTTAGTTGCATTTGACGGATTTGGAATCGTTGGTCGTCGTCATCAGTTACAACGTGACGGCAGGTGTTAAAAAATTATTTATAAAACTAATAACTATAAATATTTTACAAATGTGTAACGAGGGATGTTTGGCTATGTTAAAAAATTTATAGGTATTTGTTAATAATTGGGAGGTTTTAATTGAAGCACTGAATCGGGTTAAAATTTTGATTACATTACAAACAACTAACGCTGCAAAAACATACGTTTTTATTTTTTATCTTTGGATTTAAGTGATAGAGGAATCTAATCAAGGTAAATTTAAAAATTTATGTATAAACAAAACTAATAAACAACCTATAAAAGGTTAAGAACCATAAGAATTTTTTTTGTTTTTAGTCTTTAAGGAATTCAAATGATTTATAGCATTCATTGATACAGCGGTAGTCATTATTGTTTCAGTTTTGAGAGAGGTAAATGAAACGAAGTACCTATTTAGTAATCCATGACATCAGTATGACATTGTAAGTGAGCGATCTAAGTACTTAGAACGTTATTCGTGTATAATGTAAAAGATATCGTCTACTCATAATAACTAGAAATTGAAATGGCACCTACAAAGCTCGCTTAAAACACCACTAATAATGTAATTGCAACTGAAATGGCCCCTACTGGCATCGTCGCGATCAAACGGCCTATGAACCTTCTATGTTAAATTTAAGGAGGAATACTCGAATCACTGCTACTCGAATCACTGCTACTAAATATAACTGATATCAGCGATTACGTAATGGGTATTTTTACGGCTGGGTTATTGTGAGCAATAAGTGATTTTAGTTTGGTTTGAAAAAACAAAACACAAACAATGCGAGTAATGTTTATCCTCGCATTAATATATAACAGTTATTGTGGTCGCAAATGTCTTGCAAGCATTGCTCACTGCAGTGAGTAATTTGTTGTCGTCGCAAAGCAATTGCAATTGTGAATACGCTCTAGTATATTTCAAATGATACGAGAAAAGGTGTAACGTATTGAAGGAGTCGTGTAAGACCCTAAGTATCTTAAGAGAAAAATTTTTAAGGTCTTTTTTAGACAATTGAGCCATGTCCGTCTATCTGGCTGACCGGATGGAAGGCCGGTAGGCAGGATAACTCAAATAAACCTTAACTGACCCTTACGAAAATGTATCAGCATTAATATTTTCCAAAATGAAGTAAAAATGTACTAATTTTTGGGGAAAAAATATTTCATACATAACTTCCAAAGGGACAACTTGACGACGTTTAAATTTTGTCAGTTTAATTACACTGCTATAGCAAACAAACTCTTAGAAAATCAAAACGTTTGGCACACCACTTCTGGGTACCATTGTGTACAGTAAAAGTATTTATTAGTACATTTAAAGTACTTTTTAGTACAATAAAGATACTCTGTGGTACAATTAATTGTTCTTTTTGTGTGCAATAAAAGTACTTTTTCATACAACAAACTGTACTTTTTGATACCATAAGTATACTTTTTGGTACAGAAATGTACTTCTCAGTACAACAAATTTTACTTTTTAGTACTATAAACGTACTTTTTAGTACAATCAATTTACTTTTTGATAAGTTTAAGTTTTTGGTATCGAGTATTATCTGTGTATCAAATATTTTCACTCTTAGGCTATATTACAGTTTTGCCATTAATTATATTATTATGTCTGCAAATTTGAACTTGAAGTACCGAGTGTCAAATTTTATCCATCTAGGGCTTAAATACAGTATTGCAACGCCCCTCCGCCCACTGATCCAAAATTAAAATATCGTATGCATGTTAATTTTTGTGTTGTAGTGGATATCTGGATATTAAATATTATCTCTCTGGGGCTTTAATACAGTTTTGCCACTCCCACTCCGCCTTCTAATCCAAAATTTAAATTTCGTTTGCATATTCATATTCGCGTTGCCTTGCACTATCTGGTTTTCAAATTGTATCTCTTAAGGGCAAAAATACAGTTGTGCCACGCCCACTTCACCCACTAATCCAAATACATATTTCGTCTGCATATTCATATTCATGTTTTCAAGTAATATCTGTGTACTATCTTTTATCTCTCTGAGGCTAAAATTCAGTTTCGTCACGCCCCCTCCGCCCATTGATCCAAAAGTAAAATTTCGTTTGCATATTCATATTCGTGTTGGCGAGTACAATCTGTGTACCAAATTGTATATCTCTAGCCCTAAAATACAATTTCGTCACACCCACTACGCCCACTGATCCAAAATAAAGATTTCGTCTGCATAATCGTATTTGTGTTACCGAGTACTATCGGGATAACAAATTTTATCTCTCTAGCTCTAAAAAAAAGTTTTGTCAGTTAAACAATATCATTTATAGGGTGAGGGTATTTATTAGTCAGATCGCCTGACTGAAACTTCTGTACCTGTATGTTCTACATCTTATAAGTAAAAAGTAAAAAAATTTCACCATTTATTTGATAGTAATCTTTTAGCAGTACAATTTGCATGGAAAATTGGTAGTTCATTAAAGAGGTTGACCTTTGTTGTTTTAAACGAAAAATTACGTTGTAATCAATAATAATTTTTTGTATACACCTAGTTATATCAGTTATACTTTCCATGTGACATTTTTTATTTCAATTGTTTTTCTTATGTTATTACAAAAACTATACGTTTTCTTTAATCCTAAAAAGATCTGGACCAACTTATTCAGGCGCCCTCGTATACCTGAGTTATGTTTAAGCTATAAAATTATATAACTATTAGCTATAATGTAAACGGCTAAACATATTTCTTCGCACAGTTAATCAATCATTACATTGGGGAGCAATTGACAAAATAAAAGATAATATGACCATAATACTCACGACCAATACAAAAAGAGAAGCCAATACTTATATGAATTTGTTGTTATACTCGTACTTATATCTATATCGATTAATCATATCTATCTTTTTGGTCAACTTACCTCCTCGATAGCTTCTTGTAGTGGCTTTCCAGCAGCCTGAGCAACGGCAATTGGAAGTTCAATGATATCGCTTGCAACAACTGTTGTAGGTCCATTTGTGATATTGCTATTATTGTTATTATTGATAATGTTGTTGTTGTTATTGAGGATGTTGGTGGTGTTGGTGTTGGTGATGCACAAGCTACTATTGGCAGCATTGGCGATGCTGCTGTTGCAATTGCTAATCGATGTATTTGGCGATGTTGGCGTTGAGCTGTTGTTTGTGATGTTTAAGGAGGAGGAGGTTGAGTTGATGCTGTTGTTGGTGGAATTTAAATGATTGCTGATGCTGCTGCTACACGTGCTATTGTTGCCCGAATCCGGATAGGTAATGGCCAACGGCGGTGAGGCAGCATTATTCGATGCATCCGATGAGGTTGAGGTGGTGCGGTCCTTAATGAAATTACCATCGGGACGCACTAATATCTGTTTTGTACCAATTATCTGAAAAATAAAAAGCGAAATTAGAGATTTGAGTTGCATTTAAATTAATGGAGGTAAAACACAGAATTGATTGTTATAAACAATTTATAAGAAATTGTATTTAAATTAATTCTACGGTGTATAACACAGTGAAACATTTTTCAGCTCATTGATTTGGGACTCAATTCTGAGAACTGCACGTAAAAGTAGCCCCAAAAAGAATAAATTCTGCATCATTCGTTTTGTCAAGTTACATGCTATAATAATTTAATATCGATTTGAAGTAAGTAAATATCGTATAGGGGAATTTGTCACGTTAAAGGCTCGTTTGTTTGACATAACTCGAGAATCACTAGTCCGATTTAGATGAAACAAATTTAAAAAATGAAGAATTACAATTCCTTTAATCTGCTCATACAACGTTTCCCTACATAAGCAACAGTTTCACTTTTCCATTCATCAAATGATTTTGAACCGGGTTCATTTTGTAGCAGTTACAATAAAACTGTTGACTCAGTGTCGTATGATTTACGTGGAATGTTACTTATGATAATCATACGCCACCCTATAACAAAGAAGCCAAAACTTGACAAATTCCCTTATACTATACTTACTAACTTCTGATCGATATTAAATTATTATGGCATGTAATTTGACAAAGCGAATGATGCAGAACTTCTTCATTTTGGTCCTACTTTCACGTGCAGTTTTCAGAATTGAGTCCCAGAATCATCTACTGTTCTGTGTAATGTATAAAGAGCTCATAATAACTCAAAAAACAACGATTTGGGTAGTTGGAACCAAACTGCATCACTAGTTTTTTTGAAGTATCATGAGCCCTTCATACAAAAGGAGGTTAAAGGCAATTAATTACCTGGGATAACTTAGATTAAAAATGATATATCGCTGATAAGTTATAGGTGAGGACGGGTTTTATACAAAACCCAGTTGCAGTTTGGTATCCCCCTAATAAATGCACTGCCTTCAACAATCATGTGAATCAGTCATGGCTATAAAACAAAAACCTCTGTGAAACAGTTTTGTTCAACAGTTTCTGTGTTAACGCAGGCAACCAACCATAATGTTTGTTGTTTGCTTGTTACTTTGTTGACTTTAGTTACTTACTATTTGATGACATAAATTTCGCAAAAATATTTTATAGATTTTATCGTCATGCCAGAGAAATGTTCACACCCGGCATAGTTGTTATTTATCTAATATAACTTTTGTTTTATTTTTAAACTTTAAGTTTAATTAATTTTCATTTAACATTATTTCTTGTCCGGTTCATAGGAATTCGTAACTAAAATTTACGCTAAACAGTGACGTCTATTACTCTGAATCTAAGCGTTTAATTTATAAACTTAGCAAAAAAAACAAATGCTAAACATTGTAAAACCGCAAAGATCAATTCGTTCCACAGTCCATGTGGGGGCCTCCGATCACGATGATTATTGATTAATGATGATTGGTTTATAAATAGAAAAGTAATTAAATGCTTTGCAACTCCTTGCAAAGCCCAAAAATTATAAACATTCATGGAAATGTTTAAGACCCAAATTCCAAAATAAAAAAAAATCATTACTTTCGAAGGCCTGGGGTAGAAAAATTTTTTGATTCTACGCATTTTAATGTGAACATCACAATTTTTCCATTTCAATTTCGATTTCGATTCTTCCGTTCCGTTAATAGGTCTATGAATAACAAATTGAAACGTCAAGTGTTTCGATGTTATTACGTCTATTCGTCAATACTCGTGTTGTACGTTTGTCCTGCACCCTCATTGAAGATTTTGAAACCGCTACTGTTGTCCGGACTGTACACGAATTTCAATGTAATTTCAATTCTTTAAATACGTAAAGCTCTTGAACTAAACTACGGCAAGGGGTATAGGAAAATGTAAATGTGACTACGGAGCACAAAAAATAATGCGCTTGTTCTTGTTTTGTATAATGAATTTGTACAGGTTTTAACCCCGAGTTTCGTTTTTAAATGTAGCGGGAATAACAGAAGGCATTGATTGCCTGGTCGAAAACTCATAAATATTTCATTATTGATGATGAAAACATTACATTAACAATTGCCTTCTTAGCTGTGTCTGTTTTTCGTTTATTTTTTGTGTGTTTGTTCTTCTTGCATACATACGCCAGGTAAATATGTAAATCAAATGCATGTACAGCGCTTCGGATCGTACTGAGCTTTTGAAATTTATTGGCTAAACTGTTTGAAAAATGACGCAAATTGAATACAATCAATCATATGGATGGGTTTAAAATGAAAAAGTATAATATTTGAAATAGGTGTGAGTTAAATTTTTTTTAATCTATCAGCTCAAGGAAATATTAATTAAAGTTTTAAAATCCTTATCTTATACGACTTTTTAATATGAAAATGAGTTGAATTTTTAATAGTATAAAGCAAGCTGCGGAATTGCAATGTGATGAAGGGGCTTAGTAGTCGTAATGATCCAGAGAGCGATGTCAATGGTAGTATAGCTACTGGTAAGGCCAACCTTGTCGGTAGGGTGTTCAAAACCGAAACCGAAAAACCGTAAACCGGTTTTTTTATTTAAAACCGTATGCCGGTTTTTGCAAAAGTGCCATTTTCGAATAACCGGTTTAACCGAGTTTTTTCTTTCGGGTACTCGGTTTTTTTTAAAATTGCTTTGTTACAACTCTAAAAGGAGTTATTGAAAAAGTAAAAATTTTAAAATTGAATTTGAAATTAATTTAGAGTAAACTTTTTACATTTTGTAACCGAGATTGCTTTTAGAAGCTTTGTAAAATTTTAAAATTTATTTTCAAATTAATTTAGAAAAATCTTTTTACACGTTATTTAAGTGGATCTACCATTCGAAGTTAATCTCGCCGACGATGATAGTGAGGATGATGATGCGGTGAAATAGTGGAAGTCGAAAAATCATACATGCTCATTAAAAACGTGTCTTAAATTATCGCAAAATTGTGGAAGCATGTTAATGCATTTAACAAGTCGAGCGAAAAACAAAGAAAATTGCAGAGGTATGTTTTGCAGGAGCACAATAAAGAACTAAGGCTCATTGTCGATCTGAAATACCGGTGGAGCTCCTTATCTGCAATGATTGAACAGTTTCTAAGAATTAACCCATGTGTCAACCATGCGTTTACAAGAAATAACAATTTTGAGAGATTTAAGCTCAGCGCTTCAGCCTTTAGCCCTCGCAATTAAAAGATTATCAAATGATTCAGCGACTCTAATCGACGCTGAAGGAGTATATGCGTTTATACTGAAACAGCTCAAAAATATAGACTCGGTATATGCTCGGCAGCTGCGACACAAAATTAAAGTATGATTTAAGGAAAAACGCCTAATTATATATCTTAGCTTCGGAAAATATCCTACAAGCTCATCCTGTGTAAAGTATTCTAAAAAGACGGAAACGATAGAATATGCGAACGAACTTTTTAAAAGACTTTATCCTGCAATTTCCCCAACAACGGCAGAGTCTAGTAACAGTTCAGATTGTGAGATGGAGGAATCCCCTAATATTAGTCTTTGCAACTATTTAAACAGGACAATAAATAACATCCAAAATCCACCAGTGAAAACCAAGTGCAATGACACAAGACTATATGATGATTTTAACTATTTCGATAGTTTTAATAAAAGGACAGAAAAGCTCAACATCCTTCTAAACGCGCTTTTGTCAATAAATCCAACTTTCACAATTAGTGAGTGCGTGTTTTCTATATCAAGCTTTATAAAAACGAAACAGAAGAATAGACTCAAATTTTAACACTTAAATTGCATAATATTTCTTAAATACTGTTTTAAAAAACAAAATTAAAAATATTCCAAAGATACGACTTTCAAAAATAAAATTAGAGATTCCAAAATTTTTAAAAAAGTAAAAACACAAAATAAAAAAAACACATTTTTTTTTTTTTTTAAATAAATGAATTTTTTTAAACCAAATTATTTTTTTTATTTTTATTTTTAACTTTTTAGGATAACCCGGTTTTCTTTAAAATGCTGTATTCGAAATCCGAGTTTTCTAAGAAACCAATTTTTCGAATAACTCGGAAACCGGGTTTTTGAAAAAAGGGGGTATTTGAACACTCTACTTGTCGGTAAGGTCGATGGTGAACGTTGAAGCTAATGCAATCCACTTTATTTCAAAAGTTGGTCTTGGTAAAGTGGTTGGTGTCGTTGGTAACTTTGGTCTAGGTGAAAGGAACGATAGAGGAGGCTAAGTGGTTAAATTCTGTCTCTCTAACTCCTAGGAGGCATTATACTTGGAAATCTCCTCAGGACAACAGTCAATATATTGTACGCAATCAAATATACTTCGTTTTAATAAACAAGCGTTTTGTAATCTCTATCCGCAAAATGTCTACTTATCCTGGCGCTGTCCTGCCTTCGACCACAACCTTCTACTAGCTCAAATTAACATCAAACTTAATTCAGTACCAAAGAAGAAAACACTATAAACTAGACTGGACCATGAAAAATTAAGAAAACCTTATCTTAAAAATAATTTGACATCACAAATAAATTCTTAACTTCTATAAATTGATTCAACAATAAATGTGTCTGAAGTTAAATTCGTATTTTAACTAGCCAAGACACAAACCGCTATTATTAACAGAGCTCTGTTAAGTGAGCTGGCCGAGATATGTTATATGTATTTTAGCAATATAATCGTAAATATCTCTTGATCTACAAAAGATATTACAACAAAACTTTGACAGTAGTTAAAAAACATTCTTTAAGATATATGTGAAACGTTTTGTAAAAATTTAACGATTGTAATATGTTTTATAGAGTAGTGAATCTAACACTTTTTTCGGGTAAAGTTTTTGTCCAATTGGCCATTTTGGAGAGGGGTGCGTCAATGTGACTAGTGGAAAATAATAGCTATTGTAGTCTAGTTTAATACTGCATAAGCCGTTTTCCCCAAAAAATTTCCAAAATATGAAATTTTTTTAAAAAATTTTAAAATCTGTATGTGGCTCGGATGAAGTGCGTCCAGAGTGGCCATCTGGAGAGGGGTGCGTCGATCGGACTAGTGGCAAATAGTAGCTATTATAGTCTAGTGTATTACTGCATTAGCCGTTTTCCCCAAAAAAAATTTCCAAAATATGAATTTTTTTTGAAAAAATTTTAAAATTTGTATGTGGCTCGGATGAGGTGCGTCCATAGTGGCCATCTAGAGACGGGTGCGTCGATCGGACTAGTGGCAAATAGTAGCTATTATAGTCTAGTGTAATACTGCATAAGCCGTTTTCAAATTTAGGTTGTAATCGCTGGGATGGACAGACGGACACCCCAAAAAGGGAGTATTTGTATGGGAGATGGGAGAATTTTTTTTTTCGATATTACTCAATTCCGAACAGAACCTCCACATAAAGAATAGTTGCTAGCATATCAAATTTTAGTTCGAAAGCTCTTAAACTACTAATTGCAGGAACACACAGACGGCAACCCTTCAAAAGTGGGTGTATGTATTGGAGGTGTGAGTATCCGATCTTGCTCTTCTTATACCCAGCAGCAAAAAATGGGGCTTTGCGGGCCTTCTTTCTGGCCTGCAAAGGCAGTCAGAAGCCCTACCCTTCAAAAGCAGTCTTCATTTCAAATTAACATAGGGCGCCATAGGCACATTCCCTTTCTCATTGAAGGCGTTTCAATAGGCATGCCTAGTATGTCCAGCCTGGAGTCCTAATAACAAGGGCCTTCTTTGAGGCATTGCTACTGCAGACCAGCTTGCAGGCCTGCAAAAGAGCATTTATAGAAGAACTAAAATAAAAAAAACATATGCGAATTATTTCCATATTAAATGATGTCGTACTTTTTATAAATAGCATACATGTGGTTCTTATAAACAACAGCATCTGTCTTACCTTCCCTTAAGAGGCCTGTCAACAGGGCTAATCGGAGAAGTGACAAGTGCAATTCTGCCTTCAACTAATAGGACTGTCAATAGGCCTGTCAACAGACCCGTTTTAAAAAGGGAAAGAGGCATGTCTTCGGGATCTTTTTTCAGACGTACGACATTTCGCTCAAAACCGAATATGACATATCGTCCAAAACATATACAATGTTAGTTGTTGTTGCCCAAGAAATTGGGGTTTTGGGCTGTATGACATGCAATTTGGGCAATATGATATTTCCAAGCCGGTAGCGACGCATGACACATACCACAAAAATATTAAACAAAATGTCACAATGCCCAAAAATTACCACATTTAATTAGATGGTCTTTTCGTCTTTTAATAATTTCAGAAAGAGAGAAGCAAGACTGACTGCGACGTATGCAGCGGGGCGTGCCGTCGTCATTAGTCTGACATTTCGCCCAAAAAATTTGTGTTGGGTCTTATGTCATTGCATTTGTGCGATATGTCATTTTGTAGGTAGGTTTTTGGTCGATATGACATGTTTTGGGCGATATGTCATTTTCGTTTTTGACATTGGGCGAAATTACGGTACGCCCTTTTCTCTACCTAGAAATAGGCCTCATTGCAGGTCTCATTTGAGAAGCGAAATGTGCATGGGTATGGAATTTTTTGTTAGGCTTAGTGAAGGACTTATTATAGCCTGCATACATGCCTGGAAAAGGAAGGCGCATTTAAATGCCAACAAACTGGCATTGAAGGCATGTTTGCAGGCATATTTTTAAAATATATTTCCTTAGAAGCGTGCATGCAAAGTTTCAACTCGACAGCTGTTAAACTAAGGCAGCAATCGTAGGAACATATGAAAAATGTTACATCTGTTGTAACACAGTTTTCCCTATGTTCAATTTAAGACACAGTCTTGCATTTTATGTTTTCCCCTCGTATTTTGCAAGTGGCTTAAATTTTTAAGTAAATAAGAATTAAAAAATTTAATAAACAAATTCATAATATTAACATTTGAAATGTATTGCTTAAAATATATTCTGTGACCAAAAGCGCAGCAATGCACACCGGGACTGTTTATTATGTAGTTTCATCCTAAACCAAAACATTTGTTTATAAAAACACTGTTCTTCAGTCAATTTTAACGAAAAAATAGTTTTATAATTTCTATTAAGTTCACACAAACTTAATAACAAGCAAAAAAATTTAACCAGTTTCTTTAACATCCCACTCATCTGAGAATTGTCAATGTGTTTCCATTCATAATGTTGTCTTTATTAGCAGCGATATTTTATTTAACTTTACTTTTAAAAATAATATCAAAAACCAAATATGACTTCCTCACATTCGTTATTATTAAAAAAGTTCCGAAATATTCCACAAATTTTAATTCAAATAATTGGATCTTATTATAACTTCTGTTACTTGTATTCCTGTCTGACTGATGGCTAAATCAATGCTAATGGCAAAATGCTGATCAAAAATGAGATCACAGCTTGGCAGACCAATAGGCTGGAAGTGGAAGCGAAATGAGATTGCTTTCATTGACTCAGACATGACAGTAAAAGCGTATGCATTAGAGTGATCCAGTTTGGTTTTTGAAAACAAGTATTTTTTTTTTGTGATGGTACAAAATCTTTTGACTACATGTGTCTGATTTGAGTCAAACAATGAGATATTTGCATATACTATGTATTTAAATATTCATATTTGAATAGTATGACTAGTTTATTTTTAAAGTTTGCAAAATACTTGCGTAAGACTGAAAAAATCTCTAATAAATATCATGTTTAAAGACAATTTTATAGAATTATGTTTGTGAATATAACAAAAAGAAACTGATAGGAGATATGGCTTTAATGTATGCCAAAGCCATTAACAATTAAAACAACTGCTATGAAATGCAATTAATTAATTTCTTACGAGAATAACTATGCCCCTTATAAAGTTTAAAGTGTAGCGAAAGTTCGCAGCTTTCGCCACCAAAAGCATGGTTAACATTTCAATAAATATTTTTGAATTGTATTTTTTTTCGAAGAACTATTTTTTCTTTTTTAACACCAAATATTTTAAATTCGTATTTATGTATTTAAATTTTGACTGAAACAAATATTTTTGTCTGACAAAATTTAAAAACGATTTAAAAGTTTACCTTATTACGTCTGTCACTACTACATCAAATTGTATTAATAAAAAAAATTACATTCATGCTCGTGTTGCAATGTCATGCATGCAATATGTTTGTGTTCATATATGTATATACATAAATAGTATTCGTATCGTATCTTGATAGTGCGGATTGATTGATCTAGTATATGTGGAATGTATTTGCAAATCTTAAATTGTATTGAATGTTATTAGTTGTAGTGCCACGTAATAGTGTTATAACTACCAATTAATTGCATATGAATGTTTTGGAATTGGAATGCAACTACAAACGCGCGCAACACGACAATGTGATTTTTTTTACTAGAGCAGCGAAATCAGTTTCTTTTTGTACCATAACGTCTCGGGAAACTAGGAACATATTTAATTTTAGATCGAGGAACTTTATCTCACATTGTATACAATTAGAGTTGTTACAAAGTGTGTTCGTATGTTATTTATCCGGACACATTCATCATAACGCTACAAAATATGACAGTGTGATTTATTCTGTTTTTTTTTTTCAATTTATTAAATTTTTATAGATTTTCCTTAGCTCAATATCAAAATTTTTTTGGAAGTAAACAACATGCTATTATTTCACATACTTACAAAATAAGGTATGGGATGGCTTCTCGCGTTGTTGTGAATTAACACGCTTTTTGATTTTAGATCCACAACAATCGGCAACTACTTGTTTATCGACGAAGGCGGACGTCACTATTTGAGAAGATTTTTACTAAAAATGCCGATTGACTCGACACTATACGAAGTTGTTGTCGACAATATCAAGGGGGCCGGCAATGTATAAATAATGTAGGTGACTAGAGTTGGGATCTCCCGCATGGTTATCGCGTGTTCTAGCCACTATGCCACGGCCGGTTCCCGATACACAGTGGCAGCATATTGCGCATTACATGGCTACCACCTTGCTTTGATATGAAAAGAACCGAGTGCTGCTTATAGCGCTAGGCTGCAGCCAATTGTAACCCGGGCTGTAAGGGAACGGCACAAGGAGGCAGTAAAACAGGCGAGGCAGCTATTAATTTGAAAAAAAAAAACGCCAAATGAAGGAACGGAAGAACGAGAATATAGAGCGATACATGCATTGAGGTGAAGCCCGAAAATTTTACTAGAAAATAAAAGGCTACGGTAATGGGCTCCCCTCCTGTAAGGACAGGAATGCAAATCGGGTTTCAGTGCTTAGATTGCCCACCAAGTCAAACCGAGGTAAGAGTAACAATATCGCGGTCGAAAAATAATAAAGCAGCCGGTGCCGACAGACTTACGGCAGAGCTCTTCAAGTCCGGTGGCGACGAGCTAATAACGAGCATGCACCAGCTCCTACGCACGGTTTGGCTTAACTACTGCATGCCCGATCTAAGCGTGTTGGAATCTAAGCGTATTATGTCCTGTGCTGAAAAAAGATGATCCAAGTGTGTGCTCGAGGTCCGAAGAAGGATCATGCTTTCCAATATATGTTACTACGGACTAAACATGCGATTTAATGACAAAGCCCTCTCTCGACGAACAAAAATGGCTCAGCCCTGGGTTATAACACAAGCGGATGAATCGATTCTGGCAGTATTCAAGAGAAAAATACTCCGTAAAATATATGGTCTATCGTCGTTAACGGAGAATATCGACATCGAATGAATCATGAGCTGTACGAGCTGTATTTTATTTTTGATTTGTGATAATCAAACGCCACCATATAGTATTTATGTTATGTCAAACAAAAGATCCTAAAACGTGACACATTCCCATATAGGATACTTACTAAATGCAAATCGATATTAAATTATTATGTCATGTAACTTGACAAAACGAATGATGCAGAAATTGTTCTTTTTGGGGCTACCTTCACTTGCAGTTCTCAGAATTGATTCCCAAATCAATGAGATGAAATATGTTGTATGTATTTGTGACACTGTTTGGTGAGGGCACAAAGTCTTGCCAGATATCGCATTTAAATATTTTGGACTATCACTCCTCCCCCACACACGTATGGGCTGTGTTAATATCATCAACTCTCTATTTTTAATAGTCTGCTAGTGTTAGTGCACGCTAGTGTTTACTTATTTGCTTACGTGTTGTTGTCATAAATTCTATTCAAATGCCTACCTATTACTGCCACTGTTGTTGTTGTCGATGATTTTAATTTGTTTAAGTGATTTAGTAAACAACACCAATAACAACAACCACCACTACAGTAAAATGGCAACGAATATTGTTGTTTTATTTCCCACCCTTCTACAAAAGCATTAAGCGTAAATGTTCGCATTGTTATCAAATAAACGCTTCACACTGATTCACTGAATGCGTGAAAGTGAATGCAATTCGAGTGATTCTCAAACGAAATTATTCGGATTTTATTGTCACAAAAGTCATGATCTTTTATGATACAGAAAAATTTAACAACACTGCAAAATGATGTCCCTCACCCATCAACTAACTAACTAACTTAAATTGTTTTATTCCATTTTTAACCTGTGATACTCTCATCGTCAGTTTTAATCTGTTGGCTCCAAAAGCCAATTAACACTTTATAACTTTTGTACTCGTGCAAGTAGATGTCAAGATAAACGGCATGTAAAGTTTGACAAGCGGCTTGAAATATTAAAGCAAAAAAAAAAAAAAGCAGAACAATCAATGGAAGTAAATGTTGTTGGTTGGTTGGTTTAATAATGTCTTATTTCCTGTGAGATAATTCCAAGTATTCAATCGAGATTGGTTTGTAATTGATTCTAGGTAAACATTTAAAATCGATTGATTTCATGTATGTAAATTATTATTTGTTGTCGCCTATTAGATACCTATGTTATATTTAACATTTCTACAAATTTTTTACATCGAAAATTTGTCAATTTAGATTCTGTGGGAGATAAAATCTTAATGTTGTTTTTCTTGGCTGTGAAGAAAATGTCCTAAAATATTCAAATTAAGATTGAATAAATTTAAAGAACAGCAGAAGATCATAAGATAACTATTTACAGAAATATAGTAGAAAAGCAAAATATCATATATAGTAGAAAATGAGAGATTGATTTTAAATGTCAACATGAGAACTCCAAATTAAAGAACGGTGATAGTGGAACACCGTGTATTTTATTGTTGTAACTTTGGGTTCCATTATAGGATATGTGATTAAATGCAGAGACTGGCATAGGTACACAGAAAAAAACTGGGGGCATATTTTAAAAAGAAATTGTTGATAGTCGATATTGATTTCAACAACAATTTTAATTATATCAATTAAATGCGTTGTTAATATGCAAAATTCATCATGTTATCATTATCAAAAACAAAATTTCCAACAATCAAGCTACAATATCGGTAGTTGATATTACAAAAGCCATTGTTGGCTGAATTTCAATTAAAAAATTAATTGTATTTACGAAATTACATTTTCTGTGTAAAAAGTCTTATCGAGAACAGGAACTCGTGCCCACTTTAAACTTAAAATTTTTTCCATCAAGATCGTTATTCACTTGATTTAATAAGCGAATACCTACCATACTTTAAACTAAAGTATCCATCAAATGTCTGGGGATACTTTACTACTCAGCTTTTATAAAATCTATCCTTCTATACTTACAACACTTCGTTCAATAATGTGTGTGACTGACACATAGATGGCGGCACTAGTACTAAATCAATATATTTTTTCGAAAGTGGCAACCTTTTTAGGCTTATTGTCAAAATCATATGTTAATCCGACCATTTGTTTACAAGTTACAGTGCTTTAAGTGACGCTACCTTTGAGTTTAAAAAAAAAATTAATTCAAAGCAATTCCGTTTGCTGATTTATCATTGTTTTTTAATGAAAAAAAAAATACTGTTCAATGCCAGGAATGGCTTGAAAAACATTGTTCGGAGTTTGCTTCATCAAAAAGAAGCATTTGTTATTGGTATGCATAATTCAAACGTGGTCGTACAGACACCGATGACATTCTATCTACTGGAAGGCCAAATGACGCTGTTATTCCGGAAAACGTTGAAAAACACTGAAAATCATTATGTCCGACCGTAAAGTGAAAGTGAGGGAGATTGCTGAAATTCTAAAGATATCAGCAGGCAGTGTACACACCTAAATACACAAACATTAAGGTATGAAAAAGTTGTTTTCCAAATGGGTGCCGCGTTTGCTCACACCGGAGCAAATACAACAACGAATCGATGAATCAAAGAGCTTTTCGGACATGTTTACGCGCAACAAGTCGGAGTTTATGCATCGGTACATCACAATGGATGAAACATGGAACCACCATTTCACTCCAGAGTCAAATCGGCAGTCTGCTGTGTGGCATGCAGCCGGTGAAAGCCGCCCAAAGCGACCAAAGACGCAGCAGTTGGCTGGCAAGGTTATGGGGTCTGTATTTTGGGATGCGCATGGAATAATATTCATCGACTATCTCCAGAAGGGGCAGACCATCAACAGCGACTATTATATAGCGTTATTGGAGCGTTTGAAAGACGAAATCGCAAAGAAATGGCCTCATATGGCGAAGAAAAAAGTGTTGTTCCACCAAGACAATGCACCGTGTCACAAATCAATGAAAACGATGGCAAAATTGAACGAATTGGGCTTTGAATTGCTTCCCCATCAACCGTATTCTCCAGATTTGGCCCCCAGCGACTACTGGCTCTTCGCAGACCTCAAAAAGATGCTCCGTGGTAAGAGATTTCGCTCAAATGATGAAGTAATCGCCGAAACTAACGCCTATTTTGAAGGCAAAGAAAAATCGTTTTACAAAGGCGGTATCGAAAGATTGGAAAAGCGTTGGAATGATTGTATCTCCCTAAAAGGGGACTATGTTGATGAATAAAAACGATTTTTGGCACAAAAAATTTGTTTTCATTAATTAGTCACACACATTATTGAACGAAGTGTTACTAATATTATAAAGAGAAGATGTTTGCGAGTTTCTTAGTTTGTTTGCTTGTATGTAGGGGATAATTTTCTAAACAATTCATCCGATTTTTCGAAATTCGTATTTTAGGGCCAAAAAGGCCTAAATAGGGATAAAACTGCTACCATCACCTAGACCAAACGGCTAAAGGGAGAATAGCGAAAATCCACACAGGCATGCCCCCTATACGATTATAGAACTACACTCAGGGAATTTGCGAAATTCGTACTTTTATGGGTACAAAAGACTTAAAATGGGTTAAACTGGTGCCATAACACAGACCAACTGTCTTAAGCTATAATCGCGGAAATCTATGTGGACATGTTCACTATAAAATTAGATCCCTCCACACGACATTCGAAAAGGGATAAAACTGGTAACATAACCCGGACAATAGTCATGAAAATCTGTACGAGCATGTTACCTATACATAGGTCTAGAGAGCTAATACGAATTAAGTATTTTTAAGGAGTCAAAAGGCCGAAAAATGGATACAACTGGTACCATCATTAAGGTCAAACTGCGCAAGGTATAATCAAGAAAATCAGGTTTAATGTTTATTTTATGTGGTAGTTGTGCGATTTGAAAGAATTTTTTTCAATTATTTACTTTTAGGTGCACAAGGCCATGAAGTAATGAAATTGGTACCATAACACAGACCAAAAGGCTAAAGATAGAAACGCGAATGTTGCACAGTGGGTCAAACAGCAGTTCTAGCGGGATTTAATTAATAACTCGAGTAAATGAAGAGATATTTTAATGAATATTTAAACTTGCGTTTTTTTAAATCATATACCACTTATACTCTTAAGTTTAATTTTCTAGGTCAACTATATGTCATAGCTCCCATACAACTGACATTTTCTACAGTTATTAACATTTTACATTTTAAAGTAATTTATTTAAAGTATTTGAAGATATATAAAGAATTTATTTAGATCCCGTAATTTCGTTCGTATTTCTCGTTTCAAGGGCTTCTTCAGAAATCATGCCATTAGGTATGATAGTATTTTATCTATATGATGAATTTCATATCAAAACCGATATTCATTGAACCCGACCCTCTCAGATTTTAATGAAATTTTGCATACAGGTATATTTTACCTACAGAAACATAACCTCATTTTTAGAAATTGCATTTTTGAAAATATGTGGGCGTGGCAAGGTATCGAAATATTTAAAAAATGACGGTAATAGGTACATTTAAACTGCAATTACTATGGAACGACTTAGCCGATTTAAAAGATCTTGGTGTCATTAGAAAGGTATATGAGTCAGCTTTCGAAAACATACACTGTAAAAATTTTATATTACACTGAAAAATTTTTTTTCCCAAAAATTAAAGTTTAAACTTAGAAAACACTTCGAAGATCAAGCCTTTTTTTTGCAAAAGAAAATATTTTTAGATAGGCCTATTTAATATATATAACATATCTGAAAACAAAAATGGCGTTTTTCTTAGTTTGTTTTTAAAAAAATTTTAAGTAAAGTCTCTCTTGTTAACTTCCTTATTTTTTGATATTTTTGTGTGACAAACTGCAATTACTATGGAACGACTCAGCCGATTTGAAAGATCTTGATGTCATTAGAAAGGTATATAAGTCAGCTTTCGAAAACATACACTGTAAACATTTTATATTACACTGAAAAAAAATCAAGATCTTTCAAATCGGCTGAGTCGTTCCATAGTAATTGCAGTTTGTCACACAAAAATATCAAAAAATAAGGAAGTTAACAAGAGAGACTTTACTTAAAATTTTTTTAAAAACAAACTAAGAAAAACGCCATTTTTGTTTTCAGATATGTTATATATATTAAATAGGCCTATCTAAAAATATTTTTTTTTGCAAAAAAGGCTTGATCTTCGAAGTGTTTTCTAAGTTTAAACTTTAATTTTTTGGCAAAAAAATGTTTTCAGTGTAATATAAAATTTTTACAGTGTATGTTTTCGAAAGCTGACTCATATACCTTTCTAATGACACCAAGATCTTTTAAATCGGCTAAGTCGTTCCATAGTAATTGCAGGTTAAATGTACCTATTACCGTCATTTTTTAAATATTTCGATACATTGCCACGCCCACATATTTTCAAAAATGCAATTTCTAAAAATGAGGTTATGTAGGTAAAATATACCTGTATGCAAAATTTCATTAAAATCTGGGAGGGTCGGGTTCAAAATGTCCCTTTTTTTATAGGTTTTGATATGAAATTCATCATATATATAAAAATGGTGGCAAAAATGTATAGTAATTCATCAATTAAGAACGGCTGGACCGATTTTGCTGAAATTTTTTTTCAGTTGTTCGTAATTGCCATGAGAAGGTTTATGTAAAAGAAAATTTTGGAAAAATCCTCCGGAAAAGCCGAAAAGTTGGAAAAACCGAAAATTGCTTTTTTGTATGGAATTTTGTGTGCAATTATTACGAATGAATTCGAATGGAAAAATAATTTTTTTTTTGAAAATTTCGGAAAATTTGAAAAATTTTAATTTTTTTTTCGACGAAATATAGCTTTTTGTTGTATGATTTGATAGTTTTGAACATTTTAACTGCGAAAAATTTCGGATAATTATTCCGAAATGACTTTCCGAATGATAAAATAAACAAATTCTCGGCGGAAAACTCGGAAAATTTCGAAAAAATCCAAAGTTTGAATTTGCGTTCATGCATTGCATCGCTTTGACGAAAATCGCAAATTAAATTTTTGTAGCTTTTCGAGCGGAAAATTGGAAATTTTGGTTAGAAAATTATGAAAAAATGCCACAAATTTTATTATTTTTTTTCGAAAAAATTATGCATTTTATAGTGTTTTGATAATTTTGGACGATGTAAATGTCAAAAATTTCGAATAATTATTCAGAAAAATAGGTGGAGAAGTCGGAAAATTCCAGAAAAAATCTAAAAATTGGAATTTCGGATGTTTCGGAAAATTCTAAAATATAGAAAAAATATATATTTATATCCTATGCAACATTTATCAATTTGATATTTTTAAATTTGCTTGACCTCAGTGCTATGCGACCGATTCTACGTTACCGATTCAAATTTGTACTTTGTTTGCGTACCTCGGAGTCACATGCCATCCGTTAAACCCTACCGGAGGAATTTGAAATTGACCACGAACATTAAGGTCACTTTGCAGAACCTCCTATCGTCTGCTGAATTCTCGAGACAACTGCTGGCGCTTGCCAATGGCCAAATTTGTGTTGATGTTTCGACAGAATTGATATCGTTCCCAGCAAATTTTTGCGAGTTCACATCGCCGAAAAAGCAACTCATCACAGAAGTGTTCCTTGGCATTGCCCAAAATTAAAAAATTCTCGATTGGGTTAATCAACTCTCAGTACTAGCAGCGAATGTCAAAACGCTGGAGAACTGCATTCGCACAATCTATTCTATTTACAGCGGGACCGACGAGGATGAAGCGACAAACAATCCGACCGACTTTTTTAACTCGCTTAATGTGCCGCATAATGAATAATGAAGATGGGATCGATCATAATCATTTTGCGGTATCTGAATCAACCGATATTGTGCAACGGTACGCGGTTGTCCGTCAATAAACTGAAAAACAATGTGATTTAACCGACGAAGAAGAGGAAGTCCTTATCTTACGAATTCCGATTATTTCGATTCATACCACCCTTAACAGAAATTATCTGACATTTACTTGGGGCGAGACGAAGTTTGCCGGGTCCGCTAGTATAGTATAATATATTAGTAATTCCGAAACTCCTGTTATGCGGCCTTCCAAATCTGGTTGTCTGAAAAACTTCTGGTTATTTTGTATGAGAGTTACTAGAAGGGGTCGCCGTATAGTCAAAATTCCTTTCCAAGTCAATTTTCAATAATCTTATAACTTGTACAAAATATGACCGAATTCAGTGTACCTACCAAAAAATTTATTTAAATCTATTAGAGTGAATTGGATCATTTGTATGGAAGGTACCAGAAGAATTGTGGCAAATGATTTGGTTTTCTCAGTATTAGTTTACTGTTGAAAGATAATTAAACAGTCAAATTTTTTATGTCTTCCAGTTGCCCGTTGGGAAGTTTGTTATTTTTTTTCAAAAATTGTTCATTTTGTATGGGAGGTAACAGAGATAGTGGGGCTTTTCTCCATATATCTCCAACAGTTGGACGTATTTGGTTATCATTTTGGATATTTTTACACCACAAGGACTCACACTTTACATAAATGCAAAATTTAGCATGAATACTATTGAATCACGTTAGTTATAGTCCAAAGATGTCAGTATACGCTCTAAAACCATATATGTTACAACAGCTTAATTCTACCACATTTATTATGGTAAACAGGAAAAGACGGGTCACAAATATATAATTTTATTTAAGTACATACCTTCTCTAAATGAGAAAAAAAATATTGTCTCAATAAATTAAAATTTGTTTGTAATTCAGCTCAACCAAAAGAAGTCAAAAAATGCTGCCAAATCTTTGCGGGCCATGTGATAAAAAATTTATTCACTTTGAAGGCTGGTAGCAGATCAGTAATGCCTCTAAATGCACATGCTAAAGCTTTTTTAAGCATTTACAAGTGTTGTTAATTAAATGAAAACCAAAAATATCGGTATTTTCAAACATTGGAATTCGACTTAAATCCCGCTAGATCGTCCGTTTGGGCCACTGTGTGTTGGTGTGAATACAATTGTGCAACACAAAGGGTTTGTTGGAAATTCTAACTGGGAGCAGTATACATGGGTCCGTCACTAAGTCAGAGATACTGCGATTTCGACCAAATTTCTATATCCTAAAATTTTCCCCTTGAAAGTTATGGAAAAAATATAAAACTTTTAAAAATAGGTCATATTGTATTGAAGGTACCATATCGAGTAGACCTACATAGTAAAACATTTTTCAGCTCATTGATTTTAGGACTCAATTCTAAGTTTTGCATCATTTGTTTTGTCAAGTTACATGCCATAATAATTTAATATCGATTTGAAGTTAGTAAGTATCGTATGCATTTATTATTCAATGAGCAAAAAAACTCAATGTATATTTTTAGCCTTTTTTTTATAACCAGCTTTAAGATTATATATCGGTATATCGTACGGAGTATATCTTGTGGGAACCCATTACCGTAGCCTTTTGTTTTTACTTTTTACGTCTTAAATAGCTGTCTCGCCTGTTTTACTGTCTCCTTGAGCCGTTCCCTAACAGCACGGGTTACAATTGGCTGTAGCGTTGCCCTATAAGTAGCATCCTTTTCCCCAGGCGCTATGCGTCATTCTTCATCGCACCAGGATTCGTCTGAGCGCCGTTTTTCATATCCTAGCACGGTAGTTACGGCGGTTGCCATGGAATACGCAATATGCTGTCACTGTGTATGGGGAACGTCAGAAGTAGAGGCGTTGAGTCGTAGAAGCTGGGAGAGGTGGTTGGAGTAGGCATTGGCTATCTCTGGGGTTTGCAGCATCGCGATGTCCAGCTTTCTTTTTGTCGTCTTTCACTCTGACCATTCTTGTGCACACCTTGGTTGCAACCAGGTAATGATCCGTGCCAATATTAACACCACGGATCACACACGCGCCCATGACACTAGATGCATGCCTGCCTTCAATTACCACATAATCCATTTGATTTTTGGTGTTTTGATCGGGAGATAGCCAAGTTGCTTTGTGGATATCTTTGTGCTGGAATCTGGTTCCACTCACTACCATTTTCATTTCCGCTGCGAAGCTAACCAGCCTAAAGCCGTTGTCTGACGTGTCAATATGCAGGCTGAATTTACCGATCGATGGATCAAGGACTTCATCATTTCCTACTTTTGCATTAAAGTCTCACAGAAATTAAAATGTCGTGGCCATGAGATTAAAGATGTTCGCAAAATTCATCTTTAATCTCATCGTCATTACCTTCCGTCGGGGCATGAGCACAACTCAGCGTGATGTAGAAATATATCGCCCTAATGCGGATTGCGGCTATTCGATCACTAACAGAATTGAATAGCGAGACAAGATGTCTGGGTCTCTCGCCAACTACAAATCCACATCCAAATTCGTGCTTTTATGTATGGCAGCTGTAAAAGATGTCGCAATTTCTACGTCGCGAGCATCCTTGTCTTGTCCATCTCATCTTAATTCGTATGGCCATTAAATTAAAAACGCAGCCAACTTGGCAAAACGAATGATGCAGAAGTGCTTATTAACGGGGCTAGTTGCAAGTCCAATTCTCAGAATTGAGTCCCAAATCAATGAGCTAAAAAATGTTATACTGTTAAATAAGCACTTGCATATATTGGAGTAACAATAATACTTAAGTGAAACATCAAATCCCCTGTATTACCCAATGTTACTGTATGGGTAGCATTGTCTGCAGGAGTAGCTATTTATTGGTCCATATTTTTGTAGAGATCAAAAAGGAGAATTTATTGGTCCATACTTTTATCAAGATTAAAAAGGGCATGCTGTTACAGTGAGTGCATAGAAGTTTATTGCTACAGAAATTTGTTACTTCAGTGCTATATAATTTCAATGGTTTTAATCAACGATTGTGGCTTCCTTTGCTTAGTTATTTCGGATAAAACAATAACTTTTTTTCAACAAATATAAAAATGCAAATCTCTTAATGAAAAAATTGTCTACAAAACTGCATCATTATATTTTTGATATTGAACACTAGAAAAAATTTACATTTCGCATCATCCCATTCCACAGTGTGTCGCTGGCGGTGTTAATTTGTCCGGCTGTCTACTTACAATGTTTAACAAATATTTAAAAAAAAAAATTTCTTATGTTTACAAGTTAAGTTGTTAACATCTTGGAATGACTACCCAGGAAAATTTTTCAGAACTTGTTGCGAATGGTATTGATACTAGAATCGTTTCTTTTTTAATCGACTTTCTATTCTGTTTCTGGTTCTATATAACCGATTATGTACAACATGTTGCACCACAAATTCCGTAGAACAGAAAATGAATATTCGTATTCGAAATAAGTATTTTTTAGAGGGTATTTATTAAGAAAAACTCAAAAATCTGAGTTAAAATATATTTCCAACTAGCACCCAATTGAAAATCAATGAAATTTCAAAAAACAGCATATCTAATTCAGTTATGTAGCAATTCATTTCATAACAGGTTCCATGAGAACATGTTGGTTTTGGGACAATTTCAAACAAAAATAATATATTGTGCAACCGAAAGTGGAACTTGTTACTTATCAGTAAAAGCTGTTCTGTAATTGTTTCTTTGTAACAAAATATTTTGCTGGGTAATAATAAATATTTGTATGTATAAATTAAGTTAAAGTCTGGGTAGTAAGTCGGAAGATACTATGCATCCCTGTTAAAATGGATTTCTTGCCTGTAATTCATTTCAGCTGCATCTATTGCCTTTAAGAAAAAAACCTTAAGATATGTCACCTCTGCTATGTGATTTGCCTATCGGCATAATTATTTCGACCAACTACGCTAATCTCATATTATACTTATGCAAATATCAAACGGATGAATGAATCAAATTGAGAGCGATAATTTTTGATGTCTGCTTAATTTTATGTGTTGTTGCAAAAAACTAAAAAACAAAACAACACAACAAAAACATTACAATATATGTATTTCTGGTCTTTGTGCCATTTTTCGAATTGATATGAAAATGGCCAATAATTGGTAGTTAATTATTATATAGTTATGACTTGAATGCTAACAATTAAAAGTAATTATCATAAGTGTTGTTTGTTATACTTTAAACAAAATCACATACAACGTTTGCGCTTACTCGAGTATGAGGTAGAGTACAACAATTGCTTGAGACTTGAATCTTAACACAGATTTGAGTTGTCTGCCAAATTGTGAATACTAACTAAAGCTGCAGTAACAACAACAACAAAACCAATAAATGCATACAATTCAACTGACAAATCAACCGTTTCGACCGACAGACCAAGCAACACGAAATGAGTAAATTTTTTATTGCACTTTTGTCATTGTGTTGAATTTAATTAATAAGTTTATACTTTTACTGTGTGTGAATTTAATAAATTTTAGCCAAAACACACATTCGGGGCTGGACTGTTAAACTTTTATTGCATACAACAACAACAACAGCGACACTTTAGTGTGAAGTGATGACTATAATTGTGGATATCATTGAACTATCACTGCTGCAACTTGGACATTGTTGCTTGTGGTTAAATGTTCACCGATTGGATTTTATTCAGTTTTACATAATGACTAAATGGATTAACTTGTGAACACTGCGACAGGCAGTGTACTAGTTTTGGAAACAACTTTGTTATTTTTTTGTTGGTGAGAAACTGTTCGTAAGTGTAACACACATTGGGTTTTTGCAATAATATTTGCAAAATTATTTGGTACATGGTTTTTAAGTACATATGGAACGCAATCGAACTTCCGTATAGCGTAGAAGTTGGGATTTAGCAAGATACTGCGCTGTAGAGAAACTTAACGAAAGAAGGTTAAAAAAATGTATGAATAGGGCTGAGTTAGCTAAAAGAGTTAATGTGGTAGCAAATTTAATCATTTTTCCTTCCTAACATTTTTCCCAAACATACCTACTCCCCATCTTCACCCCCTCAGGGGCCTACCATACAGATTTTTTTTTATAAACCTCCTCCGTGGTTGCACCTCGGCCATCATGAATAGCGGCAGATAGTGAGAGACGAAACCTGATGGTTGGGCTAGCCACCCGCGTTCATTGGCTATAAAAACACGAGAAAGAAAAAGTAACAAACAGAACCCCCAAAATGTTGACGACCCCCGCAAAAGTAATAAGGACCATGATTAAAGGATACGCGCCTGGAACGTCCGGGCTCTCTATAGAACAGATGCCACTATCCGACTGGCGGATGACCTTAAAAAATAAAAGGCTGACATCACCGCCATCCAGAAGATGAGATGGACAGGACAAGGATGGAACGTCAGGACTCTCTATAGAGAAGGTGTCACTATCCGACTGACGGATGTCCTCAAAAATTATAAGGATGACATTACCGCCATATATGAGATGAAATGGGTAGGACAAGAATGCTCGCGACGTTAAAATTGCGACATCTATTACAGCTGCCATGCCAAAAAGCACGAATTTAGACGTGGATTTGTAGTTGGCGAGATACTCAAAGATATCCACAAAGCAACATGGCTATCCCTCGATCAAAACAACAAAAATCATATTTATCATGCGGTAATTGATAGAAGGCATACATCTAGTGTCATGGACGTGCTCTTGATCCGTGGTGCTAATATTGCCTCGGATCATTACCTGGTTGCAGCCAAAGTGTGCACAAGATCAATCAAAGCGAAAAAAACACGTAACCACTCGCAAAGAAAACTGGACATCGCGAAGCTGCAATCCCCAGAGGTAGCCACTGCCTACTCCAACCAGCTTTCCGAACTTCTACGGCACAAAGCCTTTACTTCTGACGTTCCCGATACACAGTAGCAGCATATTTCGCATTCCATGGCATGCGCCGCAACAATCGTGCTAGGATATGAAAAACGGCGCACAGACGAATCCTAGTGCGATGAAGAATGTCGCATAGTGTCTGAGAAACAGGATGCTTCTACAGCCAATTGTAACCCGTGCTGTTAGGAAACGGCTCAAGGAGACAGTAAAACAGGCGAGACAGCAAAAAAAACCTCAGCTGAAGGAACGGGAAGGCGAGTAGATAGAGCAATACAGCGATAGAGGTGAGGACCGATAATTTACCAAAAAGTAAAAGCAAAAGGCTACGGTAATAGCCTTTATTGATACGCAGAGTTTGCTGCATATATGAAGATAACACTTCTTGCAACTGCTGGTTCCAGAAGGAAACGCACGTATAGGTATCACGCAAATTGTTGACGACGACCAAGTCAAGCCGAGGTAAGAAGAGCAATATCGCGGCTGAAAAACAACAATGCAGCCGGTGCCGACGGTCTGCCCGCAGAGGTCTTCAAGTCCGGTGGTGAGGAGCTGATCACGATCATGCACCAGCTCCTACGCACGGTTTGGCTTAATGAGTGCAATTCCGATGGTTGCGATCTTAGCATATTATGTTAAGTGTAGAAAAAAGGTGGCCCAAGTGTATGCACCGCGGAATCAGCCTTTTACGCATAGCATATAAGGTCCTGCTGAGTGTGCTATGTGAAAGACTAAAGCCAGTGTTATCCAACCTGATCGGGCCTTATCAGTGTGGCTTTAGACCTGGTAAATTAACAACTTACCAGATATTCACACTTCCTGGAATATCCTGGAAAAGACCCAAGAGAAACAAATCGACACATACCATGTTTTCGTCAACAATAAAGCTGCCTTCGACAGTCCGCTACGGCAGAAATTACTCGAAGCCATGGCTGAGGTTGGTATTTCAGTGAAGCTGATACGCCTTTGCGAAATGACGCTGCCTGACACGAACTCTACAGTGAAGACTGACAAAGACCCTACGGAGCCATTCTATACCAGACGAGGCCTAAAGCAAGGCGACGGCCTATCGTGTGACCTCTTCAACATAGTGATGGAGATGATAATGAGGAAAGCTGCATTAAACGCGAGTGGCACGATATTCAACAAAAGCAACATGCTACTCGCGTACGCTTATGACGTACACATCATCGGTCGAAAACTGTGGGATGTTACTGCTGCCTTTTCAGGTATACAGAAGAAATCAAGGAAAATGGTCTAATGGTGAACGAGGACAAAACTAAGTTATAAGTTTTAACGAACAATGAAGCTACCCGTTTGGGAAACTGCGTGAACGTTGACAACTACAATTTCGCCAACTCCGCCATCTTACTTACTAACTTAAGTAGCCCATTACAACTTTCGAACGTGGTTCATAAATTTGAGGCCTTAAGTATTAAAAAATTCCGTACGCTGCGGTCTTCTGCGTGCGTTCTCCAGTTAGTCCAGATGGTGGCACTCGCCTACCACTTGTCTTTCCAACGAAGTTTGGATCTCCCTGCTCTGCGCCGGCCTTCAGGTTCGCCTTCAAACACCTTTTTCGCTGGAGCATTTACATCCATCCTGGCAACATGTCCCAGCCATCGTAGTCGTTTGATTCCGGCTATTTTAGCTACGTCGATGTCGTGGTAACGCTCATACAGCTCATAGTTCATCCGATGCTATCGATTTAATGGCAGAGCCTTCTCTAGACGAATGTCTTGATGTATGGTTCAGAATCCTGGGTTAAGGCCAGCTATGGGCACCACTACATTGAAAGCCTAGCATGTGTTTGTGCAACAATGTTTTATTTGTTGTTTTTTGTTGTAGCTACTTCATATCGATACGAATTCTTAAGCTCGGTTCTGGCAGTATTCGAGAGAAAAATACTCCGTAAAATATATGGGCCCATCATCGTTAATGAAGAATATCGACGTCGAATGAATCATGAGCTGTACGAGCTGCACACTGACATTGACGTGGTCAGACACATTAAGGTCCAGCGGTTGCGTTGGCTACCTCCAGCTCGAAAAATCTTCGACGATAAACTCGATGGACGGCGTAGAAGAGGGCGACCAAAACTCCGTTGGAAAGGTCAGGTTACTAAGAACCTTGTAGAACTTGGTGTGACTAACTGGAGAAGAAGCGCAGAAGATCGAAGCGCTTATAATATATTTCTACGAACGGTTTATAATCCAATAGGATTGCAAATAAGTGCCAGCTAAGTAAGTATGTAATATTTTGGCAACAATTTTCTATGCCACCATCACTTTCTTACACCAATATTATTGTTCTCCTCAATGATAATAACTAGGAAAATACATATGTCAATTTACTTATGGTACTTTCTAAAAACTAAAAGAGTCAGAATCCATCGACTTCGATGGCTGGGACATGTTGCCAGGATGGATGTGAATGCTCCAGCGAGAAAGGTGTTTGAAGGCGAACCTGAAGGACGGCGCAGAGCAGGGAGACCCAAACTCCGTTGGAAGGACCAAGTGGTAGGCGATGTGCCATCATCTGGTAGGACTAACTGGAGAACACACGCAGAAGACCGAAGCGTGTGGAATTCTTTATTACTTCAGGCCTCAAATTTATGAACTACGTTTCGTAAATTGTAATTGGCCACTTAAGTAAGTAAGTAAGTAAGTACTTTCTAAAACCAGTGGAAAGCTTTCCTACTGCTAACAATGTTGTTATTATTCCAAATAAGTTAAAAGATGTGGAAAGCCTTTGAGGCGTTTTCAACTAAAGTTACGGTTGCATTTCAACATACTTTCGATTATCTTGGCAGTTACCCTTAAAAGATTTTTATCACAAAACTATGTTAAGACTTTAGTCAATTTAAAGATGGCTGAACTTTCGATGTCTTAGCCCCCCAAACCACTGTGCAACTAACAAGTAGTATAAATTAAACTGCATTTTTTCACCTCCTGTCGACGAAAATTCCAATCATAAATTAGTTGCAGTTGTTATTTTGATACGATTTATTAAAATTCTTATAAACAACAAAAAGAATTTGTTTTTTTTCAGATTTTTATTAAAATTCATAAATTAATCTCTATTTAACCGTTTGATTAACTCAAAAATGAAACTATACAATAATTAGTCATTCATAGAATTTCAAAAATCGGTAGACATATGAATTTAGCTGTATACTGTACTGCACGTAAATATCTTAATTAGATTTTTGTTTGGCCAAACTCTAAAACTGAAACTAGTTTATTATTATTCATTCTTTGTTTGTTTGATTGTTTGTTTGTGATGTTGCCCCCCATTTTCAAACTGCCAAGGTAGGCACTTAAATTGTTTTTAATTGCAAACTCAATTATGTTATGTTTTTTTATAAAGTAATAATCTCTGCATCTGATGACACTGATCTTATGTACCTACTACCCTACCCCTAAACGATACTAAATAACAAAACAAAATATACCCGCTCGTATATTCAAATAAATTCGACACATTCGAATGAAAAAAAAAACAAAATGTATATGAAACGAAAAGCCCCTCCAACCGAACACATGATGATGGTTATTTCATAATCCATAAAAAAAGAGAAACCTCTTGTTTTCCTGTCCAAAAATGATTATGATTATAAAATGATAAAATCACGGTACATAATTTTTAGGTAAAACCAAAAAATGTATATGAATTTTGAGGGGCGGGCGGTACGTCGCGGCCAGGCCAGCAAATACGTATGACTTTTCCTTCCCTACATGTCAAACAGAATTTGTGAATATAAGGCAATAGCCATTATTAACTCATTTAATGAAGCGATTTAAGATAAACATTTTCAATTCGTTGATAGTTGTAATTATATAGCGACGATACAGTCGCACAAGTACAAACACGCCAAGTGAAAATATCCACAACAAAAAACAACTAAACAAAATTTTGTACATTCAATGTACTGTTACGTACATCCATCGATGAAGTTAAAACAGAATTACCAAAAAAAAATATAATAGAGAAGTATCAAAATAAAATATGAATTTTGTTTGAGAATATGAATTTAAATGGGAATACTTTTTCCACTGAAAATAAAAGAGTTAGCGGGGTCATGTCATAACCAAGATTTTCCGTAAGTACTGATTTTAGTGTATATTTGTAACACATATTTCTTATTATTTTATAATAAAGATATATTTTAGCCAAAATAGAAAAGGATGATGATCTTGGTTCAGTAGTCAGAAACTTAAGTCAACACAGCAACACCACCAATTACAGATTCAGACTGGTTGCTTTCGCGTCGGCAAGAAATGTGATATCCATTGGAGTCTGATATCCGCATAAAGATATCCACAAGGCAACATGGATAGTCCTTGATCAGAAGACAGGAAACCAAATTGATTACACGGAAATCGATAAAAGACCGAGCGTGGGATTCAAAATATACTCTGAACACCACCTAATTCCATCCAAGTACGCACGAGTGCTACAAACACTCGTAACCAAAGGCAAAAAAAAGCCAGACATCATACAGCTGCATAACACCGAGATAGCCAATAACTTCTTCAACCAACTCTGCCAACTACTTTAAACAAACCCCCCTAATTCTGATGTTTCCGATACCCAGTGGCAGCATATTGCGAATTCTATGACCTCTGCCGCAACGACCGTACTGGTTTATGGAAAACCACGCTCAGACAAGCCCTGTTAAGATAATGATAATGAATGTTGTCGGGTGCAGCATAAGTGACGAAACCACACCAATCATCGACGACGAAGTAAATTGTCCACCACCGAGCCCAAACACCACCGATCGCAAGACGGTGGCGATGAGCTGGCAATATGCAAACCTGGTAAAATCCTGGAGAAGACCCAAGAAATGCAGATCGACACCTACCATCTTTTCATCGATTACAAAGCTGAATTCGAAAGTCCGATACGACAGAAAATGCTATATCTGAGCTTATGGGACAGGCAGTGACATAGTTTCTAGAATACGCGACTACCATACGGGAAATCCGAGGTAAAGGGAAATTAAGTTTAAGTTATGGCTGAGTTTGGTATTCCTGCGACACGAAGTCTTCTGTGAAAATTGTCAAAAATCTGACTGAGCCATTTTCTACCAAGCCAAGCCTAAGACAAGGCGATAATCTGTCATACGATCTGTTTCTCATCTTAATGGAGACGATTATGCGAAAATCCACAGACAAGGCGATAGTCTGTCATACGATCTCTTTGTAATCTTAATGGAGACGATCATACAAAAGGTTACAGTAAACACAACTGAAGGCATATTTTATAAAAGTCACATGATGCTCAAGTAAGCCGTTGTAATAGTTATCATTCGCCGAGGACTGCGGTATGTTACTGCGGTCTTATCCAGAATTGAGAAGCAGCCGGCAGTAGGGGGTCTGGCGACAAATGAGTACAAAACCAAGTTTGAACTGCCAATCCCACTACTCCCATCTTGGGTACTTAATTAAATGACCCTATGGTAAGCGAACAAAACGTTTGAAGCTATTGTAATTTATCACTTTTGGGTACTGCCGGCCGTGGCATGATGATAGGAACACGCGACTATCATATGGAAGATACATGGTTCGATTCCTCATCGCTCCCTCGATGATGTCAAAAGCAACTTTACAGTATAGTGTCAATGTCTAGTAAAAGTAAACAAATAGATGAAACTAAAAATAGAAAATTGTCCCTTTCAACTCCCCCATGAGGGAAATTAAGTTTTTCTGGTTACTTATATCACCATCCCTAGCAAGGGTACCTATGTAAGTACTCTTTTATAGTTGACCCATTTCACTAGTTTACGGTAAACGATGTGGTGGCGATTGACCCTATAAAAAACGAACTGATGTAATACATTGGTTAGGGTTTGTAAAGTAAGTACAGATAGTCTCCTAGTAAGTAGTGATTTCGCCACCTACGAACTAGTGCCCAATTTTGGGACAGATGAAGATAATTTGTTCTACCTTGGCTACGCCTTAAACAAAAATAATAATGTTAGACTAGAAATCAAGAGAAGAGTATTGGTCGCAAACCGCTGCTACTACATGATAAGCTAGCGATTTAATGGCAAAGTTCTCATTCGACGAACAAAGATTTAACTCTACCAGACACTGATTCTACCAGACTTTCTCTACATTGCAGAAGCTTGGGTTGTGAAACAAGTTGATGAATCTGTTGTAAGGAGACTTTGAGAGAAAAAATATTCCGAAATCTACTTAGACTCATCTTCGTTATAAAAGAGTACTGTCGTCGTATAAATCATAAGCTGTATTACTACATGGATTATATTAATCTCGTCGAAAAAGAGCGAATGCACTTGCTGGGACACGTTGTAAGAATGGATGAAAATGCTTCAGCTCGAAAAGTCTTCGACAATAAATTCGATGGGCAGGAGGGTGCGACCAAAATGTCGTTGGATGGACGCGGTGAAAGAGCTGTTATATAAACTTGGTGTTATATAACTCAAAATAAGTCAAATAAGTAGAAAAAATATATTGCTTCTACAATGGGAAGAACTGATGACGATGTCTCTGCCTGATTAATTGTTTGTGGCTCCTGCAAAAAGTTGCTAAAACTGGCAATAACATCAAGTTGCGACCGCTGAACTATCGTCTGTTTAATGCAGTGTGCCAGGAAATGGAAGATCATCAGTCACTTTTGTTTCATACAGAAGCACGATGGCTTGCCTGAGGAAAAGCGATATCTTGTATTTCAATCTTAAAAATGAGACCCATAGTCCAGATTTTGCTTCTGTAGAATGTTAGTAAAACTTGTATATCTGGCCGACAAATTTTCTCCTGTAAATGAGCTTTGGGAGCGGTGGTGGCATAGTACTTAGAACACGCGACTACCAAGAGAGAGATCTCGGGTTCGATTCCCGGCTCCAGTCAACAACATCTTTCTTTTATTGCCGGCTTCCTCGATGTTGTCGACAACAACTTCGCAGTATAGTTTCAAGTCAATCGGCATGTCTAGTAAAAGCTTCTTAAACAGTGGCGTTCGCATTCGTCGCTAAAGAAGTAGGCGCTGTTTGTTGTGAATCTTAAATAGAAAGCGTGTTAATTCACAACAACGCGAGAAGCTATCCCTTACCTAATTCATGGTATGTAGAGGGAATTAAATTTAAATGAGCTAAATAGAAAACTGCAAGGCAGAAATATTAATATTTTAACATCTTCAGACAAAGTTAAAAACTTTCGCGTTAAGTGGGTGTTATGAATTAGCCACGCTGTCAATAGTTGTAATGAAGTGTTTCAAAATGTCATATCTGTCGTTTCAGAAAAGTCGTGCAGGTTTTGATTGTTAAACATTACATTACATTGACATTAGCAGAGAAACTGTGAACTTTGTCAAAATGGTACCTGCAACCTATAAACTAGGTACAATATCCATTCCCGGATGACATTTCCCTTGGACACCTAATGATAAACCAGCTGGAAGAAACTTGGAGTTAAACACTGATCAGACATTAAAACTAAAATGTTCCAAAGTAGAGCAGGACATTTTTGGCTGCATATATCCACTGCTTTCATATATATTTCTACAAGTTGTGCTTACTTTATAATCATATGTGCATAAGACGGACAAAGTTTTTGTATTTGTTGTAAGTATTTCATAAATTTCAATAAAATAATTAATATACTTTACCAATTATGAGAAAAGGGCACAAGTTGTTATAGTAGTCTTACCTAAAATAAATAAGAGAAACAAAATTAGAAATAGGTATAAAAGTAAATTGTTTAAATTACATACAAAAACATATCTGTATGAAAAAAAGTTGATATGTCCTTTTTCCAAAAAATAGGTTAATTTTGTAGAAATGCCCTTTAGGACTTTAAAAACAAGTTTGCATTAATAGATATGCCTGACGTAGATGAAAGTATTTTAAATTGCAATACAAAAAGCTTACATGTCCAATTATGTGGACCCTGAAAGTGTGGGAGACCTGAAACTCCACCTGTTCCAAAAAAAAAGGATAGTTTTGTGTGAAGTAAGGTTAAAAAAATTGACAAAAATATTAATGATAATTGATGTGGCGCTTGCGGTTTGAAGTTTGTGAAAGCTGGGTAATTTTATTTCCATTTTCCAAAAAAAGTCGGTAAGTTTCGTGAAGGCAAAAATATGAGCTCGATTGGCTTAAAATTGAGATGCCGCTCGCTGTTTGAAGTTAATTGTTTTTTTCTTACTTAGGGCTGCTTAAATGAAATTAAGTCATGAAAATACAACAAATTTTTAAAAAGATACTTGAATCGCACTGAAATCGCTGGGTTTAGCTTTGAAGAAATGTTCTTCGTAGCCGTAAAAATTAAATAATAAGTTTTTGGAATAATCACTAAGCAAGTTTACTGCTAAATGGTATAACTTAAAAGGCTTGACCCATTTTTTTAATAAATTAAGCCATATGAAATTTACTCTTTACGCCTAGTCATAAGGCCATTATACCTTATTGCTTCTCTTTAGAAGCTCCATACACGAGTTCATATATTGAAGAGTTCAATATATACAATATTCAGAATAATAATAATTGACCAGTATCTTCAATATGATTACGTAACTAATCTAATCATTAGAATACCCCCAACCTATTATTATTATTACCATACATGCATACAGCGATTACCTTTCATTTCTGGTTAGATTTCTAATCAAAACATTTGCCGGCTTATTTATAATCAAGCGTGAAGAGGTTTTTTCTTCCTCTCTCTCATCCTCTCTCTCTCTCTCTGCTGCTTTACATTGATTTAACTAAAAGGGTTACCGATCGATAGGTATCAAGAAAGTTGTAACATAAATTATAACTAGTTAATAATAAAAGCACACGTGACTTTACACAGATTTCGAATAGCAACAATAATATTTATATTTTTGTAATGGAAATGACCCCTACATGTGATTCCCCTTTCTGAAATTGGCCGTGAGCAATACATTTGCATAAATTTGCCGAAATATTATTAATGATTTTGCTGTTGCCATCATAATTTTGTTTTTTGTAAATATACATAGTGGTGTTTTTTAAGTTTTACAAACTAACAAAGAAACTTAATTAAGATAAAAGTTTAAAACACACACAAAACATAGAAAAAATATTTAATATGTATTGGCTTAAGAAGTTTGACATACAAATTTAATTAAAACAAAAATTAAAACCTCTCTTACACCTAAGAGATACGAAATGTTAAACTACACAAAACGCCTCAAACCTCTTTAGTAATAATGTTTGCTGTAAAAATTGCTTCTGTTCGAATAAACCGGTGAAACAGCTTTTTTCAATACCGTCTTTTGTTTTAGCTCATATCTTATGGAACGACCCACAGGTATGAATTCTCTTTTCTCAAAGCATAAAATCTGCATAATTTACTGAACTAATGTTGATTATTAGGTTTTTTTCCACAAATTTGCCAAAATTATGAAAGACATATTGTTTGCCAATTTTGTTGTTGTAAAAGGTTTCCCCCCCATTAAATAGCTGAAAACATAAAACAAACTTAATTTGTTTAAAACTTAATTAAGAGAAAAGTTTAAAGATACACACAAATTTGGACACACTTATATACGCGTGCGATTGAAAAGCCATGATTGACTAAAGAAGATTAATTAACAAACAAATTTAACTAAGGCAAAGCAGACCCATTGGCATGAAAGCTCCACGAATGTTTGAAAGAAAGATCGCTTCAGGTCTTAATAATAATGATGTTTGGTGAACACAAAAAAAAATAATGTGTTGAAAAATGCAAATGTGAATGATGTTTTTCTTTCATCTTCTTATTTGACAAGAACAATAGATATTTATCCATCAATTGCCGTACATAGAAAAAGATTGCAAGAAAGCTAGACATCGCGAAGCTGCAAACCCCAGAGATAGCCACTGCCTATTCCCACCAGCTCTTTCTACTACTATGACACGACGCGTCTACCTCTGAAGTTTCCGATACACAGAGAGCATATTGCGCATTCCATGGCAACCGCCGCAACAACCGTGCTAGGATATGAAAAACGGCGCTCAGACGAATCCTGGTACGATGTAGAATGTCGCATAGCGTCTGAGGAACAGGATGCTGCTTATAGGGCAACGCTACAGCCAATTGTAACCCGTGCTGTTAGAGAACGGCACAAGGAGACAGTAAAACAGGCGAGATAGCTATTTAAGAGAAAAAAACGTCAGATGAAGGAACGGGGGAACGAGGATATAGAGCGATACAGGGTTAGAGGTGAGGCCCGAAAAGTTTCCCAGAAAGTAAAAGCACAAGGCTACGGTAATGGGCTCCCCTCCTTTAAGGACAAGAATGGAAATCTGGTTACAGATACGCAGAATGTGCTGCAGATATGTAGAGAACACTTCCAGCAACTGCTGGTTCCAGAAGGCAGCGCACATGAAGGTATCACGCCAATTCTCGACGACGGCTTAGATTGCCCACCACCAAGGCAAGCAGAGGTAAAAAGAGCAATATGGCAGCTGAAAAATAATAAAGCAGCCTGTGCCGACGGACTTCCGACAGAGCTCTTCAAGTCCGGTGGCGAGGAGCTGATAACGAGCATGCACCAGCACTTACGCACGGTTTGGCTTTACGAGTACATGCCCGATGATTGGAATCTAAGCGTATTATGTCCTGTGTTAAAAAATGTGATCCAAGTGTGTGCTCCAATAACCACGGGATCTGCTTTTTATCAGAGTGGCTTCAGACCTGGTAAATCAACATCTGACCAGATATTCACACTTCGGCAAATTCTGGAAAAGAGCCAAGAGAAACAGATCGACACGTACCAACTTTTCGTTGACTATAAAGCTGCATTCGACAGCCTAATACGGAAAAAATTACTCGAAGTCATGGCTGAGTTTGGTATTCCAGCGGTCTTCCGTGAAGATTTGCAAGGACCCTATGGAGCCATTCTATACCAGAAGATGCCTTAAACAAGGCGACGGCCTATCGTGTGACCTCTTGAACATAGAAATGGAGATGATAATGAGGAAAGCTGCCGTAAATACAAGTGGCACGATATTCAACAAAAGCCACATGCTACTCGCGTACGCTGATGACGTAGACATACTTAAAAAAACTTAATTTCCCTTTACACCCCATGAATAAGATATGGGATAGCTTCTCGCGTTGTTGTGAATTAACAAGCTTTCTATTTTTAGATTCACAACTAACGGCACCTACTTGTTTATCGACGAATGCGAACGTCACTGTTTGAGAAGCTCTTACTAGACATGCCGATTGACTCGACACTGATACTGCGATGTTGCTGTCAACAACATTCGAGGGGAGCCGACAGTGAAAGATAATTGTTGTATATTTTTTAAGATGACTGGAGCCAGGATGCCGTAGACATCATCAGTCGAAAATTTCGGGATGTGACTGCAGCCTTCTCAGGCATACAGAAGGAATCGGTGAAATTGGGTCTAACGGTGAACGAGGGCAAAACGAAGTTATTAGTTTTAACGAACAAAGAATCTACTCGTTTGGGAAACTGCGTGAACGTTGACAACTATAATTTCGAGGTGGTAGATAATTTTATCTATCTAGGCTCCGCCATCAACAAATGAAAAAATAATGTCGGCCTCGAAATCCGGAGAAGAATCCTGCTTGCTAATAAATGCTATTATGGACTAAGCAAGCGATTCAATGACAGAGCCCTCTCTCGACGAATAAAAATCCAGCTATACCAGATACTGGTTCTACCTGTCTTAATGTACGGTCCAGAATCATGGGTTATGACACAAGCGGATGAATCGGTTCTGGCTATATTTGAGAGAAAAATACTCCGTAAAATATATGGGCCCATCATTGTTAACGGAGAGTATCGGCGTCGTACGAATCATAAGCTGTACGAGCTGTACACCGGCATTGACGTGGTCAGACGTATTAATGTGCAGCGGTTGCGTTGGCTAGGCCATGTTGTACGCATGGACGAAAATGCTCCAGCTCGAAAAGTCTTCGACAATGAACTCGATGGACGGCACAGAAGAGGGCGACCAAAACTCCGTTGAATAGACCAAGTTACTGAGAACCTTCCAGAACTCGGTGTGACTAACTGGAGGAGAAGCGCAGAAGATCGAGGCGCTTATAATATTTTACTACGTGCGGTATATAATCTAGTGGGATTGCATAAAAGTGCCAGCTAAGTAATTAAGTAAGTGTCATGTAACTTGACAAAACGTATAATGCAGAACTTCTTCTTTTTGGGGCTACATTCAAGTGCAGTTTTCAGAATTGAGTCCCAAAATCATGTGTTGTACGGTGTTAATAGATATATACCTGTATATATATCCTAACTAAAGTCCACCCCCTACCACAATCATAATTGTGTTACTGGGCAACCTGTAAACTGAATATGTTGCCATCTTGTGATGCGCCGCACTGCTTTCTTTTTAAATATGCACATTATTTAAAACCCATAGACGACTAGAAAAGCAGTATTTAACGATGGCAGCTTTCAACGCAACATTATCTTTTATTTGCAAAGTTCAGACATTTTATACAGCAAATGTTGCCAAGCCGAATTTATTTGAATGCCATTGACCCTCGAGGTCAAATATGGCACAAATAACCCATATTGCCCATACAACTATATCTCTTAGTGGGTACGTGTGTACGCATACATGGTAGATTAGACTACACACGGTGTCCAACCAGCTAATAAACTATCTAAGCTATCTGTTTCCAACGGTTTCCAGCAAGCGATTATTAAAATAAAATATTCTGCAAATTATTCGCAATTTAAATTATAGCGCTGCTGCTTTCATTTTGCCTAAGAAAAATTCGCATTCTTCATAAACAAACAAACAAAAAAAAACCTCAAACGGCTGTCAATTTAAAACGAGTTTTGTATTTTCGATATTGTTGTTGCTCCTACAGCTGTGTACCGTTTGTGAATCCCCTTTTCATATGGAATAGTCGCAGACTTAAAAACAAATTTATGACAATTTTTGTTTTCTTTTTGTAGCAAACTGAAAAAAATAAAAAGAAGATACATTCCGAAATGCAAAAAATATACACACACACATGTTTATTTTAGGAAATACACTGTCATACTTGCATTGTTGTAAATATGTTTTCGAATAGTGGATCCATAGGCTACAATAGTATGTAAACAATTTTATATAGAGATTAACATCATTATTAATGGAATTTATGCCACAAAAGGCCTTTTATTAACAGAGGGCTCCAAAATAAATCAACTTAGGATTTTCATCGCCTAAAACTTTTGATTAAGACCACTACCGAAGATGGTACAATGCGCAAGGGATCCTAAGACCCTGTTAATATAGTATGACCTTCACATACTAGAAATCCCCAAGTAAGTACAATGCTCCAGGGACCCTTAGCCCCTGTTAATATAGTATGACCTTCTCTTAACACATCCAGATAAGCCCCAAGTGAGAAGGCCTTAACAATTGCGCTACTTATTATAGTTTGACCTTCTCTTAACACATCCCGAAAAGCCCCAAGTATGAGGGCCTTAACAATTGCGCTACTGGTCATGTTTATAAAATATTGAAATTATAATGGCATCAATTTAGCTATATGTGTGTGTGTGTGCGTTAACAACACGACCAATCGAAACGATCTTCATTTCAGCACACAACCGATGGCTGCATAAAAAAAATTTCATTGGCTTTCCTCTATGGCTTAGCCTCTAGTGTTTGGGGACAGTGTGTATATGGCCTGAAATATTTGCACAAATCTGGGTGAGATTATTCAGTATGTCTGATTTGTCGCCGTCGCACAGTGGGGTATTGAACACCCAAAACGGAGATTAATTCAAGGAAGCGTCCGATCTTTGCCAAATTTGGCACAGATGTTCCTTTTGCTATAAGATCGATTGGTTTGAAGATTTTAAGAAATCGGTCCATATATACATATAGTCCCCATATATATACTTACATGTATATATACTGTAGTATAATCGAACCTTTATAAAAGCTACGGTTTGTATCTGATCTCTTTGAAATTTAATATTGACTTATGTTTTAACTGTTTAAAATATATATAAATGCTTACACACTTATCTGTTTATATACAGAGTGGACCAAAAAGCTGTATACATTTGAATAAGTATGTGCAATCTCGGAGGGTGGGGCAGAGGCGTTGGTAAATGAATGGGAATTCATCATTACAGAGTCAAGTTGTTGCATATCTAATGCAAAACGAGTACAGAATGCTCACGGTGTCTAATCGACTGGTCGGCATCTTTAGTAACGGTCTCCTCTACAGCCGCAACATTCTCCTCTATGTCGAATGGAAGTGGTATTTTTGGTTGCGTCAGTTACTTCATGACAAAATGTCAAACAATATTAAACACCAGTCAAATAACAGTTTGTAATCAGTCACTCGTGTTTTGTAAATAAAACCATTTAAAAAACAAACCTCGAAATGAATCACATTTTATAAAAGCAACTTGAACTAGTTAGAAGCTATTTCTCTGAATTTTGCATGAAAAACTAGTTTAAGTGCATGTTATTAATCAGTTCTGAATTAATTTTCCCGAATATGTTGATATTTTAGCGTTTTGAAAAAATTTGTTATGACGGCTATTTAATCTAGAGTTGTTGTGAAATAATGTAATTTAACCATATTTTCAATTTGAATTTTATCAAGGAAAATAACCATATATTGCCTTATGTAGGGTATAATTAAAAATTAATGCTCAGCAACAAATTGCAATAAAGCCAACACAAAGAAAATGTGGCCAAATCAAACCAAACGAAATTTCCCTGTTTTCGCAGGGGTGTCTTACATCACAATTTATTTAATAAAACAAACTGGCGCAAAAACGCGCAAAATGTTTTTCTTGATTTTGTAAGTACAGATGTTATATTTTACAATTATGTTAATTTTTTAACACGGTTTTACCCGGAACCATTTTAAAAATCTACATACATTTCAAAAATACCTTAAATTTAGACCATTTTTTCAAAAATAATTAAAAATTGTACGTATTTATTTTATACAACTAATTGTTATTCCTGTTCTTCAATAGCTGAAGTTAAATGATCCATAACAATAATTCGATTTGTAAATGACTAAAAGGCAAAAACTTTCACTCCAAAATATCAATATTCCACTTTTCGCTAACACGTAGAAAAGGCGAAAAAATTTCCGAACTTTGAGAGAGCATAGAACTTTAAATTAACAACATATGTAGTTGATTCTAGTATCTATTGAATCAGTATTCTGTGTACAATTATTGAGTACAAAATTTTAATTGGAAATCGCAATTTTCATTTTTGAATTAATCTCCGTTTTGGGGGTCCCATACCCCACTGTGCGTCGCCAAGTCAGCGAATCGGAAGCAGACAGTTATAACATACACTCTAACGGTTACATGTGTTTATCTTTGGCTTGACAAAATGTCTACACAATAAGCGCACAGTGTTTGAGAACCGCATATTAAATAACAGAAAATTTTAAATAATAAAAGATCAAAAACGCACGAATGTCACTGTAGAACACTTTCACATATCAATCAGAGGTCTAATGAATATCGCCATGAATATTGTTCTTTTCTTATATACATAGGTCAAACATTATGGTACATCATATGATTATATAAATTGTAAATAGCAGCACTGTGGAGTATTACAAAATTACACAGTACATCACATGATTTTGGGACTCAATTCTGAGAACTGCACGTGAAAGTAGTCGCAAAAAGAAGAAGTTCTGCATCATTCATTTTGTCAAGTTACATGCCATAATAATTTAATATCGATTTGAAGTTAGTAAGTATCGTAAAGAGGAATTTTTCACGTTTTAGACTCTTTTGTTATTTTGTTATATGGTGGCGTATTTCACGTAAATCATACCCCACGGAGTACCACAGTTTTATTGTAACAAAATAAACCCAGTTCAAAATCATTGGATGAATGGAAAAGTGAAACTATTGCTTATGTAGGTAAACGTTATATGAACAGTTTAAAGGAATTGTTATTCTTAATTAATTTTAAATTTGTTTCAGCTAAATCGGACTAGTGGTTCTCAAGTTATGTCAAACAAATGAGCCTAAAACGTGACAAATTCCCCTATACGATACTAACTAACTTTAAAACGATATTAATTATTATGACTTTCACATGCAGTTCTCAGATTTGAGTCCCAAATCAATGAGCTGGAAAATGTTTTACTGTGTTAATTTTGTTTATTTCTCTTTATACCACCAATATAATTGCAAAATTCTAAAGCAATGACCACAATTTTCCTCAAATACTGAAATGAATAACCAAACAACTCTTTACTTTCTTTGAATGGGACAAAAGTAAGCTCCTCATTCAATACTCAACATGTGTGCAGTTCAATCTTAAAAATATCACACATTTATCTTTCATGTTGTTTACCAACCGCAACTGCCATAAATCTATGTTTTACACAGATGTATGTGTAATACGAACTGCTCGTCTTTATCTTACGTTGCGATTTAACATCATCTTAATCGATTTTATTCAAATTAATACAATGTTTGGTGACACTGAACTATTGGGGTTAAAATATTGCACAGCAAATGATGTACGATATGTGAATTTTATTATAATTTAAAAATTTTCGATATTGCTCTTTTAGTAATGTCATATGACATATATACAAATGTTAAATGGAAAAACTCTTTTTTCCATACACCGTTTTTCTATAACTCAAATGCTCAGCGACAATACTGTGCACAAAGTGTTTACAAATGTAATGCAATTGTGTTTAGTATTAGTAACTTTAAACATGGAATCTAAATAGCTTGTATATATAAGTTATGTTATACATTATTAAATATGTTGAATTCTGATTGGCTTCGTAACATATATATACAGTACATGGCACAAATATTATGATCGTACGACACTTTAAAACCAAGACCTTAGAAAATGTTTAGAGTGCTTAAACTCGGTGGGAGACTAAAGGGGAAGTGATACGAATACAAACGTCATATTTGTGCACAAACCCAGCGGCGGAAATTAAGAGGCCATTCTCATATAATGCATGCAGTAGTCTTTATTTGGGAAGAATTTTTCAAATAAGGAATGCCGAATGCATGATTTTTCATCAGATTTAGACATTATATGAACAGACCAGCCAAAGACATTCAAAAAGAATGCAGAGGGATTTCTTACACATCCCCTCTCACTTCCAAATAACAGGGGTATTGCATGCCTTCTAAATGGAAAGAATTGTTCATTCGTTTTCTTTAAACTTTTATGAAGGCCTGTCAGAGGCCTTTGAAAAGAATGCAGAGGGATTTCATACACATACCCTCTCGCTTCCAAATAAAAGGGGTATTGCATGTCTTTCAAATGGAATAGAATTGTTAATTTCCGTGGAAGGTATTGAGGTGTTTTTTTTAAACAGTGTATCATTAGTTTCAACCACACAATTCGAATGCATCTTTATAGGCTAGACAGTAGCATGACAGACTAGCTATCACGAGGTAGTGGTTTCAAACTTTAGCCAGGCTGAAAAATAAAGTGTAAGTATAAAGAGAAATATATAGAAGTGAGAGATATCTAATATGCGCTCTCAAAAAAACTAAATAATTTGAGGTTGCACTGTATAATTTTTGTTTTATTTGCAACTCATTCTTTTTTCATGTGTATGCAGGCCTTCCATAATGCCTTCTTAAAGAAAGCAACTATAAGGCCCTCTTATAGAAAGCTTCGATGAGGCCTTTTTATAGAAAGCTTCCATAAGGCCTTCTTGTGGAAACCGGCGACGGAAGGCCTTCTTTTCCAATGTCACTTAATGTAAAAAAAGAAAGGAAAAAAGAAGGTCAAGAAAGGCATACCGGATCCAAAAGAAGCCCTTCAAACTCATGAAAAAAGGCCTTTTTTCTTATGATTTCCGCCGCTGGGAAGATAATCCTTTCCAAATGAAGAGACTTGGTGTCTCTTGTTAACGCTTAAGAGGTAATGTTGCCGATCATGGGCAGAATAACCCTATTTAAAGCGTGGACCAAATCCCGCTGCTGGCATTTGCTTCAACACCAGGATCAAATATATGTCCTTATCAGTCGTTTGTCTTAAACCCAACTGTGATTACAGAACCCGAAGCAATAAGAAATACTATCAAACCGAAAAAACGATGACTTGGAATGAAAATAAGGACAAGAATTGGAACCTGGAATGTAAGGACGCTCTTACAATCTCGCACTACTAGGTGTCTGTGAAAATCGATGGTGTGACTCAGGAGAACTTACTACGAGAAACGGCTTAACCTTCCTGTATTCAGTCACACCGAAAGATGAACCCAAGGCAGTGGTGTCGGTTCCTTAACGAAAAGGGCGATGATTAAATGTAAGCCCTACTCCGACCGAATCATCACAATAAGACTCCGAACCAGAGCCAGAAATCTGACATGTATCCAATGTTACGCTCCAACAGAATCTGCTGAAACGGCAACCAAAGCTGAATTCTACGAGACTTCAGGCAAGGTTCTTTCCAAAACACAACGAGGAAACACTGATATCTTGATGGTAGAAAATTTCACACTCAAGTAGGATCCGATAACAATGATGTAGAGGCCATTATGGGTAAACATGGTCTACTACTACCGTGTTTGTGAGGACGAGGAGAGGTCCAAGACGATTGAACATCTTATCTGTAGCTGTCCTGCTCTATCCCATATGAGGCTACGATACTTATGGAAAGGTTATATAGAAGTCTCACTCCTTAGTCGGAGTAGTCAATTTTATAGGTTTCATACGGAGCCTTTTATGGCAGACTGGGCCAAGATGATATGCTTACAAAATTGTGTAATAAGATAACTATAACTTGCCTTAAGGATAATTTTTATATTTATATCATATGATACGACTTAAAAGTGTTACACATAAAAGGAGTCTCTTTAGACCCTAGGTTTATTTGAACCAAATTCGATTTGTCTTTTTAAATCGTTTGATCCATGTCTGTTTGTCTGTCCGGCTGGTACGCACGATAAAGACATAGCCAGTTTTGAAACTTTTTATGGGTTAATATTTTCTCAAAACTACTTACTTATTTTTTCAAAACATAATGGCTACATAGCCACGCCCCTTCTGGTACCTTTCACACAAATGTACCATTCCGCCTACATTAGAAATCGAGTGAAATTATCAATGCACCCAACGCGATCGTGCCTAAATTCTGTATTTTGTTTAGCTATAAAAGGATTAAGTTTTGGAGGAAAATTGGAAGTCCAGCCACGCCCTTCTGGTACCTCCCATAAAAATGTACCATTCCGTCTATTTTAGAATTTGAGTAATAATATCAGTGAACCCAACGTAATCGTACCCAAATTCTGTATTTTGTTAAGCTATATACGGATTAAGTTTTGGAGAAAGAATTGGAAGTCCGGCCACGCCCCTTCTAGTAGCTTCCATACATTCCGCCCATTTTAGAATTCGAGTAATAATATCAATACATCCAACGCTATCTTGTCAAAATTCGGTATTTAGTAAATCTAAAGCAGTACAAAGTGTTAGAGAAAAACATTGGAAGTCTTGCAATTGAAAGTCTAGCCACAACATTTCTGGTACCTTCCATACAATCGTTCCATCCTGGCCTCTTTATAATTTTTGTAATAATATCACTCCGTCTAAAGCGATCTTACCCAAATTGTTTATTAAGTAATGCTTTAACTAGTGGCAGTATAAGAGAACTATTTTAATCCTAGCCAACCCTCATTGCGTTCCTTCGGATAATTTTCATTGATTGTATTTGGTAGAGATTTTTAATAACTGGTTTAAAAAATGACTAGAAACTATTTTCAGTATCAATCGACAAGTCCAGCTGTACTTAGCCATAAAATGCAAAGTAATTTTATTTTGGGTTTATTTTAAGACATAACCAGATATAAATTCATTATCCAAGCAATAGAAACAGGATCTCAAGTTGCTTTGTCTGCTGATATGTATTAGACGACTAGACAGAAAATAACTTCCAATTAGTTAAAATATTATTAATATTTGAGTGTAATTAAGATATAGAGATTTTCTGAGAGTACAGTACAGTTGCTGTACATATAAATACATTGTATGCCATCGTCATGAGCATGTGCATACAAACACACACGCCCGTACAATATTCATTTACACTTGCTTAATTTTAATTAAACCTTACAATGCTGTAAGATGACGTTTCCTAACAAATCGTCAAAAATGGGCGTTTCGATCATAAAAATAAACTATAATTACATACAACAAACAATAAAATAATTATGGCACAACTACATTTTAGATATCGACTTACCTGTCCTGTTGCCGCTTCCAAAATCACATAGACCAGCAATATGATTTCTTTTTCGTCGGAACCCAAACCGGGTCCATTTTGTCCGCACGTTGCCACATAGAATGACACAACATGTTCGGGTACCTGCATTTTTCACACTATCTCTCTCTCTGGGATTTAGGATCCGTTTTGCGGGAGTTCCAATTGATTGATGTATAGTGGGTGGGTTGAGGAGTGACTTTTCTCTTACGAAGAAAAAAGTCTTAACAACTAAATACTAAATTTTAATAATATTATTGTTGTCAGCAAATTGGCGATTTAGTTAAATAGCTGCTTTACGTAGTCAAGCATAGATTTGTGGGCAATGATATCAAATCATTTGTATTCTTATATTTTTGTGGATGATTTTGTACTATAATACCAATGAAGGTCTTGGTACTTGGAGTAGCAATGACATTATCTGGAAAGATTAATAAAAGATAAAGTTAAATTAATATTTTGTGTTATGAATAAAACTGAAAAATTAACAAAATAAGTAAAAATTCTAACCAAAAATACACCAAAGCTTAATATATTTCTCTCTGGGCGTAACAATTTTTTTCCACTTTGTATTGATTTCCTTTAAGAATATGTTTGAAGTTTTGCACATATGTATTTGTTCTTGTTGCTCTTGATAAATATTAATAATCCCGTGATAATATTTGTTTTTTAATTAATATTGATTTACAATATAAAGTTTAGATTCAATTAACCCTTTGTTGATAACCGTAATAATTGTTTGATTAGTTGCATTTATTTACATTGCAATACGGGTTTATTTACAATTTTGAAATTATAACAATTTGTCAGGGGCCAATAATTGAGTATCAGCTTCTTGGCATGTAGCAATTAAAGCTTTTGTCATTTGGGCATAAATTTTCATTTGAGCGGGGTGCAAATATTTTAAATATTTTATTATGCAACAAAATGTAAGCAAACAAAAATCTGTAAATATTAAGCTTGTTTTATTTACAGTCTATAGGTTTACGATAGCTGAGCAAAAAAATAAAGAGTACTTTTTCGATAAGTCGATTCGTTTATAAAGTTGTTTGAGTTTAAAATAAAAGACAAGCGCTCTGGAGCGCTCCGAATCCTTGCTTCAAATACAATTGTATGTTAGAATATTTACTAAAAACCTTAAGAACAGTTTCAAAGGCACAATCGACCTAACTCTATCGCAAGAAAGGTAAAGTCCTAATGCGGACGCTAATGCGCACCATACTATCTGGGGAAGCTCAGACATCAACTTAAGCGGTGAATAGCTTTTGAACTTTATGATTAAAAACAAGACGAATTCTACGCCCGACTTATAGAAACATATGACCGTAGCAAAGCCATGATCTTAAAATCGTGCCAATATAGGCCGGGAGAATGTCTTTAGCCCAACAGTCGGAAAGTTTATTCTGCAAACTGACACATCACCCAACGCAATCAGACTGAGTGATTTTTCTGCTGCAAGAAACATGGAATCAGCAGCACTTGATTTGACCATAAAAACATTCACAAGACAACGTGGATATCTCCCGATCAAATTACGAGAAATCAAATAGATCACGTGGTAATCGATGAAAGGCAAGCGTCAAGTATCTTAGACGTACGAGTGATCAGGGGTGCAAATATCAACTCGGATCCCCACCTCACTGCAGTGAAGGTGCGTACTAGGCTAGAGTAAGCTGGACATCGCTAAACTGCGGACCACGACGTAGATTATCAATACGAAAGTGCCGGGTTCAATTTCCGGCCGGGGCACTTGCCAAATCAATATCGATATAAATTACTTTTCAAATACATTCGAGTTCTCCACAAACTCATCCTATTTGGTTCCACTACGAAAAAAATCAGATTGCGTAAGGACCAAGGAAAAGGAAAATGATTTACCAACATCGCAAAATAAATCAACAAACCAGCTGGCGCCATCTTTGAAGGAATTTGGCGGTTAAAACCTACAACAGCATCTAACAATCCCTTGACACAAACCTGGTTATCTACATAGGAACGAAACAGAGTTGCCAACAATAATCGTATGATAATTGGAACACATGCCCGACCGAGTGCCGATATATTAAAAATCGGTATAAATAATTATCACTCCAGCTACTTCCTCCAGCTGTTACAACAACAACAACTACTTCGTGATGCTGCAACTCCCGATAAAACTGGCGAGCAGTGGCAATATATTGCCCACTCGATGGAAAGGACTGCGCGGTCTGTACTGGAGTATGTAAATCCCTTAAACGACAATACCGATGAACGACGACGAATGCCGCAATGCCACCCGGGAACAAGATGCTGTATACAGGGCCAAACTGCAGCCAATGGGAGAAGACTCGACTCTTCAGACGAAAAAAACGAGAGCTCAAGGAGAAGAATTATGTATGCATTGAAGAATACCGGAAAAGAGGTGAAGCCCGAAAATATAAAGATAAATGGTAGGGTACATGAAACAAGTGTCTTCCCTCCTGTAAAGACAATGATGGTCATCTAATTACTGACTCCGAGAGCAAACTGAAAATATTGAAAGATCACTTCTGCAGCCTATTGATGACTGAAAACTCGGTTGCTGAAGACTGTGAATCAATCCGAGACGATAACATCGAGTGTTCCCCTCCGAGCCAAGCTGAGACAAAAACTACCTTATCCCGGTTAAAGAACAATAAAGCTGCTGACTTGTTTCAGTGTAATGTGTCCTGTCCACAAAAATAGGTGCCCGTAATGAGTGTAAAAACTACCGTGGAATTAGCCTCTTACCGATTGTGTATAAGGTCCTCTCTAGAATACTGTGTGAACATGTCAAGCATAAGTCATTTGTGCTAAACCAGATTGGACCTTATCCGTGCGGAATTAGACCAACCAAATCAACGACAGATCAGATATTTACACTACGGCAGATTCTGGGGAAAACCCATGAGAAGCAAATCGACAATTACCACCCTTTTGTCAATTACAAAACTGCCTTCGATAGTCCCATTAGTTCGGTATCCCTGTGAAGATAATCCGTCTCTGTCGGTGTACCCTTACGAATACCAAATCCTCTGTTCGGATTGGCAAGGATCTATCTGAACCATTCGATACGAAGAGAGGTCTTAGACATGGTTATGGTTTGCCCTGTATACTGTTGAACATAGTGATGGAGGAGGTGTTAAGGAAAGTAGCGGCAAACATGACTGGCGCCATATTTAATAAGAGCCACATGCTGCTCGCATATGTTATCGACATTATCCGGGAGACGATGCGAGAGGTAACAGCTATCTTCTCATCTATGGAAAGGGAGTCAGCGAAAATGGGTTTGACAGTGAATGAGTATCATCGAACAAAGTGTTGGCCACGTGAACGTTAAGTGGCGAAAAGAGGAAGTGGAGGTAGTATTATCTTTACTACCTCCGACCAAGGAGTCTAAAGATGGTACTACGGGCGGTCAGGAGCAGCCCAAGGTAGACTAAGCAACTACCTTCCTGGCCGAATGGGTACGGAACTGCTTTAACCGCTAAAACTTAAAGTTACGCGAGTAGACTAAGAGTTTGATGTTCGAGAGAAATGGCAGCAGGGTGTCCCTTGATACCATACGAGACTCGCATCTCTCACTGTGCATAAAACAATCTCTTGGTCGAAAACATAACTAAGAATTTTAGACAGATTTCGAATGAGTTTCGTATGTGTTGATTCACTCACTGACGGTAGTGGAAGGAAATGCTGGGTATCGATGAAAGGTAGCCTAACGCAGAGTTAGTTCATTCGCCGGTGGTATTAGAAAGATACATGTCTGTGTTTTGAAGAGATGTCAGATGTGAAGCCTCGGTTTCTAACTTATGGCGGCGTGGGCGTCATTGGTGTGTTGGATGGAGAAATGATATGATGTGACTGAGACAACAAGTACTTTTGGTACATGTACTTAAAGTAGCAATGAATAAGATAATTTGTCAGACATATTGTCAGTCAATATGGTACCCTCACAAAAGATATATGAACATCCTTTCAAATGGAAGAATTAGATCCGGGCTTTAACAGCGGCTTTGTAGTATGTTCCAGAGGGGTTGAGCCCACTGTGGAGTTAAGACCTCACAGGCAGGTATTCACATAAAGCACAAGGATATATGCTTTGAGGTAGTGGATAAATTCATCTACCTAGGATCCTCCATGGGCCGAAATAAAACGGAGAATAGAGCTCGTCAATAGGTGTTTCTTTGGGCTACGCGAGCACCACCTATAAACACCACCCTATCTCAAACCACAAAAGTGCAACTGTACAAGATACTAATGCTACCGGTCCTGCTGTATGCCTCCGAATCTTGGGTGCTTACACAAGCGGAAGCAGCTCATCTGGCGGTGTTTGAGAGAAAAAAATACTCCGCAAAATAAATGGACCCATTTGCGTAAACGACGAGTTAAGGATTTGGATGAACCATAAGCCACACGAGTTATGCCACGACATTGATGTGGTCAAGCAAATCAAAGTGCAGCGATTAAGCTGGCCAGGCTATGTCGCAAAAGATATTTTATCAAATCCTCGAAGGACGGCGCAAAAGAGGAAGACCTCGGCTAAGTTGGAAAGACTAGGTGAAAGAAGCACTGACGTTGCTTGGTAGGACTGACTGGATACGGTGCGTACAAGATCAAGCGAATAGAAATGTCTTATGATTACGGCCTCTGACTTAGTAAGATATAATACATATAATATTACCGTGGCTGCTTGATGCAGCTTCTGATTTAAATATAAACAGACATTTGGTTCACTCTGTATATCATCTTATTAATTAAACAATTGGATGGCTTAATAATAAAATATTTAAACAAGCAATTATATTAAACTGGTTTAATTAATCTGCAAGCGTATTTCCAATCGAAATTACCGATTCAATTATTTAATTTGTCTTATTCGTTAATTGTTCTGCTGCAATTCACTAATGTCTCAAAGAAACTGCATATCCAATATAAATTTATATTAAATACATTTATTTGTCTTGAGTACATAATGGCAATTACATACACAGAAAAAAAAGTTGGCACATTTAAAGTAATCAAAAAAAAAGAGAGTCAATATTGTAATTAAGCACAATTTAAAATAAATCACTTTAATACTTAAAGAAATTAAATATATACATATATAAAAATTATTAAAAAAAAAAAAACATTTTTTAATAATCAAGTTGAATCCAGTCAGTATTTAAACAAGTTTATTATATTAACAAAACAATTTTTTTCTGTGTAAAAATATTTTATTTAAGCCCCTAAGCCCTAACAACCCAACTATTTAAGTGTATATTACGCATCATTAGAAGCGCTTTAATATAATGGAATAATTACACATTTCATCAGTAAAGAATTCTCTAAGCAAACCAAACTATGAAATTGTATGCATATTAATTAGCACTGAAGTTGTGATCTTTAGTGCAGCGACTTTTGATTACGAACTAATGATACAATTTTACATACAATTTAAATAGTGAATATAACGATGATTTGCATTTTCTTTGTAAGCTACTTAGACACTGTGCGCAAGTCACTATTACACATAGCAAGAGTATGTTAATTCTTGCTATTAGCTATTTCCGGAATTTGGGAATATGTCGCCACTTTTGCGCGAATCCGGTCAATAGGCATCGAGTAGCTTTTAAAATGGCCGACAACTAGTACTTAGAAGTTAGTTAGTGTGTATTTATTAAGGATTCATAGGATAAAGACATAAAGGAGATGATCATAATTGTCTAACTAATAGGCAGTTAGTTATACATTTCAAAAGAAACAACTTCATACAGAGTTTGTGTGTTTTGGTGACTATATGAAAAGTTTGAAATACACCTTTACTGCTGGCATTTAAAACCAAGTCCGAGATTTATGTAAGTTAGTCGCAAATTGATAATATTTATAAACTTTTAATATTTATAAATATTAATTATAATTAAAAAAAACCATCAATTTATTTTCCGCCCTAATTTTTGTTGCTGTTAAGATCAAATTCAAAAAAATTGTTTACATTTAACTTATAAGCCTAGATAGTAAAACGATCTATTTTATATTCATGTCACACGTTAATTTGATTGCGAGAATGGTTTATAGTTAGGTGTGGTTCCAAAAGGTGTCGTTATAGTATATTATGTATATATTTTGTGTATCTGTTCTTATAAACAATTACCAACTTGTTTCATTGTAGTTCAATAGTTCTACGATAGGTGGAGCAAGAGTAGTTTATAGTTTTCAAATATCTAACTTTTCAGAAACCCGGTTTCGATTTTATTCAGAAATTGTAAAACAAAACGAAAGTTTTATATACTTATATACTTACTATATAATATAAAATATACAATTATTATGAAAACACGAAGAAAAGTAAAAACAAAAACCTCCCAGATGTTGACGACTCCCGCAAATGTTATAAGGACCATGATTTAAGGATATGCACCTGGAATATCTGAACTCTATACAGAGATTGTGCCTCTATCCAACCGGAGGATGGCCTCGACAAATACAAGGCTGACATCACCGCCATACAGGAAATGAGATGGACGGGACAGGGATGCACACGACGAAAGAACTGTAACACATTTTACAGCTGCCATGCAGAATGACACGAATTTGGATGTTGATTCAAAAGATTTCCACATCTGGTTTAACTCTATTAATGACGGAATAACCACTATTCACATTCGGTCGAAAAAATTTCAAATTACGCTGATTTGTGACACGCCCCGACGGAAGACAAACCCCAGGATATTAAACATGCATTTTGTGAGCGCCTGAAGGAGTTATATCACCGCTGCCCTGCACATGACATTAAAATTGTTCTGGAAGATTTTAATGCCAAAATAGGAAGCTGCTATGGTTCAACAGTCGGAAAATTCAGTCTACACAACAACACCTGCCATAACGGATTCAGACTAGTTAGCTTCGCGTAGGCAAGAAACATGGTTGTGAGTGGAACTGGATTCCCGCATAAAAATATCCACAAGGCAACTTGGATATCCCCCGATTAAAATACAAGAAATCAGATTGATCATGTGGTAATTGATGGAAGTGCTATAATCGTGTGTGTAAAACGCTGTGCAAATATTGACTCGCATCACCATCTAGTTGCAGCCAAGGTACGCACACGATTAAGTAGTTCTAAAAACGCTCGTGACCAAATGCAAAGGAAGCTAGACATCACAAGGTTACATACCACCGAGATAGCCAATGCCTACTCCAACAACTCTCTCAGTTACTTCAAACAACCCCCTTAGTTCTGATGTTCCCGACACACAGTGGCAGCATATTGAGAATTCTATGACTACTGCCGCAACGATCGTATTGGGTTATGAAAAACCACGCTTAGACTAGTCCTGATACGACGATGAATGTCGCGAAATGTCTGAGGCAAAGGATGCTACATACAGGGCAAAACTGCAGACAATGGCAACGCGTGAGGTTATGGAACGTTATAATGAGAAGAGGAGGGCTATCAAACGCCTATTCAGGCGCAAAAGGCGTTTGTGGAAGAAAAGGGAGAGTCCGGATATCAATCGGGATCGAGCTGAAGCCCGAAAAATCTACTAAAAGGTTAAAAGTAAAGATTTTGGACCAAGGATCCCCACCTGTATGGACAGAGATGGACATCTGGTCACGGACACGCAAAGTGTACTGCAAACATGGAGGGAATCCTTTCCTTCTCTTCTCGTTCCCGAAGGCAGCTTAAGTGAAGAAATCACAGCAATCATCGACGACGGAGTAAATTGTCCACTTCGACAATTCGAGATCAGCACGGCAATTACACGGCCGTGTGAGCTGATGGGATGCCGGCAGAACTCTTTTAAGCCGGCGGCGATGAGTTTGCAACGTGCATGCACCAGCTAATAAACACGATTTGGCTAAAGGAATGCATGCTCAAGGAATGGAATCTAAGTGTTCTGTGTCCTGTGCTTAAGAAAGGCGATCCAAGTGTGTGTACCAACTACCGCAGGATCAGCCATTTACCTATCGCATATAAGGTCTTGCCTAAGGTGTTTTGTGAAAGACTAAAGCCCATCCTAGCGCTCCTGATTGGACCTTATCAGTGTGGCTTTACGCATGGTAAATCCACGACTTATTAGATATTCACACTACGCAAAAACCTGGAGAAGACTCAAGCAATACAGATCGATACCCTCGATCTGTTTATCAATTACAAAGCTGCATTCGACAGTGCGAAACGACAGAAATTATTGGATGCTTTGGCTGAGTTTGGTATCGCGAATCTAATACAACTTTGCGGGATGACACTGACTGACACGGCTTAAATATGACCTATGAAATATGAGCCACTTGCTACCAAGCGAGGCTTTAGAGAAGCCTCATGCGATCTCTTTAACATCATAATGAAGATGATCATGTGGAAGGCTGCAGTAAACGGGACTGGTACCATCTTGAACAAAAGTTAAATGCTGCTCGCATATGCCGTTGATATAAATATCAATGGCCTAGAACTGCAGGTTGTTACTGCGGCCTTTTCGAGCTTTGCGAAGCAGTCGGCAGAAGTGGGTCCGGTGATAAATGAGGACAAAACCAAGTTATTTATGTCTACGAACAAAGAGTTTACTCGTCTGGTATGCTGCATAAGCGTTGAGAACTATAACTTTAAAGTTGTAGATGATTTTGTCTATTTTAACTCCGCCATAAACAAAAATAATAATGTCAGCCTGGAAATCGCAAACAGCTGCTACTAAGCGCTAAGCAAGCGATTTATTGGCAAAGTTCCTCTCGAAGAACAAAGATCCAACTCTACCAGACTCTGATCTACCTTTATTGCTCTACAGCGCAGAATCCTTGGTAACGACACAAGCGTATCAATCAATTCAGGGAGTTTTCGAGAGTAAAATACTACGCAAAATATTTGGATCCATCATCATTAACGTCGATTCGAGTGAATCATGAGCTGTACAACGGTATCGACGTAGTCATGCGCGTTAAAATATACCGAAAGCTCTGTTTTGATACGTTGTACGAATAGATGAAAATGTTCCAGCTCGAAAGGTCTTCGGCAATAAACTCGATGGGCACTATATAGTTCCGTTGTTGGATTTTATATTATGCCCGGAAATAGTGATCCCTGATAGAGAATATTGGAAAGATTCCTTGGGGAAAGATTTAGGGGGATGTCCATCTTTACTGAAGGCTAAAAACTGGATATTGGACCAGGATATGGTATCTTTAGTGTAGTTTTCAATTACTGCCAACACTTCCGATTGGATGACGATTGCAGTGAGTTCCAGGCGAAGATCTTCGCTATTATGAAATCTGTGGAGGAAATACTGGCAAGGAATTTGAAGGAGATCGTCACGATCTATGTGGACAGTTAGGCGGCCTTAAAGGCTTTGGTATCAAAGGTTATAAAGCCGAGATTCGTGTACAGATGTAGGTAGAACGGGGCTCTCAAAACTGCCGGAGAAAGGTGTACGACTCTGTTGGGTCCCCGGATATAGTGACACTTTAGGTAACGAACTAGCGGATGAACTAGCGCAGAAAGGCTCAGCAGGATGGATCAGTGTGACCACCAATGTGTCATATATACGGAATTGTGACCCGTCACATCGAACGGCTGGCAAATGCATCCTGTAAACATCGAACCAACTGTGTAGTATAACGGGATATTTGTCCAGGACTGGATGGAAGACGAATCAGATCATTATTGAAACTGGACAGGAGGTCCGTTAGACGACTAATTGAAGTAATTTTAGGACACTGTGACGTCAGAGCATTTATATCCAACTGGGAGACGACACAGGAGGACAGTTGCAGGCTTTGCAACGATAAGAAGGAAAATGAGACCATTGAGTTATGCCATTGCTCAGCTCTTCATAGACGAAGGAAGCAATTCCTAGGGAAATGGTTCTTTGATAGTCTCACCGAATTGTCGTCATGTAACATGGAGAATCTGGTGATGTTGCTTAAGGGCAGAGGACCAAAGCGTTTCCACTTAATCTCACTACTTGTATATATGAAGTTGAAAGAGAGAAGCCACCGGAATTACTTTTTAAGCGCAGTTCTCTTCTTGTAAACTCTTTATTATATTGTGAAATACTCGTTTCTTTAAATTTCTTCTTTCTTAAATCAGGACAATCGCAATGGACAATAACACAGTACAACACATGATTTTGGGACTCAATTTTGAGAACAGCACGTGAAAGTAGCCCCAAAAAGAAGAAGTTCTGCATCATTCGTTTTGTCAAGATACATGCAATAATAGTTTAATATCGATTTGATGTTAATAAGAATCGTATAGAGGAATTTGTCACGTCTTAAGTTCTCAGAATTGAGTCCCAAATCAATGAACTGAAAAATCTTGTACTGTGTAATGGTCTCCGAGTGTTGTAATGGCATGGTATTGCGCAGAAGGGCGCGACCAAAACTTCGTTGGATGAACTAGGTGAAAGAGCTGTTATCTAAACTTGATGTGACGAACTATCTACGGAGCGCAAAAGACCGAAGCGCTTACAATTATTTTCGACGTGCGGCTACTGATAGAATATCTGTTGTTGCTGCCATATAAGAAGAAGAAGAATATATGGAACAAAAATTACTGGCAAATATAACTGCCCCAGGAATTTAAACCTATTCAGTCATTAACTAAGACTTTAGATGTAATTTCTACTCGTCTAACCCAGCACGTGGTAGGCTGTGTAATCGATACGCTATTAGAGCCTTTTAACAATCGTAGTCATAAACATTTATCAAAGGTTTATGAAATAATGTAATATCATTACAAAATCTTTCCACAACTATTTATTACCTTATTACGAATAAGACGTGGAGTAGTGACGTTTGAGACATTGTTTGTTCAGCCACCAAATGACGTCGTAATGCGTATTACCAATTAAGTCATTGACATCATTAAAGCCATTAAAACTGCTATATCCTAGACTAGTTAAACATCAATATAAAGCGTCAGTGCAATTTTGCTTTCGAACTTTCCACTTCCTTCGACTGGGATGAGCGAGAGAAATATTACAAACATGTGCAATCATCATACTATGCGCATGATTGAGGGTAATTTTCATTAGATTCTTATACCGGTTTCCATTAAATTATTTTAATAACATACTTAGTATAAGCTGGATAATTTTAATTTTGAGACTGATACTGATCTGATACGACCAGCACATAGAACTCTAATGTCTGACGTTTAAATAAAAATGGCATGGCGTCGAAAAGACTCAGCCTCCCAGTGGTGTCCAATGGTCAAGGGTCAAGCTTAGTGGCGTTGAGGTTAATCGAACAAGTTGGACCACATGAAAATTATAAAGTAAATATGACTTTAATTACAAGACAATCGTTGTTGGCAGGGGATATATAGGAGAAACGTGTAAAACAGCGAACGAGCAAACAAACAAATAATTAAAAACTTTTGTGAACGTACATATTTAACATATACATATGTACTCGCTTCTACGAAGTCAAGTAAATTGGCGCAGTGTAATTATATCACCTAACAACTTCACCAATCAACTTCAGTTATAAACGAGGCATTGCAGTGGCATTTAAGTCACACATGAATCTAACTTTAGAAAACAGCGTAACGCATGACACCGGTAAATGTTCCATGAATGAATAAATTTCTAAATTTTGAATAGCCTACATGAAATATTTTAAAAAAAGCTGACCAAATAACATTTCTCAGTTCATCAACTCTTTCAGTTGCGTTGCACAATTTCAGAGCCACAGAATACCGTGTGATATGTATTTGTTAACCATAAATGCTAACCGGATGTTACCGTTCAATGGTCAAAGGCCAAGAGTTAAGAGAACTATATAAAAAGACCCACTCCAACGGAGAGTTGTGAAGTGTTAAAAGTAAAATCTCGTTTTTTTTTCTTTTATTGGACATATACAGTTCATTATGGTGGCAATGCAATCGACATTGTTGTTTTTATTTTTTTCTTACATTCTTGAACTTGTTTACGAAAAGAAAAAGGTCTCATTAAGCATTTTTATGGAAAAACAGACACACACACACACAACAATAAAGCAACATTAATTACCTTATACACAACATTATTTTGGGCAATTTTCTTAGTAAAGGGAAACAAAGGGGGAAAACGGCATATAACTTAGTTCTGTTACCACATAAACTTCCGCTTTTCTTGGCGATTTTGTGTATGTATTATTATAACATATATAAAAAATGAGCATAAATATACATTACATTTACATATACCTATGTTAAAGCAGTGTAATAACCTATAACCTTTGAACGAGTCCATTACAAAATATACGTTAGTAAAATGTTAGAGGTAATGTAACATATATTTACGCAAGATTCATTATTTTGTGAATTGAATACAGTTTTCCAATGCCATAGATTCCAAACTTAACATTTCCTACTTCCTTTCGGGTACACATGGGGGGCGGGGGGACAGCCATCGCAAGGCAGGGTCATTCCAATGACCCATGTCACTTGAAACTTGAGCTGATCTTATGAGCTGTCAATGGAAATTCAAAACTGCCATTATGTTAATATGTATAAGATCATGTGATAACAGAGTTTTTGTTTTTTTTTTTGTTAATAAAAAATATGAAAAATACATTTGCATTTGGAAATTTCGACATGCGATTTAACAAACAATACAAAAGTTGACAATATATAAAAAGGGTCACCATCAATAGGATACGAATAAGAACCAGGTTTGAACAGTAGGTTAGGTTAGGTTAAGGACATGTAATAACACAGCACAATACCATGCCATTACAACACTCGGAGACCATTATCTATTGTGATTGTCCTGATTTAACAAGAAGAATGTTTTACAATAAAATAAAGAGTTTAGAAGAATAATAATAGTGGAAAAGAGATAAAGTGCTAAAAAGATAATTCCGGTAGGTTCTCTCCTTCAACTTCTTATATATACAAGTAGTGAGATTACGTGGGGACACTATTGTCCTCTGCCCTTAAGCCAGCTCAAACCGTCAGTGAATTTCGCCAGATTCTCCATGTTGCATGACAATAATTCAGTGAGACTATCATAGAACCATTTTCCGCGGAATTGCTTCCTTCTTCTATGAAGAGCTAGGCAATGGCATAACAAATGCTGAATGGCCTCAATATCCTTCTCACTGTCGCAAATGCTGTGTCGTCTCCCAGTTGGATGGAAATGCTCTGACATCGCAGTGTCCCGTTATTACTCCAATTAGTCGTCTAACGGACCTCCTATCCAGTTCCAATAGTGATCTGGTTCGTCTTCCATCCAGTCTTGGCCAAACATCTCGTGATACCACACAGTCAGTGCGTTGTTGCCAGGATGCATTTGGCAGCCGTTCAATGTGTCACAATTCCGTATATATGACACATTGGTGGTCGCATTGATCCATCCGATTGGTCGGGTTCTAGTGCTGAGCATTTCCGCGCCAGGTTCGTTTCCTGAAATGTCACAGTGTCCGGAAATACAGCATAGCCGCACTATTATAGCCTTTGATACCAAAGCCTTTAATGCCGCCTGACTGTCCACATAGACCGTGACTATCTCCTTCAAATTCCTTGCCAGTATTTCCTCCACTGATTTCATAATAGCGAAAATCTTTGCCTAGAACACAATGCAATCGTCATCCAATCGGAAGTGCTGCCTGAAATTGAGATCCTCGCTAAAGATACCCGATTCTGTTCCAATTTCCATTTTTGAACCATTAGCGAATATGGACAGCCCCCTGAAAGGCAAGGAATCTTTCCAATCTTCTCTATCAGGGATCACTTTGAACAGTAAGTAATGACATACGTGTCGATACTATCCCAGGAACGAAGGTAAGGACCTATAAGGCCTTATGGAATGCCTTCAAAAGCAGTAAGTAGGTCTGGCCTGTGTATTCCCGCTCCCTTTCCCAATGACATTGGGTGTCGTTGGGAGGCGCGGTCTTCCATCGTCACATTCTTTAAGAAGACCTGCATACACATGAAAAATAAGGACTTGGAAAATAAAAAAAAATTGTGTGACTGAAAATAATCATAAGCTGTTTTAAGAAAAACACACGACCACCTTCCTCGTTGCCTATTCTTTCATGACTTCTATAAGAAGGGAGACGGAATGTGTATACACACGAAATGGTGGAAAAACAAATCATCGAAAACGTTGATTTTCCCTTCTCAAATAAGGCCTGCAACAGTGGTCCTTAAAGAATGAAGTGAACATATGCTCGGGATATTTCAGAAAGGAAGAAGAAGGCCTGTTTTCAGGCGTGTGAAAACAAGGTCTTCAATGTCTTAAAAGTCCTTGCTAATTTCGCCGTTTCTGCTCAAAAGCCAGTTCAAACCGTTAGTGAATTTCATTAGATGTAGTATGACGATGTACATTGAGACTAATAAAATACCGCTTCCCTAGGAATTGCATCGTTCTTCTATGAAGAGTTGGACTATGGCACAGAAAATGCTAAACTTCCTCCTCATAGTGTCTCCAGTTGTCTTCATTTCGATGTAACGTCATCTTACGCCACAGTGTCCTGTAATTATGCATATAAGTCGCCTGACAACGTTTATCTCCAGCTCCAAGAGTAATCTGGTTTATCTTCCATCCACGTTTGGCCAAATATTCCGTGATATTACGCCGTTGCAGCGGTTTCCCAATATAGGTTTGCCAACCGTTTGATGTGGCAGTTCAATCTTGATATATGACACATTAATGGTCACACTGATCATTTAGATTGGCAACGTTCCAGGGATGAGCCTTTCATCTCTTTCCACATATATTGTGGCTATTTCCTCCAGATGCCAATATTATTTCCCTAGACTTCATAATGGCGAAGATCTCAGCTTAAAAAACTCTGAAATCGTCATCCGTACGGAAGTGTTGGCTGCAATTGAGATCCTGTAACGTGGGTATTTCTTCTTCTTCATCTAGGGTCTGCACAAGAACCCACTAATCTTACGAAATAAGAACAGGGAAATGAATAAGGCAATTAGATTGTGTTTGTTATATTTTTATTTTCTTAGGAAACACTTGTGGTAGCAATACGACAAATAACTTTTTGGTTTACGGCAACAAACAAGTTGTTTCGGATTTTGGAGACACTTGCAAGTCGCCAACGTTGTCGATTTGCAGATAATCGAAGACTACATCGAAGACGTCTCAATAAGTTGCCTGGAACGATGTTGAATGTCGCAATGCCACGAGAGAGACAAATGCTGCAAGTTCTGAAAAGAACTTAAAACTTATGGTTTGCACTGGTTGAAGTTCGGCTACCTATTAACGACTACTGTCAGTCTACTCATACAATGTAGCGCCTGAAGTGAATGATAATTCTAATGAGTACATTAAGATTTTTTCACAATGAATGATCAACAAAACTATCATACCAAGAGTGACGACAGTTGTTTATGTATGAGAAAATTCTATTTACAGAATTTTTATCGTTACAATAATATCAATTTTTTAGCCATCACTAAAGATATACAACTCCCCCAACGGTAGCGAATCATACAGTCATCTGTATCCGGGATCACTATCTCCTAGCATGATGAAAAATCCATCGTCGGAATCATATAGTCCGATACGCTATACAGTTCTATGTCGCATCATAACAGTATCAGTTCGGTGACCCGAATCGGTTTGCCGCCAGAGGAAGCAAATCTTGCAGCACTAAAAGTGCTACTCCTTTAAGGAGTTTGCTCATTACACAAACATTTGTTGGCTAATTCGATGTGATACCTAAAATTCCACATGCATAATTGCGATTTTAGCTTCAATTCATATTATCCAGAAAACGGATCCAATACAACGTTTATAATTTCAAAAGAAATTCTTTTAAATATTCAATTGTTTTCCTGCATTATTTCTATAAGTAATTGAACATTGTAATTTTATCTTTCGTTTTTAAATATGGCAACAGTTTTCAGACCACCGATGCTGTTGCTTTCGGCATCGACTAATTTATATTTAATTGCTTGAAAATTTTTTCAAAATATATACTTGTGATGTAAATTAACCTCAACTGATATTGAAACTTACACTGAGACAGGTACGCGCCACCATTTGCCAAGGTCAACATGGGTGCTATCTTATCATAAATTGCGCCTGTGGTGATGAATGTCATCGTCACACTGTCCTTGTCTTCTTTGGTATCTGACTAATATACATTGCAACATGAGAAAAGGTAAATCTGTTTAATAACAATCTACTTAGCTAAAAGGAATATGTTTTGGTAAAGTATTTATTTTAGTTATATTTAGGACAAAGGTTTTCTATTTATCTCTTCTAAAATATTTCATGTCTACCATCCTTCATATTACATTATTATTATACAAATCAGGTAACTTTTAACACTATATTTGTTTCTTTATATTCAAGGGAGGGCCATTTGCCGTCACTGAGACTTTCAAAGTGACGGCATTAGACGGGATATTAGGCATTGGGCAATGGGAACATAGCTTGTAGCCCGCCAATGTTCCAACATATTATGCCATGGGAGCGCAAAGTGAAATCCCTTCACCATTATGGAATTGTAATAATAACAACAATCAGTAGCATAAATTGCAATTGCTAGTTTAAGTGGCAGAATATTTCGAAATGCATTGAAAACAAAAATATGTCTTGGTATGACTTAAATACAAATACATTTATTATTTATTTTCCATCTATCGTTTTTTGCTATTGTTATTGTACATTTGCCAGTCGACAAAATATGTTTGCGCCGTCGCTAAAATGAACTTAGAGAGGTCGAAGTATATTATTTATTTCTAATGCGAATAATTAAGCTAGAATTATTGCTGTATTGACACTGGGTTCGCAGTGATGACTTGTTTTTAATAAATGCAATTACGATCACTACAATCGGCTATAACAATGGGTTCATGATTTTTCGCTATGATCTTTTTACAGTGTTGTACAATATTGGTTTAGGGTAAAAAACTGACAAGTAATCGGCCTGGGGAAAGGGGGATTTTCTAATTTGCCGGCGGTGATGAACTGGCTACGCGCATGCACCATCGCATTAACACGATTTGGCGCAAGGAATGCATGCCCGATGATTGGAATCTGAGTGTTCCATGTCCTGTGCTTAAAAAGGCGATCCAAGTGTGTGTTCCAACTATCGCGGGATTAGCCTTTTATCCATCACGTACAAGGTCCTGTCTTGTGTGTTATGTGAAAGACTAAAGCCCTTTCTGGCGAACCTGATTGAACGTTATCTGTGTGGCTTTAGACCTGGTAAATCCACGACCGACCAGATATTCACACTACGACAAATCCTGAAGAAGACCCAAGATCGACACCTACCATCTGTTTATCGATTACAAAGCTGCATTCGACAGTCCGATACGACAGAAAATATTAGATGCAATGGCTGAGTTTGGCTTCCACACGAATCTGATACGACTTTGCGGTATGAACCTGACTGACACGAAGTCTTCAATGAAAATAGGCAAAAATCTGACAGAGAGATTTTCTAGGCTTTAGACAAGGCGTTAGTCTGTCTTTCTCCTCTTAATGGAGACGAGCATGCGGAAAGCTACATTAACACGACTGGAGCCATTTTTGTAAAAGTCACATGATGCTCAAGTAAGCCGATGTTATAGGTATCATTAGTTGAGGACTGCGGAATGTTGTTGCGACCTTTTCAAGCATTGAGAAATAGTTGGCAGGAGTGGGTCTGGTGATAAAGGAGGACAAACCCAAGTTATTTGTTTTAACGAACAATGAGCATGACGTGGTAAATGTTTTTGTCCATCTTGGCTCCACCATAAACAAAAATAATTCTGTCAGCGTGAAAATCAACCGACAAGTATTGATTGCAGACAGCTGATACTGATATTTAATGATAAAGCCCTCTCTCGACGAACAAAAGTACTATGAAAAATATTGGGAAAAGTACCGTCATCGCATGAATCATAAGCTGTAACACAACATCGACTTTGTTAAGCGCGTCAACATAGAGCGAATGTGCCGACAGGTCATGTTATGCTTATGGATAAGAAAGATCCAGCTTGAAAACTCATTGGCAATAGACTAGATAGAGAAAGTATTGGCAAGACAATGAAATCACACTATAATCCGCATTCCTAGCATTAGACGTAGTGCTAGACGAAGCACACCGCAAGCGGCACTGGTTATTATATTGAACCTGAAGAGCATGCAGCACCATGTACTATACATAGCGGCTACAATCGGCAATCGGAATCGTGTCACGCATCAATACTGTTATGATTCAGCAGACATGGATTCGATGGAGGACTGCACAGCGGAACGGACTATATGGTTCCGATTATAGGTTTTGCATTATGTTCGGAGATAGTGATTCCGAATAAAGATGACAGGAAAGTTTTCCACCCGTAATTCCAACACTTCATATTGGATGAAGACTGCGGTGTTTCCTGGTGGGGATCTTCGCCATTATGAAATCTGTGAAATCCGTCACATCGAACAATTGGAGTACGTATTCTGGGAACACAGCACTGACTTAAAAGTATCACGGAATATTTGACCACGACTGGATGTAAGATGTAAGACGAACCAGATCACTCTTGGAGCTGGAAAGAAAGGCTGTCAGGCGACTAATAGGCATAATTACAGGACACTGTAACGTTAGAGCTTTTACATCGAACTCGGATTAACACAGAAGGACTACTGTAGATTGTGTGATGATGAAGAGGAAATTGAGACTTTGAAGCATTTGCTCTACCATTGCTCAGCTCTTCATAAAATAAGTATACAATTCCTACTAACACATCGAACGGTTGGCAAACGTATCCTGGGAATGTCGCACCGACTAAGTACTTTCACGGGATATTTGGCCAACACTGGATGTAAGACGAACCAGATCACTCTTGAAGCTGGATAGGAAGGCAGTCAGACGACTAATAGGCATAAATACAGGACATTGTGATGTTAGGGCCTTTACATTGAACTGGAAGATAACACAGGAAGACTCGTGTAGACTTTGTGACGATGAAGAGGAAATTGAGAGTTTTGAGTATTCGTTCTACCATTGCTCAGCACTTCAGAAAAGAAGGATGCAATTCCTACAGAAGTGGTATTTTGATAGTCTTAATGAACTATTGTCTTGCAACATGGAAAATCTGATAAAATTCACTAATGGTTTGATCTGGCTTACGGCCAGAAGACCATAGTGTCCTCCTGTAATCTCACTACAATACCTATATAAAGTTGCAGGAGAGAACACTCCAGAATTCATTAAACATCTCCATATTTCTCCATCCGTGAATATTTATTAATATTCCGCCTTATTATGTGTGTCGTAGTCACGTCGAATCGTTGTCGTTTTTCAAATATGGCATCGCTGATGTGGTTTGTGAAACTCAAATAAGACTTGCCTTGCTACTATCATATTCTTCTTTATCAGGTGACGATAAATTCTTAACACAAAACATTTCTGTTAAATATTACTAATTTTATTCAAATAAAAAAAACATTCGAATGTTGTCGAAAGTCGACTACGACGTACGTAATCAGGGGGATTGCCTAACTAACTACATTTTATTCTATTTCTTCTAATTCTTTTCTTTTTCTTAAATTCAAATAGGACAATCACAACAGACCATAATGATCTCCGAGTGGTGAAATTACATAGTCCTATGACTTGTATCATTACTTGTCCACAACCTAACCTAGCTTTAGAATTTTCCAAACATTATGTTATTTTGCAATTTCAAATCAATTATGTGGCATATCAATATGATTATTGGTAATTATCCGACAGTTTAATGTTAAAACCACTTATGTAATATATACATAGCTGTACCCTGATATATTATTGACAGCTATAAATTTCCATAGTAATAAACAGATGACATTGTAAGATATGGAAGATATAGAAATTATTTTACAACTGATATTTTTTATCCATCGTAGGAAAAATCTGTGATATTTTACCTCAATTTTTTAAATTCAAAAAAATGTCATGTATACATAAGTATGTATCTCTATGTGTACATATTTTCCAAGACAAAAAAAGGAAATCAACAATAAACAACTACCACCACTGACGGATGTTGTCATTACAAATGTGTTGTAACAAATGCGACGTTTACATTGTTGTCGCTGTTAGCACATTTCCCGCCAGTTTTTAAAGAAATCAATTGCCACTAAATACTAGTTACGTAGTCGATTACAGGAGGTTAATTTCCACATGATACTAGCTATATGGTAGAATACAGCGAACTAACTACTGAGCTTGATCCAAGTAAGCGAGGACGGGTCAATTTGAATGCGTGTTTGCTAAAATGTTTTGTTTTTATTTCGTAATATTTGCTGTTTGCTGTTTGTTTGTCCCGTTAGTTGAGTGAAAAAAACAAACTTGAATATTTGGTGGTGGAGTTTTAATTCTTGCAAGCGTTCTTTTGTCGCAATTTGATAATCGTGGAAGTAAATTGCTTGTTATTAATTATATTATTGTAATTAAAGAAGTGAGAATCTGAATATTACTTTGATAAGTATTTAATAAGTATTAATTAATCAAGTATTAATTAATCAAGTATTATTTAATCAACAGTCCCAAAGAAATAGGTCCGTAGTCAGTATAAAAAACTAGAGAAGTAATTTGGAACCAATGTACCAGTTACATAGTTGGTATGTCAGAAATATAGCAGTAGCTAGTACAGGGTAATGCAGAGGGAAGTGAGTATATTACCCCCAATGACAAGCCCATGTTAAATTCGCCAGTTAAAAGCCTTTGAAGGTAAATTAGTCGGAACTAGTCATGTTTACTTAGGAACTAACTATGCTACAGGTTTTGAACTAGTTCCATTTCCTGGCGGGTTTCCACTGTATCTCTGGCTGTCTGTCTGTCTGTCCGTCCGCCTCTGCTGCCTCCCAGTCATACGCCTGCAATATACATATGTACGTATGTACATAGTATGTGTTGTTGCATGCAACAATTGTTGCCTTGGCTTGGCTGGCAGTTAAGTTGGTTTGATCGTAAACATACGATAAGTTAGCTAGCGGTTTTATGTTGAATTACAGCCAAACAACAACAGCCAACCAACACCAAATTTTGCTAATGTTTATTTCTATTTTTTATAATTTTATTTTATATATACGAGTAATTTTTTTGTTTATCACAGTTGAATCTTTTATAGTGTTTAACTCTCTGTGTACATCGATTATTGTCAGCAGTGTTTGGAATGTTGTTGTGGCGTTGTTGGTGGGGATGTTGTTGATCATAATAATAATGATCATGATAGTAATGCTGGCCGTTGGTGTTGTGGTAGTCTCCTGCTCGTATGCGAGAGAGGCGACTCAACTCACTCCTCTATTGACCACAACACACAGAATGTGTTCATTTTGGCAGTAACAGCAGTTTAACGAGTTTAGTTGCTTCTTCTTTCTCCTTAACATCATTATTAGCTTTGTGTCTTCGTATCAATCTTTGGTTTTGGATTTTTAGCGAAAATAAAAAACCAAAAAACCAATGGCCATAACAAAGAATACGAGAAAATAAACAACAATCAAGAAGACGGATAAATGAAGGAAGATTCAAAAAAATGAAGAAAACAAGGTAATGTAACGTTCGTCGTTGGTGAAGATTAAACATAAGAAGAGTGTACAAAGTTAGGCTGTGGTGAGAGCAGCAAAGAGCGAAGAATTCTAAGTGTTTGTATGATGCTTTAGCGGTTATAGAGTTGCCAATTCCGTAAAATGCAGAAAACAAAATGCAAATAAAATATGAATAAAGCTTTCAAGCCAAGTACTAAGAAACAAGAATGTCATTACATAAATAAAAAATTTGAAAATTTGTCAAATATTTGAATATTGTATTGGTTTTTCAAAAATTTGAAAATTTGATACACCAAATTGGCTAAACGATTAAAAAAGATTTTTTATTATTCATATTAATGGTCAATTCATTATCACGCACTAGGATGACGCGTTTCGAACTCCATATCGAGTTCATCTTTGGACACCTTTGTAACCTAATTGATGCACTCTGATACATTATCAGCTGTTTATATCTACAATTATGTCAAACATGTACATGCGAAGTAGATATCAACCGAAATTGTCCAACACCAATATTTAAATTTGACCGTTAATATTCAACATAAGAATGGAGGATATTTTTTCCCCACAATTCCCTTTTTTAAGAGAAACGCTATTTTATGATGCGAAACCCACGCACAGTTCTTCGTCCTCATACAACGATAAAAAAAACAATAAAAGAAGTTATCGTAGACGATCGTAGCTTGATGGTTAGAACACGCTACTATCATTTGACAGACCAGGGTTCGATCCCTGGCACAGTCATCTACATTTCTATTTCTCGGCGACCCCTTAATGTTGTACATAGCAACTCTGCATTAGCCGAGTTGATCTGTGGGTCTCAGCTAGTTCAAAGGGTTTTGCTTAAGTTTTATATACACTATGGTCTACAATCAGTACCTGAAATAGTAGTTGTTTATGTAAACTCCATTGTATTACGCCCGGAAGTCGTATGAACAAATTAAAAATAAAATCTACATTGATTTGAATATACATATCTCTATCAATATAAATTTAGATAATTACAATTCTAGTTCTGTTAATGAAATAAACATTTTTAAATATTCCTATTTCAAAAATTTAATGTTGATCATTAAAAAATGTTTCTGCTTTAAATGTTTACTAAGAAATTGTAAATGTGTTTTAATTCTATATAATTTGTTTTTAATAAAAATTTCCTAACGACACTTATCTTTAATTAAGCATACGGAGTTTATATAATGATACGATCATTAGCATGATAATAAAAGTAGCATGGACTATTATTCTATCAATAAAAGATTAGCAATAGTATTAGAGATTAAGCACAAAGAACTTGCACTACAATTTAGAATTGTGTTACTAGATTATCTATACAACAACCTTTTTCTATAAAGGTGGCCTAGTTATAGTTTAAAAGTTATATTACATTTAAAATTTCAATTGCCGATATTGCCAAAAGTTTGATCATGTCACAAAATGTTGCCTAAAAGTTTTTTATTGTATTAGTTACCCCAAGACCCTGGAAGAACAATTGACCATCATGGGAACGGGTCCCGGTCCCTATCATCTATATTTATTTAAAATTGCAGTCAATGTGTTCTATAGGCAGCAATCTACCTATATAGTCCCAATTTATGGGTCCTAAATTGGTACAGGTTAGCTAACTGTACTTGAGCAAGCTCTACTTAGCTCATTCTTGGCGTGTAAGGGAAAAAAATGTTTTATAGTTATAAAGGTGACAATCATAAACTTCAATTTTAGACACCCTGGAATTATTTACCGTCGGAAAAATACTGCTAAAGACAAAACTTAAAAAAACTTAATTTACCTTTGCACCCCATGAATGAGGTATGGGATAGCTTCTCGCGTTGTTGTGAATTAACACGCTTTCTATTTTTAGATTCACAACTAACGGCACCTACTTGTTTATCGACGAATGCGAACGTCACTGTTTGAGAAGCTCTTACTAGACACGCCGATTGACTCGACACTCGAAGTTGCTGTCAACAACATTCGAGGGGAGCCGACAATGAAAGAATAATTTTTTTTTTTAAGATGACTGGAGCCAGGTTTGAACCTGCTATCTCCCGCATGGTAGTCGCGTGTTCTAACCACTATGCCACGGCCGGTCCCACTGCTAAAGACAATATGTTAGATTAATTCGGCAGCCACCTTCAGCATAGATCACTTGGGTCCTAGTGTAGGTCCCGTTGTGATACCATTCTAAATTCTCGCACCATATTTATACCCTTATCCTATGGGTAGGACGGTATAAATATATTATTTGACCCAAAGGTCAAATAATATATTATTTGACATAGAAGGAGTCACTTTAGACCCTAAGTTTCTTTGAACAAAATTTGATTCATGACTTTTTAAGTCGTTTGAGCCATGTCCGTCTGTCAGCCGGCTGGAACGCACGATAACATTCGAACGACGCAACCAAATGCTTTGAAACTTTGCACGAGTTATGATCCCAACCCTACTGGTACCTCCTACTCATTCCTCCTATTTCAGAAATCAAGTAATAATAATAATACACAACGCGATCGAGCCCCAATTCTGTATTTAGTAATACTATATCAGGATAAAGTTTTGGAGAAAAAACTGGTAGTCTAGCCACGTCCCATTTGGTACCGCTCACTTTGGAAATTAAATAATATTGTTAATGCACCCAATGCCATCGTACCCAAATGCTGTATGTAGTAAAGCTAAAACAGGATAAAGTTTTCGAAAAAATATTGGAAGTTTAGCCACGCCCCTTCTGGTACCTCCAATACAAATATACCACTCCGCCCACTTTAAAATTCAAATAGAAACATCAATACAATCGATAGATCGTGCCCAAATTCTGTATTTTTGTTAAGCTATAAGAGTATAATGTTTTGGAGAACAAATTGGAAGTCTAGCCACACCCCTTCTGGTACCTCCCACAAGTGTCCGATGACCAAAATTTTTATATTTTAGATCACCAAAAGCGGGTCAGTGACAAAGAAGATGCTCCGCTCCGTGGTCTTCTCTCTTCCTCATCATTGCAGCTTTTGCAAAAATCGTTGTACGGAAGTTTCAACCACTTAGCGTGTTTCCCAACCGACCAGTGACCGGTTATTACAGCTTTCTTAGATGGACTCTAGACGGGTTCAGCGCCGTAATCTTTGTTGTGACCGTAAACTTCACCCGAAATCAATATGGTGACAATGGTTGTTGGGGAAATGGGAGAGCACGAAAACAGGAAATAACTAATTAAGGGAAGATTTGATCAAAATGTAAAGAAATCATCACCGAATATCGCAAGATTACCCAACGCCAATCCAAGTCAAGGTCAACATTTTAAATAAATGGCTTACAATAGAAAGCGAATATGCCGACGGCAAATCTGCTGATGAGCTAGTACTGTATTTGTCTTGTAGTACACGAAAGCAGGGCAGATGAACAGTGGCCAGTGGCCTTCGATAGCTCAGTAAAAGTGAAGTAGATTTGCAATCCGAAGTTACCGGGTTCGATTACCGGCCGGGAAACTGACATCAACATTGGTGAAAAATTACTTTTCAAATGCTTTCGAGTTCTCCAGCTCACTCCAACAAAACTTATCCTTCCACTACAAAATATCTAGATTGCGCAAGGACAAAAGGAAAAGATTTATCAACATCTTAAAAAAATAAATAAATAAAACCAGCTGGCGCCATCTCTTGAAGGAAAATGGTGGTTAAAACTCAAATACAACAACAACTAGCAATCCCTTGACACAAAATTTGTTATGTCAAAGAAAGTAAATTATACAAGAAGTCAAATAAGACTCCGGCGAAATGTAGTGTACTTACGCCCTTAAGTAACACTCTAGTACATCGGTACTGAACTGATAGCACGGTAGTAAAATCGATGGAAATAAAAAGGATATGTACTATTTTTTGACTCGACAGCCAAAAAGAGAAATGTAACATTTAATCTGCAATAAAATTTCATAATTTGTTTTTTTAATTTTTGCATATTCACATCTACCAACCTACGTTCTTCTTCTCCCAATCTGCGCTCTTCTTCTACCAACCTACTGTAGTGTTATTTAATGATCAAAACAAACAGTTAATGTACATCTTGTATAATTTACTTTCTTTGGTTAGTACAAAGGAACGAAACAGAGTTGCCAATAAATTGAAAATCGATATAAAAAATTATCAACCCAGCTACTGCCCCAGCTTTTAAAACAGCAACAAGGGAACCCGAAAATGTGAATAGTGTAAATGTGTCTGTTCGTGAAAAATCTAGACTTTCACAGGCTCTAGTTTGCTAATGAACTGCTAGATAAGTTCACTAGCTTTATCAAAATTTTTTCTCAGACTAGGCACTTACCACCTAAACAACAAGAAGCATTATTGGTCCATTTTTTTCTCTAGCCACCTCGTAGCCCTGATTTATCCTCAATAGATTTGTTTCTTTAGGAATATCTAAAAAGTAACGTATTCAACAATAACCAAGTGTCTTTTGAGCAATTAAAGGAACGTATTTGTGAACTTATAAAGAAACACCTGTCACGCTGTAATTTAAAAAGGATCACATATGATTGATGTAATTTTTAAATAAACACATTCCTTTTTTTATTTTCATAATAAATAAACAGTTTTTAACTCATCTAATCATCGTTCGAAAAGTAAAAAGACTTTTGGTCCATCCTATACTAAGCTCTAGTTAAAGTTTCTCATCGGTATCGTCACAGACAAATTCGCTATTTTATTGATATAAATAAAATAAAAAAAATCACTGAATACTACGAACTCTTCCATATCCTATTATTAGGGCACGTAAAAAGTTAAATTTTCAACAGCAACCCAGTATCTCTTAAGGAATTAAAGCAACATATTCGCAAGGAAATGCAGAACATTTCACGAAACAACTGTACAGCCGTCATTAGAACAGATTTTAAATTTATTTTCATAATAATTTTCATAATTCTCATGAAAAGCAGAAAACTTTTTTAAAATCCTCTATCGCACAGTGGCCAATTAGGACTCACTAGCAGCATTTAATAAAAATTTTCTAATTTGATTTGTTTTTACTAATCGATTACAAATGCTTTTATTAGATTTATAACGATTTTAAAACTCAGCTTACAGCTTATGAACAGCTTTATGTTTGAATTCTTTCAATCGTAATGATTTGATTTTGTGTAATTTTATTGAAAATACAAATACGTTGTTCTAATCTCAAACTGGTATAACAAATCGTTAAAAAAAAGAAACCAAGAATTAACAAAAACCGAGACAATGTAGATTTTTATTTATTTCGCTCAAAGCCATGTAATTAAATTCTTCTTACTTTCCAAAATAATCATTAATCAACGTATTTTAGTACATATATATTTCACACATTTTGTTTTGTTTTTATTTCTTCTTTTATTGTTACTTTATAAGTTAACATTTCGTTTTGTACCAGCCTCTGGCAACACTGTTACAGAGTGGCTCTTCTTGATTCTTTCTGATCTCCATTTGGTTGGTATCTTTCTTTATGATGTTAACTGTAAATTTGTTTTCACTTTACAGCTCAACAACGACAACAACAGCACCAACTAACGATCGTCGCCGTGGTTGTTGGTGTACAAAAGAAACATAATTTTTATATTTTTTTTCGACTGATTTGAGTTGAATTTTCGCATAACTTTTAACACAAAATATCTTTATGGTTATTGGCAACAGAATGCTTCTTTTGCTTTAATAATGTATTCACTAAATTATCCCCGTATTAAAGCAAAAGTCTCTACTACTGTGCTCTACTGGATGAAAGCAGCAGCAGGTTCAATTTACTGCCAACGATCTTGTATTTTGTTGTTGTTGTGTTTGTAGCTAACATAGGAAGGGCACTTACTTTGTGTGAGCTGCACTTGTTGCACGATCGCGTCGTCGGTGATCGAGTTTAGATTAAGAAGGTTGTTGTGGTTGTTCGCAATTGCAGCTAAGTTGAAAGCTCTCTTTTAAAAATAATATTCAGTTTTCGCGTCAGATCAACTGACACTTGAACATCGATAATGCCGTTTGGTTTAAAAATTGTAATCAGGTTTTCTTTTCTTTTTTGAGCACACTTTTCCAGATTTTCCACTTAGTTTCCAAAAGATTTCCGTTTTTCCTCAGCAGGTTGTTTGTTGTTGGACATGAGATATGCAATTGTTGTTGGCTGGCCAAATGTGGTCGATTGGCCGTTCGGTCGGTCGATCGTTCGGTTGGCTGACGTTGGTTAAGTTGAAGTTTTACTACACAACTTTTTGCCCTCGCACGAAACGGAAAAGTGGAAAATTTCGTTGAGTGATTTTCGTTATCTATTTACTCACTATCTGTTCACGTACTGTAAAGTAAGCGTAATGTCTCTATATCTGTCGTATCTCTTGTTTAATTATTGTTTATTTAATAATTTTAGACTTATTTGTTTATTGCACTTTTATTTTATCTTTTTGTTTTTTTTTATTTTTGTTTTATTTAAATCTTAACAATGATCACTTCATTTCATCTCGTTTTGTTTTTTTTTTTATTTGTGGCCAAATAAGATTCAAATTTAGTTTTTTGTTTTTTTTTTATAATAAGCGTTTCTATCTCATTTCATTCTACAATTTCCATAGATTGTACAAATGATCGTTGGTAGCCGCGTGTTTAACTTGGTTTTATCCGTTTAGTCGCGCTCTCCGGTCGATGGCAAGACAGCAACTGGCGATTAGTGGTTTCCCGTGTGTGTACGAAAACCTGAACCATCAAGCGACCATCGACTATTGTATGATCATTGTTTTAGTTCTCCTTTACACCTATTTTCACGAGTTTCTTTACTTTGTTCACCTTTTTATGTTGTCTGATCACAATTCTCCAGCTCTCACAAAAAACCAAAACTAAGACTGAAAACAGAAATTGAAACGACAACAAAATGTGAAAAAATCGTGTTTCTTTTGTTGATTCTGCTGTCATTCATTCAGAAAAAAAACCACACGTAACTCTTACCACAACTCATTTAACCAGGTGGTTGGTTGGTTGGTGAGTTAAAAATGATCGTGTTCTCTGTTCCCCATCACTCTCCAGCAATAACACTGTAAATTGCGTGTGTATGTGTGCGAGAAGTGATATCTCACTTAGTTCATAACTCTCAGCAGCAACAAGTTATTAGTTGTCTCAACGCTTTTACTCTTCGTTTCGTTGTCACATAAAGTTAAGGTAAAAACCCTTCCGATCTCACCTGTATGATCGTTACTCTCTTTTGTCTGATGCTCTTTGGCACATACAGTTAGAGTTACCTATGTGAATGCTTAACAATAGATTAGTGTTGTGTTTTCTTTTTGGGAGAAACCTTCACGCACAATAGGATTTTCGTTTAAGAGAATGCTGCATTCGTTTACACAACATGGGATAACGGAAGAGTATTTATCTATACAGTTTTTTTTGTTTGTAATGGGATTACGCTATTAACTTATAGGTAACACACAGAAGGGATATTCATTACTTTATGAAGGTATTACCTTTTAATCCCTTATAATTGTGTGGAAGAGAGGAGATCAACTAATCTATTTTTTGCATTATGAGATGACCCCTGAAGCCATGATATTGATAGAATTGTTATACTTCCTATATATTATATATTTTATTGTAGTATTACAGATGGATGGCATGTGAAAGTAACCATAATAGCCAAAGGTCAATTTACTGAGCTTAAATATGCTTATATGATCAGTCACTGGACTTAGCGAGCCTAGTGCGTGCTAACATTTAGGGGAATATACAGTTTTTGCAATCGCTTTACATTTTAAATAAAATCCGCAGCGGTCAACAAAAGGGAATTTACTGCCATGGCGTTATTCAGTGAAGCACAACGTGCCTTCTGAGTTCGCAAGTACAATCGAAGCAACGATTTTTCAACTAATGCTATGCTCTTCACAACTTAAGGCACAGAAATAATGCTCCATTGATTCAACTGATAGAAAATGGTTGCAGAAGATTAAGGAGACAAGTTTAACAATGAATCAACAATGATCCGTTGTACTTAAAACTACAAAGGATCCCGTAGGGAAACGTAGAACATGTAAGAGCTCATAAGCTCGAACTTGAAGCTTCATGAATTGAAGATTCAGTTCAAGAAACCCTAGTCAATGAATTGATTAGCGAAGAAAATGTAAAATGAGCTTTGGTTACCTTAAAACCCTACAAGTCTCCATTACTCGACGAAATTTATCCGGCTATGTTGCAAATAAATATCTTCAGCCAATACACCTATCCTACTGGAACTGCTAAAAGGGTGCCTAAGCCTATCATATGTTCCCAATTTATGGAGGGAAGTGAAGGTAGTTTTCATACCCAAGGCGGGTAAATGCCCTATCATAGTTTTTATTGAAGACATTGGAGAGGTTAACTGATTTACACTTAAGACAGAACCTGGACTCTAGCCTCATCAGTGGAGCACAGCATGCTTATCATAAAGGGAGATATGTGGTCAAAGCTCTGCACGAAGCGATAAGATATAAAAAAAATGGAAAAGAAATGGATTGATATCAATAGCGGTGTTCCTGGATATCGATGGGGCATTCAATAATATAAATTTACGGCCTTAATAAAAGTGTTAAGAGCTACTAAGTCATCCCCGATGCTTAGCAACTAAATTGATTCAAATCTTTTAATCAACTCCATTCTTGATGCGAGCATTACGAAGAAGCTACCGACAAATCCTGGAGAAGACTCGAGAAAAACACTTTGACACCTATCACCTGTTTGTCGATTAAACAGACGCCATTGATAGCCCGATACGTGCAAATGTATTTAAATCTTTGTCTGAGTTTGGTATACCTGCAAAACTTTTACCTTTATGCAGAATGGCATTAACTGGCTTGATATCACTGGTTAAAATTGGGAAATAACTCTCCGTAACGTTTAATGTCAAACGAGGATTCAGGCTAGCTGATTTTTTCAACATCTTATTGGAAAAAATCCTGCGTGATGCTGCAGTTTACACCAGAAAACACATATTACTCGCTTATGCCGATGATATTGATATCATGGGGCAGAATGTACGAGAGGTAACTGCAATGTTTTCAAGTATTGAAAAGAAGACGGCGAAAGTTGGTCTGGTCGTAAATGAAGAAAAAAACAAGCTTATTGTATCAATGCACATAGAATCCACGAGATTGGGATCGCATGTGAATGTTGGTGACTATAACTTTCAGGTAGTGAACGATTTTGTCTATCTCGGTACTGCCACAAACAAAACTAATAACACCAGTTTAGCGATAAAACGAAGAACTATTCTTGCTAACAGATACTACTTTGGGCTAAGCAAGCAGTTTAGAAACAAGGCCCTCTCTCGACAAACTAAGATCACACTTTACAAAACGATTTCACTACCCGTGTTATTGTATGGCTCAGAATCCTAGGTACTTGCACAAGCAGATGAAGCAGTTCTTGGAGTGTTTGAGAAAAAAATACTTAGTAAGATATATGAACATATCTGCGTTGACGTAGGGTATGGCCATCGGATGAAGCACGACCTGTATGAGTTGTATGTATAAATTAACATAGTAAATAGAATCAAAGAAAAACGACTGTGCTGGTTAGAAAATATAATGCTCATGGATGAAAATGCTCCTGCCAGGAAATCATTTGAAAGTAAAACCGAAGGAAAGCGTAGAAGAGGACGGCCAAGTCTTCGGTGGAAGAATCAAGCTGAAGAGAGGACCTCTCAAAACTTGGTGTGAGAAACTGGAAAGAAGCGCATTAGACCGACGCTAATAGAAAATTATTCTTGATCCAGCTACTGGCCTAAATGGTTTTTTATAGCCAGGGAAGAAAAAAAGAAGCGACAAGGAAACACCACTGGTTGGAATGATGTCCCATTACTTTGGCTACTTGTGGTAAACGGCGTTTTCAAGATATACGAGAGAAGTGGAATGCAGTTTGGGAGATTTTCTCCGACTTTTAGTGACCTCTTACAGTAAGCATTGAGCATGTTAGTTAATGCTGGTAGTAGTATACAGCGGATGGTATCGGATATGTGTATAGCAGGTGATAGACGAAGCACACCACAAGCGCCATTGGATATGATATTGAACCTGCAGAGCCTGCGACACCAGCATAGCTGCTTTACAGGCTTTGGCATCAAATTTTATAAGTCAAGACTGGTGCAAAGATGCAGAATTGGCGCTCTTAACACTGCTAGGTAATAGTGTTCGACTCTGGTGTGATATAGTGACATTCTAGAAAAAGAAATGGCGAATGAATTGCCACGAAAGGACTTATCCCTGGGACCCGTCCAACCGGTTAAATCAATGCGCAAACGTATGCTGGGAATACCACACCGACTGAGTAGTATCACGAAATGTTTGGCCAAATCTGACTGGAAGTCGAACCAGACCCCCTGTTGGAGTTGAATAGGAAGGCTTTCAGACGACTATTACAGGACACTGTGACGTTAGGGCTTTTACTGACAGATAATAGTGTTCGACTCTGGTGGATCCCAGAATATAGTGACATTCTAGGCAACGAGATGGCGAATGAATTGGCACTGAGGGGATGGGTGCAATTCCTTGGGAAGTTGTATTTTAATATCCTCAATGAACTATTATCCAAAGAAATTTATTAATCGTTTGAGCTGGCTTTCGGACAGAAGACCATGTATGTCATGGATAATCTCAGTACTTTATCTACGTAAGTTGAACGAGATGGCTGATAACAAGAAAGTTTCTGTCGGGCAACCCGACTTACACATACCCTCACCGTCAGAAAAACGTAAAATTTTTTATTATATTGATATTATTAATCGATTTCTTAAGTGGGCGGTTTGGTGCATTTGTATGGGAGGTACCAGAAGGGGCGTGTCTAGACTTCCAGATTTTTGCTCAAAAATGTTATCCTGCTTGAGCTTTACTAAATACAGGTTTTCGGCACGATCGCGTTAGGTCTATTAATAATACAAATCGATTTCTAAAGTGTGCGGTACCAGATGGGTATGGGAGGTATCAGATGGGGCGTGGCTAGACTTCCAATGTTGTTCTCCAAAACTTTATCCTGTTAAAGCTTTACTAAATAAAGAATTTGAGTACGATCGCTTTGAATTTATTGAAATTATTCATCTCTATAGTGGCGGAATTATACATTTGTATGGGAGGTTCCAGAAGGGGCGTGGCTAGACTTCCAATTTTTTTTTCCAAAACTTTATCCTGTATTAGCTTAGCAAAATACAGAATTTGGGCATGATCGAGTTGGGTCTATTGATATATTTCTTAATTTCTAAAGTAGGCGGAATGATACATTTGTATGGAAGGTACCAGACGGATCGTGGCTAGACTTCCAATTTTTTCTTCAAAGCTATATGCTGCTATAGCTTACTAAATACAGATTTTGGCCACGATCCTGTTGGGTGTATTGATATTATTACACGATTTTTAAAGTGGGCGAAATTAGATATTTGTATGGGAGGTACCAGAAGGGACGGGGTCATATAGCCCATTTGCAATACCGTAAGTAGTTTTAGGGACATATTAACCTATGCAAAGTTTCAAAACAATTGGTTGCGTCTTTCGAAAGTTATCGTGCGTACTAGCCGGACAGACATGGCTTAATTTGGTTCAAAGAAATAGGGTCTAAAGTGAGAAAGGAAAGCATATCCACCACATTATTTAATACCTAAGTACATAAAATGGGACAACTATTGATATAAAATCAAAATGTGTTTTTTCACCATATGTTGTTGTAATATATAGGTTATACTTGTTTAACATATAGGTTATAAGTGATCCCATGTTACACCCCATGTTACGTTGCCCTAAATTATTCAACAAAAAAAAATTTACCAACGATGCTTTCCAAATTTAATTCCTACACTAGTAGTTCACAATAATCTATAGACGTTGGTATTAAAATTGATAATACTTTTATACAAATCAAATAATGACTCGGTTTTACTTTTAAAAGTTGTGAACAAAGTCTTAGCAAAAAATATTTTGTTAAGCAATTCGGGAAAAATAATTCGATTTGGAAATAAGATTCACAATCGAATCCTGAATTTGTTGTCCGTGGCCACAGAATGAGTAGAAGAGATGATAAAATAAAATGTGGTATCGTCCACGGAGACAATTTTCCCCGCCACAGTCCTTTTTTTTCTTCTATCTTTGCTGAAATAAATGTTATAAACTTTTGTTGTTTGTGTTTTCATTTTTACCCTATCCTTTATTTCTTGTCATGTATTGGCAACACTAGTGATCATATAAATAAGCAGCTTCACAAAGCCAACAAAAATGTTGAATTATTTGTATACATGTGAATTGTGTGAACAACGATGAATTTCATTTCCGCCATAATCATGGCACAAAAGCCACATTTGCGGGAAAAATTGTTTTTTTTTACAACTTTGATATAAAACTTAAAACTAATTTTGTCGCATCATGTTCAAAAATCCACAATAAAATAATATAAGATGTGATATTTAAAACATTTTAATCTACAGCTATGTAGATATTGTTGCGTTAGATAAAACCGGAAATTGTCAATAGCGGCTTCATATCAAAGTATCCTGCTTCACGTTGACATTAATTACATTAAAATACCAATACAAATTCCAAAGTCATTTTCTTTGCCGAGTGAACACACACACACACACACGAGAGGATACAACTAACCTAGACCAGTGTCTTGCCTATGGGAAAATGTCACATTTTCACCTTTATAATGGGGGTAAGTAATAAAGTAACTAAGGTTCCTACGAAAATACGAATATCCAAGAATTCCTTAACTATCGGTAGAGCAGTAGTCGTCTACTACCCCGTGCGATTTCACAGCATAATCGACAACAACAATTGTTTTCATGTCATGTACAGGCCGGAGAGATAGTATCTTTAAACCAAAATAACAATAAAAACCAACTCATGAGTATTTTAAACCAACAACAAAATACAAAACAACTTTGACTTGGGGTCTGGGAACCCAGAGAAAGAGTGAGAGAGCTCTAACTAGTATCAGATACACGGGAGAGTTATAGATATTTTGTTACCTGTAGATTGTACACAAACACACACGCATACATATACACATGCAAACCGTCATTTAAGTGACGGCACAAATGACTAGTAAAAACTGTAAAAAGATCATAGAATGAAAACAAAAGAGAGGTAGATTGGGATAACAAAAACAAACGCAAATATAATAACTAAACTGCCAATAACCCCTCGCAACACTTGCAACACCGTGACCATTAACACGCACATTCACACACACACACTCACTCCAAGTTATAAATACACGCAACCTGATGCATTCCCATCCGTTCACATTCTCATTCGGCCATGTATGGCCTCAATGCTACTGACGACTTGACTTCTCTTCTTGTTGGCCACGAACGAACGAACAAACGAACGGCAGATAGAATAGACAACAAAAAATTTTTAACTGCCTACGTACCTGTTACTTCACTCCCTCCGTTGTGTGTAGCTCGGGTTCTTGGCTTTGTATGTCGTTGTTGTTGTTGTTGCTGTTTGTGTAGAATGACGACCATAAACCTGGCCTGCACTTGTAGATCCTCTTAATAATGGGTTTCTTCGCAACAACTTTTTCTTCAACACACACAAAACATGTTTGGTTTATCTTTCTTTTTCTTCTCTATATTTATAACAATCGATCGAATTTTAATTCTATTATCGAATTGTTTCAAATTCAATACATTTCTTCAATATTCATTACAAAAAAAATTTTCACTTTTCGCCATTAAAATTTTTGTTGGCATAAACAAAATGATGGTCGTTATTTTTTACACAAATTGGCTTTTATTTTTGCGTTGATTGTTGTTAAAGATGGCGTTATGGTAAAACAAAATTGACAAAAGTCTTGATTCAGCTTTAAACCAGCGTTGAGCATATACCGTTTTCTGTTTTGGTATCCGATCGCTATTTACGCTAACTGACAGAGTGACTAAAACTCCACGAGCTCTCTCGAATAACTAAACACTGATGGTGAGATAAAGCGATGTTTAAACCACATAGAGTAAATGGTCTCCCGTACCCAACCGCTGGCTGACTGACTACCTGTCCAACTACACAGTCAGATTTTCCACAGATTCAATACAAACACACCGGCATGTTATATCTATGCGTGTGTAGAAAAAGCTTGTACAACTACTACAAGTATTCATGTCCCAGTTTCAAGATAAGAGCATTAACTCTCTTTCGCTCTCTTTGCCAAGAGTCAACAGGTGTGGTGGGTTTTCCGGCCACAGTTATTTGAAAACAAATGCAAATCGAGTTGAGTTAAACCAGGTTACCGGTATGTTGGTCACATCCCAAGACATTCCAATTGAATTTTTGTACAACACTTGAAAAGGATGGGTAATGTGGCAATGGCTGGCTATTTTTACTATATTTTGTTGTAATAGTTGTTAAATACAATACACAGGTCTTAATAAGAATAAAAAACAAACTAGTGTAAAATAAACAAAATACATAGTTGCAAATGTATAATAAAAGTTCATTAGTATAAATAAAGAAAATGTCATCCACCTCATTTACAGAATAATTTCGTTTTTAAAACTACGGCCCAGCTCTTTGTGCGGTAAAACGATGCTGTTCAACAGTATTTTTTCCGAAGGCACCTGTACAAAGCAACCTGTAAATAGAAAAGAAAAACAAAAGAATTGATCAATAGGCTTCTCGAATGTTGTGAATTGAGGATCGATCAAAATAATACTGGGGAACAAAAACTGTAAAAATTTTATTTGTTTTGGTTAATTTATTAAGACATAAGGTACAGCATATAGTGTAAGCGAACATTATAAAATCGAAGAATGTGGCCTTCGATAGCTCAGTGGAAGCGACGTAGACTAGCAATCCGAAGGTGCCGGGTTCGATTCCCGGCCGGGGCACTGGCCAAAATCAACATCGATGAAAAATTACTTTTTCAAATACTTTCGAGTTCTCCAGCCAACAAAACTCATCCTAGATGCTTCCACTACAAAAATCCAGATTGCGCAAGGCGCCATCTTTGGTGGAATTTGGCGTAAAACTCACAACAACAACACCTAACAACCCTTGACACAAACCTTGTTATATACAAAGGAACGAACAGAGTTGCCAATAATGATCGTATGATAATCGGATTATATGCCCGATCGAGTGCCGATAAATAGAAAATCGGTATAAAGAATTATCACCCCAGCTACCACCAGCTGTTACAACAACAACAACAACAACAGATCGAAGAATGTTGCGATCAAGAATTTAATTAGTATATGAGTAGAAATCTGATGGTAAGGTAATTGGTGCGTTAAAATAAAAAATAACGATTTTTTCCTGTTGGGAATTAACAAGTATATTACAAATTTCCGCATGTAGTCTGAAAAATTTATTTGGGGAATTCACAAGGTGTGCTAAGTTTGTAGACCTCTAATAGCACATACATATCGCAACTGTTCAACAAAAGGGTAAAAACTCAATATGTCTTAATTTTTATTTTTGCAAAGTGTTCATCTCTACCTACTGTAAAAATCTCCATAGTTTTATTTCCTCTTTCTTCATAAAAAATCGTTATGTCTCTTTCTGTGTTTTCAAATTAACTTCTTTAGACTCTACTAAAGAGTTACGTTTTAAGTCGTACCCAAGTTAGACCATTTCAAAAAAAAAAACAAAAATGTTGGTGTATAAAACTTGAAAATTGATCGACGTTTAGGGGTCGCGCGTTTAAGGTTTTTGGCTGCAAAAAGGCATGTTTCAAAAATCCTGATTTACTTATATGATTAAAAGTTTTAAAGTTAATAATATTTTACACATTTTCTATGAAGACATCAAAACATTTTAGATAGTAGTTTGAGTTCAATAGCATTCAAACCTAATAATTTTTTAATTTTTCTTCAAAATTTAGAAAATATATTATCCCATTGACATTTCGAAAAAACTGTTTTTGTGTTTGAGCAAATATGACCGTTGTTTCACCACCTAAACAGTAATATTTCTAATTGTACCTACAGGCACGACTTAAAATAATACCACTATATATATATAATAATGTCAGAAAAAGAGTAACAACTGAAAAAGTTTGTTATTTTTCTACGGTTATATTATTTTTAATGGTATTTCTTAAAACAACCCAGTCACGTCGACTCAGAATGACCGGTAACCTGGTCAGTGTCTGACCCAGAATGGGAGGCTGTAATAAAATCCTGGCAGAATGAGAAAACTGCGATGTGGTGTGCTGGGCTTGCAACCCGCCACCGATGTTTGAAATGGTCCACTGCAAACGAATTAAGGACCATGACTTGAAGATATGCACCTGGCGTGTTAGAAGACTATATAAACCAGGTGCCTCCATCCAACTGGCGGAAGTCCTCGAAGAATACAAGGCTGATATAGCCGCTTTACAGGAAATCCGGTGGACGGGACACAGGTGCTCGCGTATGAAGACGTGCGACATTTACAAACTATAGTGGCCATGCGGATAAGCCCGAGGTTGGATGTGGATTTGTGGTTGGCAAAAGATGCCGACACCTAGTCTTACGGTTCAACCCAGTGTATCAACGAATAGCCACTATAAGAGTCGAGACAACGTTTTTTGACACAACACTTATTTATATACATAAATATAAGAGTTATGTGGAAAAACTTTGTCTTGACTGACATACGGCCACGCTCCGACAGAAAGACAAGTCGCCTTGAAATTTATATGACCGTAGCCCGAGCCAAGACATCAAAATTGTACTAGGCAATTTTAATGCTAAAATAGACATTAGAGTCTAAAAAAAAAAAAAAAAACTTAATTTCCCTTTGCACCCCATGAATGAGGTATGGAATAGCTTCTCGCGTTGTTGTGAATTAACACGCTTTCAATTTTTAGATTCACAACTAACGGCACCTACTTGTTTATCGACGAATGCGAACGTCACTGTTAGAGAAGCTTCTACTAGACACGCCGATTGACTCGACACTTAATACTGCGAAGTTGCTGAACAACAATATTCGAGAGGAACCGACAATGAAAGAACAATTTTTTTTTTTTTTTTAAGATGACTGGAGCCAGGTTTGAACCTGCGATCTCCAGCATGGTAGTCGCGTGTTCTATCTACTATGCCACGGCCGGTCCCCGCATTAGAGTCTTCCATCGGAAAATTCAGTCTGCACACCGAAACGTCGAACAATGGCATCAGACTGATTGGTTTCTCAGCGGCAATAAATATGGTAGTTAGAAGCACTAGCTTTGACCATAGAAATATTTATAAGGCAACATGGTTATCTCCCGATCAATTGACGAGAAATTAGATTGATCTCGAGGCTGTTGATGGAAGGTACGCATTGAGTGTTCTGGATGTAGGGGTGCGATTAGGGGTGCGAACATTGGCTCCGATCACTACCCTACCGCTGTTAAGATACGCAGAAGGCTAAACATGGCGAAAAACGCACGTAACCAGACAGAACGAAAGCTGGACAACCACCTAACTTAACTGCTACGAAATGCACCAACTGTTTGCGTAGGAAAAAAACCCCAAGATTTAATATTAATTAATCAAAAGATTTTCCGCTTTATTGGGAAATTCGAATATTCAGTGTTGGTATACCTTGCAAGGTTGGATCCGCAACAAGAATTAGATGATTAATAGCTCGATGTAGCGAACAAAGCCTGAAGAGCGCGAAGGATCGCGGCAACTCGTTACTCGTTATTGGATCTACTGCGATTTTATACAAGCAATACAATTCAAAGTTGTATAGCAGTAGATCCTTACGCCTATTCGAAGGAATAGGGTGGTTCACGAATAGAGTTACGACAAAAGGTGTGAAAACAGCAATTTGTACGTAAACACCAACCCCTGATAATATTACCTCGCAGTGGCAATGTATAGCCGACTCCATAGAACGGATTGCGAGAAGCGTACTTGGGTAGTCAAAGCCGTCTCAAAAAGATGCCTGGTACGATGATGAATGTCACAATGTCACGCGAGAGACGGATGCTGCATACATGGCGAAACTGCAGCCAATGGCAACGCGGACTGTTCGTGAACGGCACAGGGAGAAGAGGCGAGAGGCAACTCGTCTCTTTAGATGGAAAAAGGAGCTGAAGAAGAGACAGGACGAGTGCACAGAGTTGTCCGAAGTAGAGGGGAAGACCGAAAATACTACCAGAGAGTTAAGACGAGAATGCGTGGAACAGCGTTGCCCTCCTGCAAGGACAGCGATGGCCTGATAGTGACTGGCCCGGATAACGTTCTAAAGATATAGAGAGATTATTTCAGAAATTTACTAGATACGGACACAACTCCAGAAGACCCTGCTCTACTGCATCTATCGTCAACATGAAAAGTAATATAAGCCAAGAGATCAACCGGATAATAGTGCTCGCCAATAGATCGCCCATGTCCTGACATTCGCATTTTGATGAAATTTGCAATTGTGATTTCCAACCACAAAATTAGTGTCACAGAGATCGCAATCGCATAATATATGGCGATTGTCTATCACATGCATCCATGTATCCTGGTGAACTCATATTTTTTGCCTAGAATTTATTTAAAAAACATGTTTTCTTTCTATTTGATCATAAAAAGTTATGTTTCTAAACAATTTTTATAAAAATATGCGTATTTAAAAAAAATTTTATGTTTTCGTCAAATTTCTGGTGCAATTTTTTTTTTTTTAAGTTTTTTATAGTTGTTTCGAAAAATGTGTGCTGACATTCATTTTTTTTTTGGCCCACAAAAGATATGTTGAAAAAGAAGTGAACTGTAGGACAGGTGGAGAATTTATTGGCGATTCACAAATCGCATGTGATTTGACAATCGCATGATTGTCAGGACATGGGCGAATGTTTTTACGGACTTCGGCAGATCTTTAGTAACACCATCTCGGGATACTAAGAAACAGCAATATCAGGTGTTACTTTTACCAGTTCTGTAGTATGCGGCCGAATCGTGGGTGCTTACGACAAATAAAATACAAAACCTAGAAGTATTCGACTGAAAAGTACTCCGGATAAACCATGAGCTGTATAAAAAAGAGGTAAATTCAACGACTACGATGGCTACCAGGTTGAATGTAAATGCTGCAGCGAGAAAGATTTTTGAAGGCGAACCTGAAGGACGAACAGGGAGACCCAAACTACGTTCGAAGGACCACGTGGTTGGCGACGTGCCACCACCCATCTAGGACTAACGGGAGAACGAAGTTGTACTACCGTACAACTCTAGCAGATGTTTTCACGGTGTACTAGATCCTTAATTGTACCAGACAGTAAAATTTATTGTAACAAAAATACTTATATTATGAAATTTATGGTACAGAAAGTAATATTTCTTGTACCAAAAGTTACTTTAGTTTTACCAGAACTACAATTTCTTGTACCAAAAAGTAAAATTTATGGTACAAAAATGTACAATTATTGTATCAGAAACTACAATATATGGTACCTGATTAAGTCTAAACGTCCTTTTCCATGCCCAGAGTACGATATATACTTGTACTTTATGAATTTATTTAATTTAGTGGTTGTGCATTGATTTTCAAATACCAGCAACTACTTTAGTATTCAGTAAACTTTAATTCTTTATTTTTGATATTTCGGCCAACATCGTTAGTCATCATTGATTGATCAGTCTATTTATTTTAATAAACTCATTTTTCTAAAAATTCGTAATCATAAATTTAAAGCTGATTAATACATATTTTAAAATATGGTGGATTTAAAATAAAAATTTTGATTTTTAATTTTATTAGGTAGGCTTAAAGTTGTATACTTTAAACATTTGAAACTTGTTTTCCACGGAAACTGTTCTCGATGTTATACGAAATAACTGACATATCAACGTTTCATCATTCAGATATCTAGTGTTTTCTATTTATCGCTAAACAAATTTACAATACTCATTGACACAACGGCTACAAAAATAAATAATGATTTTGCACACTGTATTAGATAGAGTCATTTATTCGTAACAATTGTAATATTCAGTAAAAATCATATGTTTATTTATAAAACCAAATCACCTTTGTTATTATGAGTAAGTCATACATACAGGCTGAAAGCATTTGTTAACATTACTGCAAACAAATAGTTTTGTGTCCCCCTTTTTTCAAGTTTTCACTCACTCGATAGAAGCATTAATTAAGATTTTACTGGACGTTTAACAAATTAAGGGGAATAGTATATTTAATGATGTAAATAAAATTAGAAACGTAAATAAAAATAGGCGGAAAATATGGTGATTTTTTGAATAAATGCCGATTTAACCTTTTGCTTTGAAAGTTTGTATACTTGAATAGGTATTTCATACTTTCAGCTATATATCGATTCTACTCAATTGTATAGTCAGTTTATCAATTTTATGAAATTTATGAAAATCAGGGGGTAGAGTGGTCCAAATAGTTGGAAATTCTTAATAATATTGGGGATTAATACTTTAGTTGCTTTTTCGACATTTATATTCTTGACTCTTACTTTTTAATGCGAACTTTATTTACTGAGAATTTTTTACTAGACTTGAGAATTGCCACTGAAATAAATATATATAGATATTTAAACCAGCACCATATTACTACGGTCGTCTTTCAAATTTTAGTCAGCAATAATTGCCGACACTATCTCAGTTTTCATGTTTTTCACCAAGATATACGGTGAACTTTGTAAGAACTTTTTGAGAAAGAGTTATTTTGCCATTACAAATTTGGATCCAATAACACATTGTTTAATTAATAAAATTTGATACATTTTTTTGTTGAACAAAAATTAAAAAAAACTTAATTTCCTTTTACAGCCCATGGGATAGCTTCTCGCGTTGTTGTGACTTAACACGCTTTCTACTTTTAGATGCACAACTAATTGCACCTACTTGTTTATCGAACAATGCGAACGTCACTGTTTAAGAGGCTTTTACCTGACATGCCTATTGACTCGGAACTATACTGCGAAGTTGCAGTCGACAGCGTCTATATTGCTGAAATAAATATGTAGCTGACTAGAGGCAGGAATCGAGCAAGGGTATTCGCGTGTTCTAACTTATAACCATCCCATTCAGATATAATAATATTTCGAATCTGATTAGATCTAATTAGATGCGGTGTGATGATCACTGTTTTATACCCGATTTAAACTTTGCAGGCTAAATTGTATATTCACTTTAAAAATGCCAGACTGTTCATATATCGGCTATAAACAGCATATTATTATTTAATTGATAATCAATATAAAAAAAGTTCACTAAATACTTACCTAATATTGTAATTGATGGATTAAGTTTGCCTTCATTATTAAACAAAGGAGGATTTTCCATTTTGGCAAATGGTTTATTCGGGTCCGGATCGCTGGGAGTACCCTCTACTCGGGACCATTGACCAATTGTGGAACCACGGCCAACTTTATGGAAAAAAATAATCAAGGTGGCAATTTGTATAAATTACACCTCAGTGAAATGTTATGTTATCACTTACCAATAGAATGTAATATTAGGGTGTGATCTTTTATTACGGCATTCTCTAATATAATAGATTCACGTATTCTAACACCGGGTCCTATGTTAACGCCTGGTCCGACTGACACATTAGGCCCCAACTGTAAATATTAAAACAAATATTAATTTGAATGGATTTTTCATTTAATTTAAAACGTATATTATTTATTTAATTGATGACTTACAACTGCAGTATGGTGCACGGTAGCACTGGGATGTATATACACATCGGAATATATGGTGCACCTGAGATTACCATCTTCTTCAGCATGTTTAATGCCAGCGTTGGCCAAACGTTCCGGATGTGTTTTCTTATACAACTCTAGAATGGAAGATTAAAATAGTTTACTGTTATGTCGAAACTCAAAGGAATTGATAAGGCTATTATTCAGTAATTTGGAAATTACAAATGTTAACGAAAAAGTTCGTTTTTAAGAGCTTATGGTTACAAATTTTCAAAAAAAATAACGTAAAAGTTTAATATTTATTTCAACACTAAAGTTTGAAATTTTGGTCAGAAGTCGAATCAAAGAATTTGAGAAATCTTACGTAAAAATACATTTGGGATAGTTCAAGTCTTCGGAGACCTATAATAAAATTTTCCGGGGGACATTTTAGGTCCAAATTTGAAAAACAGCTTAAAATACAACTTGGAGGGCGGTCAAGGGTTAGAATCTTCGAAAGAAATATTTTCCGAAAAATGTAACTAACAGTTACCGAAGACAAATAACCTCTACGAGTCAAAGATAATAAAATAAAAAAAAATATTCTCCTGAAAATTTAATATAGGTCTCCGAAGACATAAACTATCCCAAATGTATTTTTACACATGATTATTCATATTGTTTTATTCGACTTTTGATCTAAAATGTATGTTCTTGTTATATATTTAGGTGTACATTTTCCAATAGCCTTTTACTACTTTAAATTGACTTTTAATAGTCTAATCTTGTATTAAGATGAATCAAAGTAAAATAAATCTCATCCTTTGTACATTATCACTAAATACTCAGCTACCTTTTTTTTAATGTTATTTGCCTACCAATACCTCTAGCTGTCGATTATGACATATCTATGTCTGCCTTTATTTCTCTAAACCTGATCAGAGATAATGCCCCAGACAATTCGGCAAATCACAAGAAAATACAGCAACAACAAAACTTAGCAAACAGGAAATTCTTTAGTTAAACATAAACAATACCATTGCACTCATTACTCGCATAGAAATATGTCAATCACGAGTAAACATTTTTATATAAATATATCTATTAGCGCACATACTATGTATGTACAATCCCAGATAAACCATATACCTATGCATGGTACATATTTCACATTGGGAATATTTGATATTGCCCAGTAAATAATGACTCACCCAAATAGTGACGATTAGCGTATATCGCTGAACCAGCTGTTTTTAGCTGAGACCACCAGTTTGGCACTGGCATGGCATACAAATGATCCGTTCCGGCCAACGGTGTAAGAACCTCTTGCTCCCACTGAATGTGACCCTGATCTTTGCCATTACCATTTCCATTGCCATTGCCCACATAGTTAGTGCCATTATATTCTTGAACTTTCGAATGAAAGACTTCCGCTAGTTTAGCAAAGATGTCCATGGAACAAACGTAGACGCCACAATTGATGAAAGTTGAAACATACGAACTGGGTTTCTCCACATAGTGGGACACAGCTCCCGTGTCGCGGTCAAACACCAAACAGCCATAGTGTACTGCCTGCTGTCGGGTGGCTTCTGTGCTCATGATGGTGACTAAAGCAGACGCAGGGCGTTGCGTGTGGAAGTTGTACAGTTCCTGTAGAGGGAAATCTGCACAAACATCACCGTTGAGGACAAAAAATGCTTTGGGATTCCCGGCCCTGATTTGGTCACGAAAATGGTACATGCCACCAGCTGTGCCCAACGAGGTGAACTCCTGCAAGTATCGTATATTTATGTTGTACAAATTCTGCATTTCAGCCACGAAATTCTCCATTTGCGTCTGGGGGTAGTAACCAATGATGAGGATTTCTTTCAGATCTGGCAATTGAACGCATGCCTCAATGTGATGTTGTATTATTGGCCTCCCAGCTACGGGAAACAGTGGCTTGGGTGTATCCAAAGATAGAGGGCGAAAACGGGTGCCTGTAAAGTGACTGTGTTAAATAACGCAAATAGAATTGAATTGCATCTGATTACCTTTTTGGGGTCCACCTACAAGAATTACGGCCTTAATCATCATGATGGCGACGTCGCTGATGCAAATCCAGGATAAAATTAATACCTTTTGTGCTACGTGGTAATTTGTAACCGGTGTGTTATCAATAAACGTTATATCGCTCTATAAGAATTTCCTTTATTTTGATATGTCGTTTGTTTTGTTCTTCTGTTTTGCAATCTTCTTTTTCAAAACCAGTGTTGGTAAACGTAAGTCCAACTGGGGTAGAACTTTTGATCAAATCAATATACAACACTGTGTGTTCAGTGCAGTTCGTAATTGATGTATTCGTAAATGTCGATAACAGCAAAAACGATTATAGAATCATGAACGATGAAATTTTACATTCTATCGAGCACACTGACTACAGTAAACTACGGATAAGTGCACATCGCATAAATGCAAAAACCGCATAAGTGCACTGGAACTTGAAGCCATTAGCCTTTTTTATACGTTTACATACAGAAATACACGGATAAGTGCAACACGTATAAATGCAAAAACCGGATAAATGCACAACTTTTGCTAACCTGAAAGTACTTTTTTAGTACAAATTTGCATGCATAAATGCAAATCTGTCATACTACATAAATGTAGATTATGATTTAGAGAAACTGGAGAAAAAAAATATATAAGGTTGGAACAGAAAACACGGTTAAAAAAAGATTTCAGACTTTTTTAGCACACGTGGTTTAGGTAAATCGAATTGAGTGCAATTTAATATGTATTTTTAATATGTATAAAAAACAATGTTGCAAAATATGATTGCAATGATCCATTAACAGCTCTTATTTTGGCACAGAACTGAATGTTTTTAATTTTTTTGCATGAAATATGATAAACAATGAAATATAAATTTGTGATTTTTTTTACCTTAAACTGAGCTGATTTTATAAGTTTTTATTAAAAACCTGTTATGTAATGTAAACCAAATATAAATAAAAACATTAAACAGCTTTATATTTTAATTATTTTCTTAAAGTTCCGTCCAAACTGAACTGGTGTTACAGATTAATAAAAATAATCTAATGTTTGTTTAAATGCAATAATCGTGCACTTATGCAATGTTTGTATATATGCAATAGTTGTGTACTTATCCGAGTGTTGCATAAATGCAAAAACCGCATAAGTGCACAAAAAGTCGCGCGAAAACCGATGTGCACTTATCCGTAGTCTACTGTAATACCCTGTCCACGCTACGTCTCGAATTACCTTATTCGCTCTTTGAATTACTTACGCGAATTACCCTGTCCACACTACACCAAAGAACGTTATACAAGAAGTACATTAACTGTTTGTTTTGATCATTAAATTACACTACGGTAGGTTGGTAGAAGAAGAGCGCAGATTGGAAGAAGAAGAGCGTAGGTTGGTAGATGTGAATATACAAAAATTAAAAAAAAAATTTTGAAATTTTAATGCCGATTAAATGTTACATTTATCTTTTTGCTTTTCGAGTCAAAAAATGGTGCATATCCTTTTTATTTCCATCGTTTTTTATACCGTGCTATCAGTTCAGTACCAATCTATTAGTGTGTTACTTAAGGGCGTAAGTACACTACATTTTGCCACAGTCTTATTTGACTTCTTGTATAATTTACTTTCTTTGACTACACGTACTTAATTTGATTTGACAGTTTCTTTTGTTTACTTTGCTTTGCTCGTGGTTTTTTAAATTTGGCTTTGTAATTTGTACTAATAATTCGTGAAGCCCGATCTCTAGCTTAATTAAAAAGGAAAATATTAAAGAAAAGGTCAAATATCAAAAAATGAATAAAATTTGTTTCACTTTGTGTTTGTTGTCTACATTTTCATTTTGACAGCTGTTTCGATATATTCCGATAAAGATTAGAGATGGGAACGATTTCATCATAATTCAGAAGGTAATTCTAAATGAATTACTTTTAATGAAGGTAATTCGCTCTCAAAATTTTGTATGGAGAATTACGTAATTCGCCATGTAATTTGGAGTTGAATTACGAATGAGAGCGCGAATTACGAAAAATGACTGTAGTGTGGACATGGTATAACGAATTTGTCAACCAACACCGTGGTGAAAGATGGTGACATCATGTCGATAAATGTTTCCCGTAAACTGGTTTACTATACAAAATAAACCTGATATGAAACAAAATATTTGCAAACCACTTAGATATGGCGTTTTACAACGTGCAGCATGCCGATGCAAAGAAATGCGCTAACAGTTCTGCAGGCAAGTTATTCTAAACAACTCAATGACCAAATTGGTCATCCCTGAAGCTTGGAAAGTGGCGAGGATTATTTTAATGCAAATCCCTGGCAAACCAGAAACTGAGAGAGTCCATATGGTTTTACATGAGTCTCGCAGTGCAGTCTTTACCCATGGTGTGTTAAACACTCTTTGCATATTTATTGCGATTGCGAGCGCCCCCTGGGTAAGCTTGAACCATTTAGGAATAGGAGTCGACAATATTGGGAGCAAACTACCGCAATTGTCGGTTCTTCCAGCCAGAAAATACCAAATTGGTTTTGACCACAGCTCGCGTAATGCTCCCACAAGGGGGGCCTACAACCAACGATCAGGCGGAATACTATGTCCCGGAGCTCCGGTTGGAGTTTCGTAGTGAAGCTGCTACAAACTTGTGATTTGATGAACTATACTTCACAGAATTGGTCGCCTTTCGCTGAGAGCAGACATGGAAGTTGTACATATCCGCAGGCGCCGATATTTGCATACCAAACGCAAAAATCAAATTCAAAGTTGAGGCTCCTGGGGGGTTCCAGAGTCCCAAGGGCCAGTTTTTTGACCTCCCAGGATCTTCAACTTTGAATTCGATTTTCGCGTTTTGGACGTCCATATTGGGTCAGTGGAAGCGGCGTAGATTAGTAAAACGGAAGTTTTAAGTTCGATTCCTGGTCAAAACTTCCATTGTTGTAAAATACTTTTCGAATTATCTAGCCCACAAAAACTGATCACAAATGCTCCACTAAAAATTGTCTACAGATCTTTAACAGCATTTATGATCTATAGGGAGCAAAGAGTTCAAACCTCGGCTATTGGGAAATGCTCTGCAGGTACTTATGAGTGCCCCTCCTCTTGAAAAACTGGCCCTTGGGATCTATGCTGACCCTATATTTACTTAAAAATACGATATTTTTGAGACGAATCCAGTGGTGTACATTTAAAGACCCTACGGGTCCCATGGACTCTCTTACGATTATTTTTGTTTAACAAAAAAATTAACACAATTAGGAAAAAACGTTGTAGGAAGAAAAAGCGCCGCCAGCTAACATTATTTTTAAAAAATCGGGCTGAAGTGCAGAATATGGTGCGGGAGCCGAATATGCCATTCTCTTCGTCTTGGTCCCCAAACATGGTAGGCCGAAGTTGGCGCTGAGGACCACGGGGCCCTTTATGCGATTTAAAAAAAATCCTACGGCGCTAAATACTTCGACCCCCATCTTTTGCCAATTTTATTATATTTTTTGTCAAAAATAGGCGTAAGAGGGTCCATGGGTCTCGTAGGGCCAAACAATTTGCACCAATGTATTCATATCAAAAATAACTTCAATTTGAGTACCCTCAGCGTAAGACCCAAGGGCACCCTTTTTTGGGTCTCTGGGCCCCAAAAACCCTGCATCCTCTAAAAAATACAGCATTGGATTCCTCTCGAAAATATCTTTCATTTGAGTAACCACACATAGGGGATCATCATAGAAACCTAGGGGCCCCTTTTTTGACCGCCAGGACCTCATGGGCTCCGGCGCCAACTTTGACCTTGATTTTCGCGTTTTTGATTTTGGCGTATTTAAGAGGGCGTAGCTTATTTTACATTATTTGCCCCATATTCTGCACTTTTTACAAAAATCGCCATTCCGATGTTTGGGGCATAAGGCGAAGTGAATTGTGTATTTTGTTTGCCAACCCAGTGAAATTATCATAAATTTGAGTATTGTCACAAGTATGACCAAAATTTAGGTTTTCATGGATTGGTGCTAAATTTTGTACCAACTGACCTGCAGTTCTATCAGTGTGTGAGACCTTTCATGCTATCGCGAAAGAAATAATGGTGGTGTTTTTTTGGTATCCTATATAGGAGACCGGTATAGGATACCAAAAAAAAAAAGCTTCGCCGTTAACAAAAAGAAATTACTTGGTAGCACAGTAATTTATGTCAAATAATTTTTTGTTTTCTTTTCATGCATTCGTAAATATGTTATTAATTGTAGTCTTGAATATTTTTTTTATATTTTCGAAAAATGTTAAAATATTAAAATAAAACTGATTCACATGGCCCTTCTTAGGATCTAATGTTCCGCATGGAGCTTAAGCCAAAAATTGGAACTTTTTTTTCTAGGGGTTGCAAAAATGCTGTAAAATAACATTTCATTGAAAAAATATCATTCAAAAGCAAATTTTTTTATTTGCCTGCAATAAAAAATGTTTACTACATATTTTGAACAACTTATCGCCGTTTAGCTTAGTATGTATACGCTATCCCCGTTAGCGTATATAGGATAAAATTTGTATGGCTAAGCGCGTATAAGTTACCAACAAAACCCAACCAATGTTAGGAAGGAAAGATAACAGTTTATGATTACTTTTATCCGTGTATGCGCAAATCTTGCATTATTGTGACTGTACAGTTTTTGCTCCATTTAGTACACTCTACCTATTGAAATGCCATCCCTGTCGCCAACACTGAACATATGCCAAATGACAAGTTCATTCCAATTATTGCTCGCCGACAAAACATCGCGATTTTCGCTACTATTCTGTGTTGCTAACAATTTACCAACAAATTACCCGAATATTTTCCTCCTGACGAATTCAATCGATATCCTGCAATAAGGATAAATTTAATGATTACGAAATGTAAGTATCTGTTGTACTCGAGTGCCTTGGAGTTTTAACGAATGGTTTGTCAGACATTCTGCCACACCTTTGATGCAACTTAATTTTTCACTTTGCCAATTGCAGCTATTTGACCTGATCATCCATCATGGATATGCCTCAAACAACTCCGCTCTCGCCAGAAATGATGGTGTGTCAGGCTCTAAGGGCTGCCACGAACAGTAATCATGAGGTAATCCGCAAGGCGGAGGCCCAACTGGTGGAATGGGAAGCACAGGCTGGGTTTTTTCCAACTTTGACTCGCATATGCCTGGCTGCGGTGGGGGGAATGGACCCGGCCATTGTGCAGCAACTAGATGACAATGTTCGCTGGATGGCGGCTGTTTATTTGAAGAACGGCATTAACAAGTACTGGCGGAAGGGGGCGAAGAACGAATTGTCTCAAGAAGAAAAACAACAAGTTCGTGATTTGCTGATCGTACACTTTGCTAGCGAGCCTATACATCAGATTTCAGTACAAATTTCTGCGCTGGTGGCTCGTATAGCGCGCATAGACTGCCCACGCGAATGGCCGCAGCTAATTCCGGAGCTCTTGAAACGACTACAAGCATTTGCTGCAAACACAGGACATGAGCAGTTCGAGTCGGGAGAGCAGCAGAGGGTGCTGCTCACATTGCACCAGGTAGTCAAGGCCTTGGCTTCGCGTCGAATGATGGCGGATAAGAAAGTTTTTGAGGAACTCACAAGCAATATCTACGAGTTCATATATCAGCTCTGGGACACATACTGTCCTCTGTTCTTCCATCAACTGAAGGAAGCCCCCGCAAAGGCCAAGTCCACGTTGGAAAAGTCCGTGCTGTGTACACGAATCTTAAGAAAACTCACCATTTATGGCTACAACAAACCACAAAATTCACCGGCATGTATGCGATTTATAGAATCTTTGTTCGAGCGCTTGAAGCTCTGCTTAAATTGTCGCTTTGAGCTACGGCAACTTAACGCCGACGAACAGCTTGTTGCCTTACTGGAAAAGTTGATACTAAAACAAATGAAGACTTTGCTGGAGTTTCATGAGTTCCATGCCGTGGCATTCAGGAATTTTGTGCCCATGGCGTTACAGTTCACCTTCGACCACGTCTTCCACATCAGTGCGTATCTGATATTTACGGATAACATCATAAACTTTCGCCAATTCGCCATACACTGCATAAACTTAATGAAGGGTCTTATGTCACCCATCTATTGGCTAAAAATCGAAACAGAGGACTATGATGACAACCACGAGGGAGAAATTCGTCAGCCACTGGAGACCTTTTTCACCGACGAACGTCTGAGCTACATTTGCGAGAAGATTATAACTCACTACTTCCTATTGACGCAAATGGAGCTTGATCTGTGGCTAGAAGATCCGGAAGAGTTTGCTCAAGATGATAATTTCGGCGATTCGTGGAAGTACGCCCTGAGACCGTGCGTGGAAACGCTTTTCTCCGCCTGTTTCGCCAGCTATCAAACTCAGATGTCAGTAGAGGTGACCAAGTACATACAAAAGGCCCAACAGATTCAGTTGTCCCCTGATTCGGATCTGAAAGACATACTTCTCAAGGATGCCATCTACAACGCCGCAGGTCAAGCGGCAATACATTTACTCAGTGAACTAGACTTTGATGCCTGGTTTAGCGGCCAGTTGTTGAACGAGCTAAAAATAGAATCAGCCAATTTCCGTATATTGAGAAGGCGCATCATTTGGATGTTAGGAGAATGGGCGGGAGTACAATTCTCGCGCGATCTCCGACCCTTGGCCTATGAAGCTTGTCTACATCTGTTAAGACCCTCAGAAGACATGTCCATACGCCTGGCCGCTTCCAGCAGCTTATCGATACTGATATCAGATTTTGACTTTGCTCCCATGGCGTTTCTGCCCTACTTGGAGCCCTCGTTTAATGCCCTATTCGTATTGTTGCGTGAAGCCAAAGAGTGTGATACTAAAATGAAAGTATTGACAATCATGTCATCGCTAGTCGAGAAGATGAGCGACAATATTGAACCGCATTCGGATAACTTGATATCGTATCTACCGTTGTTGTGGAAGGAAAGCGAAGAGTTTGGCATGTTACGCTGTGCAATTATATGCACACTGCATCAGATCGTGAAGGCGATAAGAGATATACCGGAGAATATGTTTCCATTTTTGTATAGCGTCATTGCATTGAGTACGGACATTAGGGTAAGTCGAGACAAAGTGGTTTTTGAATATAATATCCTTCTTGTTGACACGAAATGTGATGTTTATGTTGTTCGTAGTTAATGAAGATTTAATTCACATCAGTGTTTGTGGGTTAACGTCATCAACAGTCCGGTAATAATGTTGTGAGTGATTCATATACAAGAACAAAAGGTGAACATGAGAAAAACAACAAAGATGCACATTGAAAAACGTCATTGAATCAATATAGCCAAATATTCGAATAGCGGAGATAATAGAAGGTTCCTTGTGAAGGTTCCTTATGTTAGGGCTGGTACAAAGTTCTCTTCTCATTTTTTTGAATAAATCTCACTAATAAATTTGGACAACGCCGGTCGAATTTCATTATTCCATAAACATTTGTTTTGGTTTTCGTGCATTAATTTTCCAAATTTTTTTCCATTTGTTTGGGAGAAAAATCATTTATGTATTTCGATTTTGACAACATTTCATTAGCTATAATAAACTCAGCCTTTGGAAAAATATACAAATTAAGATGAAAATTTCTGTGAGTCTAAATCCATATTGTATAAATTTTGCATGTTTGTGTCTTTTACAATACATCCCAAAAACCATAGTAGCTTACGTTAAACGTTTTTTTTAAGATTGTCGTTCCTTAAAGCTAAAATATTGAATTGGCAAAAATAAAACGATTTAAGAGCACAACTAGTTTATTGATAAGTCAAAATTTGGGTATGATTAAAATTTTAGCAATCGGACAGTAAGGGAGACGCTACTGCCTTTTTAGATTTTTTTTTAAACGAAAAATCTACTTTTGCTTTAATTATGTTAGGTCAATTTTAATGAATTGACATTTTAATTCCTATTTCATAACACAAAAAAGCCAAATCGAATAAAATGTTACATTTGTTTGTTATTTAATTTTTTTGTTTTTTTTTCTTTATTTTTTTTTCAGGAACCATCTCATATTTACTACATCGAAGAGGGTCTATCGTTATGGGTGGCTGTGGTAGAAAACTCAACAAGCATGTCGACTCCCCTCATTGACTTGTGTCGAAACATTATGCCCATTATCGAGATGTCCTCGGAAAATCTACGCACTGTGCTGGTGCTCATACAGGCCTATATTTTGCTCGATGCCCACGCTTTTCTGGAACGTTATGGCCGTTCCTTTGTTGACTTTTGCAATCGCATGTTTGATGATATACGACCTGAGGGCATAATACTTATGGTTAAGGTTCTGGAGATCTGCCTCAAGTCGGATGCCACGTACGGACTCGAATTAGTGAGGCCAGCTTTGCCCTACATCTTCCGACAAGTGTATAACAACAAGGACTTTCCTATGCTCATGGGCATGTACCTAACGATGGTAGCACGCGTGTTACTTATCAGCCAACAACTTTTCATGGACATTATACAGGAACTGCAGAAACCAGACGCCTTGCAGACCATTTTAGATGTGTGGATCACAAAAATGCCTTTGGTCACCGAACTGGAGAAGCAGAAGCTGTTCTCCTTAGCCTTCTTGTCCATATTCTCCAACAATCCCATTCTATTGGAACGTTTTCCCGCCATAATGCAAAATATAAGCGATACTCTGTTCGAGGTAATGCGCGAGGATGACGACCTGCAGGTGGATCCCGACAATCCCAATGCTTCGATCGAAAAGAAGCCCACCAAGTATTGCGATTCTTTGGTATTTGTGGACGAATACGATCTGGACACCAGTAGCTATTGCACCATGGACGATTTCGATTACAAAACGTATCACTACGATCGTTGCAGGCAATTGTCGCTGAAGGATCCCGTGCACAAGATAGCTTTACCCCAGTACATCGAATGGCAGTTAAATAATCTACATACCCAATTAGGCGACGAGGCCTATCAACAACTAATGCGTTCGGTCTATCCATCCGTTCTGGAGAGATTTGGACAGTTTGTCAATTTGCAAACGAATTTTCAAGTAAATTAGCACTGAGAATGGACAAACAGAAGCATGATACAACTGAAACAAACTAAGGGAATCTATTAAGTTTCTAATTCATAGAGATGCGAATCAATTGCCAGAGGTAGTCATCAACAATTGGTTTGCATCTGTTGGTTAATGTATAAGTTACTATTCTAATCAGTTTTTGATACCAATGTAAATTGTTTAATGTATTTTTTATTGTATTTTCACAATCTTTGTTTGGTTAGAAAAAACGAGAAAATAAAACCATGAAGTAATGATCGATGTACTACGCCCCCTCCCCGCAACTCTTCAAAAAAACTGAACGCATCTCTTAGGCTGCGATATTAATTTTATAAATTGTTTTGTTATAAACGAAGAATTATATAACAATAAAAAGAAACAAATTCATCTCAAAAAAACTATATTGGGTTATGTTTTTAAGAAAGCTAAAAACATTCGACGAAAAAGAAAAAAGGGAAAAATTGGGTATGTTTATCATAAAATGTATAAGAAAATAAAATGAAGAGTAGCTAGACTATTGCGGTAAGGTAATATATACATTAACGTTGAAACATTAACGTGTAAAACAATGGGATGTTTTTTCTTTAAAAATGTGTAATATAAACCAAGTTAATTATATATATTAAATTTTTTTTTGGAAGTTGCAAAGATAGCTGCTATGCTATCGCGATGACGGATTTTATAAAATAATTTTAATTTAAAAAATGTTATATGTAACTATTAAACTTTGTTGGGAAAGGTCTAGTAATGTTGACAATAATTTACTTTATATTTTCACACCAAAAAAATATAAACAAATTATTGAGTGTTTGATGAAAATTTTAACGTAATAAATCTTTGAAGAAGAGATTTCGCTAGTGACATTTATGCTAAAATTCTTAATTTCTTTAATGTATTTGAAGTCTTGCTGTGAATTAACTGTGCCATAGCAAATTCCTTTTCACACCCCAATTTCAACCCTTAACAGTTTTGAAACGCGCCAATACATGTAAACAACTACTTTATAAAAGATATCCATGACAACACTAAAAGGACTTGTGACTTGGTGCTTTTCTCTGCTTTCAAGGAACTAAACGAAACTTTTAAATACAACACCCTCGGGCACATGACATTTGGAACAACAAGAACTTAATAATAAAACACATTGACTTTCAGTTTTTCTTTTTTACAATAAAAAAAAAAACAAATAAATATTTTACCAACAATTGTTAAGAACCAAAAACCAAAAATGTCAATAAATACAAGACGTAATGTTCTAATCACCGACTTGGATCAATCAGATAATCAGCAGACGCCTATGGAGGAGAATCATAGAAAGGCCCACAAGAAACGTACCAAAGAAAAGCAACTAAAAACGCTTACAGGAAATTTCAGTCGACGTTCTCATAGCGCAGAATGCAAAGCGGAGGACAGACTAGGCGTAGGTGGTGGCGAAAGGACGAATAAAAATTCCAAACAGACTGGTTATTTCAATGAACTGGTAAGTGTTTTTGTTGGTAATCGTCGTTTAAAAAGCAAAATTGTTAAGTTGGAAAAATATTGAATACGTTGGGTGCCAAAATGGCCCTTGTTTTTTTAGTGCTAAAGGTTTTGAGTCATTAACTATGTGGAGCGACTTGTAGAATGTTTATTTGGATAATTGTTTTTTTAATTGTTAAAAGATTATGTTTGTGTCGAATGTATCAATGGTCACTGTAAACGGAAAATTTATATAAAATGCATGTGTATGTAAATGATATATGACAGAGCTGTCCACATTTAGTGAACGATTATAACGCACTGAACGGGATATACATACGATTCGGAACGGCTGCTTTTTTAGAAGCTTTTCTAGACACCTATCAATCGTTTTTTCGCTTTCACTATCAAAGTACTGTTGCAGGTGACAACAGCTCCATGTACCTCCATAGTCGTGCCTTGGGAAGTAGTAGGTGAAAACCGCATTTTTATATACATCACCACACGCACGGTCGCTTGAAAAATTAACTCTACTGGCAATTAAATATCATTGCCAATAGTATATTCTTAAAACAATCTATGAAATAAAATATATATACATATATATACATTCCCATCGATCCTATAAGGAGCATAATCGCGTGTACATGTTCCTGTTTTGTGCTAAAGTTTTTAATCGCCCTGGATTTGTCTATCAGCGTAATTTGCAATTCAAAATGTTTATAAAATGTAAAACTGATTTTTTCTTCGGTTTGTTAAGCAAAGATGCACAGAATGGCTTGAAATTTTGCACAGATCATAAACAGGGACTTTGTTGTATTCTCCCAAAAAATTATGCCATTTGATGGAACGATGTATTTGCATACATTAGTATGAAATTTTTCTGAACATTTCCACGAATTTCTGTGATATTTGCATTGAAGCGAATAAGTTTATATTTTTTCCGTTTTCCCGTCTATCACGAACCTGCGTTTTTAAAATACTTACTCAAATGGCTCGCGAGTTGGCAATATTAAAGAACAACATTAGTAGAACATTTCCACAAATTTTTGTGATATTTGCGGGATTTACCGTCATTTCCGCAGATTCAAAGGAAGTGACAGTCAATCCGGGAATACCGTTTCCCGGGAAATGGGAAGCACAAATAACACAAGGGAACAACGTATTTGTTGTTTAGAAACTGAATATTGATTTAAAGGTAATTTTGGACGCTGAATCCAAATCTGCACTTGGTTTTTTTTGTATCAGCTCGACTTTTCGCGATATACCGTTATGTCCACAACTAAGGCACTTCCACTACAAATATTTAAATAACTTGAAAACGGTTCAACATATTCAATTAAAAAAAAACTGAAACTCGTCAACAAAATTATCTTTAATCCGTGCTTACATTGTTTTTAATTTGGCCTAGTAGTTTCAGAGATATCGTTGTAGTTTTTTTAAAAAAAAATAAAATTTTACAAAAAAAAAAAAAAATTTTGTTTTTTAAAAATTCATAAAAAAAATAATGCAACAAAAATCACAGTATTATAGTTTAATATAGTTTGAATCAAATGAGCTATATTTCATTGAAATCTGTGCACAACTTTTGATTTTGTCAACAATTTACTGAGATAACTAAATTTACAAAAATCGCGATTTCCATACAGAATTAACATCTATTTATATGTTTGTGAAAGTGTAACTCGAGCAAACCTTAACGGATCGTTATGAAAATTTATCAGTATTAATATTTTTAGAAACGAACTTATGGAATTGTAAATGGGCGGAATAGACCCACCCCATCTGGTACCTCCCATACTAAATTACCTATTTTTGGATAATTAATATATCTTCGATAGCTGCCAAACAGACTACCGGAGGATATTTAAATTTTGTCAGTTTATTTATCTTGAAAAAGTAGACAAACCCTAAAAAAAATCGAAACCGTTGCCATACCCCTTCTGGTACCTCCCATACAAATGACCGAACTCTCCCCAATAGTCTTACATACATATATTTTTTGTAAGTACAATGAATTCAGTCAAACTATGCGTAAGTTTTACGGTTATGAAAATATGAATCAGGAATAAATTTGCACTATATCGGATCACCCCTTCTGGTACCTCCCATACAAAATGACCTATTTTTGGAAAATTAATATTTCTCCCTTAAGTTCCAAATTGAAACCTGCCGATTAATTATATTTGGTCAGTTAATTAATATTGAAATAGGAGGCAAAACTATAAATTAAACTATAAATAAATTTTCAAATTTGTCATGATTTTTAAAAATACAAAATTTAATTTTTTTTGGGTAGAAACAAAAAAGTTCGAAAAATCTGTTATCACCGAACTTTGCATAACTCATTCAATTTTCAATCGATAATTATGTACATACATGTTTTGGAAAGCTATTTTAATATGATATTCAATAAAGCTAATAAAAACAACAATTTGCCCCCAACCGATTAACTTTCAGCGTGAAGAAAATTAAAATGTGTAATTTGTTTGTATTTTTTGTTTTGGATAAAACAGCCGTTGCTCAGTCATTTTTTTTTTGTGATATTAAAAAATTTAAATTTTTTCAAAGGTAACAACAATATCTTTATAAAAAAACAAAATTTTAAAATCCGGCTTATGAAAAAAAAATATGATTTTTTGAACTATAATTTTTTGGAAAAAAGTCGAAAATACGTTTAGTACCTGTAACTTAAAAATTCGAGCTGATGGAAAAAAATGGAGATTAGATTTGAAATCAGCGACCTCAAATTTGTAAAAAACTGCTATAGAATTCGAAACAACACTCAAAAAGTTCAATTTTGTTCCCTGGTGTAATTATTAAATAAAATTGGTAGTATATCTTTTGTATTTAGATTTTTTAAAAAATATTTAAATTCTGTTGACTTTTTTTTTGAAAATTTAAAAAAGAGAACTTTCTGAATATAATGAGACATAGTGCATCTGGAGGAATTGGTTGTCTAGTTTTAGTTTTATATACAGATGGGTCAAAGATCAAGTCTAGCACTAAAACACTGGAGGTTCTTATGTATACTCACTTCATACTACGGTCGGTAGTATGAACCCACCAATGTCGATCAACTATATGGAGCCAGGGATGTTGTAAATAATATGGTGGATGAAGATAAGGTAAAGTGGAGGCTATAAATACTTGTGAGCCCTACAATTCACCTGGTCTAGATGTTATAATACCTGTCATGCTGCAGACCTCTGTGAATGATATAACTTCGATTTTGGTAAACATCTTCAGACCTTGTATCAGGTTATGGGGAAAGTTAAGGTGGTTTTTATATCTAAGGCGGGTAAAGTCCGTTTAATGAGAATATTACGAAAATTGTGGCAAATGCGGATGATGTGGTCATCATGATATGTAGGAAATTTCTACCAACTATGTGTGATATTATCCAAACTTAACTTGAAAAGCTGCTACGATGGGCCATAAACTGTGGTTTGGGGGTGAACCCTCAGAAAACGGAATTGGTTCTCTTCACTCGTTGATATAATATAGGGGACTTCAGGTCACCAACACAAAATGCGGTGGAACTGAAGCGCTCAACGGAGGCCAAGTACCCAGGTGTTATCCTCGATCAGAAGCTTTATTGGTCAAGGAATATCGAGAAAGGTTAAAGAGGGGTGTCAATGTCTTTTATGCGTGCCGCAACTCTATAGGTAAAAATTGGGGACTCAGCCCAAAGGTCACAATATGGCTGTATATCACGGTAGTCTGGCCAATTATCACTTACGAATGTCTGGTTGGGTGGGAGGGCCTGGATAAGGGTAATTTGTTTAAAATGCCTGGCAACGTCCAAAGGATGGTTGTAGTGGGGATTACTGGGGCTAGAAGAAGCACTGGGCCTTCCGCCCCTGGATTTGTACGTCAAGACTATTGCAATCGGAGGGACTATCAGACTGAGGGAAGCTGGCTATTGACATCAATTCATACATGGTCGTACGAAGATTTTCCAGCTTTTGGGTAATGGTGATTCAAAATGGACCAGGGCACAGTTGTTGTTGCCTACAGTGAAGACCTCTCTTTCAGGCTACATAATGAATGCAGCGTTTTTCAGGCTAAAGTACTGGTCTGAAGCTACAGAGACTATAATGGGATGTGGAATAGATACTAGCAGACGGTTAACAATATGTGTGGATAGCCAGGTTGCAATTAAAGCAATCAATTCTACATTTTGTAAATAAAATTTTGTTAGGAACTGTAAGGAGAAGTTACATAGAATAAAGCCTCTGGATTTCAGCGTGTGTTAGGTTCTAGGACATTGCGAGTTTCCTGGTAACTCTCGGGTAAACACCCATCCATTTGTTACTTTATTGGCTTAGTGGGGGATTGGATGTGGAAAACAGCCAGCAGACGTTGGATCTCCAGAACCGACTGCATAACTGCTAGATCGTTGTGACCCGAATACAGCAGATCCTGAACGGCGTATATGGTTGGTATGTGCGGGAGTGACCTGACTCTGGCCGGTGAAATTCTAACAGGCCATTGATATATCAGGCACCTAACAGGCAAATGAGATAGGTCCATACCGAACTACTGCCGTGTGTAGGAGATTTCATACATTTCTTGCGGTGCCCTCCATGGCTAACTTGACGAAGATTAAAATTGGTGTTCTCACGATTTTCACATCGTTTTCTATCCCTCCACTCTTTCCTTCCCTTCCTTTCTAACAGAACACACAAAGGATCAGCAGATCTCGGTGTGTAGTATGATCTGTTTTTTACCAGATTACACGTGTCCACAACCTAACCTTTTTATACTGTTATCAGTTGACTTCGCACTATATAGCACGGGTTGTTTTTGTTCGCTTTAAGTACGGCTTACCCGCTTTTCTAACCGTAGCTACCCATATCACCTCAAATACAAAAGCTAGATAGCCTAAATAGAAAACATGCAGGAGGAAGCAAAATTATAGCAAAACGGATATTAAATTTTAGGAAAGTAGGGGATATGGGTGGATACCACATGAATCAGACTTCATAAAAAACACCACTTACTTTCTTATATTTTATACCCTCACCCTAAAGGTATATATCATTGATACAAAAAAAGAGAATTACTTTAAAGCAGCGATACGCATTTCATAGCCTCTCCGGCCTCGCAATAATAGACTTTTTCACACAGACACGATCGACAACTTACACGTACTCGAAAGTTTAGTTTGATTCAAAACTCTTAGGTACTGCTTGATAGTTATAAAAGCAACACCACACACACTTGTTTATCATTCAACACAAAAACAGACACAAGTACAGACAGAGAAACAATGTACAACGATTTTTAACAGACAACAAGATGTACACTTTGTAAAATTTGACAACGCTGACGCTTTTTGTTCGACCACACACCATATTATTGTGTGCGAGCGTTCGCCTATGCCTGCCACTGCTTTAAATTTGGTCGAGTTGGTCTTTCAGTTCTTAAGACCAAATTCGTTACAACTTAAAATTGTCTTTTCCGTCGCAACATTGTAAAATGTTTTTTTAACCGATTTCTTTTGTTTTCATTTCATTCTTTAGCTGCAAGCCAAAGACAAACAAATGGAAAAGTTACTACAGCGTTTGGCGACCGTTCATAAGTTTAACGAACAATTTGCCCAGGAAAACCAAAAACTTCTCAACGAGGCCAAATCTCTGGAGCAGTGTATTTCTCAATTGCAACAACAAATAGCCAATTGCAGCAAATGCCATTGCCTGGAAGACGAACTGTCCAAAAGCAATGAGGACAATCGTCTTCTAACCGCTGATGTGAATATGATGAAAACGCTGGTCTACCGTCTCAATGTGCAAATCGAGAGATATCAAGATTGTATGCGTTTGAAACATACTGCCGAAGAAACCTCTAAGACTACTACTGCGTCAGCTTCCAGCCAAACAAAGTCTTCCATATCGCAGTGGCAAGATGAGCCATTGCGTACACACACGCTGTCGCCGCTGCTGCAGGCCTATGATGAAATGCTATGCGACAAGGAGGAACTGATACAACAGTACACACAAGAGTTCGAACATTTTACGGGAGAACTGAAAAGTGTCCTGGAAGAGAACAACCGTTTGCAACAACTAGTGGATACGCTTAAAAGAGATGGCGGCAATTGGCGTGAAGAACGCGCTCGATTGCAAGCTCAACTGGATGTTTGCCGTCAAAAGGCCGATGCCCAAACGAGAAAAACAGATCTGGCCAAAGAGAAATTGGTTGAAGTCATGCATTGCTATGAGCAGAAATTACAAACCATGGCGCTGGATATGGAACATCTGCAGAGTGCCTACACCAGGTGTAAGGCTGAATTAGCCTCGCTGAAAAGTGTGGCCGCATTGCCACAAGACACCATTGCAACGTCTTTGCAAGAGTGTAAGGAACTGCTGGAACAACTTCGTCAACAGCATAGCAAAGAAAAACACTCACTCGAACGTACCATAGGAGAATTAACCGAGCGTAATTCAAATGTTGATAGTCGAATCGATAAATTGAAGCAGGAGAATTTAAAACTGAAGCAGGAGTTGGAACAACATACGACTGAAAGCGAAGATTTGCGTAAACGCAACACGTCTCTGCAACGCTCGACAGAGAAGGTGAAGAGATCTCGTGATCGCTTGCGAGCTCGTCTACGCATAGCATTGCAATGGGCACAAAAACTCGAAGAGGGCCAGGCCAACCTGCAGAACACCTGGGATGCCCTCAAGCGACTAGAAACAATAGTCAAGCACAAAGAATCACAGGTTCGAGGCCTACACGCCAGACATTTGGTAGAAATTGATAAAATGGAAAAGAAGCTGGCCCAGAAGGAGGAAACAATAAAGACCATCCTGAGAGATCGTCTGAATGTGAACACAGACCAGCGATAACGACGTGCTCACGTCCCTATAATTTAGTTTATATATTAAGTAGTTAACTGTTGAATAACTGTTTTGCAAATCATATTGATTATAATTTTTTAATGTTAAATAAAATATGGTACTTATTGAAACATTTTATTTCTCGCTTAAGACGGGAGGCAATACGCTCAACAATGAATCAACCATTATCCTGCCGACCTAAAACTTCAAGGGATCCTGAAGTCGTAATGCATGTACTGTTCTTATGTACCAGCTAGACTCTTTACTCAAAAGCGGTCTAGCATCTTAAATGTACTCCTTACAAAGATTTACAATTACATTGTTATATAACTGAAATGATACCAAGGATTAAAGCCTCAACATCATGTTCACAGGATCCTGTTTGCTAATGAAATGTTTAAGAAGTTTACCACCTTTACAAATTTTGTTTTTTTAGACAAGGCACACACACGTCCAACCTAATGAGGGTGTGTTTTTTTTTAAAGTATAGTAAATAGTGCGGAAAACAAGAAAATTTTACAATTTATTTGAGCATCATTAAACGTAAAAACCTTATTTATATTAATATTTATACCAGCTAGTGTAAAGAGCTTAATTTTACTGATTTATTTTTCACTGGGCCAACCACACTTGAAAGAAGTAAAGACAATAGTGTTTAAGCGGATAATTAACAATCTATGCTCATACTTTTATATAGTTAAGTTTCCCCGTACTTCCTTTTGTTATCTGCGCTTTTCTCTCTCTCCTTTTATTCTCTCGCTCTTAATTGTCCCAAAAGGACATCTCGGTTAGTGTCATATAAATTAAAAATTGTTAAATTATTACTTCTGTAAGCCCCGTAAGGAACGTAAGTTACCCGAACACTTAAACCCCCCGAAATCGCTTATTTTTTTATATAAATAAAAGAAAACTGTACGAAGAAACTAATACTTTTTGTGCGTTTTTTATTCTCCCGAAATATTTCTGTTAAATTTATTTTAACACGAAACAAATGGCTAAAAAATAATTTTCCATCCTTTTTTAAATAAATTTCCGTTAATATGTTTCGTATTCCGTTTCATCTCATATATCACTCCCCCATTCGCTACTGTGCTATCATTTCTTGCTTAGTGATAGATAAGAAGAAGAGCGCTTGACAATTTACCTTGACAATCAGCTGTCGCATATACAATCGGAGGATTATTGTTCCTCACCTAAATGGGTCCTTCCATCCATTGCAATTGTTGTCTGGAGCATTTTTATAAATGTTGATACAATGGAGAAGGCCTACACCAAATACTTTATTTGGGTCGCCTTGTTGATACTGGCATTGGGCCAACTGGCCGTTGGAATGTTGGGTAAGTTTGTTCGTTCGCTGCTGGCAAAGAGATAAGGCAACATAGATAATATATGTATATTTTACTTTTGGGAATACTATTATAGGTGATTTACATCATCCACGATTAAATGACATTGTCACGACTCAGGACATTATAGCGGGTGATGTTTTCTTTGAAATAACCGAACCGTACAATTTGGAATATACATATCGCCTGAGACCGGCTAAAGATTTTGGCACCTCGTTCTCCCGGCGTTTGGAGGGTGTAGCCTTGGTGCCCACAATACCTTCCGATGGCTGCACAAAAATAGATAACAAACGTTCGCTGCGTGGCAATGTGGCACTCATTGACCGGGGGTAAGTAAGCGATGTTAAAGGTAGTAGCAATGTACTACGCATAACAGTCTTAATAGATAAGATTTTGCGAGATTCCAATTTATGTATATATCTGATTATGAAGGAAACGTGTAGATTAATGAGATGACAGTCGTAGAATGATATACATACCTAGTGTCACAATGTTCAAGTAATCTATGGCAGTGGTCGAGCAGGAAATTCAATAGGAATATACACCTTGTTAAAGTATTAAAGAAGTGTACATTTCTGAAAAAATTATGACGATTTAATGCATTCATTTTTTTCTGTTTACGTTACCCTCATAAGTTTATAAACGTTCTTGACTTTTAGTGGATTCTTTTTATTTGATTTGTTTTAGACATTGTAATTGGTAATATAGTATAGTACTATGTATATTAATACGTATATATATACATATACGTAATGTATTGAATTTATTCAGAGCTATAAATGACCAGTAGAAACTTCGTGTGTGCGGAGCAACATTGTTGTGATGGATGTTTTTCCATAGTTGGAATAAAATACACATCCAAATGAAATTTATTGTTTTGTTGCTATCGACAATAGCGTTTATTTGTATATTACGTTCGTGTAAAGGATTTAGGTTTACCAGATTTAAAAAGTTGAAAGATTCGTAGAGCAATTGTAAGTAAATGTAGATGTAAGATTAAGATGGAGCTGTAGAGCTCTTACTAATTTCTTTGGCAAAGTACTGTTATTTCCTCATCAATTTTTAAATAACAATCCAATATTTTAAATTTATTTTTTAAATTTGTTTCTTTCTTAAAAGGACATTACATTTGTATATATCATATAATGCTAGGCATGTGTAAAGCTTTATAGGAGACGAGTTAGACCCTAGGTATCTTAGGACTGAATTCGTGTCAGCATGTACATACTCAAAAATAGGAAATACTAAAAAAAATAGAAAGTCCTAGTAGTTGCTGCGCATACTGTACCCAGCGATAAACGGTAACTCGTTCCTTCTGGTAATATTTCTCGATGTTTGCGGAATAGATTCTTTACAAGGAATCTACTTCACAAGGATGCATAGAAATACATTAAATAGAGTTTAACGACAAAAGTAGCCAAATAGGGTTGCCAACGATAATAATAGAACTTTAGGGTAAAACCAGGGGGTCATCGTAGAACCCAAGGGGCACTTTTTTTTGACCGTTAGAGCTCCATGGACCCGGTTCTAATTTTGACCAATTATTTTGATGTTTGGCGACAAAGACAAAGCTACTTGTTTATCAACGAATGCGAACGTCACTGTGAGAAGCTTCTAGTAGACATGCGATTGACTCGACACTTATACTGCGAAGTTGCTGTCGACAACATCAAGGGGCCGACAATGAAAGAAAAATGAAGATGACTGGAGCCGGGAATCGAACCAAGGATCTCCCGCATGATAGTCGCATGTTCTAACCACTATGTCACGGCTGGTTCCCTTCCGCCTAAGGCAGCATTTATAAAAACCTAATTTATGTATTCCAACTAGTAAACCAATCCATAGATTCACATCTGCAATATTCTGTTGTACAATCACCACGTTATTTTCGACCCGTATGGTTATTTCCAGCGGAAAGACGGACGATTTCAAAGCATAAAATTGATAAATTTTATTCATAAACTCCTATAATATAAACTGCTTTCACCTTTTGATTACTTTTTTTACACTCTCTTAAACTGAACCTGATTTTAACAAACATAATTTTCTTCTTGATTTTCAGTGAATGCTCCTTTTTAACCAAAACTATTAACGCTGAGTTGGCTGGCGCCAGTGCTGCCATTATCACTGAATTCAACAGTGAATCGACAGAATTTGATTATTACATTGAAATGATCCACGACAAAACCGATAGAGATGCCCAAATACCCGCTGGCTACTTGTTGGGAAGAAATGGCGTTGTCATAAAAACTACACTTCAACGTTTAAAACGATCATATGCCCGCATTAATCTGCCGGTGAATTTGACATTTGTGCCACCCTCCAAAATAAATCATCCACCATGGTTGGGTTGGTAACAAACGACCCATTGATGACCGCCGTGTAATCGATAGACGCTTTAAAGTACAATATGTGAACATTTTTATTCGCTTCATCACTGAATTACTTTAGACCAAAGTGCATTCTATATAATTTTAAGGATATCACGTGTGATTAACAGCACTTTATTTTTTCTTGAAATTTATACTAAAGTTTATAGATCTTTTAAATTATTATTTAATTGTTTTTTTGTTTTATGTTGTAGCTGATAACTAGAAATTTGCATATATAAGTGAGAGTTTTAAGTGTGGAGGCAGCTTGTAGATTTGACGATGATATTACATACACACATACATAAATATTTTTGTAAAAATTTCTCTATAACATTTGTCTAGTTGCTTACTTGAATGTGTATTTATTTGCTGTTTTTTTTTTTAAATTTAAATGTTTCAATTGTACAAATAAATCAGAAATAAGTTATTCGCATTCGTATTTTATTGTTAACTTTAAACAGAGTAATTCTTGTCAGAAATTAGTAAATGATTTTAATGCAATTGTAAATAAAATTTATTAAACATACCTAGATGACTACTTAACTGGAATATGATTTTAACTAAAACATAATTATCGACATACGCGGGCACCATGTGACTTTTATTAATCTATTTTCACTGTAGACTTCGTGACAGTCAGAGTCATCCCGCAAAGTCGTATCAGATTCATAGGGATACCAAGCTCAGGCATAGCATCTAATAGTTTCTGTAGTATCGCACTGTCTAATGCAGCTTTGAGATGGATAAACAGATGGTAGGTGTCGATCTGCATTTCTTGGGTCTTCTCCAGGATTTGTAGTAGAGCGAATAGCTAGGTCGCTAGGATGGGCTTTAGTGTTTTACATAACACACTAGACAGGACCTTGCATGCGTTGGGTAAAATACTGACGCCGCTATAGTTGGTACATACACCTGTTTCTCTTTTTTTAAGCACACCACAGAGAGTTTCCCGCACCAGGTTATAACGTATTTCGAAATTGTTGTGCCTAAATTGATGGCATATGTGGGATTTCGTTTTATTCTCATTGTTTTAATGCTAGCTTTAAGCCGATACCGAGTTCCTGTCTTCCTGAGAGCTTAATTATACATTTTATCTAAGGTTTCACAAAAATGTTAATTAGTCCCTTCTAATTACATATTTCGCAAAAATTTTAGATGCTGAAAAGGAAATTGAATTGCTTGTGTAACCTGTGTTGACCTCTATGCCTATACGTAAGCGATAATCAAATCATGTTATCACCTGAATGTCTTCGATTTCTGATGCTAACGAAATTTCTAAGATTTCTGCTGTGACGTTGTCGCTTAAAGGAAATTTTGCGGAAATTAAAAATATTATTGCAACAAATCACACGGAGGATTTATATTAAATTTATTTTTATCATCTATAAATACATGGAATATCACGTTACAGTTATTGTTGTTGTTGTTTAGTGCGCACACATACAAAAGCACTAGCACACGCACACATCTGACGGCACATATGTGTATATACAGTATATTAATGGGTGGAGGAGAGTGTTAGGCACTACGCATGGGATATATGTTATGCATGTATGCATATTTAAAATATTCCTAGCAGCGACAGATTGAAGCACATGCCCATTGTCAGGACCACAATAGATATCACCAATATGGCGAAACACAAGTAATTCGACTGTATTGGCATTCGAAACAGTTTCGCCGACATATCGAGCGACGAGGCAAACATAAGCATTGAGTTGAGATCATCACTGGAGGTATTGTGATAGACAAAGGGGCGTACGCGAATCTGATGGCCGTTGGCTTTCACGGACTGACACGCCTGCGTCAGTGAGGCGGCCATGAAGAAAGGCAACAGACCCAGCACTAGCCACAAGATGACATTGGTGAAATTCAGTATGACCACTTTCAATGCTGAAAAATGGAAATCGAAATCTTTAAACATAAATATAAATCCTGCAGAGGCGTAAGCCAAATTCATAACAATGAAAAAGGACACCGGTATAGAGACATGATTGTTGAGACGATCCAGTAGTTTGCGAAATTCCAGAACTTCCTGTGGGAAGAAGAGAGGGGGGCAGGATATTAGAGATATGAGACACAAATTAGAGAAACTCCGAGACTTACCCTCATCCAGTCCAGCGAATCTATAGAGTGCAACAAAAGCTTTTGGGATAGTGTCAGCAGATGGATTTTCAGTAGGTAACATTCGATGCAATAACTGCTCAGGATAATGACCTCAATAATATCCTGTACGGCAATGGTTGCCAGTAGCGATATCTGAAAGAAACGATGGCAGAGGAATTTATACAGTTATTAGTTGAAATTTGAATTAAACGGGGTACATGGAATATAAATTATACCATCTGTCTGTCTGTCTAGCTGTCCGGCTGGTACGCGCGATAACTTTCGAAAGACGAAACCAAATGTTTATTTATTTATTTATTTATTTATTTATTGATCTTCCTATACAACAAGATTTACATCTTAATATTACAGTATAGGAGTGTAAATGTGCAATTCGAAATAAAATCAACATAATTAAAATTTATATTAGTAATAGGTTATAATAGTTAATAATTAATGAAATAAAATAAAATAAAATAAAAACAAATAGTCAATAACAAAGTTGATTAAATTAAGTCAAATCATTGATATTGAGAAGAATATAAAAAATCAGCGAAACAAATAAAAAAAAAATAAATATCAACGAAAAAGGTTAGAAAAGGTAATATGTTACATCAATTACGAAACAAAAAAAAGGTAAAAACATAATGTATATTTACTTCGTGTCGCCATGTTGGCATCTAGTGGTTTTTAATTTGAAAAATAATCTTGCAAAAGATTTTTAAATCGAGTAGCGTTGCTGGTGGTCTGAAAAAGATGCGGTAAGCTATTCCAGAGACGTAGCGCATGGATATAAAAGTGCCATTCTGAGACAAGAGTTCGATATCTTAAAGGAATTAACATGTTTCCTCTGTTTGATCTTGCAAATTTAATACGTTCAAGAAGGTAAGACGGAGATTTTTGGTAGATAATTTTGTGTAAAAGTAACAAGACTCGAATTTTAAACAACTGATCAAGTGATACACCATATAAATTAGGACTGACAGTGGACATATGTACATATTTTCCTTTGGCAAAGACGTATCTACATATATTATTAAAAATTACATTTAATCGTCTTCTACTCACAGAGTCACAACACGAGAACAATTCACAACCATAAAACAGCGATGGCATAAGATAAGCCTTTGCCAATAAAATTCGTATACGTTGGGGCGTAAAAGACTGTGTTGACCATAGAGCTCTTAGTTTGATATAAGTAGTTCCCACAATGCTATTTACGTGGTTCGACCACGTCAATGTGTTATTAAAAATGACGCCCAAATTTTTTACGCTCTGAACAATTTCAATTTTTTGACCGTTAAGGAGCAAATTTATATTAAAATTAAATTTTCTGGTCCTACTGTGAATGATAAGGCATTTTGACTTCTTAGGGTTAAGACAAAGACCATTTGCCGTGGCCCAAGTATGGATATTCTGCAGGTCAATATTTACGCGTTGTACTGCCTCCATAAGAGACCCTAACGTAGTTCCTAGATAAATCTGTACATCATCCGCATACATGTGGACCTTACAGTGTGACAAACGTTGTGGGAGGTCATTTATAAAACACGAGAAAAGTAAAGGTCCCAGGATTGATCCCTGTGGCACACCTCTCGTTATGTTAAGTGGATCAGAAATCTCATTTTTCATGTAAACAGATTGAGTTCGGCCTGTGAGGTATGATTGAAACAACTGGATAGCCGTGTTCGAACAATTAAAAAAGGATCTGAGCTTTGAGCACAAAATATCATGATCGACGGAGTCGAACGCTTTAGAATGGTCAAGCAGTACCAAAATATTTATTTTACCTTCATCCACGTCACGTCTTACATCCTCAGCTACATTAATTAGTGCCGTAATGCAACTGTGTTTCGGTCTAAACCCAGATTGGAATTTTGACAAATAATTATGAGTAATTAGATATGAGTTTAGTTGAAAATGTAGAAGTTTTTCCATTACTTTTGAAAAATAAGGCAGGATGGCAATTGGCCTAAATTCTGTCTTTGTCTTTGGGAGTGGTATAATTTTGGCATGCCTCCATCTGTGTGGGAAATGACCAGTCATAATTATCGTATTAAATAAGTGCGTAATGAAAGGTATTAGATAAGGTAGAATTAGCTTTACAAATTTCGGGTCTATGTTGTCGTACCCTATCGCATTTGATTTTATGGCCAAGCAGCTAGAAAAGACATCACATTGGTTCACACAAGAGAATTCGAAAGCACTTTCTCTTTGACTAGAGACTTCGAAAACGTTCTCATAATAGCCATGATTTGGATTTATGGTTGGGATATTTACAAAGGATTCATTTATGTCATTGACATTATGTTGGGAGTCGTTGTGGTCGGTTGTTTTGCAATGTCCAATGTCTCTTATTGTTTGCCACGTCCTCCTAGTATCTAGACAGCCGTTAAACCGATTTGTATAATATTCGCACTTTGCTCTCTTAATTTCATTGTTGACTAACTTTCTTGCACATCTGAATTCATTCTTAAATGTGTCGGATTTAAATCTTTTATATCGGGAAAAAGCTACGTTACGTTTTTGTATTAAAATTTTTATTTTTTGACTAAACCAGGGTCTTGAGGTGGAACGTTTTATTCTAGTTTTGAGTGGGACAGCCAGGTCATGGAGTTTAATTATGTTACCCTCTATAAAAGATGCTTGGTCATCCGTTGAAGTCATCATGAAAACTCTGCTCCATTCAGAATAAATAAAGTTTTCCTGCAGAATTTGGTGATTTATCTTACTGTAGTCGCGATAATAATAAATTTGTTCGTCTAAAATTGCATGAGACTCATATGACAAAAATATTAGGTCATGCTTCGAAAAACCTGACGCTAAAAGTTGATCATATAGTTGCACTTTGTGAATATTGCTAACAAAAAAAACATCTAGCAATGTACTGTTTGTTGATGTAAAATGAGTTGGCATAGATACGTTAGTAGGTAGAAGGCCAAAAACAGCCATATTATCTTTTACAGAGTTATCCACTAATAAATTTGAATTAAAATCGCCAGCAATAATAATATCACTATACACTACTGCAATTGTCTCCAACATTACGTATATATTTTCTAGTGATATATTATTATAGGGCCTGTACACACATCCCACAAGCATTTTACCGCCATTCATATTACATTCAACAAAGATATTCTCGGCTCTATCGCCGTCCGCACTTTTTGATACAAATTTACATTTTATTTTGAAACTTTGTACAAGTTAATATTTCCCCAAAACTACTTACCGTATTGCAAATTGGCGACATGGCCACGCCCCTTCTGGTACCTACAATACAAATATATCATACCGACCACTTTAGAAAACGAGTAATAATATCAATACACCCAACGCGATCGTACCCAAATTCTGTATTTAGTAAAGCAATATCAGGATAAAGTTTTGGAGAAAAAATTGGAAGTCTAGCCACGCCATTCTGGTACCTCCCACTTTAGAAATCGATTTATTATATCAATACACCCGAGGCGATCGTGGCAAATTTCTGAATTTTATTAAAATGTACGCTTATGAAAATTTTTCTGAGGAATGAATATAAACTATATAAGCCAGTTAATATATATTCCCCAAAACAAATTACGGTATTTCAAATAGTAAAGCTATAACAGGATAAAGTTTTGGAAGTCTAGCTATGCTCCTTCTGGTATCTCCCATACAAATATATATATATAGAAAAATTATGTTTTACTGGGGGTGAGGGTATATGTAAGTAGGTATTCCCGACTGAAACTTTCTTACCAGTTATTTCTTCCTTTACTTCCAAACGGACAACTGGAAGATATTTCAATTTGGTCAGTTCAAAGAAACCGGACCTTTTTTTGGAAAACTAATATTTCTTCCATAACTTTCAAACGGAGGATATTTTAATTTGGTAATTTTAAATATCTTGAAATTGAATACAAATCCTCAAAAAAACGAAACCTTAGCCACGCCTCTTCTGAAACCTTCCATACAAATGACCAAATTCACCCTCATAGTTTTCCATACGGAAATTGAATTCAGTGATATTTTGCAAAAAATTTACGCTTATGAAAATTTGACTCTGGTATGAATATGGACTGAATTGACTGACCACTTCTAGTACCTTCCATACAAATGACCTATTTTTGAAAAATTATTATTTCTTCCATTATTTCCAAACGAACAACTGGAGGATATTTGAATTTGTTCAGTCCAATCATTTTCGAATAGTAGACAAATACTGCCCCACCCCTTCTGTTACCGTCCATACAAATGACGTTTTTTTACATACATTATTGTGTAAGTACCTTGAAATAAGTCATATTCTGAGCAAGATATAAGCTTACTGAAATTTTACTCAGGAATGAATATGGACTATATCGGCCGACCCCTTCTCGTACCTCCCATTCAAAATAATCTATTTTTGGAAAATTAATTTTTCCCCATACAACTTTTGAACTGCATGATATTTAAATTTTATCAGTTAAATTATCTTGTAACTAAAAATTATGCAGTAGGTATAAGTTAATTGAACGTTGATTTTCTAATTATAATCGGCCACGTTGTGCCCCTACTAGAATCTTCTATAACCTGTTAAGAATATTTTACTTTTAATATGTTGTATTTACAAGTGAACCTTAGAAACCGGGCTTACCCCACCCTTTAGAATTATGATTTCTTTTAAATTTTTGTGCGAATTAATAAGAGAGTTTTTCTTTGATTCTTAATTGGATCCTTTCTGTGCCTCCATAAAATTTTACCATATGCGCAGTGGTAACCTTTTCAACAGCTTTAGTATACGTTTGGTCAGGCTAACGACCGAAAGTTATATGGATGATGGTTTTAATTAGTTAGTTCACCTGTACTGGTTTCCCACTCACCTTAACGGGCAATCCTAGATTTGTTTCCATATCAGCCAGCCACTTGATCTTAACGATGGGTGACTCCATGACAACAACTGGTACCACATATGCATACAAACAGCCAAATATAACAAAAGACAAACCAATGTGCAGCCAGAGAACGCGGCACAAACGTTTCGGTTGCATTGACATCAGAAATGTTCGTTCTATTAGATTTTGCAACTGTTCCTGGTCGACGAATTTGCAATACACCACGGCCGAAACATAGCCCACCAAGTCCAGCGTAAGCGGGATGATAAAACCGAATAACAGCTCACCAATTGTATGCGTTGAGCCATTATCCGCTGATTCAGCCATGGATGCATTTTCTACAGTTAAATGCAAACTCTTGAGATTTGCTGAAAATCCTCGATCTCCGCTGGTAAGAAAAACAAAACAAAGAAACGCATAAGGGAGTGCGAACTGATATCACTACAGCGCCAACAACTTACCGATAAGAGGATAAATACTGCAAAAAATAGCCAAATATCAGCACAAAAACTAAAATGAGACACTGAAAAAAACTTAAAAACGATCGACACTTTGTTGTGTCCGTCGAGATGGGGTTCAGGCCAACCGCGGATAAAATCATCATATATGGACGCAGAAACTGAAAGAGGTAATATATTGCAATTACATTGATAACTGATGTAGATGGCAAGTTTGTTTACTTTTTTTAAATAATAAATAACACACAGAGCCAGCCGTGAAGTCCTCCCTCAACATTAACCTTACCTTTCGTTTGCAATAGTCCAGTATGGCCGATGTGGGTTCATGTTCACTCTGATAATCATCGTTCTGCGGCAAATTCCAACGATTTATAAAACAAAAAGAACTATTAGCTTCATTCTGGTACATTTCCACAAATTAATTTGTTAACTAGTTAATACTAGTGGCTGAGAGTGCAATATATCAAATCATGTGGTATTAGGTAATTTCGACTACGCGCTCGCCGTAATGGACAACATTACGGGAAATATTTCGAAGGAGTACTGACTGATAAACAAAACCTGCATTCTGATGATCATGGAACACATTGCGTTGTCTGCTGCGAAGAGAGCGTTCGATGATCGCCGGTGTGAGTGACGGAAGTAAAGATAAAGAGCTAATAGTTAGTTGCTCTCATAGGGCAGCTGGCGATAAACGATGCACTCAAATCATTAGTAAGAACAATAACAACAACAACAAGTGAATCACTATGCAGTAATCTCGTGCTGTTAACAAGTTAAGTCGCACATGTTGCACAGTTTACAGAGAAAGAGATAGAAAGATCTTTGTGATAATAGAAAAGATTAAAAAAACATGTGAGATTACATATGTGGGAGGCGAGTACTAGGGAGATGCTATTAAATTGAATCTTAAAACCAGTACAGAAATTACATTTAGGTAAACTGACTGATAAATACCATCACCCAATATTAGATATTGTTTATGTCTTGAGTCATTGAAATTAAACAATTTTTAATTAAAAAAAATTCTTTATATTATTATTATTATTATGCTTGTGGAGCTTAAACGGTTGTAGATAGGTCTTTCAGTCATAATACCAGAGAAATGTAGCAAGACCGTAAACATTTGACTTATTTGTATAGGATGTACCATTAGGGGAAGTACAAAGTGTCGGATTTTGTATACCCTCACCCTACGAGTAGGAGGTTATATATCATTTGATACGACCCAAAAGTATAGCATATAAAAGGAGTCACTTTAAACCCGAGGTTTTTTTGAACCAAATTCGATTCATGACTTTTTGAGTCGTTTGATCCATGTCCGTCTGTCTGTCCGGCTGGTACGTACGATAACTTTCGAAAGACGCACCAAATGTTTTGAAATTTTGCACGAGTTAATTTTTTCCCAAAATACTTACGGTATTGCAAATGGGCTACATGGCCCCGCCCCTTCTGGTACCTCCCATACAAACACATCATTCCGTCTACTGTAGAAATTCCCGGTACCAAAAGGGGTGTGTCAAATAGTTAGGTTTCTGATGCTTTGCCTCCTATCACAAGATGAATTCACTGACCAAATGTCTTTATCCGCCAGGTGCCGGTTTGGATGTTATTAATTTTCCTAAAATAGGTAATTTTGAATGGGGTACCAGAAGGCGTAAACCGATATAGTCCATATTCATTCCTCAGGAGAATTTTCATAAACGTACATCTACGCAAAATTTGGCTGAATTCAGTATACTTACATTAAAGATATGTATGTATGTAAAACTATGAAGTTCATTTCGGTCATATGTATGGTAGGTGACAGAGGGGGTGTGGCATAGGTTTCAGTTTTCTTAGGGTTTGTCTACTATTACAAGATAATTAAACTGACCAAAATCAAATATCTTTCAGTTGTCCGTTTGGAAGTTATTTAAGAAATATTAATTATCCAATAATATGTAATTTTGTATGGGAGGTACCAGAAGTGGTAGGGCTATTTTGCCCATTTACAATCCCATTACTTCATTTTGGAATATTTTAATACTGGTAAATTTTCATGCGCATCAGTTAAGTGTAAATAGAGTTACCGTGCCAACCAGCCAGTCAGCCAGACAGATGGACATAGCTAAGTCGCCTTAAAAAATCCTGAAACGAATTTGATCTTCAGTTACTTGGGGTCTAACTTGTCTCCTTTAATGCATTACACTTTTTATACCCTCAGCCTAGGGGTAGGAGGATATTTATCATTTGATACGACCCAAAAGTGTAACACATAGAAGGAGTCACTTAAGACCCTAGGTTTCTATGAACCAAGACTTTTTAAGTAATTTGAGCCAAGTCCGTCCGTCCGGCTGGTATGCGATAGCTTTCGAAAGATGTAACCAAATCTTTTGATACCTTGCACGTAATTATATTTACCTAAAACTACTTACGGTATTGCAAATGAGCTACATGGCCACGGCATACATAATAAGGGGGATCATTCCCGCCACTTTAGGAATCGAGTAATAACATCAATACACCCAACGCGATCGCGCCCAAACACTGTATTTGGTCGAGCCGTACCAGGATAAAGTTTTTGAGAAAACTTGTGGTCTAGCTACGCACTTTTGGTACCTCCCATACAAATGTACAAATCCGCCCAACGCGATCGTGCCCAAATTCTGTACTTTGTTAAGCTATAACAGGATAAAGTTTTGAAGAACAAATTGGAAGTCTAGCCACGCCCATTCTGGTACCTACCATACAAATGTACCACTCCGCTCACTTTATAAATCGAGTAATAATATCAATATACTAGAAAACTAGACCCCTCCAGGTACCACCAATACAAAATGACACATTTCTAAGCAAAATTAATATATCTCCCATAACCAAAAACTGCAGAATATTTGAATTTGGCTAGTTGTAATAGCAAACAGACCTAAGAAAACTGTAACATTTGTCACACCCTTTCTGGTACCGCACATATATTTGACAGAGGTCACCCATATACATATATCTATTTATTTTTTTGTAAGTACATACATTGAATTCTGTCAAGAAATGCGCAAGGCAAACGGTTTTTAATAAGGCATGGAATCTTATGCAAATGCATGTTTTTACTTGATATCCTTAAATGAAAATGGCTAAGGAATCTTTACGAATCATGAAATTTTCTTTAAAATGGTATCAATTTGTTTTTACATATTTTACGAAAAATACGTGTTTTTGCATATTAATGTGCATATTTGAATAAATTTTACAATAAATGCATGTTTTTGATGCATATTTTTACTATTTCGATTTAACATTTTGTGGGACATCTTTTGGTAAATGTTTACATTTAATTTGTTACACAATATTCATGTTAATTGTCCGTTAAACTGACAATATTTTTATTTACGAAACATTTTACACCAATATCCAGGGGAGATAGAAAGCAAATTTTATTGTGAGAATTTTAAATTAAAGGTAGATGTGCCTGACAAAAAAATGTTTGCTCAATGTCGTAGACTCCGGAACATGTCTTTAAGCAGTCAAATTTTATATACAGAATTCGAAGAATTCAGAAGTGAAAGTGCTTCACGATTCGATTTTAAATGACGTTTAGACTAGCAGTTTTTTTTCTTAAATCCCAACTGATTTCTGTATATAGGAATTATGCTTTTTTATGTGAAGTAATAAAAGAATTAGAAGGGCATAATTCTTTGAATGATACAGTAGCTTCGATAAATAAATCTATAAAGAAAATAAATGATTTAAAGGTTCGATTTTCATTAATAAAATTTCATTAAAATTTATAAAAATGAATTGTTTTATGTTTTATAAAAACATTTTGGAGAATTTTTTATTGCATATTTTATGTGTTTTAAGTCCATATTTTTGAATTTAAAGTATATGCAAATATTTTAATGCATAAAATTCCTTGTCCTAGTTATAAATATCTACGCTTCACAAGCAGGTAACGTATAATACATACGAAATTTCGCTTAAAAATCAGTTAATGCCATTAAGTCTGAGATATCAGTCAGCTTACCAGACTAAAAAATTTTGTATTAGCTTACTCAAACTTTTGTAACATAGTTATCTTTATTCCATTATAACGTAAATCCATTATTTACAATGCAGTATTTCAACAACCAACGCAAAAATTTTACAATTTGCTTAAAAATAATTTTTTAAAATTATTTAAAAATAACTTTTAAACTTGATTTATGCTTAAATTCGAATACGCCTAACTATCAAACAATTATTATTAACCATTATGAACAACGAGTTCATGACCCATGATGTATTCACATTATGTTCCTATTCCATGTAGGGTGATAAAGCATTGACGCCTCTTATTTTGTTTTTTTTTGTATAACGGAACCTTGATAATACAAAATCTCACAGACTTATCTTTACTTCTCTTAGTCTTTTGGTGCTATTGACACAAAGAGTATGAATACAACAAACCATATCAGATATCCGCTTATCTTGCAATCCATTCATTCATCTGGCGAGGAAATTAAATAAACGCAAAAATGGATTTTGTACATTTAAAGATATTTATACACAATCACACATTTGTATTTATAATTTTGAGGATTTGAATATTAGTTTTTCTTTGATCAAATTTCGTGAATTTTGATTAGCTATTAAATGTCATCTCAATTGTAAATCTGTAAAGACTATGTAGCAGTTAACGTCTAAATTTTATTGAATAATTAGCTGACGCTGTCTAAATTAAACCAAAAGAAGTTCATTAACCTTTCGCTAGTAAACTACGAAAATACAAAGAACTATTTTATCGTCTGATTGTGCCATTACATGAGAGAACTAGTAAATTAAAATTAATTTCAAAGGAAACTGTTCTTATGGGCGATTTTAAATACATAGATCCTCAGTACTTACAATTCAAGTGTTTTTTGAGTATGATAATAAAATTAGTTTTAATTTTGTTATAAAAAGTATATAGTTTTTATAAGAAATGGTTTTAGATGACGATCTTTTTCACAGATAACTTTTTAAAAAATAATTATGCGCATAATTTATTTATATGTTAAGTATTTCATAAATTGGAGTTAAGTTTTTTATATGTATAACATTAGTTTGTGGAAAATTTTTACATTTGTTGTTGTTTTATTATATTCTTTAGTTCAGATACCCTTCAATATTTATAAAAATGTTGATAAAAATAGTTGCTACAATTATATTTTATTAAATGTTGTACCTCAAAAAAAGGGGAGTTTGTATGAGAGGTGGACTTTACTTATAGCCGATCACATCCATTTTATGCCAGTCATTTTATATAACTACTGAAATGTCAAATACAGAGCTTGAACTATGAACTGAAAATATTTTTATGTTTTTATGATTTTTAACCCCCCAAGTTGGATTAAGGATTGTAAGGTTCCGGGATACTATCTTTGACATAACTTTGACTAATAGAGACACTTCTATTGTTATGGATTAAAGGGTATCTGGGAATTTTTTCTTCTCGGATCATAGCTCTATCTACTTTACTGTTGATGTGGTACGAGAATGACGAAAGGCATATAAGAACTATTGACGAACTAATTGGGCGGAGTTCCGCGCCCAAACTGCAGCTTCAGTTAACTTTCTGGAGGGAATCTACAGTTCAATTGTTGAGATAAATGGGAAAGTAGATGCCCTGAATAAGGCTCTCAGCCTTTCCTTGTTGACTATTGCCCTCTCATCCATCCGCAACCAGTGTGGACCCTGTGAAAAGCTACAAGTATGTTTTTCAACAAAGCGATGAGGACAGGATAGAGAATAATTGGAACTCATATAGAACCGGTATTAACAGCTGCAAAAGGGACATTAACTCATTAAAGCCTGCAAATAGATCTGCTCTTTAAATTTTTTTAGTGTCACTACTTTTTAGGGTATTTAAATACCTACATAGCTTTAATGGGTTAAAAGATCAAATAGAGCTACGTGGATTAAGTACTGTAAGTTCATACTGGGTGTAAATCATGACGCCCGATTCAGGAAGGTTCAGTCTAAAAACCTGCAAGTTTTGAGTTTCATTCGTAAGAAAGATGGCTTAGGACCGAGTCAAGCACAGAAACACTGGAGTTGCTAACGGATACACACTTCCCGGGCTGTTTAGATGGGTTTCGTAGTATTAGCCCACTCATGATGATCAACTATACGGACTTGGATTTTGTGGATAGTGTGTGGAAAAGGTGAAGTTGGTCATAAGCAGAGTACGTATTGGCTCACTCTTTTCCGCTCATGCTACAAAAGAGCTCTTGGCTCGCGAGCCAAGAGCTACAAAATTTCAAATAAGCTCTCAGCTCACGAGCCAGGAGCCGCAAAATTTCAAATGAGCTCTCGAGCTAAGTACCAAAGCTATGTATCAGGGTACTTTTTTGTACTTTTTTATGCCAAAAAGTACTTTTATTGGCCCAAAAATACTTTTCTATTGCACAAATAACTTTTTTTTATACCACAGTACTTTTTTTGTACTAAAAAGTAATTTTAATGTACTTTTCGGTGCAAAGTACTTTTTTTACCAAAGTACTTTTTTATGCCAAAAAGTACTTTTATTGGCCCAAAAACACTTTTCTGGTGCACAAAGTACTTTTTTTTTACCAAAGTACTTTTTTGTATCAGAAAAGTACATACATTGTACTTTTTGGTACAAAGTACTTTTTTATGCCAAAAAGTACTTTTATTGGCCCAAAAGGCCTTTTTACTTTGTACCAAAGTACAAAGTACTTTCTTTAGTACTTAAAACTTAAAAAAAACTTAATTTCCCTTAACACCCCATGAATGAGGTATGGGATAGCTTCTCGCGTTGTTGTGAATTAACACGCTTTCTATTTTTAGATTCACAACTAACGGCATCTACTTGTTTATCGACGAATGCAAACGTCACTGTTTGAGAAGTTCTTACTAGACACGCCGATTGAATCGACACTATTACTGCGAAGTTGCTGTCGACAACATTCGAGGGGAGCCGACAATGAAAGAAACATTTTTTTTTTCTTTTAAGATGACTGGAGCCAGGAGTTGAACCTGTGATCTCCCGCATGGTAGTCGCGTGTTCTAACCACTATGCCACGGCCGGTCCCTTTCTTAGTACTAAAGTACTTTTTTGTACCAGTTTTTTTACTGGCCCAAAAGCACTTTCCAGTTTTACTTTTTTATGCAAAAAAGTACTTTAATACTTAATTGCCCCAAAAATACAATAAAAAACGGACTCTGGTACAAAAAAAGTTCTTTGTGCAACAGAAGAGTGCTTTTGGGACAATAAAATAACTTTTTGGTACAAAAAAAGTACTTTAATACAAAAGAAAGTACTTTGTACCAAAAAGTACAATATAAGTACTTTTTAGTAAAAAAAAAATAATTTGGTACAAAAAAAGGACTTTGTGTAACTGAAAAGTCTTTTTATACCAAAAGTACTTTGGTACAGAAAATAGCAGAAAAGTGATTTTGGGCGAATAAAAATACTTTTACTTTTTTACTGCCTTTGCAAAGTTGCTACGATGGACCAGGACCTGTGGATAGGGAGTAAACTCTTTGGATATAAGGTCAAGGACTTCAGGCCATCAAAACAGAATAGTGTGGAATCGAAGCTTTCAACAGAGGTCAAGTACCGAGGTTTTGTCCTCTATCATTAGCTTAATTGATCAAAAAAATCTAGGTCAGGCAAAAGAGGGGAGTCAATGCCTTTTATACAAGCAGGAATTCTATAAACTTAATTGACATCAAACCAAATATTAATAATTTTTTATAATATTATCTTTCAAAATTTAGCAATTGTTTTGTAAATGAACAGAATAGCCCCACTCCTTTTCGTACCTCCCATACAAAATTACCTATTTTGAATAGTTAATATGTCTTCATTCCTTCCAAACGGACAATTGAAGGATATTTGAATTTGGTGAGTATAATTATCCTGTAGTAGTCGTCAAAAGCTCAGAAAAGTAAAACCGGTGCCACACTACCCTCAGGTACCTCCAATACAAATGACCGAATTGACCCCTACATACATATTAGTGCTCCCCATTTCCCGGGAAATGGTATTCCTGGTTTTCCCGGGATTCCCGGTTCTTTCCCGGGAAACCGAGATTGTAATATTTCCCGGGAATCCCGGTATTCCCGGGAAATAAAAATATTGTTTTTTCTTTGGTTTGTTAAGCAATTATGCACAGAATGGTTTGAAATTTTGCGGAAATCAAAAACGGAGACTTTTTTATATTCTCCCAAAAAATTATGCCATTTGATGGAACGCTGTCCCATCGCCGGTCCGAGAACGAAGAAATTTCTATTATTTTCATACATTTGTATGAAATTTTTCGGTTTTCAGGTCTATCCCGGACCGGCGTTTCTAAACAACTTACTCAAATGGGTCGCGAGTCGGCAGTATTGAAGAACATCATTAGTAGAACATTTCCACGAATTTTTGTGATATTTGATGAAATACTGAGGAAATGCCGGTCCGGGAACGAAGAAGTTTCTATTATTTTTCCAGTTTTCCCGTCTATCCCGGATTGGCGTTTCTAAAATACCTTTTCAAATGGGTCGCGAGTCTGCAATATTGAAGAACATCATTAGTAGAACATTATCACGAATTTTTGTGATATTTAATGAAAATCTGCAGAAATGCCGGTCCGGGAGCGAAGAAGTTTCTATTATTTTTTTCAATTTTCCTTCTATCCCGGACCGTCGTTTCTAAAATACTTTTTCAAATGGGTTGCGAAAGACGGAAAACTGAAACAAATAATAGAAACTTCTTCGCTCCCGGACCGGCATTTCTGCAGATTTTCATTAAATATCACAAAAATTCGTGTTAATGTTCTACTAATGATGTTCTTCAATATTGCCAACTCGCAACCCATTTGAAAAAGTATTTTAGAAACGCCGGTCCGGGATAGACGGGAAAATGTAAAAAATAAGGAAAACGGACAAATTTCATACAAATGTATGAATACAAATTTCTTCGTTCCCGGACAGGCGTTTGAACAGCGTTTCATCGAATTGCATAATTTTTTGGCAAAATATAACGAAGTCTCTGTTTATGATATCTGCAAAATTTCAAGCCATTCTGTGCATCTTTGTTTAACAAACCGAAGCTCCATATATAAACATTTATGAAAAAATAACTGTTTTTGTCTATCCCGGACCGGCGTTTCCGCAGTTGTTAAGCAAACGTCACAAAAATGTCGTTCTTCAATACTGCCGACTCGCGATCTATTTGAAAAAGTACTGTAGAAACGCCGGTCCGGGATAGACCGGAAACCCGAAAATAGTCATACAAATGTATGAAAATAATAGAAATTTTTTCGTTCCCGGACCGGCGTTTGGACAGCGTTCCATCAAATGCCATAATTTTTTTGGAGAATGTAACCAAATCTTCGTTTATGATTTCTGCAAAATTTCAAGCCATTCTGCGCATCTTTGCTTAAGAAACCGAAGAAAAAATAATTTTTTTATTTCCCGGGAATCCCGGGATTCCCGGTTATACCGGGAAAATTCTATTTCCCGGGATTCCCGGGATGATTTCCCGGGAAACCGGGAAACCCATTCCCGGGATTCCCGGGATCCCGGTACTAGCCTAGAGCACTAATACATATCTTTTTTGTAAGTAAATTGAATTCTGTCATATTTTGCATAAGAACTGAAGGATATTTTAATTTTGTTAATTTAATTATCTTGCAATATCAGACAAACCCTCAGAAAATCGATGCTTTTGTCACTCTCGGTCTGGTACCTCCCCTAGAAATGACGAATTCACCCTCACAGTCTTACATACATATCTTTGCAGTAAGAACACTGCATTCAGCCATATTTTGAGTAAGATGTACGCTTATAAAATTTGACTCAGGAATGAATATGGGCTATATTGGCCAACCCAATATATCTGTTTAACTGACTGCAATTATACTGGTTGTCCTATCGTTGTTTGAGAACGAAGTACCGTGCGTCGTTTTTAAAAAGCTGTTCCTAATTTAATGCCGACTGACACGGCTGCTCGAAAGTTGTTGTGGACATCATCGAGAAGATGGCTGTGACAGAGATTGCATTGTAGTTACCTGCAAGATAGACCATCAAGCTACGGTCGATCTATTATAGTAAACAGATATTGCACAAAATTTTAAAATACTGTTCTAAGAACATTTTTTTAATATTAGAACCGAATTTCCCCAGCCACCCTAATGTATATTCACAGCACTCTCAGTAGATATGGAGATATGAATGTGCTTTTGTCGGTCCAGCAAATGTTACTGACTATTTCAATTGTTTCCGATTTGAATGTTTACACGATAACGATTTCGGCGTATCTCATCAGAATGCTTTCACACAAACATACAAAGTACCCACACAAGTACTATGTATGCAGTTAAATTGGACAAATTGCCCTTGTCTGGTGTTCATATGTTTGTAATCACATTGCACTCGTCGTATAGCTTCATTCATAATTTTTGGCGTTATTTATACTTACAATTATTTCAATTATACTATCTGCCAACATGGAAGAACCCGTGGTCAATTGTTGATAAAATGAACCAACTCTCGACAAGGGTGGCCTACTGATGGCATCCCTGCTTTCATTTCGTCCTAACACGGCCGTGACGCCCAACGCATCGCCAATTCTGCTACTAGGTACACTGCGACTTGAAGAGGTGTAACAAACATCACCGTCAGTCTTTGAGCCACCAGCTTCATCTTCGTGTTCACTGCTCATTGACATGGAATCGGCACTTTCATCATTATCGCTGAGACCATTTCCACTGTGATCATTTCCATGTCTAATTTCATCTAAAGTATAATTTTCACCGTTGCACCTATCGGTATTCGTGTTTACACTGGCATCGCGAATATTTCCATTGTAGATTGTGGATAGAGCTGGCTGCTCTAGTAGCGCAATTTGTCCGTCCCAATCCGAGAGCACCGCATCGGCACTTACTATGTCTCTGTTTACTTTGGTCGACGTCATTTGTTTGTTTTTACATCCGTATCTTATGTTGTTGTTTTATCCGAATTCGAATGTTTTGTCATTGCCTTTGTTAATTTTTCGGTAATAAATTTATATATATTATTTTTTGTTTATTTTTAATCTTTTAAATTAAACCCAGTTAGAGAAAACATTTTATTTTAAAGCGTCCGATCTTCTGCGCGTTTACTGTGTAAATACTAATTTAAAATGCTGAACACTCAGTAAAATGCATCTGCTCCAACTTAACATTCAACACAAAGTAGAGAATGATAACCTCTCAAATTCTTATCATGAAATTTTTAAAACATTTATTTAGCTCTGTTAAATGCAGGGCTGGATACTTAATATGTAGGATTAATTCAAACCATATTAAGGGAGAAAAGGGCAAATATATGATGTTTAGTTTAAGATCATAACAAGATCATAACGGCTGCTCTTAACAACATCATTACTTCCCAATTATAGGGAATATTTTTTGGAAAGTGCTAAATAAGACTTAATTCAGTGTACTTTATAAATTGATATGCATGTAGAATTATGAGGCCAATTTTGGTTATTTGTATGAAAAGTACCAAAAGGAGTGGATAAATTGTTTTGGTTTTCTGCACTTAGAAAAGATATGTATTTAAAATTATGAGAATAAATTTAGTTATTTGCGTGGGTGGCAAATGTTTGTTACTACAAAGTTATTAAACCGACAAAATTGTCCTTTCCAAATGTAATTTTTTCAAAAATAGGGCACTTTGTATGAAAGGTCAATCGTATGGAAGGTATAAAAAGGGATGTTGTAAAGATTTCGATTTTCTGAGGATTTGTCTACTATTTCAAGACAATTAAACTAACAACATTCAAATATCCCCCAGTTGTTCGTTTGAAATTTATAAGAGAAATATTAACTGTCCAAAAATACTCAAATTTGTTTGGGAGGTACCAGAAAAGGTGGGGTTATTCTGTCCAATTACAATACCATTAATTCATTTTGGAAAATATTAATATTGGTAAATTTTTATAAGAATCACATAAGGTTTACTCAAGTATTCCTGCTGACCCGCTATTCAGCCAGAAATCCGGCCAGACAATCTTAAAAAGTCCTGGAATATATTTGGCCTTACAACACGTCTCCTTTAATGCATTACACTTCATCAAATTATATATAACCCCACCCCTAAGGCTGATGGTATACAAATGTCACACACTTTATCGGTATGACAGAAAGTTAACCTTATAGGCTATCGGAAGTTCTTAATGTCGAAAAACATCATAATTTGTTTGCAAGTAAAAACTACATATACAACAGCATAAGGATACAGATGCATAAATGGTATATAATAGAAAATAGTTGGATTCTTATAAGTCGTCCTTGAAGAACATGTGATGTATCATATGAAAGGTATTGAATCACAGATCAAGAATCTTTTTAAATTTTAGTTATCCGTCAGTCGGTTCAAAAGATATTAAAGTTTAACTTTTATTTTTGATTTTTAAAAATAAAATAAATTATTTTTGATTTTTAAAAATAAAAGTTACAGAATAACTCTTATTTGTAACTTCTAAAATAAAAATCAAAAATAACTCTTATTTTTTATTTTTATTGTAAACATAAAAAATAGCTGTTTTTTCGTAATTTTGAAATAAAAGATTCAATTTAATGATTATTTTTAATTTGTTTAATAAAAGTTAAAAATAAGAATTATAAATGATTTTTATTATATAAATCGCAAATAAAATCTTTTGGCTGATATAGGTTATTACGAATACAATAATAAATTTGGTGTATTCCTTGTTACCTTTACATACTTCCTTCATATTGATTTATTTAGTTAAAATTTGCACTCATAACTCTTAGTTGCTGTCCCTGGAATAAAAAGTACTTTTGTTGTACTTTTTGGTTCATAGTACTTTTATTATACTTTTTGGTACAAAGTACTTTTTTATGCCAAAAAGTACTTTATTGGCCCAAAAGTACTTTTCTGTTGCACAATATACTTTTTGGTATTTTTTTGTATCAAAAAGTACTTTTATTTGTCAGGAAGCACTTTTCTGTTGCACAAAGTACTTTTTTTGCACCAGAGCAATTTTTGTAACAAAAAGTACATTTAATATACTTTTCGGCACAAAGTACTTTTTTGTACCAGTGTACTTTTTTGTACCAGTAAAGTATTTTTATTGACTAAAAAATACTTTCATTGCATTAAAGTACAATAAAAGCACTGCTAGGCACAATAAAGTATTCTGTTACAAAAAAAGCACTTTGTGCAAAAGTAAAGAAATTTTGGACCAATGAAAGTACTTTTTGGCATAAAAAAGTATTTTGGTACTTAGCTTTTGTACTTAGCTCGCAAGTTAAGAGCCCAAACAAAAGGGCTGGCTCGCGAAAATTTCAATGGGTTGTTGGCTCGCGAGCCAGCTCTTTATTTGGGCTTCCAGATCGCGAGCCGAGGGCTCATTTAAAATTTTGTGGTTCTTGGCTCGCGAGGTAAGAGCCAATTTTCAGGAAAAGAGCGGCTCGCGACTAGATTTACAAACATTCGACTTTTCCGAAAAACCAGTTTCGGTTATATTCGAAATTTACATTATCTCAAAAACTCGGTTTTCGAATACTTAATTAAGAAAAACCGGTTATCTTTTCGAGTTTTTCCTTTGTTCACAAAAACATGAAATAGTGTTCTATTATAAGCAATTTTAATTATAAATGTTAGAAATAGCTTATGGAAGGTAGTGTTTAACAAAAAATAACATGTCTAAATCTAATTCCTTTCTGAAGCCAACTTATTAATACGTTCAATTACAAAGTGCAACATATTTTTGAGGGCGGAAAAATTCCTTTACGGAATGAAAGCCTTAGATGAGTATATTACCGGTGAAGTTTTCAGTTTAATCTAAAATAGACTTTGAAATAAGGACTAAAGAACTACGTTTTTACTCGTATTGCTTTAGTGCATTTCGATATCAGATGTCTGCAATAAAATTTAACGATACACTACTTTATGAACATTTTCACTCCCTATTTCGAGTCTTTACGTGCCTGTTTCGTCCCTATTTCGAGAAAGGTAAGAAAAGATATTCAAATGAGATTTTATAACATTCAAATGCTCCACAAAAATGTTTCTCGGAAAATTTTACATGGGGTGCTCTAAGGCCAAAAATCGATATCTCCAACATTTACTACTCATACATATTAAATATTCGATATCAGATGTCTTCAATGAAATATATCGAAGAATTTATTTGTGGAACATTTAAACTCACTATCTCGACTCCTTACGTGTCCTGTTCGCCCATATTTCAAGAAAAGTGCCTTAAAATGGGACTTTAGATCATTAAAATTTTCTACAAAGATGTTGCTTAGAAAAATTTTGTGGAGCTGTTCTAAGACAAAATACCAATGCTTTGCAGACACTTTCTATTTGTTTGTATCGCCGTTTCTTGCAATAGTCGCGAAAGCCTTGCATGATAGGCCTTTTTTGGTAGAAGGTCTTTCCTTGTTATTAACATCAGAGTTGTCTTTAGGTCTTGATTACGCCGAGCACATATTTATGGGTTCCAATTAAGTCTATCGGTTTTCCATCTTATTCTAAGGATTGATTAGCATGTGATTGATTAGCAACTGATGTCAACATATCAATAGGTATCTATCACAACAGCATGTACTACAGCGAACTCTGAAATACTTATATAAGCCAATTTCTAGTAACATTTTGTTGTATCAGTTCTGTTTACAACGAGTGTTACAGCTGTACTGAACAGCTATACATGGGGGTGGTTTGTAATTTTCGTCAATGTTTAGTCCCTCTTCACAATGCCGCGAAGTCATCTTTTCCATTTGAAAACGAATTGCTCACATTAGGCTATTATAATAACAAGATTTTGAATCAAATCCTTGTTAAATAGCCAAATCGAAATCACCCATACCTTCAATTACTTATACAACTGTGTGATTAACTATGATTGAATTTGTACCTATTCTACTATGAAGTGCATCCAGGATCCATTCTTAAATATGTTATCCTCAATGTCCAACTCATACACAACCTACACCCACACTATATGTGCATAACTATGTGCATGTGTGAGAGTTTGTGTGTGTGTGTGTGCATACACTTTTCGTACAAATATCTCAATTTCAATAAAATGCGGACAATTGACTCTTGAAATGCTACTGCGTTAAGTTTTGCTCTAACGTTAGGGACAAGCCCCGTCATAGCTTGAACAAGAAAAGGCACAACGATGCTACAACAATTGTTGTGGCTGCCGAACAAGCAAGCAACAATCCAACGCAACTTGTAAAACTTTCATACGTGCTTGCCCTGTCTCCGGCATTGCAAAGGAAATGCAGCCAAGGGTGCAGACAAAGACGAAGCGACTAATCGAAAGTTTATCAATATAATGGCATAAGAAAGAAAAATCCACTCGACGACAAAAGAACTCATCGAAGAAAGAGGCCCCTAATTGAATTGCTTTTCAAGTGGGGCAACATTAACTCGAGCACACAAACAACAGCAGGAAGCGCGGATACAATGCAATTTTAGGGGTCGTTAAGGTTTAAAATTAGTCAGCAAATACAAAGAACTGGGCCAAGCTAAATCAAATGGCAACGGTGTTTGTGGGCTGTATACAAATTAATCGAAATTAATGCAATTCCATTGATTGATTGGATACTCGTATGTTTGACAGAAGATTGGGCTGTAGTTGGTGCTTTTGTGCAAAATAAGGTGAACGAGTTTGTATTTTGAAGTTCAACAGCTATTGAGAAAGATTTATAGATTTTTTCACTTTTTTATTGCAATCTGTTACATACGTGATAATATTTATTTTATTTATATACAATATTTAAATTGTATTAACATTTTAAGTGTCTTCTCATAGCATGTATAGAAACCAGGGTTCGTATTGGCTCGATTGCGAGCGGCTCTCTTCCTGAATTTAGCTCTTAGCTCGCGAGCCACAAAATTTTAAATGAGCTCTCGGTTCATTTAAATAACCTTCTGGTAAAAAAATACTATCGTCAAAAAAAGTACTTTGTGCAACAGAAAAGTGCTTTTGGGCCAATAAAAATACTTTTTGGTCCAAAAAAGTACTCTGGTACAAAAAAAAAAATACTTTTTGCAGCAGAAAAGTGCTTTTGGGGCAATAAAAGTACTTTTTGGCATAAAAAACATTTTGGTACGAAAAAAAGTACTTTGTGTTTTTGGGCCAATAAAAGAACTTTTTGGCATAAAAAAGTACATTGGTACAAAAAAGTACTTTGTACCAAAAGTACTTTTTTTACCAAAAAGTACTTTGGTACAAAAAGAAGTACTTTGTGCAACAGAAAAGTGTTTTTGGGCCAATGAAGGCACTTTTTTGTACACAAAAGTACTCTGGTACGAAAAGTACTTTGTGCAACAGAAACGTGCTTTTGGGCCAATAAAAGAACATTTTGGCATAAAAAACATTTTGGTACGAAAAAAAGTACTTTGTGCCGAAAAGTACAATAAAGAGACTTTTTGGTACAAAGAAGTACTCTGGTACAAAATAGTACTTTGTGCAACAAAAAAGTGTTTTTGGGCCAATAAAAATACTTTTTGGTACAAAAAAGTACTTTTTGCAGTAGAAAAGTGCTTTTGGGACAGTAAAAGTACTATTTGGCATAAAAAAGTACTTTGGTACAAAAAAGTACTTTTTGGTACAAAGAAGTACTCTGGTACAAAAAACAGTACTTTGTGCAACAAAAAGTGTTTTTGGACCAATAAAAGTACTTTTTGGTATAAAAAAAGTACTTTGGTACAAAAAAGAACTCTCTCTGGTACAAAGAAGTACTCTAGTACAAAAAAAGTACTTTGTGTCACAGCTCGCAAGCCGAGAACTCAATTGAAATTTTGTACATCCTGGCTCGCAAGCTGAGAGCTCATTTAAAATTTTGTAGCTTTTGTCTCGGGAGCCAGCTTTTTATTTGGACTCCAGGCTCGCGAGCCGAGATCTCATTTCAAATTTTGTTCCTTTAGGCTCGCGTTTCTGATAGAAGTAATGGTTTTTATAGTGACTGTGTTACGTATCATCGGGTGCTGATCAAATATGTAATGTGACCAATTCTGGCCTGAAGTCATTGGCCATATGATTAAAAAGGACCAGCCCTTATCTCTGAGAGTTCTCCTTGAACCATAGACTTTGGCCATTATGACCACATCTTCTGCATATACCACAATTTTCGAAAAATCTGCATTGAAGGATCAAACTACAGCTTCCACAACGTTCTGAGTTAACACGCGGTTTCCTAGCTAACAGTTCTCCCAATTCACTAGCAGTTGCACAGCGTTTTTGTTTTTAAGAGAATTCTTTACAGCGCAGGACGATCCTTTTATATTCAAAGAGGCGGCTGAAATGAAATATCTCGAGTTCAGGTTACGCTCATGTAGAACGCAAACGTGTTGCGAAGAACTTAAAGTTTGAGACTTAGAGATAGTTTAAGATATTCATGCCAATCAATTTCTCCAAAACTTTCAGCTGAAAAGTTGAGCGACGTGTAAGTCTGTAGTCTTATCATGAAAAATAGCCTTTTTTCCCATATTTTTACAATTTTCATGCACTAGATGCAATTTTTTTGGGTCGGTCTATTTGAGACTTTTTTTGCTCTGGTTTAGATCTACAAAAATCTCAAAAAATTCCGAACAGTTTATGAAATATGGACTCCCTAAAAATGGTCAAAAAATCGTATTGGGGTGAAAATATTGGAGTATCCATAAAAAAATGTTTCGATGTAATGGAGCCAAATCCTTTGGGGTATATACTTAAAAAAAATAGCTGGGTACGAAGGCGGCACCAATTTATGTGTTGCACTGTGTAGTACATTTCTTTTAACAAAAATGCACGGAAACTACTTTACATTCGATAACTATTCAGCGGTCACTATTTGATAAATTCCTAAATTTTAGGATTATTCAATCTAGTCTCATCATATAAAATATTTCTAAGGTGGCTGTCAGGGGTACTCCACAAGTAGTTGTACTCTCTCTACAACTGTTTAATACCAACGTCAATACTCTTCTGAAGACGATGGACAAGACGTGCTATGGGGATGACGTAGTAGGTACCGACAAGGATCCGTAATTACAATAAAATGGTGTCATCACCTTCAGCTGGGTGTAAACCCGAATAGAACGGAACTAGCGCTATTCACTCTTACTTACTTAAGTGCTTATTACAACTTACGGAAGTGGTTTATAAATTTGATGCCTGTCATAGTAAAGACAGTGCGTCCTCCAGTTAGTCCTACCAGAAGGTGGCACGTTGCCAACCACTTGGTTCTTCCAACAAAGTTTAGGTCTCCCTGCTCTGCGTTCTTCATGTACGCCTTCAAACACCTTTGTCGCTAGAGCATTTACTCCCATCCTGGTAACATGTCCCAGCCTTTGTCGTAAGCACCCACGATTCGGCATCATATAATAGAACGGTTAAAATTAGCACCTGGTATAGCTGTTTCTTAGTTACTAAAGTGCTGCGAAGTCCGTAAAAACATTTATTGACGAGCACTATTCTCCGCTTAATTTCTTGGCTGACGGAAGATCCGAGGTAGGTAAATTCATCTACTACCTCAAAACAATAATTGTCAACATTTACAGTGCGTCCCCATTGAGAGGACTCTTTGTTCGTCGAAATCCTTATTTTTGTTTTGTCCTAGCTATCACCCTGCCTGAGACCTCTTTCCGTGTTGAATGGTTTAGAGTGATCCTTACCAATCCTTACCGAGGATTTGGTGTTTTTCAAGGTACATCTGCAAAGTCGAATCAGCTTTGCAGGAATACCAAATTCAGACATGGCCTCATATAGCCTTTTTCTGACTGGAGAGTCGAATGCAGCTTTGTAGTGGACAAAGAGGTGGTAGGTGTCGATCTGCTTGTCATGAGTTTTTTCCAGGATTTGTTGTAGAGTGAATATTTGATCCGTCGTAAATTTACCAGACATGGCCTCATATAGCCTATTCCTTACTGGAGAGTCGAAAGCAGCTTTGTAGTGGACAAAGAGGTGGTAGGTGTCGATCTGCTTTTCATGAGTTTTTTCCAGGATTTGTTGTAGAGTGAATATTTGATCCGTCGTAAATTAACCACGTCTGAAGCCGCACTGATATGATCCAATTAGTTTTTCTACAATTGGCTTTAGATGTTCACACAATATGCTCGAAAGACCTTGTACGCTATTGGTAATAGGCTTATTCCACGGAGTTCTTACATTCCTTACGATCTTCTTTCTTGTATACGGGACATAACAGACTGAGACTCCAATCCCCGGGCATGCTTTCCTCTTGCCAGATGTTTTCCATGAGCTGATGCATGCTCCTAATCAGCTCCTGCCCGCCAGCCTTAAACAATTCAGCAGGGAGACCACCGGCTCCAGCCGCATTGTTGTTCTTAAGGCGGGAGATTGAAACACGTATCTCGCTGTGGCTCGGAGGTGGACAGTTAATACCATCGTATGGATTAGAGCGGGTTGGTGTCCGTATCGAGTAAATTTCTGAAATTATCTCTCCACATCTTCAGAACGTTATCCGTTGTCCTTGCAGGAGGGGCAACCCTGTTCCACGCATTCTCGCCTTAACTCTTTAGTAGAATTTTCGGGCTTCCCCTCTTCTTCGGAAAAACTCTGTGTAGCCATCCTGCCTCTTCTTCAGCTCTTTCTCTTTCGGTTTAAAAAGACGAGTTGCCTCTGTGCCGTTCTGGAAAAGCTCTCGTTGCCATTAGCTGCAGTTTCGCCCTGTATGCAGCATCCGTCTCTCTCGTGACATTGCAACATTCATCATCATACCAGCCATCTTCTTAAGACGGCTTTGAGTACCCAAGTACGCTTCTCGCAGTCTGTTCTATGGAGTTAGCTATATATTGACACTGCGACGTAATATTATGAGGTGTTGGAGCATTATGTAGCAGTTGAGTTAGGTAGTTGGAGTAGGCGTCCCCTACCTCTGTGGTTCGCAGTTTACCGATGTCCAGCTTTGTTGTTGTTGTAACAGCTGATGGTAGCTGGGGTGATAATTCTTTACACCGATTTTCAATTTATCGGCACTCGATCGGGCATATAATCCGATTATCATACGATCATTGTTGGCAACTCGGTTTCGTTCCTTTGTAGATAACAAGGTTTGTGCCAAGGATTGTTAGGTGTTGTTGTTGTGGGTTTTAACCGCCAAATTCCACCAAAGATGGCGCCAGCTGGCTTGTTGATTTATATGCGATGTTGATAAATTATTTTCCTTTTAAATGATCCTTGCGCAATCTGGAATCATAGTTGGCTGGAGAACTCGAAAGTATTTGGGAAGTAATTTTTCATCGATGTTGATTTGGCCAGTGCCCCGACCGGGAATCGAAGGTCACATGTCCAGCTTTCGTTGTGCCTGGTTACGTACGTTTTTCGCCATGTTTGACCTTGTGCGTACCTCAACTGCGGTAATGTTATGTCAGCTTTGTGTTCTTCGAGGTCTTCCGCCAGTTGGATGGAGGCACCTGGTCTATACAGAATCATGGTCCTTAATTCGTTTGCGGTGGTCGTCAACATTTTGGGAGGTTCATTTTATACTTTTCTTACTTCTTTTCATTGCAGTAGTTCAAACGCCGATGGCGGGTTGCATTCCGTGCGCCCCACGTCGCAATTTTCTCCTCCTGCCAAGATTTTATTATAGCTGCCCATTCTGGGTCAGACGCTGACCAGGGGACCCTTTCGCTCTGAGCCTACGTGCCTTGGTTTTAGGTTTCGCCCCTCACGTTTTCAGGCGTCACCACGTGGAGGTACTCTGTCCTCGGTAGAACTACGAATACGGAGTTCTGTGAACAAACTTGAAGTGCAATTGGCAGGGATCACCCTGGGTTTGCCAAGTTGTACCGATCAGAAACTTTAGATTGCACCACACTTGCGACGCCCACAGCTGTATCTTGTAAGATTTAAAAAATTCGCTAAATTGTTGCATGTCAGAGACCAAGATGCCGCGTACGGCGTTGAATAAATTAGTCACCGTCTTCTGCCGCAATCTTATCTATAGCCGAAATGTTCCCCTTAAACGGGTTGGATGTGTATTTTGCTTTTTTCGGATATGGCTATCCATGTTCGAAAGTCTTTTAACTCCTACTAGTTATGCAAGTGTTTTGTTATCTTAGTCAACCTTTTTTTGTTCTTACCTTGTGCAACTGCTTACATATCGTGGCAAAATAAATCTGTTACTTTTAATTCAGCGTATTTATTAAACTTTGTAAATTTGGATCCACCTAAAATCCCAAGAGATTTTACATTTGTGTATATATATACAACTACTACACCAAATTGAATGAGTACGAAATTGGACTCATTGTTATCCTTTCGGCCAGAAATGACCAATTACCATTACCATGAAATTCGTCACACATTTCTACTCGGTCCGGAATTGAAAGCTCCGGCGGACACTGTCACCAAATTGTACGATTGGCTATGTAACGTAGCTGTTGTCGTCGCAATTGAAATGTGAACCGGACATATATTGTGTAGTTTAGGAAGCTCAATGTCTGTACAATGGCTGAAATAGTATTTGAGTGGAGATTAAGCGAACAATTGGATAAGTCTAGTACATGAGTGAATGTTACCCTTTGATTTGTGCTGTAAAATGTAAAATACAATGGACAGGCATTGAGTAAATCTACAATATTATATACATATGTATACACATTCATGTGCACACACTTAGCAGTGATGTGTATAATATAAGGATATATACTTGTGTTTGTGTATGTGCGTATGAAGTGGACATTTGAAAAATCCTACTGAATCCTTTGCTTGACTTTTTATGTTCTCACGTACTTAATTATTTATGTATGGACAACTATGTGTATCCACACGTACGCACACACAAACAAACGCATTTATACCTATCGTCACCTTTAAGTCCCTTTGCAAAAAATGAGAAATGTCCTTTGGAAAGTGCAATAAAACTCAAACGATCTCCATTGTCCTCAAAGTGCCTACGTTTTTACTTCGCCAGTGGTAGAAAAGAATAAAACGAACTTGAATTGCCGATATGCACACATTGGAATTACAATATTGATTGTGATACCTGTAACTTCAGGCGCATAAAATTCGTAATCACTGAAGCAATGAGTAGTTTTAAAGTCTTTTCCAGTGCATAGTACTATGTAGTAGCTGACATCAGTTAATACTACCTTTGTGTGTTGTTCCTTTTCAGCCTAATAGTGTTTGCAAAATCAACATCTTGTTTTGGCTACAAACTGGTGTTCTCATTGGGACTAAGTTATGGATAAAAGCCATAAGTAAAATACCAGTTAAAAAAGTTGTGGAAAAGTCTAAGTCTTTATATAGAAACATTATCGATTAAAACAAACATTTATCATTTGTCAAAAATAATTTGACGAATAAATTCTATTAGCAATAAATGAAAGATCTTGAACCGAACGATGAAAACACATTTCATTATGCGTCTGTGATTGAGTAAAGGCGATTTGTCCCAAAGAAACTTGAATGCTGCTTCCATTTTAACATATTTTATATTAAGATAACTTCAAATCTTTTGAAAATAATGTGGGAGAGATGCGATCCATATAATATTCTATTTTATACAAATCTTTCGGAATCTCTTTGATAACATTGTATACAAAAATGGTAAAAGTTGATACTCGTATTATTTTGATAGGATATGTCGGATTCATGTTGCATATTGGCTCGGTGCGTACAAAAATTAACGGAGCGAAATACGCACGAAACCAAACACAAAGAAAGCTGGACATCGCGAAGCTGAAAACTCCAGAGATATTCACTGCATACTCCAACCAACTCTTCTAACTACAACGACGCAACCGCCGCAACAACCGTGCTTGGATATGAAAAACGCGGTTCAGAAGAATCCTGGTGCGATGAAGAATGTCGCATAGCATCTTAAGAACAGGGTCCGGCTTAAGGAGACAATAAAATAGGTCAGGGATAGAGGTTAAGAAATACGATATCAACTCAAACCAAATAAAACACAACTTTTAAATTCAACATTTAACAGTTCATTTATTTGTTAGTGGCGAAGTTCGATTCTTCTGTCCAACTAACTTTTTTTTAGCTGGTTGTTAGTTTTTGCTTTTTCTAATTACAACAAAGTCGAAGCTTTCGTCCGAACAGTTCGAGAGCAAAATCAGAATGACCTGACCGATTGCATTTGCTAAAATTATTCTTTATTCTCTTTTCATTGATCTTATTCGGCTCTTTTGTAAGGGTCAGTCATAGCAACAACAAAATACTTATTATAATCGTATGATTTTCTACCTGCTAGCTGCTTGTTGTAATTTCAGAAAAAGCAAAAGCAGTGAATAAAACGCAATAACAATTATGGAAAGTCAATGGCGTAACAATATAACAATACAGTGGGGGAACATTGGATTATTAGAATTGTGTATTATTAAACTAACTAAAATAGTAAATATAGGTAGGTAACAGTCGACCCATTGACTGTTACTGTTAAGCCCCAAAATTTTACCAGAATGTAATGGGTCTTTCCTGCAAGGACAAGGATGGAAATCAAGTTACAGATACACAGAGTGTACTGCATACATATGTGCAGAGAACATTTGCACCATCTGCTATTTCCGAAAGGCAGCGCACAAGAAGGTATCACGCCAATTGTGAAGGCTGAAGGCTTAGATATTCCAGTTCAAAGATGAGCATTATCGCGACTGAAAACCAGTAAGAAACTTTCAGTCGGGCAACTCGACTTACATATACCATCACCCTCAGTACAACAAAAAAATTTCAATTATACCAATATTATTACTAAATTTCTAAAGTGGGCGGAGTGGTACATTTGTATGGGAGGTACCAGAAGGGGCGTGTCTACACTTCCAGATTATTTCTCCAAAACTTTATCATGTTATACCTTTACTAAATACAGAATTGGAGCACGATGGCGTTGGGTGTATTAATATTATTACTCCATCCTTAAAATAGGCGAAGTGGTACATTTGTATGGGAGGTACCAGAAGGGGCGTGTCTAAACTTCCAGACTTCTTCTCTAAAACTTTTTCCTGCTTGAACTTTACTAAATACAGAATTTGGGCACGATTGCGTTATGTCTATTAATAATATTAATTGATTTCTAAAGTGGGCGGTACCAGATGAGGCGTGGTTAGACTTCAATTTTTTTCTTAAAAACTTTATGCTGTTAAAGCATTTTTAAATAAAGAATTTGGGTACGATCACTTTGGATTTATTGACATTATTACTCCATCTCTATAGTGGGCGGAAAGGTACATTTGTACGGGAGGTACCAGAAGGGGCATGGCTAGACTTCCAATTTTTTTTCCAAGACTTTATCCTGTTATAACTTTACCAAATACAGAATTTGGGCACGATCGCGTTAGGTATATTAATAATATTCATCGATTTCTAAAGTGGGCGGTACCAGATGGGTACGGGAGGTACCAGATGGGGCGTGGCTAGACTTCCAATTTTTTTCTCAAAAACTGTATCCTGCTATAGCTTTACTAAATACAGAACTTGGGCACGACAGCGTTGGGTGTATTGATATTATTACTCGGTTTCTAAAGTGGGGGAATGATATATTTGTATGGGAGGTACCAGAAGGGCCGGGAACATGTAGCCCATTTGCAATACCGTAAGTAGTTTTGGGGAAATATTAACTCGTGCAAAATTTGAAAACATTTGGCTGCGTCTTTCGAAAGTAACCGTGCGCACCAGCCGGACAGCAAGACAGACAGATAGGAGGATATGGCTCAAACGATTTAAAAAGTCATGTATCGAATTCGGTTCAAAGAAACCTAGGGTCTAAAGTGACTCTTTCAAACGGCGAAAGACCTTTATCAGTGGGCTTCACAAACTTGTAAGACCTCCATAGAAGTTGCTTATGCAGACGCTGATGACTACAACAAAACAAAAGAAGAGCCATTTTCAAGGTATAAAAATGCTAATACTATTACAGGAACTCAAAGCTTCCATTCTTTTAAACCTTTAGATGAAACTTCACTAAATGTTAGCAAATATTCCGAAAGTCAACAGTATTTTTTGCGCAAAATTTATAATATTTTTGGGGGCGTCTGACGAATTTATAATACGATTCTTGTCCTAATCTATTACAATTACCAAAAAATCTGTATAACTTCCTAAGTTTAGCTACTTTATTAATTTTTGTCACACAAAGATATCAGAATATAAGGAAGTTGACAAGAGATGCATTTACTTAAAAATTTTTTTTTTAAAAAAAATAGGCAAAACCCCATTTTGGTTTTTAGATATGTTATATATATTAAATAGACCTATCTAAAAATATTTTTTTTTAAAAAAAAAGGCTTGATCTTCGAAGTGTTTTCCAAGTTTAAACTTTTATTTTTGGCAGAAAAAATTTTTCAGTGCAATATAAAATTTTTACAGTGTATGTTTTCGAAAGCTGACTTGTATACCTTTCTAATGGCATCAAGATTTTGCAATTCGGTTGAGTCATTCCATAGTAATTGCAGCTTAAAAGTACCTATTACCGTCAATTTTTCAAATATTTTGATACCTTGCCACGCCCACATATTTTCAAAAATGCAATTTCTAAGAATGAGATTATGTTTCTATAGGTAAAATCTAGCTGTATGCAAAATTTCATTAAAATCTGAGAGGGTCGGGTTCAATGAATATCGGTTTTGATATGAAATTCATCATATCTTTTTTGAAAGTACACTGAATTCTGTCAAATTTTGCGTAAGTTTTACGGTTTTAAAATTTTAATCAGGAATGAATATGGACTATGTCGGATCAACCCTTCAAGTAACTCCCATACAAAATTAGCTATTTTTGGAAAATTAATATTTCTCCCATAACTTCGAAATGGACATTTGGGGAGTAATTGAAATTGCTCGGTTAATTTACATTGTGATAGGAGGAGAAACCTTAGAGAACCAAACTATTTGTCAGACCCCTTCTGGTACCTACCATACAAATGACCGAACTCACCCTCATAGTCTCACATAAGTATATTGAATTCAGTCAAAATTGGCGTAAGTTGTACGGGTATGAAAATTTTAATAAGGAATGAGTATGGACTATATCGGTTCATCTCTTCTGATACCTGCTATGCAAAATAACCTTTTTTGGATAATTAGTCAAAATTTTACGGTTTTGCCACATCTCTAGACTGCTGCTATTATGACCGAAAGTCCTATGTATAACCGTTTACGTTCCACAAGCTGGCAACTAATATTATATAAGTAAGTTTAATTAAAAATCGATTAATTTTAATAGCTCAAGACTTAAACAATATCTTATATTGGCTGATGGTATTTATCAGTCAGTTTAGCTGACTGAAATTTCTGTACTGTTCTCTGATCTATTAAGACATATCCGTATATAATATAATGTTGCTTGGGTAAGCCAGGTAATATTGCAATTTGAATGTGAGATACCTTAAGGCGTAGGCCAATATAGCCTACATTCACTCATAAGTCAGATTTCGATAAACGGCAAAATTTGACTGCATATTTACGAAGGGGAAGTTCGTAAGTGAATTCCGCCATTTGTAAGGTAACCACTAGAAGGGGTGTGTTAAATGTTTCTTAACCGTTCGGAAGAAGCTGTACTTCTCCGCACATTTCCCATATCTGCTGTCTACATTTAAAGAAATATTAACCGGCAAGTTGTGGTTAACATAAGTAATGTCGACCAGCACGAAAGGCTTAAACTATACTGACGCGTATTTCGTGATATGATACCAATACTTCTTCTAACTCGTCTATTATAATGCATTACACCTTTTCCCTTATTAAGAAATGTATACATACCCTCAATTTAACCGTTAAGTCTTCATTTGCTAAATTAATGTTTTGTGTAGTTATAAATTAATTTATTGTCCTAGATCTTTTAGTTTTTGATATTAATTTTATGATATTAACAATTGCAAATACATCCATTGTTGCTTTAACTGTAGCAAATAAACAATTGCAACTTCTACATGTAAAGACGATGGGTTGGCCAGACAAAACACATATGGAATATAGAGTTTTTACATTTTGAAATATTTTATTTATTTATATATAGGTTAAATTCTGATTTAAATATATTTTTTTTAATTTTATTTAATATTAAAACTTTTATTATTTTTATTTCTACAGATAAATTTAAAGAGGATGTTCCCGTTTAGTCCATATAACTTTTGAAACAAATACAGCTTATATTTCGTTGTTTATATTATATAATACACTATGTTGAAATATGATTAACATGTATATATAGTATCAATGAGATAATAAGATATAATCTTTAAAATATGTTAATTTAATTTATTGGTATTTTATTAATAATTAATAAAAATATGCAAATCGAATAATACCATATTTTTCTGGCAAATTAGTCTGTCTGTTATTAAATATACAGATTATCAGATTACATCTATACACATATTTAGCATTACTCTTTACTAAATATGTATATGGTATGGATACGTATACGTATAATATCATAATTAATTTAAAAATAGGATATCTTTAACTCATAACACTTTGAAAGAATTAATTTTTACTTATCATACGAGTTGTTAACGCAACTCCATTGCCGATTGTTGATTGCCGATTGTTGTTAAAGAACAATCCATTGAAATTGTTTAGTTCCTCCACTTGAAATAAAATGAACATTCATATTCACACAAGCATGTGTATGAGTGTGTAACATACGTACATATAGAATATTCTAAAAGAATTGCAAGTCTTCGTAAAGTATGCAACAAATGCCCACAATGTTGGCTATCTGTTGATGTTGTTGGGTATTGTGCAAGCGTACGATACTGCTCGTATGCATGTACTTATTTTGTGTATAAGTCAGTGTGTGTGTGCACACACAACATTTTGGTCGGTATGTTTAAATGTATGTGAATTTGATAGATATCTGCCACTTTTACCTCTGTGTGCATTTGCAATGTTTCGACATTTTCAGTAAATTAAATTTTCTACGGCCGCCTGAGGACTCATGGATGTTAAGTATGTTAGCCAAACAATCGAACCGCCGCCAGTGCCCCGTCCAGCACCCATCGACTATGGGAACTTTAGTACTTCTTTGAAACAGCAGTTACTTTGGACAGTGGTTTGGGGTTAAACCAATAACTGGTTGGTTGAAATGATATCGAACAATATTACACAATGTAGATGTGTTAAATAGGGAATTTTCTAATTTGAGTTTTTTGATCGTTATTCACTTGGGAATAACTAGAATATCTCTTTGGAGGTCCCCATGCAGCTAACAACGTCTGAGAGATCACGTATTACCCGGGCAATGTCATTGAACATCCGTTCAGTGGTAGAAAATGTAAGAAGGCGCAATGTTCAGCAAACTATATGGCTTGTTACCACTGATGCGACTTAGGTACCTACCTCCTAAAGTTACTGAAGCTTAAGACAAACGCTGTCTTAGTGGCTTTGACAGTCCCAAGAACCTAGGATCGGGCGTGGTGGCCTAATAAGCCAATCTCCATAAAGAATAACAATTATAAGTTCCATGGTTTAAGGATATGTACCTGGAATGTCCGAACTTTTTACAGAGGTGGTGCCTCAATCCAACTGGCGAATGTCCTCGACAAATACAAGGTTGACATCACCGCCATATAGGAAATAAAATGGACGGGACAGGAAAGCACACGTTGAATAAACTGTGACATCTTTTATAGCTGCCATGCAGAAAGACACGAATTTGAATGTAGATTCATAGTCGGCAAGAGACTTCGACATCTGGTCTCGCTTTTTAACCCTGTAAGTGACCGAATAATGTCAGCCAAGAAATTAAACGGAGAATAGTGCTAGCCAATAGATGTTTCTACGGACTTCGGCAGCACTTTAGTAACACCACCTTATCTCGGAATACTAAGAAACAGATTTACCAGGTGCTAATCTTACCCGTTCTTTTGTATGCTGCCGAATCATGGGTGCTTACGACAACGGACATTCAAAACCTGGGAGTATTCGAGAGAAAAGTACTCCGAAAAATTTATGGACCTATCTGTGTCGACGGCGAGTTTCGCCATCGGATGAACCATGAGCTGTATGAGCTTTACCACGACATCGACGTAGCTAAAAGAGTCAGAATGCAACGACTACGATAGCTGGGCCATGTTGCCAGGATGGATGTAAATGCTCCAGCGAGAAAGGTGTTTGAAGGCGAACCTGAAGGACGGCGCAGAGCAGGGAGACCCAAACTCCGTTGGAAGGACCAAGTGGTAGGCGACGTGCCACCATCTGGTAGGACTAACTGGAGAACACACGCACAAGACCGAAGCGTGTGGAATTCTTTAGTACTTCAGGCCTCAAACTTATGAACCATGTTCGTAAGTTGTAATGGGCCACTTAAGTAAGTAAGTAAGTAAGTGACCGAATAGCCACTATTTGCATCGAGCCTAAATTTTTTTACATTACGTTGATTTGTGTGCACGCCCGGATGGATGATGAAGACAAAGACATTGTAAATGCCTGGAGGAAATGTATGACCGCTGCCCAGCACATGACATTAAAATTGTTCCGGGAGATTTAAATGCTAAAATAGGAAGGGAATATGCTTTGACTCAGCAGTTGGAAAATTCAGTCTACACAACAACACCTCCGATAACGGTTTTAGACTGGTTAGCTTCGCGTCGACAAGAAATATGGTGGTAAGTGGAACCAGATCCTGGATATCCCCTGATCAAGAGTCAAGAAATCAGATAGATTACATGGTAATCGATGGAATCCATTTCTTAAGCGTTATGAAAGTGTGGATTCTATGACCACTGTCGCACAACCCTACTGGGTAACGGAAAACTATACTCAGACAAGCCCTGGTACGATGAAGAATGTCGCGAAATGTCTGAGGAAAAGGATTCTGCATATAGGGCAAAACTTCAGGCAATGGAACCGTGTGCTGTGACGGAGCGTCATAATGAGAAGAGGAGAGAGAGAAGAAAAGTAAAAAGCAAATGTTTTGGATCAGGAATCCCCACCTGGAAAGACAGAGACGGAAATCCGTTCACGGACATTCAGAGTGTTCTGCAAATATGAAGGAAACACTTTCGTTCTCTTCTCGTTCGCGAAGGCATCATAAGTGACGAAATCACACTAATCATCTAAGGCGAAGTAGGTTGTCCACCACCGATCCAATACCGCAACTGCACGGCTTAAAAATAATATAAATGCGGGGGCCGATGGGCTACCGGCAGAGCTTTTTAAAGACGGCGGCGATGTGCTAGCAACATGCATGCGTCAGCTTATAAACACTATTTGGCTTAAGGAATGCATGACTACTAATTGGAATCTAAGTGTTCTATGTCCTGTGTATAAGAAAGGCGATCCAAGAATGTGTATCAACTATAGGGGGATCAGCATTTTACCCATCGCTTACAACTTCTTGTCTAGTGTGTGTTGTGAACGACTAAAGCCCATCCAAACGAACATGATTGGACTTATTAGTGTGGCCTTAGACCTGGTAAATCAACGACCGACAAGATATTTAGACTACGAAAAATCCTGGAGAGGACTCAAGAAATGCAGATCGATACAAACCATCTATTTATCGATTAAAATGCTGCAATACGAAATAAATTATCAGATGCTTTGGCTAAGTTTGGAATTTCCGCGAGGCTAATACGACTTTGCGGGATGACACTAACTGATGCGATGTCTGCAGTGAAAATTGGCAAAAATCTGACTGAACAATTTTTCACCAAGCGAGGCTTTGGAAAAGGCAAAAAGCTACAGTAAGCAGGAATGGTACCGTCTTAAAAAAAATCCCATGCTACTCGCGTATGCTGATGATATAGATGTCATTGGCCTTAGATTGCAGAATGTTACTGCGACCTTTTCGAGCATTGAGAAGCAGTCGGCAGAAGTAGATCTGATGATAAATGTGGACAAAACCAATTTATTGTTTCAACGTAAACCTAGACAACTATAACTTTGAAGTGGTAGATGATTTTGTCTACGTTGGCTCCGCCGTAAACAAAAATAATAATGTCAGTCTGGAAATCTCGAAGAACAAAGATCGATTCAACTGTACCAGACACTGATCCTACCTATCTTGCAGAATCCAGGGTAACGGCGAGTACCGTCGCCGAATAAACCATGAGCTGTGCGTAGATGTCGAAAGCCAAGCGAGTTGAAATAGACCGAATGCTCCAGCTCGAAAAGTCTTCGGCATAAAACTCGATGGGCGGCACAGAAGAGGGCGACCAAAACATTGTTGGATGGACCAGGCGAAAGAGCTGTTATCTAAAGTTGTCGTGACGAACTATCTACGGAGCGCAAAAGACACAAGAAAAGAATTTCAAGTGGAAATTCTTTTCAACGTGCAGCTACAGATGGATGCATTGGTATATTAATGGTTTTGGTGTCATTAGAAAGTAGGCACAATGTGAATTCGGATGGAACAAGAGAGAGATATATAATATATTCGTTAGTCTTTTTTTCTCTCGACATCTTTAGGAGATGTGGTAAGTGCAAAGATTTTTTTTATTGGCATTCACTTCACTTATTCAATGGCAAATTACACAGTACAACATTTTTCAGCTCATTGATTTGGGACTCAATTCTGGGAACTGCACGTGAAAGTAGCCCCAAAAAGAAGAAGTTCTGCATCATTCACTGTAGGGGTTGCAAAAACATTGGGGAAGGTCATTCATTACACCCCTCTGGGGCCGACTCTCTCTCAGGGGTTGAAGTTGGTATGTTGGGAAGAAATGTTAGGAGGAAAAAATGACTGGGGTCGTCCATACATGTGAAACCTCTAGAGGCGATTCTGGGGTAATTGCGGGGCTTGATGTGGATTTTTTCCTCAATACGAAAAGTTTCTCGTTAAAAACCGGAGGTTGATTTTAGACCCATGGTTTCTTGGGTAAATATTCTTAGAATGCATTATTTGTACTCCATACAAATTGACTTACTCTAATGTTCCTACTTTAGAGCTATAGTCAGAATTATTACCATCAGTATTTCTCTTTGTAAGTTTATCATCTAAACCACTGTGTTCCCTTTGATGTTGAAATAAAACAACATCAACTTTATATTCGTTGCCACTTGGCCGGTTGAATTTCACTCCGTCATGGCGAGTTGGGAGATGAAATAAAATTTAAGAGTTTCTTGGTTATTCATGCGCTTGTACTTGTGTTACCACCTGCACAATTGCTTTTCATCTCATGAAAATTCTCATTGTAAGAAAATTGAAAACTTCTGCAATTGGCAATAAAGTCTATTGTGAACACTCGCCGCCGCGGCTCCAACGCTTTTTCAATGTGACTCTGAGTGCAAATGGAGTACAGACCGGAGTGCTTGATGCTGGCCATAGTACTGACAGCCTGACGACTGCAGCAAGCTCAACTTTCGCTGACTATCGTTTACGGTCTCCTCTTGGGCGACCTTGACTGATGTGCTTTAAATGATTTTTAGCATTTCGTTTTAATTCTGTTGTTCGATAAAAAGCAGCAAAAGGAAAACAAAAGCGAAAAACACTTGCAGTCCGCTCAAAGATTTACAACTTTTCCTATAAAATATCAAGTGCATTTGCTCAAGTGGATGGATGGACGGACGGACGGACAGCTGAATGGCTAAATGGTTGGACGCCGCTTGGCCAACCTATGGTCTGAGCTGATGTACAGAAGTTGGACTACGGGACGAATACGTGCCATTTTGGTTGTTTTTATACCATCACCCTTAGGGATGAAGGTATATATCATTTGATACGAGCCAAAAGTGTAACACATAGAAGGAGTGACTTAAGACAATAGGTTTCTTTGAACCAAATTCGATTCATGACTTTTTAAGTCGTTTGAGCCATGTCCGTCTGTCTGTCTGTCTGTCTGTCTGTCTGTCTGTCTGTCTGTCTGTCTGTCTGTCTGTCTGTCGGGTGGCTGTCCGGCTGGTTCGCACGATAACTTTCGAAAGACGCAACCAAATCTTTTGAAATTTTGCACGAGTTATTATTTTCTTAAAACTACTTACGGTATTGCAAATGGGCTACATGGCCCCGCCCCTTCTGGTACCTCCCATACAAATACATCATTCCGCCCACTTTAGAAATCGAGTAATAATATCAATACACCCTACGGGATCGTCCCCAAATTCTGTATTTAGTAAAGCTATAACAGGATAAAGTTTTGGAAAAAATTTTGAAAGCCTAGCCACGCCCATTCTGGCACCTCCCATACAAATCTACCTTTCCGCCCACTATAGAGATGGTGAAAAAATATCAATAAATTAAACGTGATCGGAACCAAATTCTCTTTTTAGTAAAGCTATAACAGGATAAAGTTTTGGAGAAAAAAATTGGAAGTCTGTCCACGCCCCATCTGGTACCTCCCATACACATCTGGTACCGCCCACTTTAGAAATCGATTAATATTATTAAAAGACCTAACGCTATCGTGACCAAATTCTGTATTTGGTAAAGTTAAAGCAGGATAAAGTTTTGGAGAATAAATCTGGAAGTCTAGACACGCCCCTTCTGGTACCTCCCATACAAATGTTCCACTGCGCCCACTTTAGAAATAAGGTAATAATATCAATACACTCGACACGATCGTGCTCAAATTCTGTATTTTGTTGTTATAACAGGACAAAGTTTTGGAGAAAAAATTGGAAGTCTAGCGACGCCCCTTATAGTACCTCCCATACAAATGTACCTTTCCGCCCACTTTAGGGATGTAGTAATAATATCAGTACAGCCAACGCAATCGTGCTCAAATTCTGTAATTAGTAAAGCTATAACAGGATAAAGTTATGGAGAATAAATCTGGAAGCCTAACCACACCCCTTCTCGTACCTCCCATACAAATGTACCACTCCGCCCACTTTCGAAATCGAGTAATAATATCAATATAATAGAAAATTATTTATTTTACTGAGGGTAAGGGTAAATGTAAGTCGGGCTGCCGGACTGAAACTTTCTAACTGATTTTAATTACAAATCGGTTAATTTCAATAACTCAAGACTTAAACAATATCTTATATTGGGTGATGGTATTTGTCAGTCAGTTTAACTGACTGAAATTTCTGTACTGGTTTGCGTTGCTCTTTGTCGAAATAAATGTTAATCATACGTTCGCTTCGTATATGTATGAGTGCCACTTGGAAACGCTCTTGTGTTGTTTGTTGGGGCTTATGGATGGATGAGCGTTGCACTTACATGTGTACGTCTGTATGTATGTATGCAAGTGTATTTTGCGTGAATACGAGTGTGTGTGAATTCATAATTGCCACTTTACTCAGCTGTGTCCTTTAATTAAAATGAATATCGATCTTAATACCAATTCTGCATTGTCTTTGCCGCATCTATTTATAAAGCGTCGTCGTCGTTGATGTCGTCGTTGTCCTCGTCGTTGTCGTTGCTACAATGGCTGAAATTATAATAATTAATTCTTCATGTTTGTTTGAGGGATATTGACCGAGAACATCCTCCTTCAGTGCACAAACGGTTAATAGGTCGCGTTAAATATGTTGCGCTGACTGACTATGATGCATTTTAAGTGTAAGGCGGCAGTTCAATATAGATTTTAAACATATGTATACAGAATTAACAGGCAAACTGGATTAATAAAATAATTGGACATTTGAAATGTTCTCAATTTTCTGTGCAGTTCGTATGCTTTACTTAGTAGTAATATATCAAAACCAGTACAGGTATTATAGATCAAGAGAACTAACTTATAAATATCCTCATCAAAATGCTCTTGGCGAACTCACTTATTTCCCCTAAAGGATATAAGTGAAATGTAACAACTATCTGCCAAAACAATACACAGCCAGTTACTATATATTTTAATATTGAGGTTAATTGTGAGCAGTAACAGCAAACGTGTGACAGATTTGGCAACAACAATACAAATTCTTATTACCGGTGCCTTTGTCTTTGTTAAATAATCCACTCAGCCTCATATCGAGTAGAGTAGTGCTGATTGTTTTTAGTTCACACCTAGAAGTAAATACTTTCGCCTACCGCAGGCTAACTTACTTTTACCCCTCTCCTCTTAAATGTCTATGGCGATAACAAATCCCTGGATTAATTTATTAATACTGTCTACTAATTTTCAATATCTCGACTATAAAAGTCACTTGCAGTTAAATGGCTAGTGTTAATTGAATAATTGTGCTTTCGCTCTACACCCGCAGGCTATAATTAAGGAGACTGTGAATATCCTGCAGCATCCTGAAAACGGCCTAAATCTTATTTAAATCCGTTTTGCATTGTTGCCTCCTTCTAATGCTGCCACAATGCAGTTCCACTTTGTGCCTCTGTATGCCATGAACTGCAACTTTGTGATAACTTCCTGGGGAGTAGGTTGCTTGCTTGCTTGCCAGTTGTCAAGTGCGAATGTGTTTGTGAACTTTGTGCTGAACACAGGCAATGCTCATGATTCACACACGCGCGAGTGCAGTAATTCTGTGTAGGTAGCTGCTGTATGTATCCCACATTTCATTCATAGGTGTGAGTGAGAGGATGTGGCTACTAAGTGAATCTTCTTGGCAGGGACAGTGTGGAGAGAGCCTGTGGTCACTTAATGTCAACGTTAATGCAAACGCCTTTGGGCTCCTTTGTTGCACTCTGAATTAATGTTGATTATGATGTTTGTTCCGTGTCCGTGAGTCTTTTAGTGAAACGTCAGTGCTGGCTGGCTTTGACGATAGCATAACAAAGATTTTAATTTGCAAAGCTCACATTAAACGGCACGTGACACCAACTGAGTTCACCGAAGCGCATCCGCAACGAACGACGTCATGTAGTGTGAAACAGAGACTAGCTGGAAGTTGCAATTGCTGAATGTTGCATTTATCCGCGTTAGTGTTTTTTCTTTGCACGCACTGGGAGAACATCTTCAGTAGCGTAGAAGGTTGCGCTAACAATATAAATGGTTAGCAACATTCAAAAGAAGGAATAGGAAACACTTAAAGATATTGCCCAAAAATTCTACCAAGCATACAAAGATAAGATTTAAATGCTTTCCCCTTCTGGATTTTTGCATTACATTTTCTACGACGCCTCTTTAAGTGTGCGTGCCAACATTTTCTGTCTGTGTATTCCTAGCTGTAATTTACATGTAAGGCAGTGCTGGGAAAAAGGTGAAAAGATAATAGATTTGTTTAATAGAAAGCTCACTGCTACAGTTATGACAAGCAAAGTGCTTGTCACTTTGAGACTAGAAAGTTGCAACATAGAAATTGTAAATTGTATATTCGTGTGTAACTCACGATTTCTGTGACAGGACTTTATTCTCCAGTACAGTTCTTCATTTTTATGATTATTCTTCTTATTTTAGCTTTTTATGTGGGAGAGCAGTGAAGAACTACAATGACAAAGACCAACTTAAAATAATATTCTCCTTTATCAATTATCCTTGTTAGCTTAAACAAAAAATTAATTTCGCTTTAAACAACATGAATGAGATATAAAATAACAATCATTCCGAATAAATCTATTGAAATGTGTAAAACTGAAATACATTTGTACTCTTTCAGAAAGTTAATGGTGTAAAGCTTTGAGATTTTGATAGTATTATGCTTATATTGTATATCCATACATTTGAAAATGTTTACATACACTTTGTTAACAATCTCCAACGCATAACCAAACTTTAACTGAGTCCTTAAACTTCTGCAATTCTATTTAAATATACAACGTATTGTCAAAGAGTGGGAGGCATAAGGCAAGGTGATAGTGTGTTACGATATATTCAACCTACTTAAGGCAATGAAAATGCAAATGGATGTTGTAATTACGACTAGTCCCCTTCTTTACATATTACTTAATCTACAGTCTTCGTCTTCCTTAATGACAGCAGCATCAGAAATGTATCCATAAGTAGCAGCTCGTAGAATAGTAGTCTTTTGCGCTTAGTATATAGGTCGTCACACCAACAAAGTTTTGGTCGCCCCTCCTGCTCCGCCCATCGAGTTTATTGTTGAAGACTTTTTGATCCTGAACATTTTCGTCCATTCGTACAACGTGTCTAAGCATTGACATGGTCTATTTGAACGCGTTTGACTGCATCGATGTCGTTGTACAGCTCATATAGCTAATGATCCATTCGACTCCAGTACTTGCCGTTAACGATGATGGGTCCTAATATTTTGCGAAGTATTATTCTCTCGAAAACTCCCAGAATAGAGCGATCCACCTTTATCATTACCCAGGATTCTGTGGGGGATCTTGGGTTCTTCGTTCGTCGAGAAAGGGCTGTATCATTAAAACGCTTGCTCAGCACGTTGCAAATTGGAAAATTTTATTATTTATCGGATCAAACATCTGTAACTTTTTTCTTCTTAGAGATAGAGTTCTGAAATTTATTCTGCACGAATAATCTTAAATGTATTTGGTATTATTCTGTAAAATATGGGTCAAATTAAACCAGAACTTATTTCAGAATAGAGGTAAAAAGTTTATTTTTGCCTATAGAGATGACTTATACATGTATTTGGTACAATTTTTGATACGAAAAAAAGTGTAACGCATTAAAGGAAACGAGTTAGACCCCAAGTATCTTAAGACCTAATTCCTTTCAGGACTTTCGAAGACGATTGAGCTATGTCCGTCTGTCTGGCAGGCTAGCTGAATAGCTGGGGAGCAGGATAAATCGAGTAAACCTTTCGGATCGGTATAAACATTTACCAGTATCAATATTTTCTAATACGAACTAATTAATTGGATTGTAATTGGGCAGAATAGCTCCACCCTTTCTGGTAGCTCCTATAAAAAATTACCTATTTTTGGATAATTAATAATTCCATAACTTCCAAAGGGACGACCGGAGAATATTTGAATTTCGTCAGTTTTTTTATCTTGCAAAAGTAGACAAACCCTAAGAAACCCGAAACTTTTGCCACACCCCTTCTGGTACCTCCCATATAAATGACCAAATTGACGCTCATAGTTTTACATTCATATCTTTTTTGTAAGTACAGTCGAAACTCTCTATAACGAACTCCTATGCAACGTGACAACTGGAATCATTTCCATCTCTCACATTTCTTGCAGTTGCTTTCAGTTTGCCTTTGTATGTCGCGATATGTACTGTGTTTACTTCTCTAAATGAATTAGAAAATTATATTGAAGAAGAAAAGTGGAAAAATTTACTTCAAATCAAAATAACTGACTACTACAAATAAAAAATTTTAAAAGGAACAAAATTTTTTTCGTTTCTATATAGCGAATTTTCTTTATAGCGAAGTATATATCCAGTCCCTTGGAATTCGTTATAGAGAGTTTCGACTGTACACTTAAATCAGTAATATGTTGGGTAATATGTTTCGCTTACAAAATTGGACACAGGAACAAATATGGACTATATCGGTTCACGCCTTCTTGTGCCTCCCATACAAAATGACCTATTTTTGGATTTTTTCTTCCATAACTTCCAAACGAACACTTGGAAGGTAATGAAAATTGGTCGAATAATTTAACTTATAATAGGAGGCAAAACCTCAAAAAACCTAAGTATTTGACACACCCCTTCTTGGACCTCCCATTCAAATGACCAAATTCACCTTATACTCTTATATGCATATGTTTTTTGTAAGAACACTGAATTCAGTCAAATTTAGGGTGAGTTGTACAGTTAAGAAAATTTAAAGTGAGAATGAATATGGACTATATAAGTTACCCCTTTTGGTACCACCCAAACAAATGATATATTTTTAGAAAATTAATATTTATCCCATAACTTCCAAACGGACACCTGGGGGATAATGAAATTTTGCCAGTTAATTTATACTGTAATGAGGCAAAACCTCAGAAGACCTAACTATTTGTCACACCCATTCTGCTATCTCCCAACAACATCTTAAAACAAAATCTTGTATTGGGTAATGGTATTTATCAGTCAGTTTACCTTGTACCTTGTATTGGTTTGTCGGCACAAGTGGTAGGTTTTTCAATTTTTGATCATCACTAGTCTAGAGTAAAGAATTTATATTGATTTGGAATTTATTTCAAGCTCAAGACCAGTGTTTTTGAAAGACGTTTATATCAGAATGATATTCTCATAATGCCAGGCAGTCTGTACAGCTGTTTCGGATTCAGCCACGAATCCTCGTTAGCAGACTTTGGTATAATGGTAGCAAATTGTTTATCGAGTCTTATGCACCAGAATCTCACAACGAAATGAGAATTCTTTCTTGAGTGCATAGACTCGAAAAACTTCACAACCATTCACTATGAGAAATCATTTGCTAAACTTCTTTCTTGTTTTGCTTGTTTATGTAGAGAATGCCGTCGGCTTTCAAACAACATGTTTTTGTTGTTGGTTTCGCAACCAACGGATGTGCCATAAGCATTATTTCAACTTTGCGGCAATGTTCCAATAAACTTACTTACTTACTTACTTAGCTGGTACTTCTATGCAATCCCAATGGATTATATACCGCACGTAGAAAAATATTATAAGCGCCTCGATCTTCTGCGCTTCTTCTCCAGTTAGTCACACCGAGTTCTGTAAGGTTCTCAGTAACCTGGTCTTTCCAACGGAGTGTAGGTCGCCCTCTTCTGCGCCGTCCATCGAGTTCATTGTCGAAGACTTTTCGAGCTGGAGCATTTTCGTCCATGCGTACAACATGACCTAGCCAACGCAACCGTTGCACCTTAATGCGTTTGACCACGTCAATGTCAGTGTACAGCTCGTACAGCTCATGATTCATACGACGCCGATACTCTCCGTTAACGATGATGGGCCCATATATTTTACGGAGTATTTTTCTCTCGAATACCGCCAGAACCGATTCATCCGCTTGTGTCATAACCCAGGATTCTGAGCCATACATTAGGACAGGTAGAACCAGTATCTGGTATAGCTGGAGTTTTGTTCGTCGAGAGAGGGCTCTGTCATTGAATCGCTTGCTTAGTCCGTAGTAGCATTTATTTGCAAGCAGGATTCTTCTCCGGATTTCTAGGCTGACATTATTTTCTTTGTTGATGGCGGAGCCTAGGTAGACAAAATTATCTACCACCTCGAAATTATAGTTGTCAACGTTCACGCAGTTTCCCAAACGAGTAGATTCTTTGTTCGTTGAAACTAATAACTTCGTTTTGTCCTCGTTCACCGTTAGGCCCATTTTCGCTGATTCCTTCTGAATACCTGAGAAGGCTGCAGTCACATCCCGCAGTTTTCGACCGATGATGTCGACGTCATCAGCGTACGCGAGTAGCATGTGGCTTTTGTTGAATATAGTGCCACTCGTGTTTACTGCAGCTTTTCTCATTATCATCTCCATCACAATGTTGAAGAGATTGCACGATAGGCCGTCGACTTGTTTTAGGCCTCGTCTGGTATAGAATGGCTCCGTAAGGTCCTTGCCAATCTTCACTGAAGACTTCGTGTCAGTCAGCGTCATTCCGCAAAGACGTATCAGCTTCGCTGGAATACCAAACTCAGCCATGGCTTCAAGTAATTTCTGCCGTATCGGGCTGTCGAAGGCAGCTTTATAGTCGACAAAAATATGGTACGTGTCGATCTGTTTCTCTTGGGTCTTTTCCAGGATTTGCCGAAGTGTAAAAATCTGGTCAGTTGTTGATTTTCCAGGTCTAAAGCCACACTGATAAGGCCCGATCAGGTTGGATAACACTGGCTTTAGTCTTTCACATAGCACACTCGACTGGACCTTATATGCGATGGGTAAAAGGCTGATCCCGCGGTAGTTGGAGCACACACTTGGATCACCTTTTTTCAGCACAGGACATAATACGCTTACATTCCAATCGTCGGGCATGCACTCTTTAAGCCAAACCGTGCGCAGGAGCTGGTGCATGCTCGTTATCAACTCCTCGCCACCGGACTTGAAGAGCTCTGCGGGCAGACCGTCGGCACCGGCTGCTTTGTTGTTTTTCAGCCGCGATATTGCTCTTCTTACCTCGGCTTGACTTGGTGGTGGGCAATCTAAGCCGTCGTCGACAATTGGCGTGATAACTTCACGTGCGCTGCCTTCTGGAACCAGCAGTTGCTGGAAGTGTTCTCTCCATATGTGCAGCACACTCTGCGTATCCGTGACCAGATTTCCATCACTGTCCTTACAGGTAGGGAGGCCATTACCGTATCCATTTGCTCTTACTTTCTGGTAAAATTTTCGGGCCTCACCTCTATCCCTGTATCGCTCTATATCCTCGCTCTCCCGTTCCTTCATCTGACGTTTTTTTCGCCTAAATAGCTGTCTCGCCCGTTTTACTTTCTCCTTATGCCGTTCCCTAACAGCACGGGTTACAATTGGCTGTAGCGTTGCCATGTAAGCAGCATCCTGTTCCTCAGACGCTATGCGACATTCTTCATCGTACCAGGATTCGTCTGAGCGCCGCTTTTCATATCCTAGCACGGTTGTTGCGGCGGTTGCCATGGAATGCGCAATATGCTGCCACTGTGTATCGGGAACGTCAGAAGTAGAGGCGTTGTGTCGTAAAAGTTGGGAGAGTTGGTCGGAGTAGGCAGTAGCTATATCTGGGGTGTGCAGCTTCGCGATGTCCAGCTTTCTTTGCGTTTTTCGCTCTGTTCAATCTTGTGCGAACCTTGGCTGCAACAAGGTAATGATCCGAGCCAATATTAGCACCACGGATCACACGCACGTCCATGACACTAGATGCATGCCTGCCATCAATTACCACATGATCAATTTGATTTTTGGTGTTTTAATCGGGGGATAGCCAAGTTGCCTTGTGGATATCTTTGTGCTGGAATCTGGTTCCACTAACTACCATGTTCCTTCCCGCTGCGAAGCTAACCAGCCTAAACCCGTTGTCTGACGTGTCGGTATGCAGGCTGAATTTACCGATCGATGGACCAAGAACATCTTCCCTTCCTATTTTTGCATTAAAGTCTCCCAGAACAATTTTAATGTCGTGGCCAGGGCAGCGGTCGTATCTTTCCTCTAGGCGCTCGTAAAATGCATCTTTAATCTCATCGTCTTTATCTTCCGTCGGGGCGTGTACACAAATCAGCGTGATGTAAAAATATTTCGCCCGGATGCGAATGGTGGCTATACGGTCACTTACAGGGTTAAACCGCGAGACCAGATGTCGAAGTCTCTTGCCGACTATGAAACCACATCCAAATTCGTGTCTTTCTGCATAGCAGCTGTAAAAGATGTCACAGTTCTTTCGTCGTGTGCATCCCTGTCCCGTCCATCTCATTTCCTGTATGGCGGTGATGTCAGCCTTGTATTTGTCGAGGACATCCGCCAGTTGGATAGAGGCACCATCTCTGTAAAGAGTTCGGACATTCCAGGTGCATATCCTTAAATCATGGTCCTTATATCGTTTGCGGGGGTCGTCAACATTTGGGGGGGTTCTTGTTATATTTATTCTCCGTGTTTTCATAATAAATTTTGTTTAAGGAGAGTGGCTTATTAGGCCACCGCTCCCGATCCTAGTTTCTTGGGGCTGCCAAAGCCACTAGGAGAGCCTATGTTGAGCTTCAGTAACTTCTGTTACCTAATTCCTAAGACGCATCGGTGGAAGCATGCCGATTAGGTTACTCAACGTTTCGCCTTCTAACTCTAGCTAACTTCAAACCGGTTGCTTTAAAGTCATTGCCCAGGGAATACTTGGTCTAAGACCGGAAGTAGTTAGCTGCTTGGACAGTGCCGCAAAGGAATCGATTCTGGTCACTCCCAAGTGAGTGACAGTCAGTAACTTTCAGCCTCTGGGCAAAGTCCCATTCCAATAAACAGACCGAATAAAAACAACGATGGTAAAGAATTTATAGTCAAAAACTTGTTGTTTTTGACTTAAAATAACTGAATTTTTTAACATTATTGAATGTAACTTCTGTTTATGCACGAATATGCAGCTAAAATTTGTATAGTATTTTATTAATATATTAAGCTTTAAAAATTTTTACATATGAGCGCAAAGCTAAACACAGCTCCTAATTAAAAGCCTTACCAAAGATTTTACATGCAGCCAAAACAACATTACATCATTCAGGAGCTAAAATTTCAAATGTTTTCCGTAAAACCTGATTTACTTTTTATAAAATCGGAATCTACATCAAATTACCTTTCCAATAAGGTATATATCTCCCCAATTGTAATGTGAATTAAATTAAAAATATGCTCTGAAATATGTTTTATTTTTATAGTAATAAATTGTTGTCATAAAAAGATAAATTCCTTATTTCCGAGTATTACTATTGACCAAACATCAAATATTTTTCTCAGATTATTAAATTCGACATCTTAGCTTTTCGATAAACAAAATGTGGTGTAATTCGAACCTTTTTAAAAATGAATTATGGGCTGGTCTTACTCTACGATTATTCACTGTGCGTTGTAGCAGTAATTTACGATCGATACTCGTCCCTAGATTTCCGGGTTGGCATTATTATTTTTGTTTATGACGGAGCCAACGTAGACAAACTCGTTTACCACTTCAAAGTTATAGTTATCAACGTTCACGCGGACTCCCAAACGGGTAGACCCTTTGTTCATTGAAACAAATAACTTGGTTTTGTCCATATTAATAACCAGACCCACTTCTGCCGACTGCTTCTTAATGCTCGAAAAGACCACAGTAACATCTCGCACTCCTCGGCCAATGCTACTATATCATCGGCATACGCGAGCAACATGTGCCTTTTGTTAAAGATGGTGCCAGTCGTGTTTACTGCAGCCTTCCGCATGATCATCTTCATAATGATGTTAAAGAGATCGCATGATAGCATATCGCCTTGTCTAAAGCCTCGCTCTGTAGAACATGGCCCTGTTAGATTTGTGCCTATTTTCACTGAAGACTTCGTGTCAGTCAGTTTCATATTGCAAAGTCGTATCAGCTTTGTGGGGATACCAAATTCAACCTTTACAACCCAAGGCTTCTCCCGTTGTTTTGAATTACACGCTTTCTATTTTTATATTCACAACTAACGGCACCAACTTGTTTATCGACGAATGCAAATGTCACTGTTTGAGATGCTTTTTACTAGACATTCTGATTGACTCGACACTATACTGCGAAGTTGCTGTCTACAACATCGAGAGGACGGCAATGATAGAAAAAAAAGAAAAGATGACTGGAGCCAGAAGACGAAACTGGAATCTCCCATCATGCCACGGCCGGTCTCTCAGCCATAGCATCTAATAGTTTCTATCGCATCAGACTGTCGAATGCAGCTATGTTATCGATCAACAGATGGTAGGTGTCGATCTGGTCAGCCGTGAATTTATCAGGTTTAAAGCCACACTTATAAGGCCCAAACTGGTTCGCTAGAATGGGCTTTAGTCTTTCACATAACTCGCTAGATTAGTACACATAGAACACTCAGATTCCATGCATCAAAAATGCATTCCTGGAGCCAAATCGTGTTTATGAGTTGGTTCATGCGCATTTCCAGCTCATCGCCGCCAGCCTTAAAAAGCCGCACCCCTTCTGGTACCTCCCATACAAATGACCGAACTCACCCCCATAGTATTACAAACATATCTTTTTTCTAAGTACACTGAATTCAGACAAATTATGAGTAATTTGTACGCTTATGAAAATATGAATCAGGAGTGAATATGGACTATATCGGGTCACCCCTTCTGGTACCTCCCATACAAAATTACCTATTTTTGGAAAATTAATAATTCACCAATAACTTCCAAACGGACATTTGAGGGGTAATGAAAATTAGTCGGTTAATTTATATTGTGATAGGAGGCGAAACCTCAGAAAACTTAACTATTTGACGCACTCCTTCTGGTACCTCCCACACAAAGGACCGAACTCACCCCTATAGTCTTACATACATATCTTTTTTTGTAAGTGCACTGAATTCAGTCAAATTATTCGTAAGTTGTACGTATGAAAATTTGAGTTAGGAATGAATAAGGCTGTTTCGGTTCACCCCTTGTGGTACCCCCTATCAAAATTAATTTCTTTTTAAATATTAATATTTCTCACATAAATTCCAAACCGGCACCTATACCCCTTACACAAATAAGTAAAGTTTTGGACGATTTTGCACCACAAGCAGGGAAAAAAATATACATAAGTAATTTTATTTTAATTTAAAATCTATTCATTTCAATAACTCAAGACTTCAACAATATCTTATATTGGGTGATGGTATTTATCAGTCAGTTTACCTGACTGAAATTTCTGTACTGGTTTATTTTTAAGCCGTGCAATTACCGTTCTGATCTCGTTTTGGCTCGGTGGTGAACAGTCTACACTATCGTCGATGATTGGCAAGATTTCGTCAGTTATGATGTTTTCGGCAACGAGCAGAAAACGATTGTCTTTCCTATATATTTGCAGCACACACTGCATGTCAGTGCTTAGATTTGTGTCTCCGTCCTTGTAGGTGGGTATCCCTGTTCCAAAACCTTTGCTTTTTACCTTTTGGTAAAACTTTCGAGCTTCACCTCTATCCCTGTAATTTTTGATATCCTGGCTTTCTCTTTTCTTTTATAGACGCTTTTTTCGCCTGAACAGGCGTTGCAACTCCCTCCTCTTCTCATTATAACGTTCCGTCACCGCACGTGTCGCCATTGGCCGCAGTATATCCTGGTACGCAGCACCCATTTCCTTAGACATTTAGCGACATTCATCATCGTACCAGGGTTTATCTGAGCGTGGTTTTTCATAACATAGTACGGTCGTTGCGGCAGTGGTCATAGAATTCGAAATATGCTGCCACTGTGTATCGGAAACATCAGAACTAGGGGGGTTTGTTTGAGGTAGTTAAGAGAGTTGATTGGAGTAGGCATTGACTATCTCGGTGGTATGCAGCTTTGTGATGTCTAGCTTCCTCTGCGAGCGTTTTTAGCACTGCTTAATCGAGTGCGTACCTTCGCTGTAACTAGGGTCAACATTTGCATCGCACACATTCATAACGCTTGAGAGATGCCTTCCATCAATTACCACGTGATCAATCTGGTTTCTTTTATTTTGATCAGGGGATAGGATATGGGATATGTTTATGCGGAAATCAGGCTCCACTCACTACCATGTTTGTTTCCGACGCGAAGCTAACTGGTCTGAATCCATTATCGAAGGTGTTGTTGTGCAGATTGAATTTTCCGACTGCTGAAACAAGATTTTCTTCCTATTTTAGCATTAAAATCTTCGAGAACAATTTAAATGTCATGTGCAAGGCAGCGGTCATATATTTCCTCCAGCCGCTCATAGAATGCTTTTTTTATGTCCTCATTTTTGTCTTCCGTCGAGGCGTGTAAACAAATCGGCGTTATGTAAAAATATTTCGCCTTGATGCGAATAGTGGTTATTCGGTCACTTACAAGGTTAACAGCTGCATGGCAGCTGTAAAAGATTTCACTGATCTTTCATCGTGTGCATCCCTGTCCCGTCACGTTTGCGGGGGTCGTCAAGTTTTGAGGGGTTCTTGTTTTCATAATAATTGTTTTGTATCCCATACGCCGCACTCCGCCATAGCTTCTCAACGCAGCTACCGATTCAAATGTAAATGGTCCACCTTTTAAACTAGAAACCACACGGCCTCATTCGATAATAACACTAATTTACGTTAATTTAGAAAAAAATTACATTACTTTTCAAGATTATGGTAAAATGGCTGTACCCAAAAATTTAAATTTTTTGACTAATGCCGTTTCTTAAAAAACTACAGACATAAACATTCTATTTACTTGTCGTCCTTGCACGACCTGAAAGATTTTTTCCAGGAGGTTTTGAAAATTTCTACAGTATATAAGGTACAAACGCTTACAGAGTACAAACCAAACCTTGACTATTATCCTATTCCGTGTAACTACTTTTCATTCCAAGGACTTTGAATGACCATTACGCAAAATCGTACAATTAACCTTCAATCACGGAAACCTTAAATTAATGAGAAATACCATAATAACCGTCCTCTTTGCATTGAGGTATGCGGCAGTAACACTTCATTAGCTTAATGAACATTAAGCAAAATATATATTTTCATCGTCGGCTTCGTTTAAAGCAACCGCAGATTTTGCCCATTCCTCTAGTTATGTATTTTCGTGCAAAATTTATGCACAACTACGTATAAAATATTACTTTTAATCTATTCTTTTGCAAAGTTTGTTAAACAGAAACTCATTACCTAAATCACAACGCTCTTTATCATAGTTTTATACTTTTCTTGCGCTATTTTCTTTCAATTCATTTTGGTCCAAAAAACCGCATACTTTAACGAGAGAAAGGATCTCTACACTACTCCACTACTTTGTTGTTTCGAGGACGAATGGTGGCGTTTGTGTTTTGTTGATGTTGTTCTTGTTGTTTCTTTGTTTTTTCATTTGGAGGAGATTTATTTATTTATATTGTATTATAACATTCCATAAAAGGGGTTTGCCAAACAAAGGAGGTATCAAGAAATGGACAATGATGAAAAAAACAGAAACAGAAACAACACCACTTTTCAAGGCAAGGACCAGAGGTAAGGACACAAATAAGTCCTATGATACTGCAGTGTAATGCAACTTTTCGTCCTCTTTCCGATGCTCTCCAGGGCTAATGGTGGTAAAATCTGCGATATTGGTATTTGTGGTTTCAACAGATTGGTAATAACGGATATGGTGCAGTAAATATCTGGGAGACTGTTAAATATTTATGAAATTTGTTTTATCACCATGCGTTGCTAAACACAACTCAGGGGCGGTTAGAGGTAGATATTAAAAAAAAACTTGTTTTCCGTTTGAGATATGCGTGTCGCATTTGGGAGAATTAACAGGCTTAGATTAAATATGCAGAGAACATTGGTTATTCCTGCTTACCCCAACTCCCTGCTCAAAACCTATGTCCAAATACACTGCCTTCCGATGATCTTAATGCAACAAAGCCCATTCCATGCTTTAAGCGGAAAAATTCATAATAGGCTTTAGAAAACCGCTCTGCTCATCGTATGATGAATAATGTGGCAATTCACCGATGGAAAAGGATGCTGCATATATCATGACTTTGCTGCCATTTCCAACGCGAGCTTTTGAGTAAACACTCAAGAAGAAACGGAATGACGCGACTAACCTATTCAGAAGGAAGAAACAAGAACATGTAGTAAGAGATATTGAAGAGCCTCGTGCTGGTAATGACAGCCGAAAATTCTACCAGTGAGTTTCGTATACCTGCTTCAGTATAAAGTGGTAATGACCATACTGAACCCTTCGATACCAAACGATGCCTCAGACATGGTGACAGTCTCTCATGTACTTCATTTAACATCGTAATAGAAAAAGTAATGAGAAAAGCTTTAGGAAACACAATTGGGACAATTTTTAATAAAAGTTAGATGTTTCTTGCGTATGCCGATGATATACAATACAACTTTGTTGGTTTAACACTATTTCAATTGGTTTTAGCCGAATTCAATCGGTTTAAAAAAACCTCGTTCTGTTGAATTGAACTTTTATTGATTAAACACAACTATTGGTTTTTATCACCTTTGGTCGATTGAATCGGTATGTTTTATCCAATTTTTTTGGTGGAATCTGAATTGGTTTAACTCGACTTCGGCTAGTTAAATCGGACTCCGGTCTGTTTAATCAAATTTTGGATGGTTGAACTCTACTTTTGGTTCCACTCGACTTCGGTCGGTTGAACCTGACTTCTTTCCAGCTTTTGTTAGTGGAACCTAAATTGGTCGAACTAGACTTCGGTTGATTGAGTCGGACTCCATCCTGTTGAATACAAATTTTGTTTGTTAAACCTGTATTGGTTTAACTAAAATTCGGTATGTTGAATCGGACACCGGTCTGTTGAATCCAAATTTTGTTGGTTAAAACTATTAGATTAACTCGACTTTGGTCGGTTGAATCGGACTTCGGTCCAACTTATGTTGGTTGAACATGGGTTGGTTAAACTCGACTTCGGTCTGTTGAATCGGATTTCGGTCTATTGAATAAATTTTTTTGATGGTTGAATCTGAATTGGTTCAATCCGAGTGTGGTCAGTTAAATCAGAATCCTGTCGATTGAATTCTGCTTTTGATGGTTAAAATCAACTAATTTTATACCCTCACCCTACCGGTAGGAGGGTATATGTATATCATTTGATACGACCCAAAAGTGTAACACATAGAAGGAGTCACTTTAGACCCTAAGTTTTTTTTGCACAAAATTCGATTTATAACTTTTTAAGTCGTTTGAGCCATGCCCGTCTGTTTGTCTGTCTGGCTGTCCGGATGGTACGGACGATAACTATTGAAAGACGAAACCTAATGATTTGAAACTTTGCACAAGTTAATAGTTCCCCAAAACTACTTACGGTATTGAATATGGGCTACATGGCCACTCCTCTTCTGGTACCTCCCATACAAATGAAACATTCCGAGCACTTTAGAATTCGAGTAATAATATTAAAAAAAAACCAACGCGATCGTGCCCAAATTCTGTATTTAGTAAAGGTAAATCAAGATAAAATTTTGGGGAAAAAACTGTTAGTCTAGGTACGGCACTTCTGGTACCTTTCATACAAATATACCACTCCGTCCACATTAAGTCGAGTAATTATATCAATATACTAGAAAATTTTATGTTTTACTGAGGGTGAGGGTATATTTAAGTCGGTTTTCCCGACTGAAACTTTCTTACTAGTTTTAACTCGTCTTCGGTCGGTTGAATCTAACTTCGGTCCAACTTTTGTTGGTGGAAACTGAATTGGTTTAACTCGACTTCGGTCGGTTGAATGGGACTCCGTCCTGTTGAATACAAATTTTGTTGATTAAATCTGAATTGGTTTATTCCGAGTGCGGTCTGTTGAATACAACTTTTGTTGGTTAAAACGAACTATTGTATTAACTCTACTTCGGTCTTTTGAATAAAACTTTTGATGTTTAAACCTAACTATTAGCTTATTGGTTTAACGAAATTCTAATACGAAGCTGAGTTGCTGAAAAATGTGAGTTACCTACACGATCCTGAGTTGCAGATAAGAAGCTGAATTACCGTAGAACGCCAGTTACCTACATGATCCCAAGTTTCAGATACGACTCTTGAATTTGAACTGCCGACAACCCTTAGTCATAATATCAATCCCGAATTACTGATGTTAACCTGATCCGCCAACAACACCGAATCACCAATTCATATCCAAGTTGCTGATATAAACCAAAACCGACAAATCCGAATTATCGTAACATTTCCGAATTTCTGTCGGTCAACCCTACTTACATATACCCTCACCCTCACCCTTTTCTATTACATTGATATTATTACTCGATTTCTAAAGAGGGCGGAGTGGTACATTTGTATAGGAGGTACCTGAAGGGGCGTGTCTAGACTTTCAGGTTTTTTCTCCAAAACTTTATCCTCTTATAGCTTTACTAAATACAGAATTTGGGCACGATCGCGTTGGGTGTATTGATACTATTACTCCATCTCTGAAGTGGGCGGAAAGGTACATTTGTATGGGAGGTACCATAAGGGGCGTCGCTAGACTTCCAATTTTTTCTCCAAAACTTTATCCTGTTATAACAACAAAATACAGAATTTGGGCACGATCGTGTCGAGTGTATTGATATTATTACTCCATTTCTAAAGTGGGAAGAATGATATATTTGTATGTGGGGTTCTACAAGAGGCGTGTCTAGACTTCCGGATTTTTTCTCCAAAACTTTATCCTGCTTGAGCTTTACTAAATAAAGAATTTTAGTACGATCGCGTTGGATTTATTGATATTATTACTTCATCTCTAAAGTGGGCGGAAAGGTACATTTGTTTGGGAGGTAGCTGAAGGGGCGTGGCTAGACTTCGAATTTTTTTTAAAGCGATTTAAGGATATTTACCTGTAACGTCCGAACTCTGTATAGAGAAGGTGCCACTATTCGACTGGCGGATGTCCTTAAAAAACATAAGGCTGACATCGCCGCCATCCAGGAGATGAGATGGGAGATAGCCACTGCCTACTGTAACCAGCTCTTCCAACTACTATGACGCAGTACCTCTACTTCTGATGTTCAAGATACACAGTGGCAGCATATTGTGCATTCCATGGCAACCGCCGCAACAACCGTGCTAGAAAATGATAAAGGGCGCTCTGACGAATCCTGGTACGACGAAGAAATTCGCAAAGCGTCTGAGGAACAGGATGCTACTTATATGGCAACGCTGCAGCCAATTGTAACCCGAGCAGTACGGGGACGGCATAAGGAGAAAGAGGCGAGAATGATATTTAAGCGAAAAAACGGATATCTGGTCACAGATACGAAAAGTGTGCTGCATATATGGAGAGAACATTTGCAGCAACTGCTATTTCCAGACGGTAGCGCATGTGATAGTATCACGCCAATTGTCGACAATGGCTTAAATTGCCCACCACCAAGTCAAGCTGACGTAAGAAGAGCAATATTGCGGCTGAAAATTAATAAAACAGCCGATGCCGACGGGCTTCCTGCAGAGCCCTTCAAGTCCGGCGGCGAGGAGCTGATAACGTGCATGTCCAGCTCCTACGCACGGTTTGGCTTAATGAGTGCATGCCCGATGATTGGAATCTAAGCGTATTATGTCCTGTGCTGAAAAAAGGTGATCCAAGTGTGTGCTCCAACTACCGCGGGATCAGCCTTTTACCCATCGCATATAAGGTCCTGTCGAGTGTGCTATGTGAAAGACTAAAGCCAGTGTTATCCAACCTGATCGGGCCTTATCAGTGTGGCTTTAGACCTGGAAAATCAACAACTGACCAGATTTTCACACTTCGGCAAATCCTGGAAAAGACCCAAGAGAAACAGATCGACACGTACCATCTTTTTGTCGACTATAAAGCTGCCTTCGACAGCCCGATACGAAATTACTTGAAGCCATGGCTGAGTTTGGAATTCCAGCGAAGCTGATACGTCTTTGCGGCATGACGCTGACTGACACGAAGTCTTCAGTGAAGATTGGCAAGGACCTTACGGAGCCATTCTATACCAGACGAGGCCTAAAACAAGGCGACGGCCTATCGTGCGATCTCTTCAACATTGTAATGGAGATGATAATGAGAAAAGCTGCAGTAAACACGAGTGGCACTATATTCAACAAAAGCCACATGCTACTCGCGTACGCTGATGACGTAGACATCATCGGTCGAAAACTGTGGGATGTGACTGCAGCCTTCTCAGGTATTCAGAAGGAATCAGCAAAAATGGGCCTAGCGGTGAACGAGGACAAAACGAAGTTATTAGTTTCAACGAACAAAGAATCTACTCGTTTGGGAAACTGCGTGAACGTTGACAACTATAATTTCGAGGTGGTAGATAATTTTGTCTACCTAGGCTCCGCCATCAACAAAGAAAATAATGTCAGCCTAGAAATCCGGAGAAGAATCCTGCTTGCAAATAAATGCTACTACGGACTAAGCAAGCGATTCAATGACAGAGCTCTCTCTCGACGAACAAAACTCCAGCTATACCAGATACTGGTTCTACCTGTCCTAATGTATGGCTCAGAATCCTGGGTTATGACACAAGCGAATGAATCGGTTCTGGCGGTATTCGAGAGAAAAATACTCCGTAAAATATTTGGGCCCATCATCGTTAACGGAGAGTATCGGCGTCGTATGAATGTACGAGCTGTACACTGACATTGACGTGGTCAAACGCATTAAGGTGCAACGGTTGCGTTGGCTAGGTCATGTTGTACGCATGGAAGAAAATGCTCCAGCTCGAAAAGTCTTCGACAATGAACTCGATGGACGGCGCAGAAGAGGGCGACCTAAACTCCGTTGGAAAGACCAGGTTACTGAGAACCTTACAGAACTCGGTGTGACTAACTGGAGAAGAAGCGCAGAAGATCGAGGCGCTTATAATATTTTTCTACGTGCGGTATATAATCCACTGGGATTGCATAGAAGTACCAGCTAAGTAAGTAAGTAAGTAAGAGAAGATCCCACTTGTACTGCTAAGGGCAATTCATACAACTTTGCTAGTTTAACACCATTTCGATTGGTTTTAGCCGAATTCGATCGGTTTAATAACACTTCGGCTTGTTGGGTTATAAATTTTATTGGTTGAACATAAATATTGGGTTTTCTCGACTTCCGACGGTTGAATCGGAATTCGGTCTATAAAATCAAAATTTTGTGGGTTGAACCTGAATTGGTTTAACTTGACTTCGGTCGGTTGAATCGGACTACGGCCTGTTGAATCATACTTTTGATGGTTGAAATCTAATGTTGGATTGAGTCGACTACGGTCCTAATTTTGTTGGTGGAACCTCAATTGGTTTAAATCGACTTCGGTCGGTATAATCGGACTCCGGTATGTTGAATCCAACTTTTGGTGGTTGAAATCAACTTTTGAGAAAACCAAAGCATTAGCCACACCCCTTCTGTTACCCCCCATATAAATGGCCGAATTTGCCCTCATACTGTTAAATAATTTTTTTGGTAGGTACACTGAATTCGGTCATATTTTGTACAAGATATAAGCTTATTGAAATTTGACTAGAAATGAATAAGGACTATATCGGTGGACCCATTCTAGTACCTCTCATACAAATTAACCAGACATTTTTTTAAGCCTACCAGATTTGGAAGCCCTCATTATAGGAGTTTCCAAATCACTAATATACTATACTATATACTATCATACCTATTGGCATGATGAAGAAGCCCTTGAAGCGAAGAATAAGAAATTCCGAGATTGACGTCAAAACCATTCCCGTTTATAACATCAGTTGTATGGGAGCTATGAAATTAAGGGAATACGTGATATATGCGTTAAAAAACTTATGTTTAAATTTTCATTAAAATATCTCTTGATTTACTAGAGTTATTAATTAAATCCCGCTAGCATAGCAGTTTGACCCACTGTGCGTTCCGGTGTACCGACACGATCCATACCTTTTTGGCAGTTATAGCTCCGAAGAAATTATGAAATGTTACCAATCATCCAAAATCAGCGTGATCGTAAAGTTTTTGATTACCTTAAATTGACCCGAGTCACAAAACCTGTTATTACAGTTACCGATCACATCTATACATTCCGATAGTACACCAGAGTTTCCGATCAACTCAAATCGGCCTCTGTGCAACTAATAGAACAGACAACATCGCTATCGCTGAATCTAAATCTGAATTGTTTTCCTATCTAAATACTTTATCCAGATTATTATAATATTAAATCACACTATCAATAAACAATATTGTTATTATTGCCCTAGTCAGGAAAAATCTACTGAGATATTAATCCGCAAGGTTTTGTGGGTCCTAATGACGACCGGGCTAACCTCAGCCGACGAGAAAGAAAACGTCATACATTGTTCTGTTATGTCCACTATATTTGGTTTTGTTAAAAAATTCATAGCATCAGATTCATTTTAAAGAATTAGGCATTTCCTCAGCCGTTTATGCCGAACATAATATCTTACTTTTGCCTCTATATAGTGTAAATTTTGTTCTATATCTTATAGTGTGTATGCTTGCTGCTTTTCGCATCGAAAGAAATCCCGACAGAAGACAAAGTTGTTGCCATTTTCTTGTATTTACTACTACTGGTATAAATATAACCACAAGTGTTTCTCTCATTGTTTTCGAATAGCAATTTTATTGTAATTCGAAATAGTTTATCCAACTAAAAGCAACAACAACTTCTGCAATGACAACAGAAGCAAACAAATCCGTTCCTATTTGAAATAGTTGAAAGTTTTTCTTTGCTGAAATTATGAGTGGGGCAACCTTCGAACTTTCTACACCTCTTTATGTTCTCATTGTTTAATAATAACGCCACAAAGAAAAAATGAACTGACATTGTTGTTGCAGGGATACATTTCAAAACTCATTGTCGGCTAAAGCGAAATCATTTTATGCAATTTATAGCACGCGATATCGACTGACGATGACTTGTAGAAAGTGGAAATTTTGTATTTGCATAATATGAGATTTGGGAAAAGTGTATGAGTATTTAATTAAAGGTCGCAGAATAACTTGAACGTTTGTTAGTTAGTTGCTTAACGTTGGTTGCCCAGTTGGCAAAAGGAAGTTATAGGGCAGTTTTCGTTTGTGACCACTATTAAAAAAAAATGGATATATTCGTGTAGTCATGTCTAATGCATAGTAATTCCTATTTATCACTTGTCATTTTCAGGGACCAGAGAGAGGGAGCTCTAATTGTGTTCTGTTGGTGCATATTTCAGGGAAAAATTGTATTTGTAACCTGAATGATTTATATATTTTTTTTTTGGGTGAGTGAGTACTATGATAGTTGTTTTAATACCAACTATATTTAATTTGTATAACTGATAATTGTGAGGAGAAACTTTATGAAGAACTGGAGACGAAACTTTAATGTTCGGTCTAAGTTTATATCCTTAGATACAACGAACATTAAAGTTTTTGTTTTAAAGTTTCCATTAATATGAAAGCTATAAGTCAATATGTATGAAGTCAAAATGAATGAAGAAAAAGTTCTGCATAATTAAATATCGATTTGAAGTAAGCAAGTATCGTATAGGGGAATTTGTTACGTGTTAGGTTATTTTGTTATACTGTTATATGCAGGGATTAAAAAGAATCCAAAACACTCTGCTCAACACATTTTAAACGTCGGTAATGTGCGCAGGCGAACTCAAAACACAAGAGTTTAATGATCGAAAATGCTCCGCACACAGAGTCAACACATAACAAAACTCTTTTTTACAATTTTTTCCTGAGCACTCAAAGATGGTGTGCACACATAAACGAGCGACACTAAAAGATTGGTAGAGAAGAAGAAGAAATATAGCTGTATATGTATAAATATATATATGTATGTGTTTTTTTCTCCATATGAATATTCATATGTTACTCCGTGTTTGGGTATTTTCGTTTCTCAGTGCACATATGAGTTGTGTCATCTTTATCGCACACACGACGGGAGTCAGAAAAAAGAGCAACATCGTTTTCCGACACTTAGCAAGATGTGTTTGCATGTTAACATGCTCAACGGCTCAGAGTTTGTGTCACATTTACCTCTCAAACACTCTCATGAAAAGAGTTTTGCATACATTTTGTGCACATTTGTGAGTTTTTTTCAAACGCAGGTTATATGGATATATTCCACGTAAGATATATCATACGCCACAGAGTACAACAGTTGTATTGTAACTGCTACAAAATAAACCCAGCTCAAAATCATTTGATGAATGGAAAAGTGAAACTGTTGCTTATGTGGAGAAACGTTATATGAACAGATTAAAGGAATCGATGCCTTCCATCGATTACGACGTGATCAATCTGGTTTCTTGTATTTTGATCAGGGGATATCCATGTGGTCTTGTGGATATCTTTAAGCGGGAATCTGGTTTCACTCATTACCATGTTTCTTGTCGACCCGCATCTAACTAATCTGAATCCGTTATCGGTGGTGTTGTTGTGCAGACAGAATTTCCCCACTGCTGAACCAATTTTTATGTCATGTGAAGGGCAGGGATCATATATTTCTTCCAGGCGCTCATAGAATGCATATTAAATGACCTCATCTAAGAGATCCGTTGTGTTGAGCTTAAGAAACTTCTGTTACCTACTTCCTAAGTCGCATCGGTGGCAGCATGTTATTAGTTTACTCACATTTACTACCAGTGCACGGATGTTCAATGACATTGTCCGGGGAATACATGATCTCTCTGACGTTGTGTGCTGCTTGGTGGCCTCCAAAGAGAGATTTTGGTTATTCCCAGGTTAATCGACACACCCTAAGGCTAGACATTAGGCAAACTTTGATGTTGGTAGTTTTTACCTTTCTATGACCTCTTACCTTAAATGTAAATTGATCATAGCTTTTTGAATTTTTATACTAATCTAGTGAAATTAATCACAGTTTAGTGCTGTATGTCAGAGATATTCCAGTTTTTTCTTCAAAAAAAAAAATCGGAGATCTGAGAATATATTTTGGTAGAGACCAGAAAATATATTTGTTTGGCAGCGTTTGGAAATATCATATTAGAATTTTATTTTAGGGGGTAAAGTATCTTCCCTTTGGCAGGTCCGTGAATCATATCTGTTTATCAAACTATGTGTTCTTTACGTCTAAAATATAGAGTATGTCCAGCAACATTATAGAAAATATTAAGTGATATGAATTGGCGTAGTTTCCCATTACTGAACGTAATTTTTGGAACCGAAACAGATCAACGTCTCTTAAGGGTAAGCATGAAGACAAAGGGCAGCACTCGCATATCGACATGTTAGGTCGCTTTCACACAGTGCTTTAAAAATAGACAAAATGATTAACAAATGTTGAAGATATCGATTTTTGGTTTTAGAGCACCAAGTAATATTTTCTGTGCAACATTTTTGTATATCATTTAAATGTTGAAAAGTCCCATTTTAAGGTCATTCTCTGATTATTTTCGAAATAAGAAGAAGAGCACCTAACGCTTTCATTCCACAAAGGAAATATTCCGTCCTCCCAAATTGTGTTGCACTGTGTAATTGACATCTCCATTACTCAATATACAATATAATTGTCACATAAAACAATAAATACTTGTTTTTATACACACTCTGCCCAATCCTCTCATAAATGTTATCAAAATACGTCTGCCTATGTTACTTCGCTCGCTATTTTTACTTAAACTTCCTCCCAGAAATGTTTGACCTCCATCGTATAGAATTGAATTCACAACACAGCAGAGGTGGAGGATCAGAGCCAAATGCGCCCAATTCACTTCTCGACGTTTGATTGTATGTACTTCATAACAACAACAACAAAAAACAAAAACTGCATAATGAACTTGTTTGCCACTTTGTTCTATGGTTAAAACAAGCTAAAAGCAAAATAGGGGGAAATACCAACAACGACGCTTTGCCCATAAAATCATTATATATTCAAAGTTTTTGTTAAAGAACACAACGGCCTTTTTTTGCCGCTGTGCAAAATTTTCTTAATTGTTTGCTGATTTCAAACGTTCACCAACCAAGTCTCGTTTAATTCAATTTTAATTGAATTAATTGCAACACAAGACCGACTCTAACGACGACTACGGCGACGATGGCGATGATTCTCTTCAGCAGCGGCGGCAATACGGCAGTGGCAACTGCATCGGCAAAACGGATCGAACATACTATACTGTGAATGTAGTCACTGTCCTGGCGAAATGCATAATCAATGAAACGCATCCGAGAACAGAGAAATGAACCATCTATACGACTACAACTATACGCGTCTGCCTTACCTAAGGGTATATAGGGGCATACAAATTTACATGTGTGCGCAGTTACAGCAGAGTGTTTGTTACACGCATACAGTGGCAAAAAAAATATTTTTAGCTGCTTTTTTTTGGATTACAGTCATTGGCAATGCAAGTACTCGGTTCAGGGGGATAATGCGTCTATGGTAGAAAAGAGGGAGCCAGGATATAGAAAATTATTACGAAGCCTCGACACCTGTCATCTGTTCATCGACTAAAAAGCTGAACTCGACAGTACGAAACGACAGAAACTATTAGATGCCAAAGCTGAGTTTGGTATCCCCGCGAAGCTAATACGACTTTGCGGTATGACACCGACTGACACGAAGTCTTCAGTGAAAATATGCACAAATCTATCAGAGCCATTTTCTATCAAGCGAGGTTTCAGACAAATGGCATGTGTGTCATGTGATCTCTTTAACATCATAATGGATATGATCATGTGGAAGGCAGCAGTAAACACAACTTGCACCGTATTTAACAAAAGGTACATGCTGATCGCGTATGCCGATGATAAAGATATCATCGGCCAAAGACTGTGGCATCTTACTACGGCCAGTGGGTCTGGCTATTAATGAGGACTAAACCAAGTCATTTGTTTCAACGAACAAAGAGTTTACTCGTTTGAGACGCTGCGTGAAGGTTGACAACTATAACTTTAATATAAGTGGTAGATTATTCTGTCAACCTCCGCCATAAACAAAAATAATATTGTCAGCCTGGAAATCAAGAGACGAGTATTGATCGCAATTTGCTGCTACTATGCGCTAAGGACGCGTTTTAATAATAAAGCTATCTCTCGACGAACGAAGGTCTATGTTTACCAGACACTGATCCTACCTGTCTTGCTCTACAAGGGCATCGGCATAGTCACCGAATGCGCTGACTTGGACACGTTGTACGAACGGACGAAAATGCTTCATCTTGGTGTGACGAAATATCTACGATGCGAAAAGACCGAAGAGCTTGGAATACGTTTGTATGTGCGGCTACTCATAGGTAAATTTCTGTTGTTGCTGCCATTGAAGAAGAAGAAGCCTGTTTGTCCGTCTGTCCTCGCGTTTACAGCCGTAGTTTTAGAGATATCAAGCTAAAAGTGGGAACACAAGCTTATATCCTGAAATCGGAGGTTAAGTTCGATGATCGGTCAAATCCTACTCCCACCTTCCATACAAACTCTCCATTTTTGGAGTCTCTCCCTGCGATTACAGCCATAGTTTAAGAGCTATCCAGCTGAAACTTTGTAAGCAAACTTCTGTTGAGGTCTAAGATGAGTGAGATTGGTCAAAAACTACACCCGTACAAATTTCCCCTTTTTACTAGTGTGTCCCTGCAATTGCAGCTGTAATTAAGTAGCTTTCGGCTTGAAATTGTATATGCATGGTTCTATCGTCTAAGCGGAGGTTAAGTCCTAAGATGAGGACGATTGGTTAAAACATACTCCCAAATCCCATTCAAACTCTACAATTTTGGAGTCTCTCCCACCGAAATCAGCCATATTTTAAGAGCTATCGAGCTGAAACTTTGTAAGCAAGCTTCTGTTCTGTAAGTAAAGGTTGAGGTCTAAGATGAGTGAGATCGGTTATATACAACTTTCATTTAGATCGCCCCTTTTTAGGGATGCCCGTTTATCTGTCCTCGCGCTTATAGCCTTAGTTTAAGAATTATCGAACTGAAATAAGATATGTAAGCTTCTATGATCTAAGCGGAGGTTAAGTTCTGAGATAGCCGATATCGGACAAATACTACTCCCACTTCCATACAAACAACCGTTTTTTGGGTTGTCTGTCTGTTTCTTCCTACGATTATAGCCTTAATTTAAGAGCGCATTGAGCAGAAATTTGGTATACAAGCAGAGGTAAAGTATTAATATGAATGTTATCAGATACTCGCCTTAATACACACGAATTGTAGATGAAAACGGTTACTTATATCTTAGGCGATGCGAGATATAACTGTTGTCGACTACTTAAATTTCATAGCAATTCGTTATCGATAACTTACGTCAGAGTAATAAATAAAATTCCACATAACTCATACGCTCTGGCATGGGAAAAAAAACTCATATCGTCACATAATATGCTAGGACCTTAATAAATAACTTTTTGCGACATAATAATGTTTAACCCACAATTATTAGTTCATTTTATGCTTCCTTACAATAAAAACAGATTAAGTCAATTTTTAATAAATTTGTATTTGCAAAATAATGAGATGTAATCGGGTTAAAATATAGAAATGATGATAAATTTCCATCTTGAGCAAAAAAAATCGTACGGCCATTACATTAATAATGCAATCAACTTGACAATATGAGTGATACAGAAGTTCTTATTTTTGGGACTACTTTCACGAGCAATTCTCAGAATTGAGTCCCAAAATCATGTGTTGTACTATACAGTTCAATAACTATGGTCATTTTACAATAAATTACAACAAAACAGTTACCATAAAAACAGTTATGTTATTCTTTAATAAGTTCTATTTGCAAAATGGCTAAATAAAACCTTGTTAAAATATTCTAAAAATCCATCTTGAGCAGGTAAATTCGTAATACCGTTAAATTATTAATGCATCCAACTTGACAAAACGAATGATGCAGAAGTTTTTATATTCGGGGCTACTTTCATATACAATCCTCAGAATTGAGTCCCAAAATATAGCAATATAACAAAACGTAACAAAATTCCGCTATACAATATTTACTAACTTCAAATCAATATTAAATTATTATGGCATGTAACTTGACAAAACAAATGAACAGAACTTCTTCTTTTTGGGACTACTTTCACGTGCACTTCTCAGAATTGAGTCCCACATCAATGAGCTGAAAAATTTTATACTTTGTTATATTATACTTATAATTATATTAGAATAATATTATAAAATGATAGCAAACTGGCGTCTAAGGCAATCGGCTAATGAGTCATTTTGGAAGACGTATTTCTATGTGAAAACAGCAATACCAAAGGCCTGTGATCGGTTAATACGAAAAACATCCTTCCATTCACATGGGGTCTGAAAAAATTATTTCCCAATGTATATCTATTAACACCTTTGATTCTAGTAGATAGGGGATATGGGTGGATAGCGTGAAAATCAACCAACATTAATAAAGTTGAAAACGCGGCCAATGACTTGAAATTCATAATTTACAAACTTCTGTTTACTTTTAACTTGATAAAATTTTATCAAAATTTATCCATGGTAGCCATACATGCATAATATTAATGGTTGCCACTGTACATATCCGTATGCATGTAAATCATCACAAGTATGGTTGTGCATCATGCATCAAATTGGTTACTAGCTGCAAGATTTGTTCACTCACCGATATTGGCCCAGCTGCGGCAAAAATGGCTACGAAGGCCTTATATTATGACTTTCGTAGGATTTAGTAGGAGCGCTTTCCGTTTTAGGTTTGGATTTAACCCTAAGTTTTTTTGATAATAATTTTATTATATTTATATTTATAATTGATAAAACTGAATAAAATAGCAATTTTAAAACAATTGAAATCAAGAAGATCTTCTACATGCATTCTGTTAAAAGGATCGAGCGACTGTGTTTTAGATTAATATAATATAACAATAAAAGAAGGCATTTATGGCCTTTTAAGTGATAGTACAGTAGAAGGCATTGCTTATCCAAAAAAATTACCACCTCATATAGCGATGGCCTTGTTCAATTTCCGCCATGGGAATGCGATTGAAGTGCATCGCTTCATATGTGTATGTTTGCGTATGTGTGAAGCATAGTTTGTACACCAATGTAGGTATGTTTTGGCGAGGACGAAGACCGTCACTCTGTTTGGAATGAAAATGCGGTCGAGTTAAATATTACTTGACTTAATATGAACACTACATATGTATGAGTGTACAAACACATGTATGCACGTATGTATTTGTTATGCGAATATATGTAATTGGTGCAGAGGTCCTGGCTTTCAAGTGTACAATGCACGACGTTCGGCTGGCAAACTGCAAACATTACAAATCGAATTTTAATTAATTTGTTGTACTGAGAGCAATGTGCGTTAATTAGGATACTAAATGTTGCACACACACATACGCGCAAAAAAAAGAAGGTCATCCCCACACGAAGCCTGGCCACTACGATGCTGGCGTGCACAGTATTCGGCCAGACAATGGGTCAACAATGAATGGCAAAGCGTGAATTAAGTAATGGTGGCAGACGTGGCGTAGTTGGTGTCTATTACTTCGTTTAAAATAAAAATAATCATTGAATTAACCAGACGTGGGTCGGTGTTTGTCTGTGTTGTCGTAATTGAGTGGTCCGGGTAACCACATTGGCTGTGTGGCATGGCCTGGCCCTACTCTCTAAACACATTGGTCGGTCTGTCTGTCAGGTAATCAAAGTGATGATGACCTCCTGCTTGTACCAGCCCAGCATAGCGACCACAGCCAACACTCGACCAGCGTCAAATGCACAGGGTGGCGAATGGAGAGTGCCATTTGTCATCGTGCGATGGCTTGCGCGGCTAAAGGATGTGGGTGGAATTTATGGGACCAGCTTCAATAAGCTCAACCACTGTAACCCGGAGTATTTAATGATTTCATTTGTAATTCATGGAAAATGTCAAATTGTATTTGCTGCCACGTTGCCACAATGATTTATCAACGCGTAATACAATTAATATTTAATAGAAACACTCATTTCCACTTGAGCGCAAAAACGAAAAAAGTCAAGAGCTCAACAAAATAGTTTGCAGGACTCGCAGAGACCGGGACGAATCAGCAGAGTTGTACACAACAATTTGCATTTTTATCGTTTGTAATTTGAACTAATTATTTCTGTAAAATAATTACAAGTGTTTGCAAAGGCGAGAATTAATGGAAATTTATATGTCTGGTAGCTCACAACGCAGCAGATATGGACGTAGTACATATTTATTAAAGACATTTAAGCGAAAATTGGTGACCGGTTAAAGCAACTGCATTCTATTTAAGAGTAGTATATCAAAAAAAGGACATTAGTATGGAATGTATGACTGCAGCATAAAGAATCAGATGTCGAGCTAAATTGAAACTTACAACTTTTTTTCCTCTGTTTGTACCTGATACTAATCACATGCAAAAGGTAACAATATGGCAAAAAAATAATGTATTAGACATTACTAACATTTCAAGTAAACTGACATATAAATGTTACATATCTATCGTTCCCAAATTGAGTTAATTTGTGACAATAATCATGCCAACAAATGTTGAAGTGAGCCAAAACGACATTGTTAGCTTCTATAACGTTTATGGGAGAGTTCCAGACTTGTGCGTATATGTAAGCAGTATTTACGTGATTCCTACCTTAGCGAACTCAATTGCCTATTTTATCAGTACATCAGAAGAAATTCATCGTAGGGGGACGGAAATGAATGACAATGAATCTTAACCACCATTGATTATGTAAAAAACAAATTGTCTATGATATTTTGAGTTGGTCTATCTATGCAAATCCTTCTTTCTTTTATATTTTCTCTTTAGGATTTTCTAAACATTAACACAGGAAATTCCTTTCCTTCTCATATTCACTATTTTTCTTACAAAGAACTGTCATTGGGGTTTGGCTTTTGCAAATAAAACTTAATTAAAAATTAACTTAATCTGTTTTTATTGTAAGGATGCATAAAGTTACATAGTACTTGTGGGTTAAACGTTATTGTGTCGCAATAAGCTATTTATTAAGGTCATAGCATATTAATATGAAGTTTACCTATGCCACAGCGGAATATTATTTATTACTCATACGTAAGTTAGTATGGTATATACTAGGGATGTAACGAATGTGCTTTAGCGATAGCGAATGCGAATGCGAATATTGGAATAATTTTTTTTGCGAAAGCGAATGCGAATACTTATTTTTGGTTTTTGCGAATGCGAATGCGAATACTTATAATTTTTGCGAATGCGAAAACGAATATTTCAAAATTGTTTAGCGAATGCCAAAAAATATTTTATGTTAACGAATAATTTAGTTTCATTCCTACTGTCTGCCTTTTCAAATAGAAATATGTATTCCAGTTATGTTATTAAGCATAAAATATTGATTTCAAAGTAAAACAAAAACAAAAATATATATTATTCTCAGTAATTCAGTCTTTAAGGTAACTTAACAATAATTTTATTTACTTTCGAAAACTTTGACGTATTAAGTATTCAAAGTTTAGTAGAGCCAAATTGTATTTAACAAAAAGAAACTTCGCTGCTTTTTCGCTATCTTTCGCTATCTAGTTCTTAGTGGATCATAGATACGTCCGGCTCCACTAAACAACTGTTCGCTGGGAACACTTCCCGGAGGCGTAGCACAGTGTGAGATTTAGTCAATCTAGCGTCTCAAAATTAATTTTTATATGAAGTTTTAGAGATATCGACTTGAAATTTGGCACGATCGTTAAGGAGATTATAAGCTTCAATATGGTGAAAGATAACTAGTTCCAACTAGTGTCAAAGGGGACTAGTTCCGAACTATCCTCAAAAACACTAGTTGGGGACAATTTTTTTTACACATTTATATTCAATATTTCTTCTTTTTTTCTCTTCTAACTAAAACTTGTCGATATATTGATATAAGTACCCACATACAACCATTTCTATAAAATGCTTCAAGTTTCGAACTTTAGTTTTCGATGATTCTTTGCAAATGAGAAAAATAAAAAGTTAATGTTTCAATGTTAAATTTATTGATATCTAAAACATTATAAAGAGGAAAAATTAAAAAATTCAACGAAAGTTCTTAAAAGAATGGAAAATATTCAAAATAAGATATTAACCAAAAACCAAAATAAAGAAATTATATACAAATTATACAAAAGTAAAAAGCGAAAAGTAGAAATAAAAAAAAATAAGGAATTTATACAAAAATAAAAATTCCAGAGAGCTGCAAGCAAAATTTTTTATGCTAAATAATCAAATTCATCATTTAGTTGGGTGTCAGACAAAAGTGCAATGACCTCAGAAGGTAAAGTAGAACGCTTGGTTTTTGGGGGCAAACGTAAACTTGCAATCAAAGGGTCTGACGTGATAAGCAACCTATGCAATAAATCTATGTTGGTGTCAACTCGGGACGTTTTTCTTGTGAACAGTTCGCGATACTGTCTCGACTCTTTATTGCGTGCTTCTTGCGCTTCTTCGGAAAAGTTTCCTATGGGAAGAATGCATGAAGATATTAACTCTTTGCATTTCCGTTTTTGTGTACTCGAAGCACTTTCAGCAAACTCTTTTTCTCGCTTTCCGCGTTGTGGTATTTGTTTTGAAGTTGATGGTGCGTGATCAAGAGCAAAATCAATAGCAGAAATTTTTGAACTTAGCCAAATAGCATTGTCATGCATAAATCTTGCTTTATCACGGTGAGATTTGCTCCATCGCGATTGAAATTGGAAGCAAAGCTTTTTTATTCGATCTTTAATTTTGGTATCGTCAACATCTGGTCCTAAAATTAATATAACGTGCTTTTCGACCGCTTCTGTTTTTTCTATTTTCACCTTGCTCAACCAAATCCAAAATAGCTCCTCTCGCGATATTTCACTCATACTAAAAAAAGGCATAAAATGGGCAGGATTTTATTTTTTAAATTTGTTTTGGGCACATTAACAAAGATTCTGCTGGCATTCCCATCACGGAACTCCGTGGGACTTGGAAGTTCTAGTCTATCAAAAATTTGAAAGCTTTAAAATTTGTCTTACCTTTTAGGTGGTTATAAAACAATTTTTTCAAAATACTTGAGTGCAAAAATAAATATTGAATAAAACAAAAGTTTTAAGTTTAAGTAATAACCTTTAATACAAAAAATATTTTAGGCCAAAAAAAACACTCACAACTTCGACCTGATCACTCAAACTTTTGTGATCAATGCAAGCTTGAAAATCAATTGTTTCATGCTATGAAATTGCTCGTGTTTGATAGCTGTTATCACGCCAATAACATTTTTTTATTCTCTTTTGTTTTCGTAACAATTGGGGTCTCTTCTCACGTTAAAAAAAATATGAGCGAGTTACGAAAACATTTTTTTTTAATTTCGAGATGCCAGATTGATTAAATCTCACAGTGTGCGTAGCTAAGAACTGGCGTACCTTTGGACTAACTTTTGGTATTTCGAGCTGTTTCGTTTCCACCACAATAAGGGATCTTCTGAAATATAAATTTTTTCTCTTCATTTTATTTAGCTAACAATTTTTTTGCATGAGAGACTGAATACGTGATCTTTTGCATGTCGTCATCAGTTCCACTACTACTATTACTTGTATGAATGCGAATATTGGAATATTTTTTTTGCGAAAGCGAATGCGAATTTTGAAATATATATTTATACGAATGCGAATGCGAAAGCGAATGTACAAAACGATGCGAATAATTCGCATTCGCATATGAACGTTCGTTGCATCCCTAGTATGTACTAGAGGGTAGAGTTGGACTTTCTAGTTCCTTTTAGTGAATTGTTCCGTTCAGTTCCATTCATCAAAAGGAAGTAGATCGTTCCTTCTCTACCTTTTCGTTACTTTTGATCTTTTCGTTCACTAATTCCTTTCTATCACTTTGTTCACCCGTTCAATATGTTTTGATTGTTTTTAGTTATTTTTCGGTTTAATAAGTGAACGATTTGCAAACAAACATACTGAAAAATGAGAGCTGCTTAAAAATTTATGAATTAAATGGTGTGTTTAGAAAAAAAAGTAATCAAGGCATTGATGACTTAGAAAAGAGCTAGAAATTTGGATTTTTTTTTTAGTATTTTCAGAATTTGGAAAAATAAAATTTGGTTTCAATATGTTAATTAGAATTATTTTCTATCGCTCGTAAAAAATTTATTTTTTTTTTTAATTCAAAAATTACAAAAATTTGATGGCATTTTAAAAAATCCGAAAATGTCCGACATTTTTTTATTTTGTTTTTATTTAGTTTATAGGTCAAAAAAAAAATGATAACTAATTTTTGCCACAACTTCAAATAAAATTAATTTTAAAATAGTTGTAAATTCACATTTTTTACATACAGTTCTATTAGTTATAGATAATTTTGTATGGGAGGTAACAGAAGCGGTCTGCCTATTAAGTCCACATTTATTCCAGAGTCAAAATTATCTTTGCTAAACATGACTGCATTAAGAGGTCATTTGCATGGGAGCTACCAGAAGGGTTGTGGCAAAGGTTTTGTATTTTTATTTGTTATTATTATTATTATTAGCCTTTAAAACAACTTGACACATATCTATATATATATTTATATCTAAGTGCCTAAGTCAGAGGCCGAAATGATCAAAGATTTCCATTCGCTTCGATCTTGTGCGCACCGTCTCCAGTCAGTCCTACCAAGCAGCGTCAGTGATTCCTTCACCTGGTCCTTCCAACGTAGTCGCGGTCTCCCTCTTTTGCGCCGTCCTTCGAGGTCTTGATAGAATACCTTTCGCGCTGGAGTTTCCTCATCCATTCTCACGACATGGCCTAGCCAGCGTAGACGTTGCACTTTTATTTGCTTAACCCTAGACGGGTAATCTTCGTCGGTTCGACGAACACCGTTGCTTTTTTTTCAAATATCTCTCTTATTTTGCACAATATTCTGTTGCCTTTTGCAATAGCGTTAGTTTGTGATGTTTTTTTCAATCTATGCTGGCATATGACAGCATTAGTTTAGCGTAATTGTTATATATTTGCAATAAACAAAAACTCGCGTCGTCGAAACGACGAAGGTTACCTTTTGTGTGACTTTTTGCTCTTGCAAAAAAGTCACCAAATCAAAAAATATTTTGATTTTTTAAATTAAAATATTTAAAATATCGGAATATATAATTTGACTGAAATTTGTGAAAAAGCTCTTGAGGACTCTAACAGCGATTCAATGATCGAAGAGCAAATTGAAAAATATGTCGAGGAAGATATATTTTTGCATGAGGGTGAGTACGACTGCGATGACGATATTATACCAGATTCGGGTGATGAAAATAATCGTGAGCCACTGAATTTGTTCCGAAATTACTAATAATGTGTAAAAAAAACAATTCGTGGGAAACAAATAAAATTGTTAGTCCACTAAAAATTAAATGATTTAAGGCGTGAAATAAATATATTGCATCAAAGGTGAGAACCGACTAGTGAAGCAATTGACCAAACTAACCCCTAATCGTACTTCTAACAATTCGAGTGCGATGATATTTCGTACGAAATTGTAAATTAGAAGAATGTTGAAATTGAGAATCGCGTTCAACGACACGAGTTTTTCAATAAATAAATTCTGGCCTTTTTAAGCCTCTTTAATCAATAATAGAAGAATAAATTACTGAAAACAAATATTTATGAAATTGTCGAATGTTGGAAATGAAAAAGAAGAACAAGAAAACGCTAATTTTGTAAAAATAGTTTTTGCGAAAAAAGAAAAATGCAAAAGATTTATTGTTATACCTGTATGTGGGAAGCACAAATTCTAACTTGTGTCCACTATACAAAGAAATAATTTTTCGAAAAAATTTTTGTTTTAATTGATAAAATTAAGTGTATTGTAAATGTTTTTGCACAAGTTGAGAAGCCATGTCTATTTTGTTTAATACTAAAGAACTATTTAAATACTAGTATCAACTTGAGACCAAAAAATGGGCTGAAAAGAGACATGCTCGATAATAAACCAAATAGCTTTAAAAATATACAGTTTTTGTGTTATCTTCTTCGCTAGAGTCTGTAATTGATTAAATATGATGTTTCGGACTGGTACGCTAGATTTTTTGCTAAGAATTTCCAAGTGAAATAGGACTTCGTCGATTCGACGAAGATTACCCTTAGTGTGTGTAAAATATGATTACCCTTCTAGGGTTAACGACATCAATGTCGTGGTATAACTCGTACAGCTCATGGTTCATCCGAATCCTAAACTCGCCGTTTACGCAAATGGGTCCATATATTTTGTGGAGTATTTTCTCTCAAACACCGCCAGATGAGCTGCATCTGCCTGTGTAATTACCCAAGATTCGGAGGCGTACAACAGGACCTGGTACAGCTGGACTTTGGTAGTTCGAGATAGGGTGGTGTTTATAAAGTGCTCGCGTAGTCCAAAGAAACACCTGTTGGCAAGCACTATTCTCCGTTTTATTTCGATGGCGGATCCAAGGTAGATAAATTCATCCACTACCTCAAAGCAATAGTTTTCAACGTTCACGCTGCGTCCCCAACGGGTGGACACTTTGTTCGATGATACCATTAACTTCGTCTTGTCCTCATTCACTGCCAAACCCATTTTCGCTGACTCCCTTTCAACTGATGAGAAAACAGCTGTTACCTCTCGCATCGTTCGACCGATAATGTCGATATCATCCGCATATGCGAGCAGCATGTGGCTCTTATTAAATATGGTGCCTGACATGTTAACCGCTGCTTTCCTTAACACCTTCTCCATCACTATGTTGAACAGCATACATGACAAACCGTCACCCTGTCTAAGACCTCTCGTCGTATCGAATGGTGCAGATAGATCCTTGCCAATCCGAACAGAGGATTTGGTATTCGTAAGGGTACACCGGCAGAGACGAATTATCTTCGCAGGAATACCGAACTCAGACATGGCTTCGTATAGTCGATGCCTGATGGGACTATCGAAGGCAGCTTTGTAATCGATGTAATGTAACCGTAGTGTAAATATCTGATCCGTCGTGGATTTGCCTGGTCTAAAGCCGCACTGATAAGGTCCAATCAGGTTTTCCACAATTGGCTTTAGACGTTCACACAGTATGCTAGACAGGACCTTATACGCAATCGGTAAGAGGCTAACTCCACGATAGTTTTTACACTCACTACGGTCACCTTTTTTGTAGATTGGACATAGCACACTGAGATTCCAATCCTGTGGCATGCTCTCCTGAAGCCAAATGTTCTCTATGAGCTGTTGCATGCTTAAAACAAGCTCATCTCCACCCGCCTTAAACAACTCAGCTGGAAGACCATCAGCCCCAGCGGCATTGTTGTTCTTTAGGCGGGATATGGTAGTTGTTATCTCAGCTTGGCTCGGAGGTGGACACTCGATGTTATCCTCTCGGATTGGTGCACAGTCTTCTTCCGTCAAGTTTTCACACATCAAAGTAAGAAATCTCTGATGCAAAAACAGCACTGACTGTCGCTCTATACCAGGCGTTCTCAGCCGTTGGGGCACGCCTCTCTGAGGAACTTAGAGTACTTCCTGAGGAGGCATGCCCATTGTTATTTAATTGCACATGCATTAAAACAGATAAAATCTGCGGAGAACTCTTACTTTAAAAATCTCTTTCAACTCCATTAAAAGAAAAGAATATTTTCCTAGCTTTGTACGAATTTTTGGAGCAAAATTATATTTCTTGGATGAATATTGTTGACAGATACTGATGCTGCACCCTCAATGATGGCTGCAGAATTGGATTTATACAACTGGTAAAGCAGAAAAACGAAAATATTATCCTTACACAATGTATTATATACAGAAAAGTTATCAGATCGTAAATGAGGAAAGAATTGACAAAACGCCATTTGAAACGTTAGCCAAGATTTTGAGGGTATTAGTAAAATTTTGTGTACTCGAACAGAGCTACAACAACTACTAGGTTCATTAAATTTTTTCCACTCTATAGCAGTGTGTATTTGTTTTTATGTGCATTAGGGAGCCATGGGGATGAAGCGGTCGAGAAGCCCTGCTCTATACTAGTAAAATAAGATGGGGCAGACTTCAAAAAAATTGTAATGGTTCACTGTATTCATTGACATAGAGTAAAAAAAAATCAAGTATTCCGTTTTTTAATCATTCCCAAGCGAAGTCAAAAGTACGGTAAGTACGGATTTTTTTAAATCCAGTACAAAATGCTTGATCCAAGAACGGATAAACCTAGCCTGGAATTCTTATTTGTAGATGTTATTAAGCCTTGTGGCGCTTGATTTCTAAGCATAAACTTCTAAATAATAGACGACATTAAGCCTTGATTTTTAAGTATAACATTTTCAAATATGGATGGCATTAAGCCTGCTCGGGCTTGAATTCTAAGTACAGAATTCTTAATTATAGATGACATTAAGTTAACATAGATGGGGCTTGATATTTTTTAAATAATATGCGGATAGCTAATTTGATAGTTGCCAAACTATTTAATCAGTACCCTTTTGCGTCGCTTTTTTACTATCATTACAAACATAAAGTGTTATAATCTCCACTAAATTATTGAGAAGTCAAAACACACTGGTGCGAAAATGGCGGCTCCACGAAAAGCCCCCCAATGAAATAACGCCCAAATGAGAAATGAAATATTCCCCAAATTTTTTTCATACATTTTTGGGTGTTATTTCATATGAAATAACTCCCAATTTTTTTGGGCCATTTTTCATTTTTTTTGGGAATTATTTCATTCTTCTTTTGGGGTTTTCAAATTATGAAATAATCTCCAATGAAATAACACCCAATCAATTTTTTAAATTTGGGGATTGTTTCATATCGTGTATAATTTGGGTGTTATTTCATTTTTTATTCGGGTGTTGTTTCATTTTAAAGCTGTTGGTTTTTAGGGGTTATAATTATAAAATTATATAAAAATAGGCCTTTTACAAGAAAACTTTTAGCCTGTGAATATATGACAATATCTTTTGAATGTTTACAGATATTTCCATTTATGTTCATACTGACTGATAGAAAATCAACAAAATGCAAAGTTCGATTAGTGCACACAAAGAATGTAATTATTTTTTTAATTTGTAAGAGTTCTTCAAAAGGATTAATTCAATAAAAGCAGAGAGTTTGATTTGCTTGTAAACACTGGAGGTGGTTGTGTAAATGTCAAACGTAAAAGGCAAATTGCCTTCCGAACTGCAAAAATAGAGCAGGGCTACAACAATCTACGATCCACACGATTCATTTCAATAATTTTGCGACTGATTTTGCTGATGGTCCTTATTGACTTCATGAAATCCTTGGTGAAACTGACTTTTATGAATTTTGGGCATAATTTCATTTTTGTTCCTGATGGGGTTTATTTCATTGGGGGTTATTTCATTTTCATCATTGGGTGTTATTTCATATGAAATAACTCCCAAATATTGGGGTTTGTTTCGTTTTCGCTTTGGGGTTTATTTCATTTATTTTTGGATGTTATTTCATTTACTGTTTTTGGGTGTTATTTCCAATTTTTTGGGGTTTATTTCATTGGGGGTTATTTCCTGGGCGTTATTTCATTGGGGGGCTTTTCGTGGAGCCAAAATGGCATCAACGAAGATCACACGATTTTTGCAAAAACTTAAATTTAGAATGCGAATTAATTGTGGGGAGAAACCATTAAGCTAGGAGAGTAAATGTTATTTCTCTCCCAAATATTTTTTTTCTGAGAGATTTATGTAAAGTTTTTTAATCATACTTTGAGTCAGATATTACTTAATATTTATTATAAGAATTTTTTACTTGATAGTTGACAAGTTCGTTCTTAATATTCTCCAATTAAGTTCGTACATACTTAGTTGGAGAATTTCATTCTTATTTTAATAATTTCTACAGAGATTAATGTAAGATTTTTATTCTTACTTTAAGTTAGAAAAAACTTGATATTATTTCTAAGAATTTTTAACTTTAAAGTTGGGAATTTTTTCTATTTTTCGACTCACAACAAACGGCACCTTCTTGTTTAAAGATGAATGCAAACGTCAGTCATGTCAACATAGAGGGGGCCGCCGATGTAAGAGAATGTAGATGACTGGAGACATGAACCGAACCATGGATCTCCAGCATGATAGTCGCGTGTTCTAACGCTGATGACACAACCGGTCCCTAACTGTTACACATCTATTTAAAATAAGTTATTAATTCGCTTAAAATTTAAGTTCAAGTTTGAACTAACATACATAAAAGATACCCACACTCATTTGATTTAAATAAATTTAAAAGCTTCCGTATTACACACTTCGATTGTGGTATTTAATTCCATAAATATGCATAATTTTCTAAACCAATAAAACCACTTTAATCACGAGTGTATGAGGGCGTTAAAAAGCTTTAAATGAATCTCAATTGCGGTGTAGGTTTGATGTGTTCATCACGTATTAACTGTCATAGCATTTTGCCGGTCGCAGTAATGCGAAAATGCCATAATCATATTAACACTTAAAGGAGCGAGCAAAAACATCACGAATACACTGCAAAGGAGGAGAGCGGAAAGAGAACAGCAGATATACTAGAAACACAGCGAAAACATTGGCAATTGCATTGTCATGAACAACAGTAATCACTTCAGCGACAATAAAAGGAGCAATGATAATAAAAATAACAATGAACATTTAAAAGGATGCGACAATAATTGCAATGGATGTTTTCAACCATCCTGATCCGGCTGAGATCCCATCGGTAGCGATGGAGGCGACGGAGGCGGCGGTGTGGTTGACAATGATGCTGCGAAAACATTCTAATTAGTTAAAGTGTCTCAAAATTGAGATAGAGAGTTGTGTTTTTTGTTTATAAACTAAATAGTATTAAAGTTAAGAGTTGAAGTTAGTGTATTCAGACAACTTTTTTTTGCAGGTGACAATATCTGTGACAGTTTGTTAACACACAAACTGGAAAAGTGTATCTTTTGGGGTATTCTTGTTCTAAAATTATACATTTGCCAAAACTTTAAATGCAGCGCTTAAGACAATTGGAAGTGTCATTGAAATAGTCTTTGCCAAACCAAACCGCAGGTTCAAATCCTGGCTCCAGTCATCTTAAAAAAAAAGAAAATTTTGTTTTCATTGTCGGCTCCCCTCGAATGTAGTTGACAGAAACTTCGCAGTATAAGTGTCGAGTCTATCAGCATGTCTAGTAAGAGCTTCTTAAACAGTGACGTTTGCATTCGTCGATAAACAAGTAGGTGCCGTTAGTCGTGAATCTAAGAATTGAATGCATGTTAATTCACAACAACGCGAGAAGCTATCCTATACCTCATTCATAGGGTGCAAAGGAAAATTAAGTAAGTAAGTATATGTTCAACATCTGTTCATCATTGATAGTATGCGAGATTTACAAGCACAAAGGTTGAAAGTATTTATTAATGAGTTCAAACAACTGAACTTTCTGTACAGGATTGGAACAAATCTTTTAATTGCATATGGTCGCAAATATTCTCGCTTTTAAGCCTTAACTGCATATAACATTTCGCACAGTCCCAAGATTATTTCAAATCATTAGCGACTGTATCCTACCCTATATATATGCACCACAAATCTAAGCGTAACTCATTGTAATTGTTGAATCACATTGTAAATCGCAGTGTGTGCATTTTGAAGTACATCTGTCTTTTCATTTCATGTCTTAAGTCGAAGTATCATGTGTGACTACAAATACCTACACATGTATATCCTTGTCATGTTTAAATTCAAATGTATGAAATGACCTTTCAATTTTCATTTGTTTGCTTTGTTTCTGTTTTCAGTGTTGCGCCTTCATAGTTGCTGGTGCTGGTGCTGCTGCTGCTGCTGCTGCTTCAACTGCATCTCAAGTATCGGTTTGAATAATTTATGTGCATCTCCAAGTGCGCGTCATGTGCGACTATGTGTGTCTGTGTTGGATTCATGTGTCAGGATACACAATGCCGCTAAGATATTCAAATCGCCCACACCCAACACCGCATTCACACATCGACATCGACAGATGTGTGAGAAGGAAACATCATTTGCAAATGTTGAAATTTGCATTGTTTTAATAGCGCTTTAGGCGTTTTTCTTGAAAATTGCAGCAAAAGTTCTACATCAAATGGAAAAGCTTTCATTCAAACGCCAACAGATGTACACACACCTATGTAGATAGAAGAGTAGAGCGACACAGCAGCGGAAAATGTGGTGCGCAAAGCCTAGAGTCGTGAGTGGTTTCCATTGGTTTCAGGAGGCCTACATCCGCATTATCTGATTTGGACATAGAGAGGCAGAAACCTCAGAAAATCTGGTTCATATTAATTCGCCACCGATGATGTTCTGGCTTAATCAGTTTATCGTAAAAGGATATCATTACGAGGCGGTATAGGTAAGAAGTAACAACAGAGAAAATGGCTTGCACAAAATTTGGCTCGCTAATATTCAAATAAATTACATAATGTCATCAACATCGACCAAAAAAAGTGATACATCGTTAACAAAACGTACGCAGATGTAAATATTATTATAATATTTTTAGAGAATTCTACATTTATTAACTGACTTGGAAAAAGTTGTTGGTCCATGAATCGGTAAATTCAGCCTACATAACGACACGTCAGATAACGGGTTTAGGCTCGTTAGCTTAGCAGTGACAGGGAACAATGTAGTGAGTGGAATTAGGTTTCAGCATAAAGATATACACCATGCTCATTGGCCATCCCCCGATCAAAGCACCAAATATCAAATTGAAGGCATCTATCTACTGTCATGGAGGTGCGCGTGATCTATGGTGCTAACATTGGCTCTGATCATTACCTGGTTGCAGCTTAGGAGCGCACAAAAAGCACGTTACCAATCAACAAAAAGATGGACATCACAATGGTGTACACCCCAGAGATATCTAACACCAACCCGAACTTAACCAACTTAAGCTATCCCAACTATTACGACAGAGCGCCTCTACTTCTGACGTTTCTGATACACAGTGGCAGCACAAAGCGCATTCAATGGAACCCGCCGCTTGGATATAAAAAATGTCTCTCAGACAAACCCTGGTACGATGAAGAATGTCCCATATCATTTGACAAACAGGATGCTGCTAGAGAATGGCATAAGGAAATAGTAAAACAGGCGAGTCAGATATTTAAGTGAAAAAAAACTTCAGATGAAGTAACGGGTGAATAAGGATATAAAGAGGAACAGGGAACGATTGCGGGTTCCGATAGGCTGCGAACTCTTCTATCGTCGACGATTTTTCTGAACCATTTTATACCAGATGAGGAATAAGACAAGGCGACAAACTCCAGTGCGGTCTATTTATCATTGCACATTGGTCGGAAATTTGAATTTTTTGGCCGAAATTGAAAAAATAAAATTGTCCAATTCGGACATTTTCTTGTGCATATATAAAGTAAACACAAATTTTGTCTATGTGATAATTAATCGTTATGCTGTAGCCAATCAAAGTTGACTTACACAGTCCAACATTTTTCAGCTCATTGACTTGGGACTCAATTCTGAGAACTGAACGTGAAAGTAGCCCCAAAAAGAATAAGCTCTGCATCATTCGTTTTGTCAAGTTGCATGCCATAATAATTTATTATCGATTTAAAGTTAGTAATTATCGTATAGGGGAATTTGTCACTTTTTTGTTCTTTAGTTATATTGTTATATGGTGGCGTATGATTATCATAAGTAAGTTTCCACGTTAATCAAGCGCCACGGAGTACAACAGTTTTATTGGCAACCCCAAAAACCACCATATTCACAATATCGGTTGAATTTCAGCAATTTTTGAAGAAAAAGTCTGCCAATTGGTATTCGCCATTTTGTTCTTTCAAAATTTGACTCCAGATTGAAAATCTTACTTACTTACTTAAGTGGCCCATTTAAACTCACGAACTTGTTTCATAAATTTGAGGCCAGAAGTATTAAAGAATTCCACATGTTTCTGTCTTCTACGTTTGTTCTCCAGTTAGTCGTGCCAGATGGTGGCACGTCCCCTACCACTTGGTCCTTACAACGAAGTTTGGGTCTCCCTGCTTCATCCTTCAGGTTCGCCTTGAAACTTCTTTCTCGCTGGAGCATTTACATCCATCCTGGCAACATGTCCCAGCAATTGATGTCGATGGAGTGTGGACTCTTTTAGGTACCTCGATGTCGTGATAAAGCTCATACAGCTCTTGGTTCATTCGATGGCGAAACTCGCCGTCGACTTAAATAGGTCCATATATGTTTCGGAGTACTTTTCTCTCAAATACTCGCTGGTTCTGTATGTCCGTTGTTGTAAGTACCCACGATTCTGCAGCATACAACAGAACGGGTAAAATCAACACCTGGTACAGCTATTTCTTCGTATCTCGAGATAAAGTGATGTTACTAAAGTGCTGCCGAAGTCTATAAAAACATCTATTAGCACTATTCTCCGCTTGATTTCTCGGCTAACATTCTTTTTATTGTTTACGGAAGATCCGAGTTAGGTAAACTCATCTACTTTTCCAAAACAATAATTTTCGAAGTTCACGGTGCGTCCCCATCGAGAGGACTCTTTGTTCGTCGAAATCATTATTTTCGTTTTGTCCTCGTTGACCGCTAAACCCATTTTTGTTAACTCCTTTTCTAGCGATGAGAAAACTGCAGTAACATCCCGCAGATTTTGGCCAATGATGTCTATATCATCGGCATAGGTTGTGGCATGTGACTCTTGTGGAATATGGTTACAGAAATGTTGGCATCAGCCTTTCTCATCATCTTCTCCATAACTATATTACAGGTGTAGTGTACAGGACAAGATATCACCCTGCCTAAAACCTCTTTCCGTATTGAGTGGTTCAGAGTGATCCTTACCAATCCTTACCGAGGATTTGGTGTTTTTCAAGGTACATCTGCAAAGTCGAATCACCGAATTTACCGAAGAGCCGAAGGCAACTTAGTAGTCGACAAAGAGGTGTCGACCTATTTTCATGAGCTTTTTCCAGGATTTGTCGTAGAGTGAATATTTGATCCGTCGTAGAATTACCAGGTCTAAAGCCGCTGATATGGTCCAATTAGTTTTACTACAATTGGCTTTAGACGTGCACACAATATGCTCGGAAGGACCTTGTACGCAATTGGTAAAAGGCTTATTTGGTAATAGGCTTATTCAGTTAAATGCAAGCATATTTTTAAAAATGTCCGCTATTTTGTATCTGCCGTTTGTTTTTATAAAAATTTAACTCCGAATTCGACATCATTAGTACCATAGATTATGTCCATTGAAAGTCTCCTTTATATTAATGCCAAATTTTTTTCACAGATCCGACCAATGTGCATTGTGATGGAATTGATAATGAGGAAAGCTGTAGTAAACATGAACGGCACGATTTTCAACAAAAGGCATATGCTACTTGCGTGCGCTGATGGTATAGACATCATCGGCTTAAAACTGAGGGATGTTACTGCAGTCTTCACAGGTATACAGAAGGACACAGCTTAAATAGGTCTACCAGTAAATGAAAATAAAAAAAGTTATTAGTTTCAACGAACATTGACAACGAATGTCGAACGAACGTTGACAACTACAACTTCAAAGGAAAAATTATTTCATCTACTTCAGCTCCGCTATTAATAAAACAAATAACGTCAGCCTTGAAATTCGGAGCCCTATCTGTATGGACGAATAAAAAACCAGCTATACCAGGTACTGATTCTAAATTTCTTGATGTATGGGCCCAAAATCGTTTACTGAGAGTATCGACGTCGTATGAATCATGAGCTGTACTAGATATATATAGACATTGACGTGGTCAATCGCATCAAGGTATAGCGGTTGCGTTGGCTTGGTCATGTGGTCAAATGGACTGCGTAGAAAAGGGCGACCAAATCTTCCTTGGAAATACCAGGTTACAGATAACCTTACAGAAATTGGTGTACGAACTGGGTAAGAGTAGTTAGTAGTTACAAAAGCTTACTTTAATTTATATTTCTTGCAAAAACTGTGAGACTTATAACATTTTTTCTTGGGATTATGTCCGAATAATTCGCGGCCATAATCTTCTTGAAGGTTATGTTATTATTTCACCTGGCGTGGAATGATGGTTAGAACACACAACTATCATCGAGGTGACCTGGCTCCGGCCCACTCAATTATGGTGTGTAAAGGAAAATTAAGTGTGTAAGTTATCTTACTAAGCTCTGAACTCTAGCAAACGAAAACTGTTGTACCGAATTAATATTATTTCATTATTGCTGGAAAAAGGCCTCAACACATTCGCCACTGAAATGTAGCCAATGTCTTTTTTAAATGCATACATATATGTACACATGTCATATATGCAAATGTTATGTACTTGAAGCAAGCTCGAGGTGGGAATTTTTTCACTAATGGCCGTGCTATTCATAATTGTCATGACATTGTAAAGCAAGAAATGAATATAATTTACGCAGAGCTTAAAGAGAGTTGTTTCCTTTTTGGCAAATTTGGTTGCTTGTCAATCGAAGCAGTACATTAAATACTGAATATAAGACAAAAATTTGAAATGTGTTAGGAAACTTGAAACATTTTCGATTCTTAATTGATTGTGAGGTTTTTCTTTTAACATTTGAATATATTGTTAACGCGTGAAGAAATAATTTTTGTAAAAATATTTTTAAGTTAAAATTATCAATTTCATGATCACTACGACATGAAAAATATCAACAACTAGTTCAAAATATATGCCAGTTGTAAACACCGTTTATATAAATTTGGGTTCATATTTATGGATTCAATTACACTGTTTTTGGGAATTTTTAATTTGAATTCTCTGATCGTTATTCATTTAGATCTTTGTTCAATGGTAACAAATGTAAGAAGGCGCAATGTATTGTCTGAGAAAGAGGATGCTGCATAAAAGATAATACTGCAAGAATAATACACATGTTATTATATATGTGGTGTAACAATAAAAGTTAAAGCGAAGAGAGACGAAATAACTCTACAAAAAGGAAAAGCGTCTATGTAGGAGAAGAGAGAGCATGGATATCAAACTGGGATAGAGATGAAGTCCGCAAGTCGTTACAACAAATTTAAAGGTTTTAAACAGTTATCACCAGAGATGTTGAAATCTGGTCACGGAATCGCAGAGTGTGCTACAAATATGGAGGTAATATTTTTGTGCTATGCTTTCCCGATGACAGTGAAAGTTACGATATCACTCCAATCTTTCCTGACGGAGTACATTGCCCATTACCATGTCAACACGATGTCATTACGGCAATTAAACGGCATAAAAACAACATATGTTATCTATGCCCAATGAGTGGAATCTTTGTGTTTTAAGTCCTGTACTTAAGAAAGTGTGTGTCAAAAGTTTTTATTGTTGATGTAAGTTGTTTTTACAAACAAAGACCCTACTTTGGGGCGATGCTTAAACTTTGACTACTATACCTTTGAAGTTGTAACATGATGAAATTAATATTTCATCCGTACATAACAAATTAATACATTTAGAACGACATATTACATCTATGTTAAAATAAGAGAATATATCAAACCTCCGCACAATTTCAGCTCTTTTAAATGTGTGCGCCAACATTACACATACCATACACAACACGCACGACTTCAACGGTCAGCAACGCCGAGGTTTATAACACATCGCGGTATTCAGTGCAAACATATAAAATGAACTACTTCATAATTCTCATTTGGTGAATGTCAACTATAGTATAAGCAGACGACAATTTTGCTGATATGGTCGTCGGTGACTCCTCCAAGACAAATTGAATAGTTAAGGAATGTTATCTGATCTCCTCGATTCTTCTGAGATTATACAAAGACTTGTATGTTTGTAAAACTTACACAAAGTTTGTTCAATGATTCTTGACGCTGTGCACAGAGCAATACATAAAAGGTATCCAAGAATCCAGTCAGATAAAGTTTTGTGTCAAAAGTTGCCCTAAGCCGTATCTTCGAGCGAACTTTTGTCAACAATGAGTCATACGTTGGGTTGTATGCAACAAAATGTACAAGAACTGGATATGTTTACCAGAGAAACACTAAACGTACCACGCAACCTAGACTGCTTTATTTTAAATTTTTATATAAATTCGCCTTGTACCTTATAAAATAATAATTTGGTACATTACCCATTCATAACAATAAAAGTTTTATAAATTTGTTGAGATTAACATTCATGCTTTACACTTTTTAGTTTTGTTGCATGCGAACCTCGATACATACATACAACCTCTCTTCAGGCGTTAACAACGCCTGTTAATTCGCTTGAACTTAAGATGCTGTTGTTACCAGGGCTATGGACGGTAGGAGCAGACGCTGTGCAACGAGACCTTGCACTTGTACAACGGGCAACATATTAGGCTGTAGAACGAACCGTGAGTCTAGACAACGAATCCTTTTTGCGCTTGTACAACGGGGTATAAACCTGTAGAACGGACACACAGTTTGTACAATGAGTTCTAACACTTATACAACGGGCTATAAATCTGTAGGACGGACCATGAGTCCATACAACGGACTTTGAATCTCTACAACAAGTCCTTTTTGGGCTTGTACAACGGGTTATAAGCCCGTAAAACAAACATCAAGTCTGTAGAACTAGTCCTTGCACTTGTACAGTGGGCTATCATAACCCTGTACAACGGACCTTAAGTCTGTGCAACGAGTCCTCGAACTTGTAAGACCAGAGCATGGAAATTGGTTTTCTCATTTTAAGTTATTTAAGTACCTTAACGAATTTCACCAGAAAGTCCTATTGATTTTATCTGCGAGTCGTCTACGCACGGTTCGACTTGAATTACCGATCTGTACGAACTTTGACAGATGCCACGTCAAACCAGTCCTTTTCTTGTCACCGAATTACCGGGCGCTCGTCTAGGGATCTCCTTACTGTAATAGAGAACAACATATCCCCAGGTATCACTATACTTTACACCAGACACCATCAGCGTTATAAGACTACCGACCAAAGATATCGCAAGGACATCGGAACATCGATTGCTCAAGGATCACAGTGTGTTTTATTATATACAAATTCTGTTGATTTGGAAGTAAGGAAATAACAATATAATATCTTACCCTAGTCAGGGATAATCTACTCATTCAATTCCTAAGGTTAAGTAGGTCATTGCGGAGACATTGTGGGCGACTGAGACTACTTCAGCCTAAAGTAAAACCGCGTTAGAAAGTGGAAGGAGGTTTCTTAACTTATCTTCGCCTTAAACAAAAGAAATTACGTCTGCCTGGAAATCAAGAGACGAGTATTGATCGCAAACAGCTGCTACTATGCACTTAGCAAACTTTTTAATGACATAGCCCTCTTTCGACGAACAAACACTGATCCTCTACCAGACACTGATCCTACATGTCTTTATAGCGCTAGACAGCGCTTGGTAATCACTAGGGTGATCAGTTCGGTTTTCAGAAACCGGCTACTCGGTTTTTTTCACTCATAAAAACCGTCGGTTTTTTTTAAATCCCTGTTTTTCGAATATCGAATAATCCGGTTATTTTTTTTGTCGAATCTCGGTTTTTTGGCGTTCGATATTTTTTATTTAAATTTATTCATAATTGTGTTTAAAGTGTACTCGCACATGATTTTTCCAGTGTTTCGGCCGAACAACCTAATTGTTAGTTTTATAAATCTTCAATGTATAATAAGTCGGCTGAAAAGCGAAAGAAATTACAAATGTTTGTAAAAGACCAATTTAATAAGGAGTTTAAACTTATCCATGATGTTAAGCACAGCTGGAATTCTATGGCCAATATGGTTTCTCAATTTTTAAAATTGCACAAATGTGTGAATCATACTTTATTGGACTTAGGACTTAGTGAAAATGATGTCGAAACTTTGTCTGTGCTTAGTGACATCCTTAAACCTTTGGAAATGTCTATACAAAAACTTTCTGCAAACTCTTCGACATTAGCTGATGCTGAAGGTATTCTTAAATTTTTACTTAAACACTTTTCAACAATTCAAAACCAATTATCACTAAATTTATATGAAATTTTAAAAAGATGTATATGAGAACGACGTGTTCAAACTCTGAATACTCTCATTTTGTATTTAAGTGCTAGTAAACTCCCAATTAGTGACGCATTTCTAAAATATTCCAGTAAAAATGACTTTTGATTTTTTATATATGGATAAGAGCGGCAAAAGGACTCAAAGCCTTGACAGACGCCTTTTACACTATAAGGCCAACTAGTACATTGAGTGAAAGAGCATTTTCAATGTCAAGTTTTATAAAAACCAAAGAAAAAAAATAGGTAAACACTCACGCACTTAAATTGTATCTTATTTCTTAAATGTTACTTGAGGGAAAACTAAAGATTAATTTAAATATATTTATATATCATCAAGTATTTACAATTAATTGTTTTGTTTGTCTTTGTTAAAATAACAAACTGATCTCACTAATGTTTAGCATTGTAATTATAATTAAACTAAAAGTTAACTTTTTATAGGTATAATTGAATTGTTTACTGTTATTTTTTAATAAAATTTTTTGTCAAAAATTGTGTTTTAATTTGTTATTTGGCATACATTTAAAAACCGGATTATCCGGTTTTTTGTGAATTTCAAAAAAAGCAACCGGTTTTTTTCAAATGTCATTTTTCGAATAATTCGAAAACCGGTTTTCGCAAAAACCCGAATAATTGATCACCCTAGTAATCACACAAGCAAATCAATCTATTCTGGAAGTCTTCGATAGAAAAATACTTTGCAAAATATTTGAACCCATCATCGATAAGAGCGGGTATTGCCGTCGTATGAATCATGAGTTGTATAACGACATCTACGTAGACAATCGCATCTAAATAGAACGAAAATGATCTAGTTTGAAAAGTCTTTCTTAAGAACACATGAGGTAGATCAAGTTTCCGATTTCTGTCTCAGTCATTTTGTGGGCAGCCCCCTCGACTGTTATTTAACATATAACATTTAGTTTGCATTCTTTAACACATCTGTTGCATCAATTTTCTCGCTAGTCATTATGCGTGAGTATGAGAACTGTGGCCACCTTTTATCGTTAAGACATTCGGCTTTTTCTTTTCTTCTTTTAAATTTATTGTTTAATTTTATGCAGTAATACAATTCCAGCATTGTTTTTGTTTTTTTTTGGTCGTCTTTGTATTTGTTGACGTTGCCTTTGAACTACTGATGTTCAGCAGAACTAAGCTGAGCTGAGGAGCTGCTGAGCTGAAGTGTTGACATTGTCTGTCAAGTCCTTTGTCTCCTTTTGTTCTTGCCATTGTATTTTGTTCAATGTTAAGCAAATATCCTTAAAGTGAAATAATAACAACTACAGCAGCAACTCAAGCAACATCAACAGCAACAACTCAAAGGTATCCAGTATCTTTCAGTGTTTCAGAGACCCATTTTAAGGATCCTCTGTTATCCTAGTAACGTTATAGGTTACAGTGTTAACTAGCTTACACTCACAAACCTTCTACGTATGTGTGTTTGTGTGTCTGTGTTAATGTAAAAGTTAGAAGTTGCAAGTATGTCTACTGTTGTACCTTTTTTTAAAATGTGTTTGTTTTGTTTCAAAACATATGCATGTGTGTACAAGTATTTTATAGAAAAACAATACGCACACAAACACTTATATATAGGACACTTATCCATCTACAGAGTATGTGTGTGCCTTTTTTTATTTTTCGTAGTAATAGTTTCAGTTACAAAGTATCATCGTGTAAATATTTAACAATTCCATCTTGTGAAACAACAAAGAAAATACTGGTTACTAGTAACACATGATGTACAGTGCAGAACATAACTGAGGATTGTGGAAAAGCATTGTGTTAGGTACTAGAACGGGCTATCTTATAAATTCGAGATTATTTGTAAACATCAATTCATTACATGATCGACATTGGTTATCAATTATAAGGGACTAACATGTCAACATCTTTCAGAATAACTTTGTAGATTGCGCTTTTCAATATTCCACACAGACATATGAATTTCTGAAGGATGGGTCGTACATTTTAATTTACTTACATGGGTAATGTTTGAAAGATTGAAAACCTCAAAATGTTTGCACACTCATATATAAATATTTATCACAATATACCTAGTGATTACCTTGTATTTTAGTACAGAAACGACGTACGCAATTTTGCTCTTCACTGTTTGTATTTCATGTGTGTCGCTTCCAAGTCAGTTGATGGCACCAGTAGAACCAACCTACATGTGCTGCGACACAACTAATTGACTGAAAACTTTTTACTTTTGACTCAACTGCCAAAAGGAAAAATATTCTGCTACTAGTCCAGCTTCGTGACGAACATTTTTAAATAACAAGAACAAATGTGCTATTTGCCAGTAAACGAATTTAATTTATTTTTACATTCTAAAGAAATGAGGGAAACCTGCACGCTTAAACGGTAAATTGATTTAAAATTTAATACTATTATTGACCATCGGCCACTTGTGCCGACGGGAAGTGGTGTGATTATATCAATTATATATAATTGGGTTCATTGGACCTACGCGACTGGATGTGTAAAATGAAAGGTCTTGGCCTTAATTAAAATATACATCCGAAGCCATTGAAAATATTCTGCCGGCGACAATTTTGGCAACGTCATTCGCTCTATTAAAGTAAAACGTTTTGAAATGTGGGTTTCTTTTTGTATCGAAATGCTAAGTAAATCAATCTTGTGTTAATCATATCGAGCAAATATATTCAATTAATGCTAACTTAAACCAGTACAGAAATTTTGTTAAGGTAAACAGACTGATAAATGCCATCACCCAATATAAGATATTGTTTAAGTTTTGATTCGGTAAACTGCGTACCACATAAGTAGCGGATGCTTACTTCAACCACCTAACTCATCTACTATGGAAAGCTCCGACCCCTGATGATATTACCTCGCCGTGGCAATATATAATAGACTTCAGAGAACGGACGGCGTGAAGCGTACTTGGGTACTCAAATCCGTCTCTAGATGATACCTGCAACGATGATGCCACGAAAGAGATGCTGCATACAGGGTAATACTGCAGTCAATGGCAACGCAAGCTGTTCGTGAACGGTGCAGGCAGATGAGTAGAAAGGCAACTCGTCTTTTTAGACGGAAAAAGATGGAGCTGAAGAAGAGGCAGGATGAGTGCACAGATTGGCTTCGAAGTAAAGTGGAAGCCCGAACAATGAATTTAAAAAATGAGGATGTGTACAAAATTCTTTCCAAAAATGTTGATGACTTTGTATGATTCTTAGAATTAATAAAAGTAAGTAATAACCAAGGGGAATGGGACTTTGCCCAGAGGTTGAAAGTTACTGATTGTCACTCACTTGGAAGTGACAGAATCGATTCCTTTGTGGCACTGTCCAAGCAGCTAACTACTTCTGGTCTTAGACCAAGTATTCCCGGGCAATGACTTTAAAGCAACCGCTTAGAAGTTAGCTAGAGTTAGAAGGCGAAACGTTGAGTAAAATAAGTAGGTAACAGAAGTTACTGAAGCTCAAAACAGGCTCTCTTAGTGGCTTTGGCAGCCCCAAGAAACTAGGATCGGGAGCGGTGGCCTTATAAGATACTCTCCTTGAACAACCCCAAATGTTGACGACCCCGCAAACGATATAAGGACCATGATTTAAGGATATGTCCCTGGAATGTCCGAACTGCTTACAGAGATGGTACCTCTATCCAACTGGCGGATGTCCTCGACAAATACAAGGCTGACATCACCGCCATACAGGAAATGAGATGGACGGGACAGGGATGCACACGACGAAAGAACTGTGACATCTTTTACAGCTGCCATGCAGAAAGACACGAATTTGGATGTGGTTTCATAGTCGGCAAGAGACTTCGACACTTGGTCTCGCGGTTTAACACTGTAAGTGACCGAATAGCCACCATTCACATCCGGGCGAAATATTTTTACATCACGCTGATTTGTGTACACGCCCCGACGGAATATAAAGACGATGAGATTAAAGATAAATTTTACGAGCGCCTAGAGGAAACATACGACCGCTGCCCTGGCCACGACATCAAAATTGTTCTGGGGGACTTTAATGCAAAAATAGGAACGGAAGATGTTCTTGGTCCATCGATCATGAAATTCAGCCTGCATACCGACACGTCAGACAACGGGTTTATGCTAGTTAGCTTCGCAGCGGGAAGGAACATGGTAGTGAGTGGAACCAGATTCCAGCACAAAGATATCCACAAGGCAACTTGGCTATCCCCCGATCAAAACACCAAAAATCAAATTGATCATGTGGTAATTGATGGCAGGCATGCATTTAGTGTCATAGATGTGCGTGTGATCCGTGGTGCTAATATTGGCTCGGATAATTACCTGGTTGCAGCCAAGGTGCGCACAAGATTGAGCAGAGCGAAAAACGCTCGTAACCAAACGCTCGTGTGTGCTCCAACTACCGCGAGATTAGCCTTTTACCCATCGCATATAAGGTCCTGTCGAGTGTGCTATGTGAAAGACTAAAGCCAGTGTTATCCAACCTGATCGGGCCTTATCAGTGTGGCTTTAGACCTGGAAAATCAACAACTGACCAGATTTTAACACTTCGGCAAATCCTGGAAAAGACTCAAGAAAATCAGATCGACACGTACCATCTTTTCGTCGAATATAAAGCTGCCTTCGACAGCCCGAAAAACAGAAATTACTCGAAGAAATTACTTTGCGGAATGACGCTGACTGACAAGAAGTCTTCAGTGAAGGTTGGCAAGGACCTTACGGAGCCATTCTATACCAGACGAGGCCTAAAACAAGGCGACGGCCTATCGTGCGATCTCTTCAACATTGTGATGGAGATGATAGTGGGAAAAGCTGCAGTAAACACGAGTGGCACTATATTCAGCAAAAGCCACTTGCTACTCGCGTACGCCGATGACGTAGACATCATCGGTCGAAAACTGCGGGATGTGACTGCAGCCTTCTCATGTATACAGAAGGAATCAGCGAAAATGGGCCTAACGGTGAACGAGGACAAAACGAAGTTATTAGTTTCACGAACAAAGAATCTACTCGTTTGGGAAAATGCGTGAACGTTAAAAACTTTAATATCGAGGTGGTAGATAATTTTGTCTACCGAGGCTCCGCCATCAACAAAGCAAATAATGTCAGCCTAGAAATCTGGAGAAGAATCCTGTTTGCAAAGAAATGCTACTACGGACTAAGCAAGCGATTCAATGACAGAGCCCTCTCTCGACTTAAAAAAATGTGCCAAAGGGTGAATATATAGTCATTTGTTGATTTACCAGGTCTAAAGCCACACTGATATGGCCTGATCAGGTTGGATAACACTGGCTTTAGTCTTTCACATAGCACACTCGACAGGACCTTATATGCGATGGGTAAAAGGCTGATTCCGCGGTAGTTGGAGCACACACTTGGATTAATTTTTTTCAGCACAGGACATAATACCCTAAGTTTCCAATCATCGGTCATGCACTCTTTAATCCAAACCGTGCGTGAAGCTGGTGCATACTCGTCATCAGGTCCTCGTCACCGCGATATTGCTGTTCTTACCTCGGTTTGACTTGGTGGTAGGCAAGCTAAGCCGTCGTCGACAATTGGCGTGATACCTTCATTTGCGCTGCCTTCTGGAACCAGCAGTTGCTGGAAGTGTTCTTTCCATATATGCAGCACACTTTGCGTATTAGTAACCAGATTTCCATCCTTACAGGAGGTGATCCCATTACCGTAGCATTTTGTTTTTACTCTCTTGTAAAATTTTCGGGCCTCACCTCTATCCCTGTATTGCTTTATATAATCGTTCTGCTGTTCAACTGTCGTATTTTTCGCTTAAATAGCTGCCTCGGAGGTTTTAGTGTCTCCTTGTGTCTTTTCCTAACAGCCCGGGTTACAGTAGGATGCAGCGTTGCCCTATAAGCAGCATCATGTTCCTCAGACGCTATGCGACATTCTATATCGTACCAGGATTCGTATAAGCGCCGTTTTTCATATCCTAGCACGTTTATTGCAACGGTTGCCATGGAATGCGCAATATGTTGCCACTGTGTATCGGGAATGCTTTGATCGGGGGATAGCCAAGTTGCCTTGTGGATATCTTTGTTCTGGATTCTGGTTTCACTCACTACCATGTTCCTTCCCGGTGCGTAGCTAACCAGCCTAAACCCGTTGTCTGAAGTGTCGTAAAAAGGGCCTAAAGGTTGGTTGCTAGTCCACCCATCAGGGTTTGTCGCCCACTATCGGCCGCTATTCATGATAAAAAAATATCTCGAACAAAGTTCCCCAGGTGCCACCACGGAGGAGGTTGTGAATCTGCTGGAGATGCAAGATTCACTTTAAATCCCCAACGGCACCCAGGCTGACATTATTACTTATTACCAAGGTTGTTAATACTATTCCCCACTTCAAAGTTATAGTTCTGAATGTTCACGCAGCGTCCCAAACGAGTAGACTATTTGTTCGTTGAAATAAATAACTTGGTTTTGTCCTCATTTATCACCAGATCCAATTATGCTTACTACTTCTCAATGTTCGTAAAGGCTGAAATATCATTCCGCAGGCCACGGCCAACCCGCAGCTTGAATCGAATATAGACCCTTACAAACATACACCAACACCTGAATATTTGAAAATGCAAAGAGCGGTATCTCGAAAACGGGTACCTCAGGGATAAATCCTTTAGGCAATCGTCATCATTTTGGATACACTAATGAACCGTTTTAGTGGAGCTTGATTTGCAGAGATAAGCCATCAATATGTTTCATAGTGTTATGTTTTGAAAGTTAGGACCTAGCGCTCCAACAACTTACCCTTTGGTTTAGCGTTTTCGTCAACAGGGGGATGTCTGTGATCTTCGTGTGCTAGAGGATCTCATGCAATTCGAAATGGCGTGAACGTGACGTTCTCAGCAGTTTATTATGTTGTCTATGCTGTCTTTGAAAGAATTTTCACATAAGTTACACTCTTTTCCATATAAAAATCCAATTGTTTCACGAGTTAAAACCAAATGATTCTGGTTTTTACATACGTTACTCTATATACTCTTCTACACTCTATATATCAAGTCGGTGTACTTTATTGTTGTTATTTTATTAAAGATTTCGAAGCATGTTTTGATTTATGATTTACTATCATACAAATACTAATAGGCAAATATTTAAATCCAAATCAAACTGCAATTTGTTCTTATATTATTAATAATAGAAAAGCTTAACAAAATGTGAAGAGAACTAAAATAGGTCATGTAATGGTCTAGAATATACCGGTCGACACAAATTCATTGATAACTATTCATCTGTTTTCCAACTTCTCTTACATATAGTTCTGTACTGATGATTGCAATTAAAGTAATTTGAACAGAGTATAAGTTTATAATTGAAAGGATAAAGGACATGCATACATATGTGTACACAAAAGTTTCCCTTATACACATATTCATGACTGTATGTGTAATTGAGGAAATGCTTCAAATACCTTTGCATATTGCTTTAGTGTTAAAGTGAAAATGTATGAAAAATAATAATGAAACCTAATGCTTGTTATAATCTGGTCATAACTGTATTAATTGCATTAATAAATTACTAATGCTTCTATTCTTTGTTCTTATCCTGAGCAACAGGAATTATGTATAATAATCAGTGAATAGCATTGCATTCCATCTTTTACATTGACTATCTTAGCAATACATTGTAAATTACATAAACATATTAAAAGAGGACTTTTGCCAATAAACTATGTGGCTGGATTTATTTAAATTATAAATATTTGATGTTGATTAGAACATCGATGTGGATTAAAAAATCTGCAATATGGTAAGTCAGAGTTAATCAAGGGCTAGAGCATCGTCAGCACTGAAACTGGTAAGTAGTTCTTAGGTCTGTCTGGGTACTGATAATTTGTACAAATTGTTACTGGAAGTTGTCTGTGTACACCAAAAAGCCAGTAACGAGAGAGCAAGAGAGAGATTATTTTGACAGTTCGATGATAGAGGACTTACAAGTTTTTACTGGACAATTTTTTCCCAGTAAGAATTTGCAAGTTCGAACATATGTTTTTAATCAGCTGATTTATAATAGGTTTTATGTAAACAAACAAAGTAAAGTTAAAACAAAGAAAATAAAGTGAAATTTAACAATGGCAGAAGTAAGTATTTATAATTGTGCTGTTTTTTAACCCGTATAATACACTTATTATAAATAAAATACTGTAATTCGAGCTAGAATCCCAAAAAGAAACAGTGCGTTCGTGGTGTAAATGATGTGGAGTTGGCACAACAGACAACACTTAGTGGTACATCGGCAGCATTAGCTGATCATAGCACTTTCTGTTATCTTGAATTGTTTGCACTGCTAATTTACCAATCAGCTGTTTTCATTTCTTGCAATTTTTTACTGGATGTCGTCTGTGTACTTTTTGTGATATTTTTTTACTAAGAGAGTAAAATTTTTCTTACTCTCCCAAAAAAGTTACTGGATATTTTTTACTGGAAAAGAACCCAGACAAACCTCTTGTCAGTTCATAAATTGATTCTGTTGAAGAACAAGAAAGCTACTGTATTGGTAGATTTTATTTTCTAATTTGATTTTTCTGAATGTTATCCCCTTGAAAATAAACAGAAGCGCTCTGCAGAGATCCAACACCAACCCCTGGCAATACCACTGAAAATCCGTTTTGTGGTAGCAGACGTAAAGAGGCGTAATGTTGAGTAACGTGCACCACAGGTCCGTCTTAGACAGTAGGTAGCAAAAGTAATGAAGTTCAACAGCTCTCTTATTGGCGTTGGCACAATAAACTAGGGTAGTGTCTGATGGTTTAATATACCACTCTTCTTAAACACATCACACGTTATTATAAAAATACCATGAAGTGAAAAATACTAGTAACTCCCCTACTAAAGTTTAATTTAATTCGAAAATAGTTGATTTATAATTAAAATTTGTTTAATTTACGCCGGAACAGGTTTTAGGAATCTGAAAATGTTATGTACAATAATCTATTTGGTGTAGATTGTGAAATTATTATTAATAGAAGTTGTAAATCTCCCTACAAAACAAGTCCATAGTTTAAAGCTATACAATTATTTTAGTGAAAAAATATGTTTAATTTTTGAATGGAACCAAAACTTAATTATACCAGAAAATTCTGTTCGTACACATAGTTCTCTTTAATATCGCTTTTATATACGCATAATAATTAAATTCTATGTATGCACTACACCCAGCGAAATAATTAGATAGATGTAAGCTTTTGACTTTTAACGCTCGACAATCTCAACAATTTGATAATATACATATTTTATGTTCAAACATGCAAACCTTAAAAACATTTTGTTTGTTTGTATTTGTGGTGCGAAAAAAATACAAAAGAGTTACATTGTATATAACAGTTAATTAGCTTTAAATAAAACATATAAATATATAGACGGGATATGATCAACACTAGACCGGGTCGCGAAAAAAAATTTCCAAAGTCGAGGGCAAATATTAAAGATCACCTCGAGACAACTTTTAAAAAAATTTTTTTTCCTCCCCCACCCCCCGGAAAAACAGCCAAAATCGTTTTTTTTATCACTGTTTTTTTATTTGTGGCTCAATCGTTAAATCAAAGGCATCGGTGTATAGGTCTCGACGAGTACTACATTTGTCCTATAGATGTCGCTGACATACGACATCATCTTGTAATGATGGCCTCATTTAGAGCAATTTCTACCCCAAAAATTTAAAAATATTTTTTCACAGAATTAAAGTCCTTTAAAAACCAAGAACATTTTGCTTTGGAAGTATACAGTTTTATTCAAAAACAAAAAAGTTACGTATGAAAAGATGTATTTACAGCATCAACACTAATATTTTTTCCTGTTCTTTGCATTATTACAGAAAACTATCGATTACTTCTTAGCGTTTGGAAAAAAAATTTAAATACAAGTTATTGCATACTTTTTTAGCGCAAACAGTGTTTTCAAACATGCGGATGAAGTTATTCAGCGTCACCAATATTCAAGCAACGAAATTATAAAGATATCTGGTGCAAAATGGAAGTATTAATAATAAAATATAGACATTAATATGCACTTGTATTCTTCCCATGCAATTTGCAACACTGAACATTTGTGCGAAATTTAAGTAAATCAGCGCTTGGAATGACTAATCAAAATGAAAAATTATTGCCAAACTAGAAAGTAGTGAACGACTATTTGCTGTAATTACATACATATCTTTGCTCTTTTTGGGATTTTATTTGTAATAGTGGGCCCGGCAATGCTTCGCTATTGCATATTAACTTGTAATATATTTCACATTAAGGTCTACAAAGTACTTTGAAAACGGTACTTAAGCTCGACAATAATTTGTTGAGTTTATTAACTTATGTAACTAATTTGAAGTAACTCCTTAACATGGAAGTTAAATTCTAAATATCATAGGCCCTATGACGATAGTAAAAAGTTCATCTTCAAAGTCATATGTATATTTCCGACATGTAGATAAAGTTTTGCCCGTAAGTAGGGCGAAAAAACACTTCTTTCACAAATCGGAAACAGATCAAAATTCAATTTTTATTTTTATCTGTAGTAGCGGGAACCGTCTGTATACTAATTATCTCTTTGGGTGTAAAAAACACTTTCGTCATGCCTTCTCCTCCTATTGACTGCAAATGAAAATTTCGTTTGAAGCCTCATGCCTTTAGCCATAAAAAAACTCTTTTGCCATGTCTTCTTCTCCCACGGATCAAGAATATTCCCGAAAACTATTTTTGTATTGAACTCG